>CM028131.1:1007055000-1007655000 GCA_016271365.2 Neoceratodus forsteri | reverse complement strand
GAATCACATGTACAGGGACCAGATATTAATAGGACAAAGAAAAGGGGTACTAGAATTTGGAGGAGTTCACAGTTGAAAAAAACGCCTTAAACTTTTTTGCTGTCTTCTCCCTTAGTACCTCATTCACTGCTTAGCATTGCTTCAGTGAATGTTAATAGTCTTAAGAACGCTAAATGAAGAGTTATCACAATGACAGCTCTTAAAAATCTTAACTGTGACATTTATTTGTTACAGGATACTCGATTAAATACTGATTTTTTTAGTTAGAGCAGCACAGAGGCTTTGGTGTTGGGGTCCTTCTTTTTTTTCATTTGGAATGGATGTTTGTGATGGTCTTGGAATTTTATTTAGAGGGGCTGGGTTTAAAATTTCACGTTTAGTTGATTTATCACTGGGGAGGATTTTGGTATTAGATTTCACATACAGGGGAGAAGGTTGGAGATTGATTAATATTTATGCTCCACAATGGAAAAAAGACAGGGTTGATCTCTTTATGAAAATTAAACCATATTTACTTACAACTAAACATAGTATTTGGGCTGGAGATTTTAATTGTGTTTTGGATAAAAAAGATAGGGGTGCAGTCACAAATAAGCTCTACTGTGACTCTAGCTATTTAAAAGGTCTAATTGAGCAGTGTAATTTACAGGATTCTTTTAGATCTTTACACCCACAGGGTGGGCATACTTATGATAGAGGGGTCCTATCCACAAGGATAGATTTTCTGTTTACACAGAAAAGAATTTATATTCATAAAGCAGATGTTATACCATTAGAAACCACTGATCATGTGATTCTTTCAGTAGTACTAGGAGGCATAATTGGGCCTCAGTCTGGTCAGCATTACTGGAAATTAAATACAGAATTATTAAAAGATGAGAAAGTGGGTTTCCTGGTCACAGACCTCTTAAAGGCAAGGATGTCTGTGGCTGTTTTACAGGATAACATTAGTTTATGGTGGGAAGAATCTAAACAGAAAATTAGATCCCTATTTCAGACTTTTTCTATACGTCGTCATAAATCAGAATATCAGACATATCTTAAACTTCGTCAACAATCTGGTAAAACAGGGTTCGGAGACGCATTTCAAAGTTGCTCAGAGCGTTCAACTGATAGATTCATGACTGCTGTTCAAGGTTCTGATGGTAAACTAGTAACCAATGGTCCCAAGATTCTCAGAGAAGTAACAAAATATTTGACTAATATGTATACGGCCCCATTGATTGAGGATAAGGAATTGGAGAACTTATTTTCCACTATCTCAGCACCTTATCTACCTTCTGAATTAATAGAAGATCTAAGTAAGCCTATATCAAAATTGGAAATAGAAATGGCAATTGGGCATTTAAAAAATCATACTGCTCCAGGTATTGATGGTTTACCATCTGAATTTTATAAAACATTTGAAACTTTATTAAAATATATTTTGATGGTAGTCTATAACTGGGTTCTGGGTAATTTAAGTGTTGATTTCAATTTTTGTCTTGCTGTCCATATTCTAATTTTCAAGAAAGGGGAAAGATATGATCTGAATAACTGGAGATCACTTAGCCTTCTGAACACAGATTACAAAATACTGTTAAAAATTTTGCATAATAGATTAGTTACTATGACTTCAACACTTATTGCTCTGGTTCAGACTTGTTCAGTACCAAATCGTTATATACATCATAATTTATTATTAATCAGAGAGTTAGTGGAACAGGGTAAAGAGGGTAAAATACAAGGTTATATTATGTCATTAGATCAGGAAAAGGCCTTTGATAAGGTCCCTCATCAGTTTATTTCAAAAATGTTGTTGTCTTATGGGATCCCTCAGGTATTTGTTACATGGATATACTTATTGTATGCAAATGCTCAGGCTATTCCATTAGTTAATGGAACTCTGGGTACAAACATAAATATTACACGAGGGGTTAGGCAGGGATGCTCCCTCAGTCCATTATTATATGCATTCTGCTTAGACCCATTATTGAGGCTTCTTCAGCAAGATACATGTATTCGAGGAATTAGGCTAGTTGAGGGGGATATGGAGACATGTGTTATTGCAGTTGCAGATGATATCTGTGTATTGGTAGCAGATCATGCTTCTGCAAACCGAGCTCTGGAAGTAATAGATGGATATTCTAGGCCGACAGGGGCTAAAATAAATAGAGGGAAGAGCATTATCTATGGTCTTAGTGGAACTGTGGACCAGAACGAGATCTGGCAAGGTATAAAGGTATCCATGGACCCCTTTAAATTATTGGGAGTTTGGTTTGGGAGGGGGGATAATGGGGAATTGAATTGGGGTAAAAAATTGAACATAGCCCAATCAAAAGTGGCAATTTGGAGAAATTGGCAACAATCAAAAAAAAAAGAAGGTGGCAGTAGATAAGACCTTTCTTTTACCTATTTTTGTGTTTATAAGTGCTATATATCCTTTGCCACGAGCTTATGAAGTAACCCTTCTTGGACTGTTTTTTCAGTTAATCTGGGGGAATCGTTTAAACCCAATTAAAAGGGAAATATTATACCTGCCTATAAAAAAAGGGGGGTTGAATTTAGTCAATCCTGTGGTTTTTGTGTACAGTATATTCTTTCATGTGAATTTATTATACTTAAATAGACCTAGTCAAGCACTTTGGTCTGTGTATGCAAGCCATTGGATCAGTCCGTTTTATCAAATGTGGGACTGTTATGGGGTGCTACCAGTGCAATTTAAGATAAAATATGTGTTTTTCAGACCTGTATTACTTAAAGTAAAACAATGGAAATTAATCACACAAATTGTACAGTTTTCATCTAGCAAATTGATTTATGGTAGTATAATTCAACAGAATGGGATCACTACAGTTGATTTTAAAGATATTGCTTCCTTATATCAGAAATATATCATAGACTCTTTGATGGATAAATGCATTCCTCCTTGACTTTGGGATATTGTATGGTGTTTTTCTCATGGCAAGCTGTTTGTCAAGGGAAATGCTAAACATAAAAATAAAGATGAGTGTAAATGTCCCAGATTATGTTGTGTGGACCAGGAAGAAACTATGAGACACTTTCTTATAGTGTCCTTATGTAAATGAGATGTGGGTAACATTGGCACATTTATGGGGAAATGAGTTTTGGAGGTCGGTAACGTATGATGAGGTTGTTGGGGGTTTTAGTCTGCAAAATTTGGGGATTGATAAGAGTTTGTTACGTTTAATATTTGCTTTTATTACAATTATTTTATGGCAAATACGTTGTAAATTTGTACTGCAACAGGTATTTCATGATCCCATGTTTGTTATTAAAATGATTGAACAAGAATTGTATAAGCAATACATGTATGAGCATCAACACATATCCTTAACTGTATGAAAAATCCGTTGGTTGAATGTCCCTTTTATGAAAGACACAATTGGTTAAATTCCTTGATGTAATTTTCCTTTGTATATTATTTTTGTATTATGTTAATTATGTAATTTGTTTATGTTTGAACAGTTTCTCTATAATACAGTTTTCCCCTACTCTTCCTGCAGGGGGCCTTGCTTTCTGTGAGCAGAGGGGACCCCTTTGTCTGCGGTACCAAGATGGCAGATTTGGAGGAGAAGGAGGTGGAGGTATTGCTGGAGACTGCAGATGGCTTGCCTTTTCCTTTTGAAAGAAAATTTGTGGATTTCAATGAAGAAAGTTCTGATAGCTCCATGGATGAGGATGATGAATCCAAATTTGCAGCACCCTTATTGCAGGATGATACTGATGGATTCTCAGAACATACTGATATTGCAGTAGCAGCTGCACAGCTGGAAAAGGACATAGATGAGAGAATAACTATATTGTTGACTATACTGGCAGAGGATGAAGAACGTTATGAAAAAAGAAAAACTGCCTTGAATTTAAGGCATCAGGAGATCAAACAAAGCCACAACAAAGAAGGTATGTTGCAAACTGGAGTACAAGAGGTGCACCAAATGGATGACTCAGCAGAGTGTGTGCAAGAGAATAGCACCAGGAGCTTAGTAGCTGCACAATTTGGTTTAAAATGTGTACTCACCCCACAGGATACCTGGTCCCCAGACAGAGCGCTGGGAGAGGCAGGGTGGTCGCAAACTAGCACTGGGTCTTGGATTCGTGACCCACTATATGAGGAAACTGCAAAAAATGATAGTAGTACTCCAGTTGTATTCCAGAAGGACTCTGGATGTACTTTGCCCAAACAAGCAGAGGTGGTTCCCGAGCGAGATAGCACTGAGACTCCCTTGGAACAGCGACCCAAAATTGCCCCAAGTGACAATGCTTCTTGCAATGCTTCTTGTGCTGCTGAAATAAAGGAAACTGAAGCAACAGGACTAGTGTGGTTGGAAGCATTATGGACATCTATGGGAGATATTTCTCCGATGGAGAACAGGCCTGATAATCGTGAGGAGCTGGGAACTGGCATCCAGGACTTGGAGACTGCACTGAGTGACCGACCAGCCCTGAATCTGAATAAAAAGATGGAGAACTCATGGATAGAAGGGACAGAACCGCAGCTGGAGGAATCTGGTGATACTGAATCTGGAAGTGGGCCCAAACTGGGGGTACTGCATGATACAGGGGTAAGAAGCATTTTAAATCCTTTGGTGGAGGACTTTTCTATGCCGGGGCAGATACAGGATGGTATAGACACTGGGACAGCTGCATCTTTTGTACAGGAAGAGCCTTAGCCACATGTCCTGAATACAAGCACTGGGAAGCGGCAGGCAAATGAAGGGGCATCAGTTGTGGGAGGGCAAAACTCGGCAGAAGATCAAACAGCAGGAGGTTCTGCTAACCCCCCCCAAGACCAAGGTTCTCAGATCTATTTAATAAAATGGAACCCACTCCCCGCAGGAATGCAGTATATCTGTGGTATAAAGGGGGGCTTGAAGTGCATCCAGATTGTATGTGGGCAAAAAACTATTAAAAGAATCATTGAGGTTACTCCGCAGGATGTCTATGCCCTGATACATGTATCAGGAGAAGACAACTTTGATATAAGTTTTAGAACACCTGCTGGACTGGAGCATTTCTGGATGCTTTATAATCAATGTAGGTTCGCTCCACTGTGGACTCCCTTTTATGCCATCCCCTTATCAAAGCCATTAATAAAAATGGTAACAATCATGTTCTGAAATGAAAGTGTTCATATCTGTGATATACATCATTGGTTGCAGCAAAAATGTGAAGTGCTGAGTGCTCCAGAAGCACTCCTGGACTCAGAGAATTTCTGTACAGGGGGTTGGAGATTTAAGATCAAGCTACTGCAAACAGTGGAAGGGATCATGCATATCCCAAACAGTTTTTTTCTGGGAAAAAATAGAGGCATTTGCTTCTACTCGGGTCAGCCAAAGGCCTGTTACAAATGTGGTTCCCGTACACACCTGTCCAATGTTTGTGATAAGCTGAGATGTGGTATATGTTGGGAGTTTAACCATACTAGCTCCCAGTGCTGCAACTTTTCAAAATGTAACAAGTGCTACGAGCAGGGATATATTTTTCAAGAATGTCTTTGGGCTGCCAAAAACAAATCCAGGATGGTGGATCTTGATGATCTTATTTCTAGGACACAACAGGAGGCCCCACTGCTGCCCCTGGACCAGCGCCTCAGATTCTTCAGTCTTCTGAGGGAAGGAGGAATTCAAACGAGAATGTAGATCATACATTCCAGACTGAGGTACATGAGGGAGAGTCTGTACCCCCACCCCCTGTACCAGTGCAGACCCTGATACAGTACCAACAACTGAAGAGATAATAGATGTTACCCCTGAAGGTGGAATGGAGACATCTGTGCAGAAGGAGATTGAGACAGCCTGTATGCCACCCCACAGGAAACTTGGTCCCAGGCTGAACCAAGACGACGAAGCTGGAGATTAGCAAAGGCTGAGATTGTGGAGGATATCGAGATGGACTATCTTTTTTTACCTTTATCCCACAAAAACTGGGGGGATACAGAACAAGAAGAGGGGTTATCAGATGGGTCCTCTCAAGTTGGGGTCTTTGGATGTGAATCCTGAGGGTAACAGAATGGGGACCAAGATGGATAAAAAGAAAAGCAGAAAAAAAACTTCTTGAACAGGTTTTGATTATTATGGGGATGTAGAATCACTAACATATGGCTTCCTTTACGGTGGTTCCCTGTAATATGCATAGTATTAGGAATATCAGGAAATAAACTGCTGTTTTTTTCCTATTTCATGAGGCAAAATTTGACGTTGTTTTCCTGCAAGAAACCTGGATGAGGTCATATACTGGCATGTTAGGGGCTACAAATAATTGGGTTTTGGGGCCATCATATTGGTCATTTGGGCAAGATCAGGTTGATGGGGTGGGAATTTTGTTCTCTGGATATAAGTTTAAATTACAAAAACTGGTAAACATTATTCCTGGGAGGGCATTGTTAATTGATGGAATTTGGCTACATGACTCATACAGATTTATAACAATGTATGCCCCCCAGACCAAAGCAGAATGAGTGGACTTATTTACTTTATCGAAACCATATTTAACAACAGCACGAGCAGTAGTTCTGGAGGGTGACTTTAATTGTACCTTGGAGATGGCTGTTAGGAAATTGAAAGGGAAAAACTTTATAGTGATTCATCAGCTTTTAAAGCTCTCATTGATACGGCAGATTTGGTAGATGTTTCTTGTAACACTTCCCCATTAATTACATGCACTTTTGTGAAAAAACAGTTAACATCTAAAATTGATTATGTGTTTATTTCTAAACAATTACAGATGAGATCTACTAAAGTGTTGCCAATAGAATTTTCTGATCATTTAATGGTATTTACAATCATTTCCAGAAAGGGAAGGATTCCGATGACCTCCACTAGGTGGAGATTAAATACTTCAATTTTAAAAGATCTGATAGTTTGATATAATGTTACCTCTATTTCATTGGCCACCGTCTCAGTGATGGGGCTTTATGAAGATTTGGGGAGGTGGTGGTTTGAGACAAATCAGGATTTGATGGCATGGTTTCAACACTATGTGAAATTGTCAGCAAATGAGAGATTTTTTCAATATCTCCAACTTAGGACACAGTTGTTGAAACTTCTATCTCTTACATATACTACAGATCAGGATTATGCAGCTCAAATTTCAGTTCTCAAATGACAAATGGGTGTCTTACAGTATGACAGGTCTAAATCATTGCAAGCTGAACTTTCTTATGGTACACAAAAGACCCTGTATGGGGACCCCTGTGAGGCATGTAAAGAACAGAGAATAAAATCTCATTTACTGGAATTAAAAACCTCCCAAGGGCAGATTGTAAGGACTACAGGAGAAATAAGGCAAGAAGTGGAGACTTTTTTGGAAACTTTATTCAGGCCCTGGGACATTGATAGGTTACAGGTTATTAATTATTTGGCTGGGGTGAGTGTGCCAGGGTTAGATGTGGTAGAAAAAAATAGATTACAGGAGGATATAACCCCACAGGAAATCCTGGAAGTCATTAAAAGTTTGAAGGAAAGTACCTCTCCTGGGAGGGATGGGATGTCTAACATTTTTTACAAAATATATCGTGACCTAGTGGCTCCTTGCTTTGCCAAAGTACTGACATTTTGGATTACCAAAAATATAATACACCAGGACTTTGCTAAATGATTGGTGGTTATGTTGCATAAAAAGGGGGATAGATGGGAAATTGACAATTGAAGACCTATATGTCTTTTGAATTCGCATTTCAAAATATTTACCAGTCTGCTGCAGAAATGACTTAGGAGGGTGGCACCAATTTTGATGCATTCAGTACAGACCTGCTCCATTCCTGGTAGGAACATCAAGGAAAATATTTCCATAATTAGGGATTTGGTAGATTATAGCATTAGGCAAGGTCAGAAGGGATATGTTGTTTCATTTGAGAAGCATAAAGCTTTTGATAAACATAGCCATGATTTTTTGTTTGAAATTTTAAAGTTTTATGGGATTCCTGAAACTTATGTTGGATGTGGACGATTGGTTTATACACATGCTATGGTAACACCATTAATAGCGGGTAAAGAAGGGAAATGGATACAGGTCAGGCTAGGGGTCAGACAGGGGTGTCCCCTGAGCCCACTGTTATATACTTTTGTATGAGACCCATTAATCCGAAGAATATTAATGAATCAGAAGGTACAAGGGATTAGGGGGGAATGCAGCCCTCAAGAAATTAAATTAATGGCTTATGCCAATGATTTATGTGCATTTATTAGGAATTCACAGAGTCTTTTAGAAATATTACAGGAGATTAAACAATATAGCAGATTGTTGGGGGCAAGTCTCAATATCCATAAATGCAGAGGACTTTTGGTAGGTGCCACAGAGGTGGAGGAGTGTCAGGTGGGTGGTATTACTATTTCAAAGGACCCAATCAAGATTTTAGGGGTATGGTTTGGGGAGGGAGATATGCTCGGTAGGAACTGGGAAGAAAATTTACTGATCTGTGGAAACAAGGTAACCAGATGGAAAAGCTGGAAGTTTTCTAAAACTAAAAGAATTTTTATTATTAAGCAATTTTTGGTTCCGTGTTTATTGTATATTAGTGCAGTGTTTCCTTTGCCTTTACAGTTGGACACAAAATTGTTGCAATTTTTTTTCAAATGTTGTGGGGATCTCGTCTCAATCTGGTCAAAAGGGAAATTGCATATCTTCCCTTAAATAAGGGTGGATTGAACATGGTAAATCTAGTGGTGTTTTTTTCACACCAGTTTTTGGTCTGGGTTCTTTCAGGTAGTTCTGCAGGAGAAGGATTCATTGGTCAAAACATGGTTGACTAATAGTTTGAAATCTGTTTTACAGCTGATGGTGGAGCAGCTGGTGAGACTCAAACATAGATGGAACATTTTCAAGTGTTTCAGACCTACATTTCAGAAAATATATGAGTGGGGAATCTGTATATCACAATTAGGTAAATCAAGAAAGGCATTATATTGTCAAAGTTTAGCCTCGGTAGGACCAGAAATGGTTGACTTTAAAGGGTATTTACCTTCTGACAGTAATTTAGTAGTAAATCGATTAATGAATAAATGGATACCACATAGAACGTGGGATGTGGTTTGGTTGGTTTCCCATGGGAGGTTGGGGGTTCGAGGAAATAATAAGCATAAGGTTCTAGATTAAAGAAGTTGTTTATACCCTGAATGTGAAAATCAAACAGAATCAATGGAGCATTTTCTTTTAGATTGTCCATTTTCAAGGGGGGGGATGCTGGAGATATTTAGCTAATAGATGGGGCCTGAGTTGGATGCAAGTACTGACATATGAGCAACTGACTTTGGGGAATTACTCAGGCCTGTTGGTTAATGAGGTGGACATGACTTTAAATGTGTTTTTTGCTATTTTACTGTTTTATTTCTGGCAAGCTTGGTGTCAGTTTATATTACAACAAAAGAAAATGTCTTATGCTTCAATATGTAGGCTTAGTGAAGCAGCCTTGAGAGAGGTGTATGTAGAGGATGTACAAAATTACCCTAGATCTAAGGTACAAGCTTGGTGGAAAGGTATGGTTGATTTTGAGGGCTTGTGATTGGTGTGGGAGGATTGTTTTGTGGGAAGAAGTATGTTAGATGTTATGGGGTGATGTTCACTGTGTGCAGGATAACACGGGTTTTGGTTTGGGATTGCTGAATGTATTGGACTTTATTTTCTTTGTTTAAAGTAATGCAACACTGAGGATGTAAATATGTTTTGAAAGTGTTCAGTAAAAAATTCCCCTACTCTTTTCGAGAAGTGCCATGGGATCTTTAACATCCACCTGAACAACCACCAGAACAGGCAGATGGGACCTTGGTTTAACTTCTCATCTGAAAGACGGCACCTCAGGAGCGTAGCACCCCCCTCATGCTACACTACAGTGTCAGTATTGAAAATTAACCCAAGTGCCTGATGTGGGACTAGAACCCACAGCCTTCTGATTTTCAGGCCTCAGAGGAGAGTGTGCAACCTGCTGAGCCACTGACACTGTATTATAAAGGTGGAAGTAGGCACTAGACCCCTTGAGACCACTTTTCTCACACTTATGTGGTAGATTCATCTTTTATCCCAGTAAGATCTTGTCCAGTTCATTTTTAAATCTTCCAAAGGTTTTAATATCTACAATATGTTGAGGAAGGGTATTCTGTAATGTTGCAGCTCTAATGGTGAAATAGTATTTACGTTTATTAGTTAGAGCCCTAGGAATGTAAATCTGCTTGTTATGACACCTCAGGTTGTTAGGGTTGTCCATCATTTTGATGTTACTAATTTTGCATAGTTCTTCATCATTAAGAATATTAAATAATAGAAGTAGAACTCCATGATCTCTTCTTCGTTGTAAGTCATACAGTCCTAGATGTTTTAATCTATCTTCACATGGTAGATTTTTAACTGTGGATATGAGCTTAGTTGTTTTTCTTTGCAAGGTTTCAATAATTATTTTATCTTTAGCAAGGTAAGGAGCCCAAAAAGATACAACGTAGTTAGTATGTGGGTGAACAAATGATTTATAAAGTGACATAATACAATGTTCATTCCTAGTGACAAATGATCTTTTTTTTGTTTTGCTGTTATAATACAATTACCGACTTGAGTGACTTTTCTACAGTGGTCACCTGACAAAAGTTGATTATTAACCATAACCCCCAGATCTTTTTCAGTTTTAACAAATTTGATAATATTACCACTTAGAGTATAGTTGGTCTTAGGATTTTTTACCCCAGATGTATTACAGAACACTTGCTGACATAAAATGTCATCTCATTAATTACTGCCCAGCACTATAATTTCCTCAGATCTTCTTTAATGATTTCAATTTTATCCTTGGTGTCCACTTCTGCTGACATTTTTGTGTCATCAGCGAATTTGCTGAGATTGTTAACAATGCCTATAGGGAGATCACTTATATAATTGTAAAATATGGTAGGCCCAAGGATCGAACCCTGGGGAACTCCACTAGTGACAGCTATCTTATCCGAGATGGTACCTCTTATCTTAACTCTCTGGGTCCTGTTCATCAGTCAGCTCTCATTCCATTTAGCCATGCATTTATTAAAGCCCAGATAAATCATCTTATTAATAAGCTGATTGTGAGAAACTCAGTCAAATGCTTTATTGATGTCAAGGTAGATTACACCTACAGGAATATTTTTGTCAATATGGCTGCTGACTTCTTCATAAAAGGTCACTAGATTGGCTGTACATGACCTTCCTCTAATGAATCCATGTTGCGTATGGTGCTTAATTCCCAACATTTCAGCCTCATGCTCAATTCTAGTTTTTAAGATTTTCTCCATTGTTTTACATATAATGGAAGTTAAATTTATAGGGTGATAGTTCTCTGTGTATTTTCAATTCCCCTTTTATGTATAGGGATGATGGTGTCACTTCACCAGTCATCAGGGACTACCCCTTTCTTAAAGGATTTGTTAAAAATAATATATGGTGGGTAAATTATTTGATCGACAACCTGCTTAATCAAGTATGTGTTTATATTATCTGGACCCAGAGAGTAATTATTTTTTGAGTTAATTTGGCTGATTTAATTTCTTCTGGTTTCAGAGCCTAGTAAGAATTTTCTTTGATGATTACTGGATCATTCACTTCCCTTTCTGAGAATACTGAGCCAAAATATTCATTGAAAGTATTAGCAATCTCTGTATTATTACTAAGCTCAACCCCAACTTACAGAGAGGCTGGTATGGTACCTGGGAGAGGATGGCCTCCAGGATGAACAGCAACATGGATTTATGGCTGGAAGTCATGCCAGACAAACTTGATCAACTTCTTTGACTGGGTCCCTAAAAGAGTGGCCAAGGGCCAAGCAGTGGATATCCTGTACTTGGACTCCAGCAAGGCCTTTGATTCTGTGCCCCATTAGAAACTGATAAAAAAGCTGGAGGATCTGGGGTAGAAGAGAACTGATTGCATGGGTAGCTAGCTGGCTGAAGTGCAGGATCCAGAGGGGAAACGGTAGTGGTCGGGAGCTCTCAGGTGTTAGGGATGTCACCAACAGGGTTCCACAGGGTTCAGTGCTTGGTCCACTGCTTTCAATGCCTTCATCACTGACATTGGAGAAGGAATAAGGGCAAGATTTGCTTATTCACGGACAACACCAAGCTCTGTGGGAGGATGGATACAGCAGAGGGAATATGGGACTTAAAAGAACACCTGGCAAAGCTAGGAAGGTGACCCAGAATTTGGCAACTTGGCTTTAGTGTAAAAAAATTTATGATTATACACTTTACAGCCAAGAATCCAAAGACAGAGTACAGCCTCAGAGGAATCCTGGTAACCAAATCTGAAGAGGAAAAAGACCTGGGAGTGTTGATCACTAGCTACCTGAATCACTCTACACAATGCAGAATGGCAGTGACAAAGGCCAATATAATGTTGTGCTGCATTGCAAGAGGGATCAACAGCAGGTGAGAGGAGGTAATACTGCTGTTGTGCAGGCCGCTGGTGCAGCCACACCTAGAGTACATTGTGCAGTACTGGCATCCCTACCTAAAAGAATGATATAAACCTGCTGGAGGTGGTCCAAAGGAGGGCAACAAAGATAGTTAAAGGTCAGCAGGGCAGGACATATAAAGACAAACGGGAGGCCCTGAACATGGGCTCCCTGGAGGAGAGGAGAGGATGGAGAGAGGGGACATGATTAAGATCTTCAAGTATTTGAAAGATATAAACAGGGTGGACAGGGAATGCTTCTTCAGGCTTAGTGGAAACAGAAACATGAGGGGGCATTGTCTTAAGTTGGAGTGGAGAGGTTCAGGAGGGAGACCAGGAGGCATTTCTTCATGGAGAGGCTGGTGGTGGGGTGGAATGGGCTCTCTGAGGAAGTAGTATCACTTGAAACTGTGGATGGCTTCAAAAGGGGTTGGGACAGGGTAAAGAGGAATGTCGGGTCAAATGGGGGTAGCCAAAAAGTAGGGTGATCGGTTGGGGAGAAGGTGGAATCCTTCGCTGGTGCTGGGGACTCCACAATATGAGCAGAATTGATAGACCACAAGGCCTCATTCTGTTGGCACCTTCATATGTTTGTATATTCACATGTTTATTATGAACACTGATTGAAACTGGATGATTTATAATCCAATAATACGCGATCATTCAGTTGGTGTTTGCCATGACACTTTTTAACTTACTGGCCTATATTCACTAACATGACCACTAGATTTAATACTGCTTTACTTTGCTTTTACTAACCCAATTTACCAATCTCCCATTTTGTTACATGACATTGCTGAATTGTGTTAGTAAAAGCAAAGGAAAATTATGTTAGCATTGGCAGACATTTTTCTGAATGAATACAGGCCATTTTCTCTAGACTGAGAAACAAACCAGATTACTGTGACTATGATGCTCCAAATTTTTAGTGCTGATATAGATCAGTATTAAGCAGCACCGAGGATATGGCCAGTGTGCTGCTCCTCTTTTACTCCTAGTATTTATATTTCTTATTTTGTTTAGGGCCATTTTTCCCTGGTAGCCCAGTGGTTTATTTTTTAATTACTTTTCTCAAAGGTCACACCAATTTTCCCAGTGTGCAATCCAAACTGAGCAAACCGTAATAACTGCCTTGGGATTTTCTTTCATACCCAGCAATTACTGGAATGCCCTATTCCACCTCTAAATTGCACATGTGATCAAATGCATGTGTAATTTGTAGAAACAGAGTACACATTCAGCAAGTCCTTTATTAAAAATAGTACTGTGAATGCAATTTGCCTTCTCCATGTGTAAATTGATATATTTACACATTCATTTTGAAAACTGGGTCATTAGAATCATATCAGTGTGGACAGATCACCTCATATAAACTGGGTTTAAGTGACAGAATCAAGTTTTAGTAACTACATTTGAAACATTTTTGTTTTAACTCTGCCTGATTGTGTTTGGAAACTGAAATGCAGAAAAAAAGGAAAATGTTAGCTTTTAAAGTAAACAGCACAGGTGAAGGAATGCATGTACCATCAAATAAGTTTAGAGAAAAATCAATAAGCTAGTTCATCTTTAACAATTCTATTTAAGGTGCAGCACTATTGGGGGTATTTGCAATTGTAGAAGGGTAGCCATTTGTTGAGAATCTTCAGAGCCGGTAGAAATCCAAGTAGCAAAACATGCCAGTACTATTTTGCTGCTCTGTCAGAGGTGTCATGAAGTGGAATTAAAGTCTTTAAAAAGAGGAAAGGAAAGAAAACTAATAAGCATAACAAAGAAGAAAAAAGAACAACAGTCAGACATGGATGTTGTGCTATAGTTCCCATGAAGTGCTAGTGGAATGTTTCCAAAAGGGCACCTTCATAACCAGACCCCTTTTACACAAACAAAGGTATTTAAGTACTCAGCAGTTTTTTTTTTACTATCTGAATGTGCTCACTGTGGGTGGCTTAAATTAACATGGGGCTTCAGGAGGGGGCTATCAAGTGTCGCTACTACCAGTATATCACAATCCCCGACTTGAAAGCATTAAAATTCTTTCTTTTTATACTCTGGCTTCCCAACAATCAGCCCAGTGAAGGAAATGCCCTGTTTCCCCTCAATATTGATTTAGAGCTGACCACTCAATCATATCCAAATTATGGAGCAGCCTGACATCAGGACTGGCTGTTTGTAGCTTCTATCTGTTTGTGTGGTTTTTTTTTTTCCAAAGTGTCACATCAAATGCTGCTTGAACACACTAATGGAACTGAGGCATGGTGCAATGTGAGGATATTTCTCTGGGATGCTAAGACTCAACATTCCTTATGTTACACTATTCCAGCACACACGTCATTCAGTGAAACCCTGCCTGACATTAACATGTTTGCTATTTGTCCAGTAGTTGCTCCAGTTTTGGTTCTGTTACACATTTTGGGGACTCACCAAATAGGATTCATGCCCACATTCTTTTCAGATGCCTCAGGACAGCTACACAAATGACTAAGATTTAAATCCTGCATTTCTGATTTGAGACTTACCTTTTTTGTTTACTAAAGTTTATTGTTCATTAAATGTTTTATATGGCTAATAAATGTAAAGTGTTTCCTTTAACTGAGCTGAGTCTCCCATTCAACACACAGAGTATAATGTAGAACAGTTCTCCATGGAATAGCTCTTTTATCCTTTTTCTACTGCATCCTGGTTTTATTTGTTCCTTTATTTTATGCTCCATATAGATCTGCTTGTATTTCTAGCTCTACATTTGTATTTTAATAGCTATTATATGGTTGCTTGGGTCCTCTCTTTAGACTTGTAAATGTTCTTCCTGACTTTACTGAATTGTAAAACATTTATAGATATGCTTCGCTGAAAGGCACTATGCACCAGAAACATACAGTGAATTATGTTGAAGAACTGAGATCACTGTTACAACTTTTTGATATAGATCATTATTCTACAGACTCATGTTAGGATTTTCCTTCATATTTGCTCAGACATTGCACATGTCTTACTACTGGTTAGCACAGTCCTTTTTTTTTTTTGTCTTTTCTTATTATTCTTTGGTAACTGGGTAAGGTCCACTTGGAGCAAGTGCCTGTATTCAGGGGCAAGCTGGGAGCACTGGAGAGGTTAAGTGAGCTGCTTAGAGTCACACAGTATGCATGTGGAGGCTGTGGGAATCAATCTCAGGTCTACTGGATGTACCACTCTCATTCACCGCTTGTTACTCTAAGCTGTAGCCGATATTGCCTAGAAACTGTTGTAAATAACACTTTTTACTCCATAAGATAGCATGTCTCCAAAGCTTGGATAGGTGTTTTGTCAACCTGCCAACTGCATCAGTGTTATGTCCTGCCCCTCTCAAAAAATATTAAATATTTATTTATTCTAATGGTATTCATGCTAATGCCTAATCTAAAAGGAATGATAGCAGGAAACTTAAAGTATGGAGAAATGAAAGGAAAGGAAAGGAAAGGGGATATACCCCAAACTGCTTTATAATCCAGTAGAGGGAGGTGAGAGTGTTGCTTCCATTGTGCACGCAGAGAGATTCAAATGGTACACGAGAGGTAGATGGGGGAGGGGCTGATAATGAGAGAAATAGGTGAGAGACAAAGCGAGATTGCTGGGGTAAAGGAACAGTGTAGCTGAATAGCTGCAAACTATACTGCACCATGCCACCAGATCTGAAATACAACATAGTTATAATAATTTAAGTGCATTGTAGTATGTTTATGTCTTATGAATAGTTTGATTTATAAAGGATGGCAATACCTGCATATCTTGTGATGCCAACAAAGTCATTTAAATAGAATGGAGAGACAGAAAGAACAAGAGAGGGAGTGGGGAGAAGGGGTCAGAGAAAGAGAGAGAGAGAGAGAGACAGTGTGAGAGAGAGAGAGAGAGAGAGAGAGACACCCACACACACACACCCACACAGACCAAGGAGAGAGAGAGAGAGAGAGAGAGACAGTGAGAGAGAGAGAGAGAGAGAGAGAGAGACACCCACACACACACACCCACACAGACCAAGGGTGAGAGAGAGAGAGAGAGAGAGAGAGAGTGAGAGAGAGAGAGAGAGAGAGAGAGAGACACCCACACACACACACCCACACAGACCAAGGGTGAGAGAGAGAGAGAGAGAGAGACACCCACACACACACACCACACAGACCAAGGGTGAGAGAGAGAGAGAGAGAGAGAGAGAGACAGTGAGAGAGAGAGAGAGAGAGAGAGACACCACACACACACACCCACACAGACCAAGGAGAGAGAGAGAGAGAGAGAGAGACAGTGTGAGAGAGAGAGAGAGAGAGAGAGAGAGACACCCACACACACACACCCCCACACAGACCAAGGGTGAGAGAGAGAGAGAGAGAGAGAGAGAGACAGTGTGTGAGAGAGAGAGAGAGAGAGAGAGACACCCACACACACACCCACACAGACCAAGGGTGAGAGAGAGAGAGAGAGAGAGAGAGAGAGAGAGAGAGATGGTGAGAGAGAGAGAGAGAGAGATGGAGAAACACACACACACCCACACAGACCAAGGGTGAGAGAGAGAGAGAGAGAGAGATGGAGAAACACACACACACACACACACACACACATATATATACACACACACACACACACACCAAGGATATGTGAGACAGAGAGTGGGAGATGGGGGAGGAAAGAGAGAGAAATAACTTGACCCATTCAACCCTCCTGTAAAGCTATCACTAAAATTGTTTGACAGCATAATTCAGACAATCATTTTATATGGGAGTGAAATCTGGGGATCAGTTGCTAGGTGCCTGCCTTAAATGTGAACTGAATCTATGCATTTAGAATTGGAAATAAAGGTTACTCACATGTCACCATAGTTCTGCTAATAGTATTCATAAAACAGCCATATGAACAACCCAGCCTCCTCTGGCAAGGCTTGCTTTCAGATTCCTGTTCCTGCATACAGCTCAGAGTGCAGAGAGGACAGAGCCAAACGACCACATGACTGGGTGGAAGGAGAGTCCATTTTGAAGTTTGTTCTGGAGACTCGACATGCTCAGTTGAATGCTGCCTAATTGTGGATGTGAACTGAATATAAGTAGGACAAAACTATGGTTACAGGTGAGTTACCTCTATTTGTTTATTCTATGTACTTAACATAGAAACCTAGAAAGTTATGAGCAGATAAAGACACAAAGTCCATCCAATCTTCTGTTGAAAGATACTAAATTACTAGAATGCCATTGCCATCTCTTGATGTCTTTCTTTTACTTATGCTTTTTGAAATCATACCAAACCTTTCTGTGGAGCAGAAATGATGGCATTACTGACATCCAGGAACATAGAAACATACTACAGCCTCAACCTTACGTTCATGCCTTTTAAATATTGACTGTATATTTTTCTTTGTGATATTGTCTGCATATTTTTCTCTTTGTAATCTCCTTGGTCATACCTGAAAATAGACATTTTTTTCCTCTAGTGTGCTTACCTGGTCAACAAAAGCTAAATAAATAAATAGAATTTGATGGCAGATAAGGATCACTTGGCTCACCCAGTATGCCCATTTTTCTTTACCTACACTGTAACTGCAGACCCTACTTGATCTCATGATCTTTCTCCCTCCCCCCTTCTGTTCCCAAAAAATTCCCTTATGCCTATCCCATACATTCTTGAACCCCACTACTGTTTTTGGCCCCACCACTTTTGCTGGAAGGCTGTTCCAGGAATCCACCACTCTTATCTGAGAAGAAGTACTTTATCACATCTCTCCTTAATCTACCTCCTCCAGCTTCATAGCATGTCACCTTGTTCTGGAGCACCTTTTTTCAGTATAATACTTCCCTTCTGTACCTTATGAACCCCCGTGAGGTATTGAAAGGTCTTTATCATATCTCCCCTCTCCTTCCTCTGTTCCAGGGAGTACATATTGGGCACCTTTAGTATCTCCTCATAGGGCTTTTTATACAAACCCTGCATCATTTTAGTTGCCCTCCTCTAGACCGCCTCCACTCTGTCTATGTCCTGCCAGAGACATGGTCTCCAGAAGTGGACACAGTACTCTAGGTGGAGTCTTATCAGCCATCTATACAGATGCAATACCATCTCCCTCTTTCTGCTGAAGATATCCCTTCTTATTCACTCCAGCATCCCACTAACCCTTCCAACTGCCTTGTCGCACTGCCTGGCCATCTTTAGGTCATCAGATATGATTACCCCCAGGTCTCTTTCCTGCTTAGTGGTCATCAATACCACTCCACCTATTTTGTACTCCATCCCTGGGTTTCTGTGACCACTGCTCCACTGTTTTCTAGTGTCCCCGCAATCCCTCAACCTTCCCTGTTAATCTCTTGCCCTGCCCTGTTACCTCTCCTTCTGTCCTCTGGCTGTTTTCAAGCTGCCTCACACTGCATAAAATCCATTGTACTGCATTGCTCAATCCCCTATACTGCATCCTTCATACATATTTCTGTCCTGTACCTTCTGCCCCTTCAAATGTATTGTGCTTCAACTGTTTGAATTGCCTATTTCAAAGCCTGTTATGTTTGTATTGTTTCCCAAGCTGACGTGGAACCTTTGTAAAAGAGCCATGACTCAAAGGTATTGTAATCCTAGAATATCAATAAACAATAAACAATAAAGTGCATTATTTTGCACTTTTTCCCCACTGTAAACTCAGCTGCCATACCCATGACCACTCCTTGAGGATTCTCAGGTCTCTTCTCAACCTTTCCACCCCCTCAGAATGTCCACCCTATTGCAGATTTTGGTGTCATCCACAGAGAGACAGACCTTTCTTTCCAGCTGCTCTGCAATGTCACTTATAAAGACAGTAAAGAGGTCCAGTCCAAGCACTTATCCCTGAGGCACCCCGCTGGTCAACCTTCCTTCCTCTAAGTGAACTCTGTTTACCACCACCCTCTGTCACCTATCCCCTAATCAAGTTCTTATCCAGTTTACCACCTTTGGAATTACTTCTAAGCTATCCAGCTTGCTTACTAATGAGCTAGGAATATCATATTTACTGCCTGGACACTGCATGCATTTCTGCCACTGAATTGAAGAAATGTATCAGATTTGTCTGACACGATTTGACACTCACAAGCATGCACTGCCTCCTTTCCAGCGATTCATTTGCTTTAATGAATTCCAGTATGTGCTCCTGTATTATGGTTTCCATTAACTTCCCCACCATTAAGTTTATGTACTGGGGTGGGTTGGTGGCTTCAGCTGACAGACCATCTATGCTTAGTGATGAGGAGTTGGTTGATTAACTGCAAACAACAAACACAGAAGCCACAAGGTGACAAGTAGTCAAAGGCAGCAAAACGCCACCAGGGCACACATTTAGTGATATTCTGGTGCATTTGGTATGCCTCTTCTGGCATAGAATGACAAATGTTTGATGAAGTGTGCTCTGTTTCAGAGACTCAAAGAATGCTTAATCCTTAACTCCAAATCTTCTATGAACAGGGGGTATAGGCAAGTTAGTAGATGGGGTCATAGCACTAAAATGAGACTGTAGCACTTCTGTGACTATTTTTTATAATGTAGTTTCTCTTTACTTTCATATTTTTTTAAGTCTTTGGTAACTGAATAAGGTCTACTAGGCACAATGCCTGTTTTCAGGAGTAACCTTGAAGCACTAGGGAGGTTAACATTGCTCAGCTTTACTCAAAGAGTAGACACAAGGCAGATGCTGGAACCACAAATCAAGTGGGTCAGCCAGTGTTTGTAGAAGGGACTGCTTACCCACACACAACAGCTCACTGTCCCAGGACTATGGCATGTGAGAAAAAATAACACTATATTCATGAGTCACAAAAAAACTATGTTTAATCCATAAATCCAACAGTGCTGGTGCTCACATAAGTGTAATGAGTGGTGACCACTTACCCCAGTGCTTCGACTCATGCTGAGTCTTCCTCAGGGTGCATGTTAAGTGACTTGCTCCAAGTCACACAGTATGCAAGAGAAGGTTGTGGGAATCAAACCCAGGTCTGCTGGATTTACTAAGTTCATTCACAGCTTGTTACTCTAACCTTTAGGCTGCATTACTAGCAGATTTGTAAGAAGGCCTTCTAACCCACTTTACATACTGGTAAATTTCATTTTTTGCAGCACAATTCAGTCTTGTGAGTTACCTGTTTCCATGTCAGGAAGGAGGCAGGGCTGTGTACTCCAAAGTGTATAATAATAATAATAATAAACTTTATTTTTTATGGCACCTTTCAAAACCAAGGCGCCTAACAAAGTTAAAATCACATAATCAAAAATTTCACAACAACATGATCAACAAAACATCTCAAAACAAATAATATAATCATAAAATCTTAGAATCTTTCCATCCATTAAATGCCATAGGCTTGACTCCATAACCAGGTTTTCAGTGCTTGTTTAAAATCCTCCATGGTCGTGTGCGCACGTAACCGACATGGTAGAGAATTCCAGAGGGTAGAGGCAGCATACAGTACATAAATGTTCTAGCCCCAGAAGATTTCAAATGTACCCTCAGAATCTCTAGCAACCGCTTATTGGCTGAGTGGAGTGATCGCCCAGGACAATGAGGAACCAGGAGCTCTTTCAGGTAGTCCAGGCTAAGTTCATGTAGGGCTTTAAAAGTCAGAAGACCGACTTTAAAGGTGACCCACCACTGAACTGACAGCCAGTGCAGTCCACGCAGCACTGGTGAAATATGACAGGACTGCAAGGATTCCATCAACAGCCGTGCTGCAGCATTCTGCACTAGCTGCAAGTGGCAGATTTCCACCCCAGGTAGCCCTAGGTACAGGGAGTTGCAGTCGTCCAAGTGCGAGGTCACAAAAGCATGGATCAAAGTAGGGAGGTCACCGGACGGAACAAGGTGCCTAATTCTGGAGATGTTCCTCAGATGCTAAAATGAGGATTTGATGACAGCCGCCACCTGAGAGTGCAGGGTTAACCAATCACCAAAAATTACCATCAGGGTTCTGCACCTGTTCAGAGGTTGGGAGTGGCTCACCCCCAAGGTATAAGCCAGATGGTGAACCCCCCCAAACCTCACTATCTGGCGACCCAGATCCACCACCAATACCTCGGTCTTATGGTCCAGAAAAAAGACTAGGGGTGGTTTGAATGTGTTTTAGATCTCAAATATCTAAATAGCTTCATCAAGAAGCAATGGTGCTACATGGAGTCCCAGTCCATTTCTGCCATGCACATTGGGAACAGAAGGATTACTTTGTCTGGTACAACTGGCAGTATAACTGTGATGGAAAAGGGCCAAGTCTCTGGTATGATGAGAATACAACACCCAATGCAGGCACATGAATATGGAGGTGGGTTCCACTGTACACCAGGGAACAGATTGGTGAGTAGAGGAGAATAGTTAGAGGCATTGGACCACCAAGGAAGTATGTCATGGCACATATGAAGTAAGACAGCAAGGGACAATCAAGGGGCCCAGTGGGTACAGTGATGCATGGAGGGTTACAACATATGTGGTGCTCAGTCAGCTTAATTAATGGTTGCTCAGTTATTCAAGGAATATTCAATTACAGATGTGCAAACTTCACCTTTAAGATTTGCTTGATGGTTTTTAAGGCCCTGCATTGGATTGGTCCTGTCTACCTAAAAGATTTACTGCTCCCATGCACTCTGACTCGGTCACTCAGCTCAGCAGAGGAGAATCTGTTGGTTGTTCCATGGATGCAGCTGAAATCCACTGCAGACTGAGCTTTTTCTGAGATGGCCGCCCCACATGTGGAACTCTTTGCCAAACCATTTGTGACAGATTTCCTCCATTCCTCTTTTAAAAGAGCCCTATAGACTTTTCTCTTTTCCCTGGCATTTGAGGGCTAATTTTTAATAAAATGCTCTGTTTGATACATATTGGGCAAGATTGCTGCTGTGCTCTGATTTACGTGTTTAGGTATGTTTTAAATAATGAATTGTTCTGTTTTAATGTAAAGCGCTTCCAGCCTTAGGGATGAGGTGATATATGAAATAAAAGTTGATTGATTGACTGATTGATTTGAAAGTTGGAAAAACATTGCTTTGTCTAAACTTCAAAAAGTTTCCTGACTTTGAGAAACACTGCAAAGCTCTTCACCTAGTGAAGTACCAAACTTCACCTGGAAGAACTGAGTGAAATGGCACTTTGTGTGGTTTCTGTCAGGTTTGGCTATGTAGAACTATGCAAAGTGTTTCTACTAAAAAGAAACAAAATCATCCCACCCACTCAGTTGATAGTAGCCATTCCCTCCCCCCACACAGAGCTTCGAAATCTTGTCCTTCCACCAACCCAAACCACCCTATCTATGCAAAAATAAACCTCCTTCCCCCTACTGGCAAAGTTATCCACTGCACTCACTAGTAAACTCATTGCAGTGTAGTAGTTACTAGAAAATCCTTTCCCCTACCTGCACATCTAAATCTAACTCTTCTATTCCCTCACCTGACCGAACTTCCATCTAATACAGAATTCCTTTTCACTACCACCTCCGGCCTGCATCCCCTTAACCAATCAGGTTTTACTATAGGAAAATACATTTTATATTCATCTAATAGTTACCGAGCAGAGAGGATATCTCTGGACTTCTCTGTTGGGACTAAAGTAGAAGAACTTTTGTACTTGGACCTTTAATTTAGGGTAAAAAAAACTAACATACAAAACAAAAAAAAAAAGTGTGTGTGTGTCTGTCTGGGTTAACTGAACTGAATGGGTATCTGAACAGTTATAGGTGTAAATATCAGGTGATTGAAAGGACTTAACTGCTGTGAGGTTTAAATTACTGGTAGAAAGATCTAGTAAGTAGGGGGAGTGGCTTAGCTAGAAGGAAGCTACATTTAAAGACTGCCTTAGAAAGATTCTGCTAATATCTTGGCAGAAGACACCAGGAGAAAGGACTGCTGTGTGACTGGACTTCTCTGCTGGGACTAAAGTAGAAGAACTTTTGTACTTGGACCTTTAATTTAGGGTAAAAAAAACTAACATACAAAACAAAAAAAAAAATGTGTGTGTGTCTGTCTGGGTTAACTGAACTGAATGGGTATCTGAACAGTTATAGGTGTAAATATCAGGTGATTGAAAGGACTTAACTGCTGTGAGGTTTAAATTACTGGTAGAAAGATCTAGTAAGTAGGGGGAGTGGCTTAGCTAGAAGGAAGCTACATTTAAAGACTGCCTTAGAAAGATTCTGCTAATATCTTGGCAGAAGACACCAGGAGAAAGGACTGCTGTGTGACTGGACTTCTCTGCTGGGACTATATTGCCTCCTTCCTCCCTCCACCCCCACCCAGCTAGTTCTATTTTTATAGGCACAGGATTTGACTGACAACAGGAACTTCCTGTTTGGGAGCAGGAAGTGAGTGATCACAGAACCACCAAAGACCCACCATCCTAGAAGGGCAGGAGTAGCTCTCCAGCCTCTAGCTTGCTGGAGGTCTGCCTCTGAGCAAGTAAGTGGTCCACTGAGAAATATAGGATATTCTTGTCTCAGAACAGGACAATCAGGAGCTTAAAGGGCACACAGGCAGAAAGTAAGGAGAGAGAGAGAGAGAGAAAAACAGAGGAAAGAGTAAGGATTGAAAACAGTTAAGGGGCCCAAAATAAGACATGATTGGAGTGGTGCAGTGCAGTGGCTGTGGAGCAGCAGTCTTCCGGGAGATGTTCTGGAGGATGCGGTGTTGTCCCATCTGCAGGCACCTCTCTGGGCTAAGGGAGGAGGTTGCTCATCTCCAGACTGAGTTGACCAGGATTTGTGGGACCTCCTCTTCCATCCAGGGACCACCAGTGCCACTGCCGTTGCCTCAGAGGTTGCCAAGAAAGAGGCGGTTGGACCACAGTGGGCTCAGGGAGGGTGAGGGTGGTGGAACAGAGGTGCATCCTCCAGTTGTACCTCTCACAATTCCTATGCCATTCTGGCAAAGTGTGGTTCCTCTATGGAGGCACCCGAGTGGAGACCAAGGAGGATGTTGGGAACCTCCACAAAGGAGACCCACAGGAGGGTGGCAGGGGACCCTGCAGGGAAGGAAACAACTCCTGGTGGGGGACTCCATTGTTAGGAAGGTAGAACTGGGGGAGGAAGGGAGGGAGGTAGGTGCCTGCCTGGCACCATGGCTTGAGGGACAGGGGCGAATCCTCAGGATTGCGGAGCAGCTGCACAGGGAGGGAGCTGGATGTCATTGTTCACCTAGGGACAAATGACCTGGCTAAAAAGGGATTAGAAGTGCAGGAAGAGTTTGTGGAATTGGGGAGGGCCTTAGTCAAGTAGGCCATGCACGGTAACCTTCTCGGAGGTGCTGCCCATCTATGGCATAGGAGAGCTAGGGTGTTCCACACCATGGGATTCAATCAGTGGTTGAAAAACTGGTGTGGAGCTCAGGATTAGCTTCATTGGGGACTGGGGTCCACCTGGAGTGATGCAAGCCTATACTGGCATGATGGGCTGCATCTGTCCGGGAGGGGAACCAGGATCCTAGGTGATAGGTTTAAATGCTTCATTGGCAAGCTTTTAAACTAGCCAAGGGGGGAGGCACTGGAAAGGAGCAGGGAAATCCTAGCCCCCAAATAATCACAATAGTAAGTGCGGCAAACACCAACATAGATGTGTCGATAGGGAGAAGGGCAGGGGTAAATGGAGAAAGTGACAAAGGCAAGAAGGACAGGGATGGGGCAAAAGGGAGTAAGGCCATCAGGAAATGGAGGGTAATGAGTACCAATGCCCGTAGTCTGGGCAACAAGCTCCCTGAGCTGGTTGCCTTGATGGAAGAGGATGCCTGGATATCATAGCAGTCACAGAAACATGGTACACGAGAACCATGACTGGATGTTAACATACCAGGGTACATAACCTACAGGAGAGACAGGCAGGGAGAAGAGGGGAGAGTAGCTCTCTATGTAAAGGAAGGGATAAAAGCAACTGAACAAAAGAGTAAACAGGGAGGAGAAGAGGCACTGTGGGTCACCTTGGAGACTGGAAAGGGCACCACAATCTGCACAGGGGTTGTGCACAGACCCCCATGTCAGGGGGAGGGAATGGACAAGGATATGAGAGAAGGCATTCTTAGAATGGCAGAGAAAGGGGAGATACTATTGATGGGAGACCTGAATATGCCAGATGTTAACTGGAGCACATTTGCTGCAGCCACATCCAAGAGTAGGACCATTCTTGATGCCCTACAGGTGGCAGGAATTAGACAGCTAGTTTCAGAACCCACTCGTGAGGGAGCAATCTTAGACCTCATACTCTCAAACGGGGGCAGTGAGAGGATCTCAGATCTAGAAGTGGGTTGCCATCTGGGGACAAGTGACCATCAAACAGTGTGGTTCACGTTAAACTCAGCTACAGAGTCAAGCCATACAAAAGTGAGGGTACTGGACTTTAGGAGAGCTGACTTTGGCAAGATGGGAGAGTGCCTCAGAAAAGCACTAGCAAACAGGCTAGAAGGAGGTGTGGAGCAACAATGGGGAATCATCAAAACTGCCATCACAGAGGCAACAAGCCTTTGTGTGAAGCAAATAAACAAATCAAAATGAAAGAAAAAGCCACTATGGTTCTCAAAAGAGGTGTCTGTGAAAGTCAGGAAGAAAAAGATAGCATTCCAGAAGTATAAGGAAACACAGAAGGAGCAGGACAGAGAGCTGTACCAGTTAAGGCAGAAGGAAGCAGGAAGGAAGTCAGAATAGCAAAGGCGCAAACTGAGGAAAAGATATCCAACTCAGTTAAGAAGGGGATAAAACCTTATAGGTACATCAGCGAAGTGTAGAAAGACAAAGGGAGGATAGTGAGGCTGAATAGAATGAACGGTGGGTGGGCAGAGGGGGACAGTGAAAAAGCAGGGATACTGAACGAATATTTCTGCTCAGTATTCACAAAAGAGGAGGGGGAAGTGCCGAATCCAATTAACAGAAGCACTCTTGATAGGGGGGTCGATCCCAGTCCTTTCACAGAAGAAAGGGTTCTGCAAGAACTCCTAAAACTGAAGGTGGACAAAGCAATGGGTCCTGATGGAATTCACCCCAGAATTCTAAAAGAATTAAGGGAGGAACTAGTGAAACCACTGGCTACTCTTTTTAATAAATCATGGGAGGATGGTGTGGTACCGAGGACTGGAGGAAGGTGGATGTGATTCCCCTTCACAAAAGTGGGACCAAGACAGAGGCAGGAAACTACAGACCTGTCAGTCTGACCTCTGTGGTAGGGAAAGTGATGGAGTCACTTCTGAAGGAAAGAATAGTTGAGTACCTAGAGGCCAGTGGAGCACAGGACCCAAGGCAGCATGGATTCACAGCGGGAAGGTCATGTCAGATGAATCTAATAGATTTCTTTGACTGGGTGACCAAAGTAGTAGACCAGGGAGGGGCTGTGGACATGGCCTACCTAGACTTTAGCAAGGCATTTGACACAGTCCCACACAAAAGATTAATAGTCAAATTAACCAGCTGGGAGTGGGTCCCAGGGTGGTAGCCTGAGTAAACATTGGCTGCACAACAGGACACAGAAGGTAATTGTAAATGGAGTCCACTCTGAAGAAAGAGAGGTTACTAGTGGGGTACCCGTAGGGTTCAGTATTAGGTCCAGTCCTTTTAATGTCTTCATCAGTGACATTGCAGAGGGACTGGAAGGAAAAGTATGTCTTTTGCAGACGACACAAAGATCTGCAACAGGGTTGATACACAAGGAGGCATGGAAAGGATGAAAAGGGACTTGGCAAGGTTGGAGGAATGGTCAGAAGTATGGCAGATAGGATTCAATGCAAAGAAGTGCAAAATAATGCACCTGGGAAACAAGAACCCAGGGGAAGAATACACAATGGGGGTAGTAACAACAACAAAAAAGGAAAGGGACCTGGGGTAATCATATCAGATGACCTTAAGGTTAGCAAGCAATGTGAGAAGGCAGTAGGGAGGGCTGGGGGTATACTGGGATGTATAGGGAGAGGCATCAGCAGCAGAAAACAGGAAGTTGTTATCCCTCTGTACAGACAGTTGGTGAGACCCCATCTGGAGTACTGTGTCCAGTTCTGGAGACCCCATCTCTGCAAGGACATAGACAGGATAGAGGTAGTCCAGAGGAGGGCAACTAAAATGGTGCAGGGTCTGCAAGAGAAGCCGAATGAGGAGAGACTAAAGGAGCTTAATATGTATACCCTTGAGGAAAGAAGGGAGAGGGGGGACATGATAGAAACTTTTAAGTACCTCAGTGGAATCAACAAAGTCCAAGAGGGTAGCATCTTTCAGAAAAAGAGACTTGCAAGAACAAGGGGACACAATTTAAAGATAGAAGGAGGCGGTTCAGGGTAATGGTGAGGAAGTATTATTTCACAGAGAGGTAGTGGATGCATGGAACAGCCTTCCTGAGGAGGTTGTGGGGTCTAAAACTGTGGGAGAATTCAAGAATGCATGGGACAGACATAAGGCAATTCTTGTGGGGGGTAGGAAGAAATAGGCTGCTGGTTAACTACGATCTACGGCCTATCCTGTAGGTAGGGAAATGAGCAGACTAGATGGGCCAAGCGGTCCTTATCTGCCGTCAAAGTCTATGTTTCTATGTTTCTATGTTTCTGTGCACTTCAGGACAGTTTTCTTTATTCACAGGTTGATAAAATATATTTCTGTGGTGCTTGGGGTGGGTGGGTGGGGATCGGAACATTGTTTGTAGAGGGGATTCTGTATCAGACTGGGATTGAGTCGGGAAGTGGGCAGAGCTGGGTTAGACGTATGGGTAGGGAAAAGGATTTGTTAGTTATTGCTAACTGGATAAGGCCCACTAGACACAAGAACCTGTTTTCAGGGGTGACCTGGGAGCACTGTGGAGGTTAAGGGACTTGCACAGAGTCACATAGTATGCAAGTGGAGGTTGTGGGACTCAAACTCAGGTCTGCTGGATGTACTACGCTCATTCACAGCTCATTACTCTAACTTCTAGGCTATACTGTCAGCTGATTTAACAGCCAGCACAGCATCAAACTTCACTGGGGGGGGGGAGGAGGAGGCTTATGCAAAGAAGAGGGTAATTTGGATGGGGGCAACATTTCAAGGTTCTGGGTGGTGGTAGGGGGTGATTACTACCAAACTGAGTGGGGGCAGATTTTCATTTTAAAAACTGTTAATTAAACATTGCTATGTGAAGTTGATTTCAAAGCTGGGAACTTTACAAAGCTTTGTGAAGCGCAAAGTTCCCAACTTCTCACCAACTTCACATGTAATGTTGAAATCCACTGCATCTCTATTTTCAATTGGTCAAGAACCCACCTATCAAAACAATGCAGCAGCAAGTAATTGAATGTTGTATTACATTGCATGATTGACCCCTGGTACTCACTTTGGAGAGGGTGGGGTGTTAATGTTTTGGAATGTGTAAAGGGTTAGTTCACATGTTTTGTGGATTATGAGGAAGGTATTGTACCATGTGTAAGGGAGTCCAAATTTTGGAACATGCAGAAGATGCAGATTTTCAAAAGGGCTATGAGATATACATTTTTAAATGAGTGCAGATGGTAAATTTGTGATGTGGCAAGTTATTTAAAATACCATAAGTATGAATATAACTTTACCTAGTGCGAGGTTAAAAAAATCTCATGAAGGAAGAATTGTGCAAACTTCAACAGATATGTTGGGTAAAACTTTCTGTAGAGTAATGCAGCTTTCAGGACAGAAAAGATATGCAGATTTTTAATGATGATTGATTACAATTGTGACAAGGCACAAATTGGAACAGCGGTGAAGGGTGCATATTTTGTGTACATCAAGGAATGGGTAGTTAAGAACCGAGGTGTGTTCTGGGGTTGGATTACCTGTAATTAATATATCACTATGGGGCAATATGAGACATGAGGAGTGACTGAGTGTGTTATGCCCCAGGGACAGATTAATAAAGATAAAGTGCTTTATTTTTCTTAACTGATTGTTTTAATTGTTCAACTTCTAGTTCTATTATTGAGCACAAATGTTTCCAGCTGCTAACATAATCCTCTTAGAATGCTGTCAACTGAGCAGAATGCTCCATTCCCTATCAATGTTTAATTAAAAACCTTTGATTAATTGTACATGGAAAATGATAGACATTGCAAATATAAGTAATGATGTCTACATACAGTACTGTTAAAGTAGGGAGTAGATATGCAATGAAATTAAACTTTACCAGCAAAGGCAGTGCAAAGGTGTGAATTTCATGCTATGCATAGTTTAACAAAGTTTGCAACTTTGGTCCCAACTTTGCATAATGAAGCTTTCTGTTTCATATTAAAAAAAATTATTAAATTGAAACCCCTCCACCACCCACTGCAATCACGTCTCACCCCAGCCCACCTCCCAAGTCCTTTAAATACATTTCCCCTGCCCATTCACCAGTTATCACCCACCTCCCTCCACCTCACAGGCCTGAAGAAGTAACAGGTAACTGATTGTTTAAGTTTAAATTTAAGTGTAAATTAGTTGCTGCTATGTTGTAAGAAATCCCATTCCCCACCTGCTCCAAATAAGTAAAGACATCCTTACCCATCCCCATACAGACACTTGACCACCATAATTCAACAAACCACCCCCACTCTACCCCATGGAGCACTCAATCTCCCTTCCCTGTTCTAACAAAGTAATAGGTGATTAACTGTTGAAGTACAAATTAGCTGCTGCTATGTTGTAAACATTCCCATCTGTCATCCACTTTAAACAACTAATCATACCTCCCCCACCCTATCCAGACACTTGACCCCCATAATTCAAAAAACACCCCCCACTCTACCCACCTTTATAGCACCTAAGTTTTCTCCTCCATATATATACAGTATAGTATATATATATATATATATATATATACAGTATGTGTATGTGTGTGTATATATATATATATATATATATATATATATATATATATATTCTTTGCAAAAAATCATTATTGCACTAGTGAGGGTAACTTAATGCTACAAAAGTGGAAAAATGTGGCATTATGGTTTAACTTCCACCCCCCAACCCCCCTAAGCAACAGAAGAAACAAATATTAGAGCTTTCGGTCTTCAGAGTCTTGGTGAATCAGTGGTGGGATTTTTCTTGGGGTTGTCAACCTCAGTGCTCACTCCATTCCCTGAGCAAACAACATAACATATGAATTCCTTTCTTCATGCAGGGTCCCAGCATGAAGAAAGGTACAACAAATTGTGCTGGCAATATGTGGTGATAGACACTAATAGACACCATACCTCTGAAGAGTGTATCTCTATGAGACAATGCCTTGGGCCTGTACCTTGTGCTTCAGACTGGAGGCTAGGGGATGGGGAGGAGGGATGAGCATTACGGTTCAGAATCCCAAGACAGACCCCACCACTGATTCGCCAAGACTCCAGAGACCCACAGCCCTAATATTTTTTCCTTTTGTTGCTTGGGGGTTAAGAGTTAGGGTTGGAAACCCTAATGCCACATTTCCCTAATTTTGTGATGTTAAGTTACCCTAACTGGCACATTAAAAAAGTGTTTTTGCAAAGAATCATTTTGAGGAAGTGGAATTGTATCCTCATTCATGCAGGTCTGTTTGGGACCTTCGTGAAAAGGTGCAGATATGCAGGGCCCTTTTTGTAATGTGCTATGAGAAGACTCCCTCCACCTACAGAAGTGCAGGGCATGGTACATTCAATGTACACATTCGCTCTTCACACATTCAGTACACATTCACTCTTCACACATTCACTCTTTATGCATTCAGTACACTGTCACTCTTCACATGTTCACTCTGTACACATTCATTCTTCAGATAGCCCTGACAGAAGAAATACAGGTGAGAGGGTACAGGCAAATGGGCAAGCATTAAGGATGCAAAACTTGAAGCAACATCCCACTGTGTTACAGAGAAAAGCAAGAGCAAAATAGGAGGAAACCACTTTGGTTCTCAAAAACAGTAGCAGAAAAGGTCAGAACCAAAGGCTGGCCTTCAGGAAATATAAGGGAACACAGTGGGATGAAGATAGGGAGGTATACCAAACTTCCCTAAGGGAAGCAGGGAAGGCAGTAAGGCAGGCAAAGGTCCAAACAGAGCAAACACTAGCACAAACAGTAAAGGAAGGGGACAAGACTTTCTATAGATACATTAGTGAAAGAAGAAAGCCCAGATGGGATATTGCTAAGATCAAAGGGGATAAGGGGAAGTGTGTGGAGGAGGACTAAGGAAAAGCATCTATCCTAAATAGATACTTCTGCTCAGTATTTACTAAGGAGAAGGTAGGGCAGGACCCACAGCTCAGCACCATGGATGCAGGGGGGAGGGAGGTGTGTACTAGCCCTTTCACAAAAGAAAGGGTCCTACAAGAGCTTGCTAATCTCAGGGTGGACAAGGCAATGGGACCTGATGGCATACCTCCCAGAGTACTAAAGGAGCTAAGGGTGGAACTAGCAGAGCCATTAGCAGAACTGTTTAGTGAGTCTCTGAGCATAGGAGAGGTCCCACAAGGCCGGAGAAGGGCTCATGTGATCCAGCTCCAGAAGAGTGGTAGCAGGGAGGAAGCAGGGAACTACAGACCAGTCAGTCTTACCTCAGTAGTGAGCAAGATTATGGAGTTACTCCTTAAGTAAAGGATAGTGCAGCACCTGGAATCCATAGGAGCACAGGATCTAAGACAGCATGGGTTTACAACAGGAAGGTACTGTCAAACTAATCTCATAGATTTCTTTGACTGGGTAATCAGAGTGGTGGACCAAGTGGGTGCAATTGATGTCACCTAATTTGACTTCAGCAAAGCTTTAGATACTGTTCCATATAGAAGATTGATTAATAAGCTGGGTAGGCTCGGGGTGGGTCAGAAGTTGGTCAACTGGGTGGCAAACTGGTTGGCGGGCAGAAAACAGAGAGTGGCAGTAAACAGTATACAGTCAGAAGAGATGCAACTCACAAGTGGGGTACCTCAGGGATCAGTCCTGGGGCCAGTCCTCTTCAATATCTCCATCAGTGACATTGTAGATGGACTGGAGGGTAAGGTTTGTCTGTTTGCAGATGACACCATGATCTGCAACAGAGTAGAAGATCCAGATGGGGTGGGCAGAATGAGAAGAGAGCTGGATAAACTGACAAAATGTTTGGAAGAGTGGCAAATGGGGTTTGACACAAAGAAGTGCAAGACCTTGCACATAGGGAAGAGAAACCCTGAGGCCACCTATAGGCAGGGAGAGGAGTTGCTGGCAATCACAAGGGAAGAAAGAGACATGGGCATCATCATCACAGATAACCTGAAATCATCCAAACAGACCACTAAAGCAGTAGGTAAGGCTAGAGGGATGTTGGGGTGTATTAGTAGGGGTGTCTCAAGTCATAAGAGAGAGGTAATAATCCCTTTTTACAAGACACTGATTAGGCCCCATCTGGAGTACTGCATGCAGTACTGGAGGACATGCCTGCACAAGGACATTAACAAAATTGAGGCAGTCCAGAGAAGGGCAACCAAAATGGTGCAGAAACTGCATCAGAAAACATATGAGGACAAATTAACACAGCTCAATATGTATACCCTACAGCAGAGGAGGGAGAGAGATGATATGATATGATTGAAACATTCAAACATCTTAATGGCATTAACAAGGTGAAAGAGTCTAACATGTTTCAATATAAGACAAATAGCAGGACAAGAAGACAAAGCATGAGATTAGAGGGAGGCCAATTAAGAGGTAATGTAAGGAAGTTCTTTTTCACAGAAAGGGTGGTGGATGCATGGAATGGCCTACCTCAGGAAGTGGTGGGTATGACTACAATGCAGGACTTCAAACATGCATGGGATAAGCATAAGGGAGCAATACAGATGAATATGAATGGATAGATCATTGACAGAGTAAAGACCTATGGCACATTTATAAGGTAGAAAAAATGGGCAGATTGGATGGGCCTTGTGGTCCTTATCTGCCATCAACTTCTATGTTTCTATGTTTCATGTATTCACTCTTTTTTTTTATTTTGACTCCAGATTTTTAAGACAGTCATTTTATGACTGCCCTTATAAACATGACATGTATCATTTATACTGTAGCATATTGGCCGCAATGTCACACCGTAAGTGCAAAAACATATTTCAACGAGGATTTAAGAAATGACATCTGTCACGTTTATGAGGTGGTATAGAAAAATGAGTATGTTGAAAATTTGGAGTCACAATATAGAAAATTAGTGAACTTATGAGTGAACGTTGAAATACTGGAATGTTTAGTCATAACCTAGGCATTTTACCATATTTTCACAGCAAATTTCCAACATAGCCTCCTTTTTACCCCACTTCATGAACCCGGTAGGTGAAAATGTTCAAATCCTCACCAAAACATCATTCCATGCCACCAAAACGTCATTCCATGCCACAGTGTGAAAACACATTTTGGCCAGGATTTGAAAAATGACAGCTATTGTTTTCATGAGGTGGCATGAGAAAATGGCTATGTTGAAAATGTGGGGTCAAAATATTTGAAACTACCAAAATTATGAGGGAGCATAGAAAAAGTTCAACATAAGTGCATAACTTTGCCATTTTTGCTATTTTGACCCCAAATGTTCAACATAGCCTTCTTATGACCCCACCTCATGAACAAGGGCAGTGAACATTTTCAAATCCTGCCAGATAGGTGATTTTGCCAAATGACCACAAAATTACCTTTCGGGCCTGATTTGCACAGTTCTATTGCTATTGGTCATGAGGTGGGGTCCCAAAAGGGCATGTTGAAAATTTAGGGTCAAAATGTGCAAAACCTAGAAAGTTATGCATCAAAGTTCAAAACCTCATTGAAATACATTGAACCGCACATACCTTAGTTACTCATATTGCAGTCAGCGGTTCCAGCAGCAAGATGTGTCTTGGATCAGAGAGTGGATCTTTGCTGTGGGGCATGATCAAGTGAGTGAGGGTGTGTGGGGAAGGGGATGCTGAGTTGGAGGTCAGGGTGGGGGGGCAGATTGGTGAAGACCGTTTTTCTTTGTTACCAGGGATAAAAAAAAAAAAACACTGCGGGTCAGTTTTCTTTATTTTCTTTATTTCAACTTATTTCAATACTAGGGATTGGGCATCCTAGTGTTGGGCTACAGTTTGGGGACTGGGTGCAGGTGACCTGGAGGGGAAGGGGTCCTGAGAAGGTATCATGTCAATGGCGCATGGTAAATACAGCACAAGCATTTCAGTGCTGCATTGTACTTGCATAACAAAAAACGCTAAATGCACATTTCTTCATAAGGCACAAAAAGCACAATTTTGATCATAAGTGATGTGGCAGTAAAAGTGCAGGCTGAGCAATCCACTGATAAAATAGAGTAAAATGTCTGTAAACAAGACTGTCTACCTGTTCTTTAGAGGACATGGCGATACTGGACTTCATAGTAAACAGATCTGCAGCAGCACATAGATCACACTAAAATGGACTGAAAAGCAGTGCTGTCACGTGGTGTACACAAAGCACAAAACTTAGTTTAAAATTGCATCTACAGCAGAGATCACATGACTGACGATCTGGCACATGATTCCAAAGTTTATGTTTCCGTTTATGATAAATATGATGCAATTTTCTGAAAAGATCTTTAGAAAACTTAATTGTGACAGTAAATTTGCAGGCTAAACCGAGTGAAAGCATTCAAGTTAGATCAAGTACATTTTATGTTGGCTCATTCGTGCCTTTTCTGATTACTACACTGACTGCACTTTTGCTGAATATGTTTGTTTTTGCCAGCACTACATCAAGTACATTTTATGTTGGCTCATTCATGCATTTTCTGAATACTGCACTGACTGCACTTTTGCTGCATGTTTGTGTTTTTGCAAGTGCTAGATATGTTAACTTGAACAGAGTGCTACGTTATGCTTATGCTTTCATGGTTCATTTTCACAGAGTGCCACTTTGCAATGTAATGTCATTGTGAGGTGATTGTAATGCTTGTTTTTGATTTATGGCTTATTTATCATGCTGCTATTGACTGCACTGTATTTTCATGTGCGGTATTGACATGGAACCTTCTGAGAAGCAGTACCAGGGGTGGGCACCCCAGTCTGCTTATAATTAAAAAAAAATTGGTAATACAGGCAGGCAATCTGGAGGTGAGGGGGGAGAAAGAAGCGATATCAAAGGTGGGCTCCCCAGTCCATTAAATAGATAGATAGACAGGCAGACACACACACACATTCACACACACACATATAGAAAGACACTGAAATACAGACACAGAGGCAGACAGACAGAAGAGGGAATCAGCAGCTCACTCCTGTCACTGCAGCCCACAGTACGAGTTCCAGCTGCAGCTGCAAATGTCAAAAAAGTCCCACTGTTCTCATACAGAGACTGTAGATGAATGGCTCTTCTCGCTAACCTGGGCACCCTGGATTTTGGGGGGCCCAGAAAAGATATTTCTGACACAAAACAAAACAGCAGAATCTAGTTAAATGGGTCCCATTTAGCTAGGTTTAGGTGTTTAACAGGAGATTATTTTCTGATTGTGGGAACGAAGATCATTTCTTGTATTGCTATAGTACATATTAAATTCCTGTAAACCATCTTGACTATATATTATTTTATATAAAAATAAAAGGTCTCCTCTTTGCCTTCTAGCCTCCAATGTGTGCAGACCAATCTCCTGCAATCTATAAAAATATTGCTCAGTTTTTAGTCTAGGAATGTATCTAGTTACTGTACCTTTCTTTGCACCCCCTCCAACAATTTAATATCCTTTTTTAAGTACGGGGACCAAAACTGTGAACCATAGGATAGGCTGAACATAGGTTTTATATCAGGGTATAATAAGATGTTCTGATCTTCCAATAAATGCTCTTCTTATTCTTGTAAGTAGGGACTGAGTAGTGTTGGCTAGTTTTCTACACTGACTATTAGATGTAAAACTATCATTAACCATAATTCCTAAATCTCTAACACAACTGGTTGATTTGATTAGGGTTTGATTAAGGATATAGGAATATCCAGGGTAATTTTTGCCTATGTGGAGAACTACACACTTTTCTATATTAAATCTCATATTATTTTCGCATGCCCATTTTCCAATTTCTGCAAGATCAGTAATCAACTGAGAATGTTTGTCTAAAGTGTTTACTTCACCACCCAACTTGGTATCATCTGCAAATTTACTTATATGAGACTTGATGTTTTTGTTCATATCTAAAACATCGATGTTAAATAATAAGGGTCCGAGTACCGAAACCTGGGGTACTCCACTACCCACATTGCCCTCCTCAGATAGTACTCCATTTATACACACCCTTTGACTCCTATTTAATAACCAGTTGTAGATCCCATAAATCAGATAGCTATTAACTTTTAAAGAAATGTTTTATAATAATTTATCATGATTTACTCTATCGAATGTTTTAGAGAAATCCAATAGGATCACATCAGATGGAATCCCAACATCCAAGCTTTTACTGATACTATCATAGAAGGTAATCAAATTTGTGACGCATGATCTCCCCTTAACAAAACCATGTTGTTTGATATCAATTTGGTTTGTTACTTCTAAATGCTGCAGCAGCCTGTTTTTAATAAGCTGTTCCAATAATTTGCAACAGTGTAAAGTAAGGCTAACTGGCCTATAGTTGTCAACTCTACCCTTGTCACCTGATTTATGAATGGGTACAACCAATGCTTTTCTCCAGTCATCTGGTATACAACCTTCATATACATACATATTGAAAAGTAAGGAGAGGGGATAAGCCAAAATATGGCTAGTTTCTTTAAGTAATATGGTGTTTGTGCTATCAGGTCCTGTACTGGAATGCATATTAAGCTGTTCTATGAGACTCATAATTTCATCCTCTGGGAAGTATACCTCTTCAGATTTTATAATATCAGGTATTTTATGATTTGACACTTTGGTAAATACCAAACAGAAATATGAATTGAATTTTTTAGCGATTAATTTATCATCTATTATGACCTGATGATTATTCTTGATTGGTCCCACAGCTTGGATCCTGTTCTGGCAATTGGTGTTCATATAGGAATATAATAATTTCCTATTATTTGTATTAGCTATTTGTAATTCTAACTGAATTTTCCGTAATCAGATTTTTTTTTAACAGTTTTTGTGATTCCAGATATTTATCCCATCTTTCCTTGGAGGGTTTAGACTTATATCTGTAAAATAATCTCTGTTTGTTTTTCATTCATTTTTTTATTTTTTTATTCATTCAAACTGGTATTTGACCTTTATTATTATATTTAATCCTAGTAGGTACGCAAGTATCTTCTATTTCCAATAGTATTTCTTTAAAAGTGCTCCATGCATGTTGAATTGATTCCGAACCCAGCGCTGTAACCCAGTCTATGTTTTGGATCCTTGAGCAGATTTGAGGAAAATCGGCTCTTCGGTAATCTTTTTCTGTAATTTTGGATTTTGAGAAAGGTCTACCTTTGTTTAAGTGATATCTGATAGTATAATGATCACTATTACCCAGTGCTGGTCCTATAGTCATATTTTCTAGTTCATCATCTATATTTGTTGGTAACAAGTCTAAAAGATTGTCAGCCCTTGTTGGGCAATCTACAACTTGTTTTAACCCAATGTTAATACAAAGGTCAATAAAGTCACTTTCTTTAGCATTGGAACCATTTAGATCCAACCAATTTATTCCTGGGTAGTTGTAATCACCCATCAATAGTAAATCACCCAGTGCACTCATTTTAAGTATTTCTTCATTAAGAGCTTGGTTATATTCATTGTTGGCAACTGGTGGTCTATAACAATTTCCCAGAATAATAGGTGATCTACCCATGGGTGTAATTTTAACCCAAATTGTTTCTAGATTAATATTGGTGTAAAGGGGAGGATCAATACTAATGGATTCTACTGACTCATGCACATATATGCATACACCACCACCACCTTTTTTATTACCTTCCCTATCCTTTTTATAAAGCCTATAGCCAGATATGTTCATAATACCATCCGAATCCTGGTCCCACCAGGTTTCAGTTATGGCTACTATATGAAGATTGTATAAGGACATTAATGTTTCCAACTCAAGTTTTTTAACCAAATTTAAACTTCTTGCATTTGTAAAGAGAACATTACAACCCTCCGTCCTTATTACTTTATTATGTAATTTACCCTTCCCCCATTACTCAGTTTAAAGTATTTGAAATAACTTTCAAGAACTTTCTGGCCAATAAACTACTTCTCCTTTTGCTCAAGTGCAATCCATCCCAAGCAAACAAATGCTGCCTGTCATTAAACTCCTCCCAATGTGTAATACAGTTAAAGCTATCATCAAGACACCATTTTTGCAACCAATTATTGACCAATTTAATTTTATTAATCATTTCATTTGTTGCACGTGGAACTGGTAGGATCTCAGAAAAGGAAATAACACATTTTTTTGCCATCAAACTATCACTTACAATAATGAAATATTTCTTAATATCTTCTAGATTACTTCTGTTGATATTGTTTGTACCAGCATGGATAATTACAACAGGTTTATTCCCACCATTCCTCAAAATATCAGTAGTCATTAATGTAATATCAAATATGGTGGCTAATTTAAAGCTACTAGTTGTTCTGTTCTGCTTATCAGGATTACATATATGCCTATCAATCTGCTTTATCATAGAGTCTCCAAGTACAAACACTTGCGCTACTTCATTTTCAGGGGAATTTTGCAAGGGGAGCTCAGGTACAATAGTATTATTGTCAGGGGAGATTTGGACATGGACATTTATTTCCACAGCATTAGAATCCCCTGGGATTGGGGTTGATGAAATATGTTTGGTGTTTTTGTCACATGTTATAGGATTAGCTTCTCATTGGTTGTCAGGACTGTTGTTAGAAACTTTCTCATTAATCATATTTGAAACATCATCAATAATAATGCTGTCATCCCAATCACTCAGGATAGAATACTGATTGTTAAGAGGTAGTGAGAATTCCATGGCTCTTCTACCTCTTTTAGATTTATTCCCAGTTACAGTAGACCATTCAAAGCTACCATCATCTGACAATTCAAAGTCAATTTCCTTTCATTTAACACCTCCATCCCCAATAATAGTTTGTGCTACATGTGTATTTGGTGCAGAAACTGAATGTACCGTCCTCCCATTTCCACCAAGCATCACATCCTGTTCTTTAGGCTGTCTAACTGGAACAGGGTTTACAATATTGTTCATAAGCCTCTTAATATCCTCTTGGTTGCTTATTACATCAGTTATTTTAAAATATATTTCAGCTAACTCCTTCTGTAGGGTGGCTATATAAAGACATTTTGAACAGGTTGGGCCTATATTGGGACCATCCTTGGTTAAAAATGTAAACATACCACACTGGTGGCATTTTACAGCTACATTTCCCTCTAAGTCAATGATTTTAGTATCCATTTGTTGTACCTGAATTGCTTTCCAGTATTTGCTTATCAGAATTGCCACACTCAATATTAAAAACCCTAAATATATTTCTACTCACCGCTACCCCTGCTACCACTGTGGACACTGCAGACATGCGCAAGGCAGCGTCTTCCACCTTGCGCTCCCCTACTTGCGCACGCTCGCTCCACTCGTGGAGGGCCTTTAAATACTGTACACCTGGAAGTGTCTCTGGTAGCTAGAATATGGATTTACTCATTAAAATAAGCATTTTGTAAGATAAAATAAAATGCCCCTGACTTGTGCCTTTGGTGCAGGGTTACAGCGTGTAAACAAAACTAGATGTCTACTGGAGGCTCACTCCCTTGTCCTATCAACTCAAGGTGCACAACAAGCAGCACACAGGCTATAACTGTTTTTTCTTTACTGTCCGCAAGGTAAATAATGAAAATAAGCAATCACAATCGTATTTTATTTTTATCATTCGCATCAGGATATTATCTCTCAAATCATTATAACTCTGGAATCATATAATATTTTTTCATGAAACCTTCCAATGGCACACCGTTGGCATGGCCCCCTTCAACCCTGAAAATTTCATGAAATAATTCCACACCATCCAGGCTGTAGGTGAGAGCAAAAAAAAAAACAATGTTAAGTATATGGAAACCAAACATTTTTTTTCCATTTTTTGGTTCTCATTATCTGAAAAACCAAACAAGATACCATCATGAAACATTCCACATCTTGAGACTCTGGCAGTTTGACTGTGTATGCCAAATTTTGGGCTATGTCATCAAATGACACCAAAGTTATTAATGACAAAGTTTTTAAGGTGCAAAAAATGGGTTTGACATTAAACAGCCTACTCAACCCCAACTATGGGGTGCTACCGTGCCCCTATAATATTATAGTGGTGCAGTAGCTTTACTATAGTTAGAGTTGAGTAAACTATTTAATGTTAAACCTCTAACATTACTCCTTAATATCTTTGTCCCTGTTCTGTGGAATTGCATAAAATTATGCAAGTGCGGTCAGGGAGCACGGGGCAAGGTCTCTTGATTTAACAAGTTTTGTTCCAGTTGGACATGTGAATTTCTAGACATGCATAGTATGTTTTAGGAAAAATTGGGTTTTTATGATTTTATTTTGGTCATTACCTAGTGTCCAGACACTTTCAAATTTTTGCCTGAAATTTTCGGGGGGGGGGGGCTTGCCCCATAATGGTGCCTTTCATTGGTTTGGTGAAAATATCTTAATCCTTTTCCAGGTTATAAGGATTTGAAATTTCGGTTCTGAGCATGCTCAATAGAGTCTTTGGGATAGACGTTTGATACAAAGGAAGAATTTGGCCATTTGAAAGAGGAATTCTCTTTCATGAGGGGATAATCCTTTTTTGTGAGGGAAAATTCTTCTTTCATATGTCGGCCATCTTGTTTCTGTTTTAAAAAAAATATATGTTTTTTGAAAACCCATAAAAACGATGTCCTGCACAGAAACCAGCACATGTATCTTGCTAAATGGATGACATTTAGCTAGATTCTGGAATTTGTTTTTTGAAAAACAATGTGCAGCAGAACAGGAAAAGCTGGCACTTCCAGAAATGGGCATGCAAGGTGCAGCTATATGGCTAGTTACCCCAAAACATCAAGATAAGGCAAACAGGGTGTAGTGCACTCATCCAGAAAAAAATACAAAAACCACCTGTTTGTGAAAAAGGTGAACATTTATTGTGCTAAACAGAAGAGCTAGATTTAATATATATACTTGGTGGGGAGACACCAAGGTGCCCTGGTGTTTCACCACATAAGGCTTTGTCAGGGGGGTGGAGTATGAGCATGCTAGAAGGTGTATTTATGGTCACCAGGTATTATGTCAACTCTCCAAATGGCCATAACTTTTACAAAATAGTTAGTTTTCTGTTGCCATGGAGACCTACAAACACTCAAGGTTCCTCTGCACCTAAAAGTAATATTGCTCCTCTGTGTCTAAAAAGGTTTTTTAACCCATTTGAATTACCTATAAACAAGGAGCAGGATGGGGTAATAATGCTAAAGAAGATGATACAGTACAAAAAAATCACTGGAAGGCAGGATCATGTTCCAGGAGAAATCAGACATTGAAATTAAATAATCCAGAAAGGTCATAGACAGGAAGATACAAATATGTCATCTAATAGGCAAAACTTAATGTAGCAAGAGAATGAGGATGAGCATCTTGAACATATAAGCCCCCATATACCTACTAGAAAAGATTAACCTACTAGAAATCCTCAAAATAGAAAAAACCCTGAAAACACAATCCCAGTTAGGAATACTGCAGCCCCCTCAAACATGGACATAGGTAATCAGGTTTTACCCCAGATTACACCAGGCAGGCTGAACCATGATATTATAGTTGTGGGAGATTGAATAATCAAATATATAATAATAATAATAATAATAAAACTTTATTTATTTAGTGCCTTTCAAGTACCAAGGCGCTGTACAAATGAATCATAAAATCAGAATATACATATAAAAACAACAGTTGATAACAGCATCAATCCCCAAAAGCCCTGTTCCATAAAAAAGTCTTGAAATCATGCTTAAAGGCCTCCATGGTCGTACATTCTCTAAGCCGGCAAGGCAGAGAGTTCCAGAGGGTTGGTGCCATGAACCCAAAAGCCCTAGCCCCAGAAGATTTCAATATAAGCCTCGGAACCTCTAGCAGCCCCTTGTTGGCTGAATGGAGCTGTTGCACGGGGTGGTAAGGAATCAGAAGCTCTTTCAAATAGTCAGGACCGAGTCCGTGCAGGGCTTTGAAGGTCAAAAGACTCCATTTAAAGGTGATCCACCACTGTATAGGCAGCCAGTGCAGATCACGCAGCACAGGGGTAATATGTGTCCTTCGAGTTACCCCTGTCATTAACCTTGCTGCAGCATTCTGCACTAGCTGCAAGTGGAGGATATCAACCCCAGGAAGCCCCAGGTAAAGGGAGTTGCAATAGTCAAGGCGAGATGTCATGAAGGCATGGACCAATATGGGTAAATCACTGGATGGAACAAGGTGTTTCACCCTGGTGATATTCCTAAGATGGTAAAATGTGGACTTGATGACTGCTGACACCTGATGATGAAGAGTCAGCCCGTCGTCAAGTACCACTCCAAGTTTACGCACCCATTCGGAGGTAAGGATCGGATCTCCCCCCAACAATATGCCACAGGGCTGACCAGACCCCAACCCCCCTGACCCACGACCTGGGTCCACAACCAGATAAGTATATTTGTAAAAATAGGAAGGAGACAACAAGTGTGAGCAGCCTCTTTGGTGCTGAAATAGAGACATGACAAGGGGTTTGGAGGGTCTTATTGAAGGCACTAAAGAACCCATCTTTGCAGAGCATGTGGACATGAATGGCCTAGGAAGATCAACATCACTGGATATTCAAAGGGAATTTGAACTATTAGGAAGAGAATTAAAAATGGAAAAAAAATGCGATGGTATAGTTTTAGGTCTGTTACCAGTGCACTGGGCAGGGAAGGAAAAAAGCATTGGATGTTACGAGACTGAATGGTTGGCTCAAACAGTAGTGCCTAAGAGAGAGAGAGATTTTACTACTTGGATAGCTGGGGAAGTTTTGATAATAGGCCTAATCTCTTCACTGTTGATGGACTACACATGAATAGAGTGGGTACAAGAGTGTTGGCACAGTCCATCAATAGAGCAATTCAGCACCATTTAAACTGAGCCACGGGGGACAGGGTTGGTGGTAAACCTAATACATCCAGTACCGGGGGAATATAGCACTGCTGAAACAGTGCATGAATAACTATGGTGCAGAAAGCGTGAAAGTTTGTACAGCAGCAGGGGTTTCTGGACATATACAGTAGTAATAACCCCTACCCATCTTGCTGTATGCACTAATGGGAACATGTAAAGAAGGCTGCTGGTACAGTGCATAGTTAAGCCACTTCCGTGGTACAGTGTCTAGGGCACCAGCACCTAGTGGCATTGGAGACCTAGGGTTGCAGTTCAGTTCCCCCAAGGGATCTCTGCAAAAAAGAGATGTCCCCCTTCAGTGCTTCACCCCATTCTCAAAGTCCACACCCTGTCAGAATTAGATATAATTAATCTGGGGTGGGGTGCAGGTGGCTGAGCCCCTGCCAAAAAAAAATGGTAGTGCTATTTGTTTTTATGGTGTGCGCTGTTTCTGCTATGGTCATTGTTTTCCCGATCGTTTTGAGTGCACACCGTTTTGTCTGTGGCATTGTTGTTTTGCATGGTTTCGGCCACGACATTATGACCCTGTGCCAATACATCTTATGAGTCCCAGGTAGATTGTATCTATAATGAAGAGATCTGGAGGGCCTTGCTCCTTAATGCAAGATGTTTAAGAAATAAGTTTGAATAATTAGATTGTATTCTTCAAACTGAAGATATCACTATATGCACAATTACAGAAATGTGGTGCGAAGAAAATCAGTGGGGTCTAGCCCCTCGAGGGTATCAACTCTTTCAAAAACCAAGAAAAGGTAAAAGAGGTAGAGGGGTAGTACTGCTTATAAAGGAGGGCATCAAGGCCAGTTTAATGAATAAAGGGGATGCTAATGATGATGAACGGTTATGGTTATGGTTAAGCCTAATGCCAGAATCTAATTTAAAAATCAGTATAGGATTGTGTTATAGATCCCTATCCCAGCATGCTTGAGGAAGCATTTCATTTTTTTAATATTATTAAAAATCAGGATGAAGGAAAGAATATGATTATTTTGGGAGACTTTAACCTTCCAGGAATAGACTGGAGGATTAAAACTGGAAATGCGTCAATAGAGAGTTTCTAGACATACTGAATAATTTATGTCCAGAAAATTATGTTCAAGAAAATGCCAGAGGTGATCATTTGCTCAATCTACTGTTAAGTAATATGGAGGAAGATATTTTTGATTGCTTGGTCAGGGAGCCTCTCTCTGGAAGTGACCATAATATGGTCCAGTTTTCCATCAGAGTAAGCAGATATTCTCAGGGCGGTGATACATCAAACAGATGCTATAATAGGGCAGACTATGATGCTATCCACAAAACTATTGGAGGTTGGGATTGGAAGAAAGACTTTAATTTTAAGAATTTTTGTTATCCCATATCATAAACCTGATAGGTCAATATTTTCAAATCACTGCTGAAATGTGATTCCAGTGCAAAGTAATTCAGAAGTGCAGATAAGTGAGTAATGTGAAAAATCTAAAACATAAATGATAGTTTATACACCAATAACAAAAACATTGCAGTCATGGAAGACATTTCATTATGGCTTTAAAACATCTTTAAACAAGTCCATCCTATTCTTTTCAAATAGTGAAAAAAAACAGTAAGGGAAAAATGCAGATTTCAAATTGACAAATGTAGCTCATGCTGGTGATCCCCCTAAGTCCTGTGAAAGTGTAAATTGCCATTGGAGGGGATATTTTAAAACCAAGAGGGTCTTCTCATCATTATTTATTTATTTATTAAGATCTCAGATTAACCTTTGAGTACAGGCTCATTACATAGGTTCCACATCAGGGTCATTACAGTAACAAACAAAACTACAGCTTACGGGAGGCCGTAAGAGGACCACAACAATTAAGGCAAATTAGGCAAGAGGTTACATGTGTGACTGAAATAAGTAAACATTATATACAATGGTACTTGGCAACACAAAAGGAAAAAAGGGAGGGAGAGAGAGTGAACAAGGGGAGGGGCTGGCTCAGGAAGAGAGGGGTAATAGTGAGAAGACAAATTGGAGAGAGAGAATATATACTGAAAATCAGCCCAGAAGGTTGGCCTTGTTACTGGTGAGGGAGGCTTATACTAAGCATACTGGCAGTGCCAGTAGCTGGAAATGTTAACAGAGGGTGTCGGGTGAGAAGGTGAGGGGACAGTGCAGGATCAGAGCAGGATGTCAGCATATGAAGGAAATGAGGGAATGGGAGCAGAAGGGGAGTAGTGGAGAGGGGATGAGGGGAGGAAGGGTAGGAGGTGTGGGGAGGAGGAGGTTGGGTCAATTATGTAGGGAATTAATAGGGGGTGGAGAGGCTCCTGGCAGTGTGGGGGTAGAAAAGAAGGGGAGGAGGGTGGCACAGTTTAGGAAGAGAAAAAGTGGGGGTACAGAGGGGGTATAAAAGTGCTGCTGGAAATAAAAGAGGAATAGAAGTGAGATAATCAAAGATATAAATAACACATTTTGCAGTATAATAGCTGATTGTCATTCACTAAGGAATGTTATTTATAGGAATGGTTTTAAATCCCAATCATCATTAACTCCCTCAGGTTTCAAGCTTTTAAGTGTAAATATCAAAACAGTTTCCCTTTGTAACAGTTTTATTTAGCCTGTCACCACCCCTTTTATTTTTTTCACAAATTTCAGTCCCATAAATTTCATGAATTTAGGATTTGAAGTGTAGAATTAGTGAAAATGGTCACCCACTAGTGTGGAACAGTTGCCATTTCTAATATTTCTTACATGTTCAAGAATCCTTTCTTTCAAAGGTTGCATTGTTCACCCAATGTAAGTTTTCACACAATCACACCACAGAATATAAGCCACATAATTTGTGATACAAGAGATACATTCACTAATCTGTACTTTTCTATCCAAATGTGTCAACTCAAGGTTTTTAGCTTGCTGGCAATAAATGCAGGCACTACAATTACTGTATTTATATATCTCACTAGGTCTCAAAGAGATTCACATTTTCTGTTGTCTCTCTGCATTAGATCCAGTAAACATACTATGCACAAGATAGTCTTTTAATGTTTTACCCATCTTGAAAGAGATGCGGGGGACTGTGACACCAATCATATTACTTAAATCAGGGTCTCCCCTCAGCATTGGCCAACATTTTCTTACTACCCCACATTTTGCCATCCACACTACTAATCTTTGTAACAAAGGCTATTTTTTTCAGTTTCCTTTGTCTTTGCACTGTTTTTAGGTCGAAGTAGTGTGGACCTGTCTACACTATTTGCTTTGTCCAAAGCTTCTTGCAAACATTCCTCATCATACTCCCATCCCTAAAGTTTGTTAACATTTTCTGATACTAAATTAATGCCAGAAATTATAGGTCAAGGGGGGGATCACTCCTGCTTTTATGAATTTTTGGTAATCCATAAATGACTGGCATTGTAAAGTTAGGTTTCTAAATAAAACAAAGTTCATTCTCTGAAATATATCCCCTATTTTTTGCCCCTTCAAGTAGTTTTAATAATTTCATTTTAGAAGCCTGAGTGAGATTCCCCTTGAGTTTCTGATAAACACTAATACAGTAAGCTGCTGGGGCTGGCTACCCCGAAACAACAAGAGAAGGCAAACATGGTGCACACCCAGCCATAAAAAAAAAAAACCTAAATGTATTTTTAAAACATTTAAAAAATCTTCTTTCATGAGACAATTTTCTTCTTTTGTATGGCTCACAAAAGAGGAATAGGGCCATATGAAAGAGGTTTGGGACCATACAAAAGAACATTTTAGACTTAGTCCCCCCCCAAAAAAAATCTTCTTTCATATGAAGGCATCTTCTTTTGTGAGCTCATAAACATCTCACAAAAGAATATGAGTTGATAGAATCAAAGAATCTGAACCCATATCAGGGGCAGAGCAAGAGGGTAAAGGGGCAGAGGAGAAAACACCAGCTACACATCAAGGTAGCATGAGAAGCCAACAATATGATTTACTCCCTGACTGTGATGTGGGGGATCCAGAAAGATACAGTTGAGGGGTCAGATACTGGAAGATTGGTATTTAGTTAAACAAACAGGAAAGCGCAAAAGACATTTTGACCATACTCACACTACTGGGATAGTAGTAAATGAAAGGAAAATGAATTCAGAAATAAACATTACCTATAGTGAACAGGGGAGCATTACTGGAAAGGGCCAAACTGCCATTTTTGGGGAGAGCAGATGTGAAGGAATTCAGACCGAAAAAAGGAGGACAGATGATGCTGCACCCCGTGTCTAAAAAGGTTTTTTAACCCATTTGAATCACCAATAAACAAGGAGCAGGATAGGGGTAATAATGCTAAAGAAGATGATGCAGTACAAAAAAATCACTGGAAGGCAGGATCATGTTCCGAGGGAAATCAGACATTGAAATGAAATAATCCAGAAATGTCATAGAAGGGAAGATACCAATATGCCTTCTAATAGGCAAAACTTAATGGAACAAGAGAATGAGGATGAGCATCTTGAACATATAAGCCCCCGTATACCTACTAGAAAAGATGAACCTACCAGAAATCCTCAAAATAGGCAAAACCCTGAAAACACAATCTCAGTTAGGGATACTGCAGCCCCCTCAAACATGGACATAGGCAATCAGATTTTACCCCAGATTACACCAGGCAGGCTGGACCATGATATTGTAGTTGTGTGAGATTTAATAATCAAATATATTAAGTATACTTGTAAAAATAGGAAGGAGGCAACAAGTGTGAGCAGTCTCTCTGGTGCTGAAATAGAGATATGACAAGGGGTTTGGAGGGGTTTGTTGAAGGCACTAAAGAACCCATCTTTGTAGAGCATGTGGGCACGAATGGTCTAGGAAGATCAACAATACTGGATATTCAATGGGAATTTGAACTATTAGGAAGAGAATTAAAAATGAAAACAAAAATGCGATGTTGTAGTTTCAAGTCTGCGACCAGTGCCATGGACAGGGAGGAAAATAGCACTGGATGTTATGAAACTGTATGGTTGGCTCAAACAATGGTGCCTAAGAAAGAGCTTTTACTACCTGGATAGCTGGGGAACTTTTGATAATAGGCCTAATCTCTTTGCTGTTGATGGACTACACTTGAATAGAGTGGGTACAAGAGTGTTGGCACAGTCCTTCAATAGAGCAATTCAGCATCATTTTAACTGAACCACTGTGGGACAGGGGTGGTGATAAACCTAATACATCCAGTACTGGGGGAATATAGTGCTGCTGAAACAGTGCATGAATAACCTTGCTGCAGATAGCATGAAAGTTTGTGCAGCGACAGGGGTTTCTGGGCGTATAGTAATAACCCCCAACCCTGTCACTGTGCACACTAATGTGAATTTGTCAAGGAAGCTGCTGGTGCATTGCATAGTCAAGTCACTCCCATGGTGGAGTGTCTAGGGCACCTGCACCTGGTGGCTATCGGGACCTCAGGCCGCAGTTCGGTTCCCCCCTGGTCTCATAGTGTTGCAGCTTTTTATTTGTGAAAAGTATAAAAGTATTGGAGGTTGGGATTGGAAGAAAGACTTCAATGGTAAGCCTTTTTGTTATCCCATATCATGAACCCGATAGGTGAATATTTTCAAATCCCCGCTGAAATGTGATTCCATGCCACCAAAATGTCATTTCACCCCACAAGTGCAAAAACACATTTTGGGCAGGATTAGAACAATTACTGCTATCATGTTCATGAGGTGGTGTGAAAAATGGCTAAATTGAAAATCAAGGGTCAAAATATTTAAAATTACTGACGTTATGAGGGAGCATACACAAATTTCAACGTACTCTCAGAACTTTGCAATTTTTACATATTTCTACTCCAAATTTTTCAACATAGCCTTCTTGTGAGCACACCTCATGAACTATAGCAGTGAAAATGTTCAGGTCCTGCCCAAAGGTGATTTCACCAAATGACTGCAAAATCACCTTTTGGGACTCATTGGCATAATTCCACCATCATTGGTCATGAGGTGGGCTCCCAAAAAGGCAATGTTGAAAATTTGGGGTGAAAATATACAAAAATGACAAAGTTATGCATCAAAGTGGTGATGCCATTGTATAAAACACTAGTGAGGCCTCACCTAGAGTACTGTATGCAATTCTGGAGGCCACACCTGCACAAGGACATTGACAGGGTGGAGGCGGTCTAGAGAAGGGCAACCAAGATGGTATAGGGCTTGCACCACAAAACATATGAGGAGAGATTAAAAGACCTCAATACGTACTCACTGGAGGAAAGGAGGGAGTCGGGTGCCATAATAAAAACTTTCAAGTGCCTCAAGAACATAAACAAGGCATAGGGGGAAGACATCTTCCAATGTAGAAGGAGTACAAGAATGAGGGTGCATGATAAGAAATTGGAAGGGGGCAGATTAAGAGGAAATGTGAGAAGGTTTTTCTTCATGAAGAGAGTGGTGGACACATAAAGTGGTCTGCCACAGGAGGCAGTGGGAGCGACCACAGTGGGGTTTTTTAAACATGCCCGGGACAGGCACAAGGGAACCTTGAGATGGGAGGGAATGATGAAAAGCCACAGACCAGGTAGGGTCAGAGGCCACATACAAGTTATAGGGCTTACAGGCAGACTGGATGGGCCTAGTGGTCCTTATCTGCTGACATTTCCTATGTTTTTATGTAACCCCATTGAAATACATTGAACCACACTTACCTTACTAGGTTTATTAAGTTATTGCAGACAAAAGTAGGCAATGTATGACCATCGATATTGTCTCCCACACAAGTGGGCAATTTAAACCAAATTATATTTAGAGTAAATGCATTCATCTATGCCTTTCTTAAATCCAAGTATGCTTTTTGATTGACTAGATCTTGCAGTAATCTATTCCAAGCTTTTACTGTTCGAACCATAAAGAAATTATCCCTTTTGTCATATTTGCCCATGGGACTACTAGTTGTTTATCATTTGGCCTTAGTGAAGTACTATAGATATTGAAGGAAATTGTATGCCATATTGAGACATTAACTCTGATGAACTGAGTATTTTAAATGTAAGTAATAAATTACCCCTCTGTCTTCTGTCCTCTAAAGTGAATAATCCCATTTCCCTCAATCTTTCCTGATATGTTTTCTTTTTGAGCCTAGATATCATTTTGGTTGCTCGCCTCTGTACCCTTTCAATTAAGTCAATATCCCCCTTCAAGTAGGGACTCCAAAATGGAGAACAATAATCCAACCTTAGTTTCTCATATTGCAGTCGGCAGTTCCAGCATCAAGAAATGTATTAGATTGGAGAGTGGATCTTCAACCTAGGACCTGTTCAGGTGAGTGAGGGTGTGTGGAGGTGTAGCTGGTGTGTCAGGTGGTTAGTGCTGAGTGGGAAGTTGGGATGGTGGGGTCATATCAGCGAGGGACAGTTTTCTTTTTTACAAGTTAAAGAAAACACTGAGTGATTGTATTCTTTATTACAGATGACATTTTTAATGCATTGACAGTGATCGGAGGGTGGGGATGCCACTAGACTCTAGAGAAACATGATATACATAAGGAGACGGTAATTAGAGGGTGGGGTGCCACTAGACACCAGGGGAACATGATATACTGTACATAAGGGGATGGTGATCAGACCACGTGGGTCTTGGTTTGAGTGGAGGGGGTCAGGAAGATCAAATGCAGCATCCTGCATTGTACCACTGAATTTTAATGTTTTGAATCACAGTACGTGAATAAAATCAAGCACGTTTTGGACAACACCAGATATGCTGTCTTCCTTCTCTCAGACTTTTAAGAGACAGGAAACAATTGTAATTGTGCATACGAATGCTATTAGTCCAAGGCATTTAGCAAGTGCCGGTTTCCATTTTACTTTACACAACTTTAAAGCTTTCCTTTTGTCTCTTTTTGTCAGTCACATGCTGACCAGTGGCAGCATGAGGCACTACCAGGTACTGCCTCTTATATTTGTGGGAGTCATGCATTCTGGCATCCCTGGTAACATCAACAGGACATGTGAAAGTGTCTGTTGCTAGGCAATTGCTTAGAGCACTACATATAGTGTGTGCTGCAGCCTTCACTGCGAGTATTACTCACACTCTCAGTCACATGCTGATTACTTTGTTTTTCAGTATACTCTATGTTCTAGGGCCTTTTAATTTAAGCAGAGCAAATGCAGTTTCCATTTTTCATGAATGATAGTTTCCTGGCTTTCTTATGTTACACAGGTCTGCTCTGTTAATTTACTCTGTCATTCAATATCATTTTCTTTGTGTTGCATCAGCTTCTCAATGGCATAGAGCCTCTAACTATCGAGATCAACCTAATAGTCCTTGCCTGCACCTTATATGTACTGTATCATTATATTCATGTTGTCAGTTTAATATTTTATATGGTGAGAATAGTTGGAGGGGGTGAAAAACAGGTGGAGGGCATGGGGGGCTTTAAATAAAGGGAGGACTGTGAGACAAAGTGGGGAGTGTTCAACTAGTGTTACCTGACCATAGCACAGTAAGAAAGGGGAAAATAAGAATTATATGAGGATGTGTAATAGAGGAATGGGGTGGGGAAAAGGGGGAATTGGGGTAACTTTATGAAACTAGGTTGGTGTGTGATTGGGAACACTGGAAAATCATTGTTATGTTTTGTTAGAGTTCTTGAACTGAAACCTAAATATATGTTCTATTCCCTATTTCTTATTCTCACTAACCTCAATATCTAACATACCAGCATGCTGCCCAGTTAGCATCTTTATTAAGTTCCCATGGGTCACTCAGTGTCCCCATGTCATAGATCTATCTAATTTCTTCCTTTTCTAGTTGCTTATTATGATCACCTTCTCTTGATGATGGGGCTACTTTTTGAATCCACAAACCCTGAGAGACAGAAGTGTGTGGCCTCAGTCTGTGAAATGTCTGGCTACACTATCATTTTCATCCTGGGTCCTGATGGTGCTCCTGTGCTCTTGGATGCATTTTTGTCAATTATCTCATTGGTTTACTTACATACAGGTAGTCACATGGACCCCGAAAGATGTAAACCACCACTTCATTGTTGCAAGTTATGTCTTCCTTGATCTTGTACAACTTGTCTCTGAATGGATTTTAAACACATCTTTTTCTGATGGATTCCCACAGGTGGCACAATGGCTGTATGGTTGCATTCCTGGCCTCAGTAGGTCCAGGAGAAATTGTCTTCCAGTATCTACTTGTATTTGGACTGTATGTACTGATTTCTGTTTTAAATGTGGTACCTTTTTTGCTCCACCCAATGCTTGGTTTCTAAATGCTTGTGTGTGTTTCTGAGTGTTGCAGAATATGCCAGTGCTTATGGAAAATCCTTCTAAGTGCTGGTAGTGATTCATTAACACTAGCTGCAAATCATACTCTGTCTTCTAATTTTGCATTCCATGGGTTCTATGGACATTCCTGACTCTGCTTACTGCATTGTTCAGATTCCTCTTGGTAGGTACCCTACCCCTAAGTCAATGTACCATGACATTCTTTTCTCTTTCACAATCTCACTCAAAAATACAGTTTCACTTTTTTCTCAATAGCTGAGAGTATGAAATACTCTCCAGCTGGTCACAAGCAGGATTCCATTTTCTCAGTACATTTCCTGAATGGAGTGGTTTCCAGATGTCCCTGTACCGCTTTTATGGTGACATCAAGGAAATCAATATTTGTTTGACAGTAATCCACCTTATAAAATGAGTTTGAAAAAAGAAGCTAATCAATTGGTGAAAGACCATCAGGTGACCGTGCATATATCAGAGCGCGACCACACAACTGCACTTTTACCCCCCTCCAAAACAATTTTGACATTTTATAAGATAGATAAACCACTCTGAGGTGTGCTGTCGCGCTCTAATGTATGCACTCCTTGGGTGATTGATGCACTCGGTTACTTACCAAGGTGTGAGTATATCAGAGCACAACCACACACCTCAGAGTGGTTTATCTATTACATAAATGATAGGTTCATATCACAGTTGTTAAGGTACATGATGAAGTCCTTAAATTTGTCTTCTGTGGAGCCCCAGCTGAACCACATATCATTAATGGAGTGCTTCCACATTTTTATTTCCTTTTTACATGGGTTGATGCTGTTTACTGTGACATAGCTTCATTCAGACTTGTGCATGTATGCATTTACATAGGTAGAAGCCTTGGTGCTGCTCATGACCATGCCTTTTGATTTGATAAAGAGTTTGTTTTCAAATTTAAAGAAGTTCTGTTGTAGCACCACTTCAGCTAATTGTTGTAAAGCTCTTGTGGGTGAGTGTGTACCTGCTAACCTATGATCAAGGAGCTGTCCAATTGTTAGCCTTCTGTGTGAGGTACTGAGGTGTATAGATCCCTTATAGCACATGCAACTATAACATCTGTGAATGGAAAGCTCTTTTGACTGTAGTCTGTAATGACCTGAAGGACTTGGAGTGTGTCCTTCAAACATATGGGTGTTTCTTCTAGTAGTGGCTGTAAATTAATATTAATAAATGAGGGGAGTGGTTCCAGTACTGACCCTATCCCTGGAAGTACTGAACTTCCCTGAAGATTTTAAGTATCCTTTTGAACCTTTGGTATCAAATAAAATTGTGGGATTCTTGGGAAGCTGTTCTGCAGAAATTCTTGCTCCTGGTTATGGAGCCAATATTTGGCTACCATCTCTTTAGTTAAGTCCTTAATCATGGGTCTTATCTTATTTTTAGGATCCTCTGTTGGAGGTCCATAGTTCTCCCTTATTTTAAATAGTTTCTGGCATTTGTCTCTATACTCTTTTTTGTCTGAATGACTAGCCCATCTCCATTACCTGTGGGGTTGATGACAGTAGTGCCATCCTCTTGTAAACCCTTTAGGGCTTCATTCTCAACTTTGCTCAGAATGAACTTTGTATTTTGTAGATCGTTTTGCCAGTTTGCCCACTTCTGCTTGTACTGTTTTATTGTATGCCTCTACTGCATAGGTCTTTCCCTTTGGTGGCATGTAACTCAAATTAATTTTAAGAGCTTGTCTAGCTTGCTTTTTGTATGGATCAGTTTCTGAATTCAACCCAAATTGGTTCCTAAGTCTCAATATTCTTTAACATTTTTGAAAATCCACTTGTGTTTGAAATGTATTAGTGGGTTTGTATGGTGCAAATGAGAGACCTCTTGAAAGTACTTTGTGTTCTATGTCAGAGAGAGTTCTATTACTTAGATTAAAGACCAATGATGTCCTTTCTTTTTCACTACTTTCAGTGCTATCTTCAGCTGGGTTCAACCAGTTGCTCCTTCTAGCTTGACATCTACTGTATGACAAACATTTTGGCCTGTTGTTTTGTGAGTTGTTTCTGATTGGAAGGTATCTCTGCATCTGAGTCTGACTTTTCCTGATGTAGTTACCTATGCTGGTTACATCTCTCTAAAAAAGTAGCTCTGTTTATTATATTGTCTTCTTCTATATGTTGATCTTAATGTGCTGTTTGTTCTGTTGCTACTACTATCACTGAACTGTGCTCTTGTTGTACACACCCTGGAGCGAAATGATGCCAGGACAGAGGTATCCCCTGTTTTGTCCCCATACCCAAGGGCTCTGCAGTAAGTGGGCAGGAGCTGAGGTCTTCCTTGACAACCCATCCTACTCAGGTGGTGTTATGTAATGCCAGATCTATTAAGAACAAGACAGCTGTTATAGCTGATCTTATTGGAACGGCAGATCTGGCATGTATCACCGAGATCTAACTGGATGAAAATGTAGGTCCTGTACTGGTGTTTGCTGTTCTGGCCAGGTTCTTGGTGATACACCACCAGAGGTTGGATCATAGGGGCGGGGGTGTCATCATTATATTTAAGGTGGAACTGGGCCTTATGGATGTGCCAGTGGAGCTCACCAGATTCTTTGAGTGTATCCTGGGAAAGGGTGTAGATTGTGGGATACTCCTCATGTACTGTCCACCAGGTGATGGTGGAGAATTCCTGCAGGAGATAGCGGACTTTATAGTTGACATGGTGCTGAGGTCCCCCAGATTGTTAGTTCTGGGGGACTTCAATGCCTGGGTCTCATAATTTGATCAAAATCTCCTCTAGCCAATGACAGTGCTGGGTCTCACACAGGTGGTTACCTCTGCTACCCATTAGGGGGTCACTCATTGGATCTGGTGTTCCTCTGGGGATGGAGATCATGGATTTGGGGGTGGAACCAGTCAGTTGATCTGACCATCACACCATAAGATTCAGTTTCAGGGCTCCCCCCAATGGGTCTGCCACTACAGAGATGGCCCAGTACCGCCCTTTAAGGCGGGTTACCCCAGATGGTCTATCAGTGGTGCTGGACCTATTGGGATTGTCAGGCAAATGCATGAGTCCAGGGGATCTTGTACTGGCCTATAATAAGGTGGTGGGAGATGCTCTGGACATGATTGCTCCTGTTCATGTTTGACCACTTACTCTTTGCTCAAGGACCCCTTGGTTTGATGGTTCCTTGAAGGAGCTGAGGCAAGTTGGTCAAAGGATGGAGAGAGCATGGCGGAGGTCTGGCCTGGATGCTGACAAGCTTGGATTGATGGAACATTATAAGGGCTATCAATCAGAAGTCACCCCATAAGAAGGCAGAATTCCTGTCCAGGGAGATTTCTGCTGTGCAGAATTGACCAGCTCAGCTCTTCCGGACAGTTGACAGATTGTGCAATCCAATCTGTCTTCAACCCAGAGGAGCCTTTTCTCAGGCTAAATTCGAGGAGTTTGCTTGATTCTTCGTGGATAAGGTTGCCAGCATCAGGTCTGGCATCGGCCCGGCTCCCCCATATGAGGGACTGTGGAGGTTGGCAGGAGGTGGTGAGCACTCGGTCTGTATGGATGCACTTTAGCCAGCCAGAATTCACAGACATTGTGAAGATCATCCAGACTTTGTGCCTAACCAGTTGTAGTTTGGATCTGGGCCCTACACACCTATTAGTGGGTTGTGTAGATGTTGTCTGCCTGATCCTTGCTGAAATTGTCTAGAGTTCCTTGGAGAGGGGGTCTTTCCTGATTTCCTCAAAGAGGCAGTCATACGACCACTCCTTAAAAATATCTTTTTAGATCCAGACTGTCCCGCTAAATACCGGTCTGTCTCTAATGTTCCTTTTGTGGGTAAGGTTATTGAGAAGGTAGTTGCATTGCAACTGGATGATCACCTTGTGACCCACAATGTCTATGATGCTCTCCAGCCTGGATTCAGGAAGAGACACAGCACTGAGACTGCACTTGTCCAACTATTGAGTGACCTCCTAATAGTGAGAGATCGAAAGGCTCGTACCATCTTGATCCTTCTTGATCTCTCTGCAGTGTTCAACACTGTGGACCATGGTGTGCTTTTGGAGTGCTTGTGGCTTCTTTGTGGGCTGTCAGGTACAGTCCTTACATGGTTTTGATTGTTCTTCATGGACAGGTCTCAAAGGGTGGTCACTGGAATTTATTCCTCTGATGCCCTCCCCTGTCCTATGGGGTGCCGCAGGGCTCCATATTGGCACCCATGGCTGTTTGCAGTGTATATGCTGCCATTAGGAGATGTCATCAGGTGATACAGTTTGAGTTTTCACTTCTATGCAGATGATTCTCAACTGTATATGTCCTTTCTGCCTGGACAGGGTGATGCAGTCTTTGTGCTAAACAACTGTCTTGCAGAGATCAAGGATTGGATGAGCACCAGCTGGCTGAGACTGAATACGGACAAGACCAAAGTGTTGGTAGTGGACCCAGGTCATCCGGGGATTGGTTTGGGAGCTGGACAGGTGTCAGGCTTTTGGCTTGATGGTGTTCAACTCACCACCTCAAACTGGGTGCGTAACCTAGACAGTTTTTGTTTTTTGCTTCCCCCAGCTCTGGGCCAGCCTCTCCTTCAGGCCTTCCTATGCCCCTCACTGCCACACTGCCTCAGTGCAGCCACCCATCACCCCATATTGCAGCCCCCCAGGTAACCCGGATGTAACCCTTCACTGGGTGGGTCCCTCTCCTCCGGGGCGGAAGGCACCAGTGGGCAGCCAGCGCAATTCTTGGCCTGGGTGCTGCTGGGGTGGTCTGTGCACTGCTCGAGGTCTCACAGCAGTGGAAGCTGGTGACCATCATCCGGTTGGCCACAGGGTTCATTTTCCCATTTGAGCCCCAGGTGTGTGGTGTGCCAGTAACGTCAGGCATATGCTGACATTCACCATGCCCCATTAGTTAATGGGATCCCATGTGTTTCCATGCCACCAGCCTCTGCCAGGGGTCAGAAAGCACTGCGTCACTTCTCTGCCCTCCCCCAAGAGAAGCCAAGCAGTCATCTGACACTCGAGCCCTCTCTCCCCAGTCAGCCCTCCAGCACTTGGGTATATTCTTGAACCTGGGTCACTGATAACACAAGCGGAAATCCAACCACTGCACCAATTGGCTGGCTGGGCATTATTTTTGATGACGGACTGACCCCAAAATCTCAGGTGTCGGTTGTGGTTAAATCCTCATTTTATCATCTGAGGAATATCACCTGGGCGAAACACCTTGACTACTGCAATGCCTTCTACCTAGGGCTTCCTGGGGTTGATATCCACCACCTGCAGCTAGTGCAGAACACTGCTGCCAAGCTTTTGATTGGTACATTGAGGGCCAGTCATAGTACGCCTGTGCTGCATGGACTGCACTGGCTGCCTGTTCAGTGGTGGATCACCTTCAAGGTTGGCTTGCTAACCTTTAAAGCCCTTCATGAACAGGGACCTGGCTACCTACAAGATCTCCTGACTCCCTACTGCTCCCTCCATCCTCTCCGATCTGCTGACAAGGGATTGCTAGAGATTCCCATGGTTTGTTTAAAAATATCTGGTTCCCATGCTTTTTCCTTTGTGGCACCTACCCTGTGGAATTCTCTACCTTGTCAGTTAAGAGAATGCCTGACCATCGATAGATTTAAAACTGAGTTGAAAACATATCTTTTTAACTTGGCCTTCCCAGATAAATTTTAATTCATTGCTATATTTATTGTTTTAGTGTACATTTTATGTCTGTATATTGTATTTTAAATGTGAAGCGCCTTGGTTGTGGAAAGGCGCTATACAAATAAAGATTTACTTTAATTTACTTAAATTTTCTGTAACTATATACTTGGTTGTCATGATAGTCAACTGCATCCTGGTGAACATTTCTGGGCTATCATCTTTTCAAATTGCACCAGCTTCTGCTTTGTTGACTGTAGGAATTCATTGAAATCTGCTAAAGCTATTTCAGTTTTCAAGTTATCTTTTTTAATTCTTCAACCAGTTTACCTCTTTATTCTGCTATTGCCTCTATTACTGCACACATAAACTCAATGGAGCATTTTATTCTAATGCCGTCTCATTTTTTATTTAAGGTTGTTGTATTATACTTATGTTAGGGTCTATCATGACTCTTAGTCTTCTAGGTATTCAGAGGTAGTCTATATATTGGACCATGGTTAGACCATGCCATTCCAATCTACTTTTTCTGTTTTTAAGCCTATCAATTTTTGTCATAATATTTTTAGTGTTGTCTTCAACCATGACAAAATATGTAAAAGTCTATCAGCACATAATATAAACACCAGGCCACTTGTTTGCTTACCCATCCTGCTCTTTTTTATTTTTTCAAAAAGTGCAACACAGTGCAGTTACTGATCTGGCGGCATTGTCTTACATTTACATTATGTTTCAATGCTTAGTTGCCTAATCCTGTTTGTTTGACCATTTCATGAGTGAAAAAATGTCCCTTTACTCATCATGCACTCCCAAGGCTAGGAGCATTTGCAGTCAGGACATAGATGCAATCTACTGTGTGCACTCCCGCATGACCTGATGTTTTGGCATGTGACCATGCTTTTTTCAGAGCTGGGGTGTGCATGCAAGTGATGGAATATCTCCATCTCTTTCTCCATGGAGATTGGAGACTGGCATTCCCAGGTCTTGTAGCCATGGCAACAGCTCAATCACTAAGTAACAGCTGTAATGAGCTTGTAGATTGTTTGGGCTAATTGTCATGTTTTATGTGCTGTATAAGCCAGAAAGATTGTACCCTTACAAAAATCAGGTGACAAAGTGCAAGTACATATTCAAACAACTGAGAATTATTTAAACTGTTAAAAACTGAAAATGATTCGATACCTCACAGTATCAAGTCATAATGAATTTCTTCATTCACGCTTCTTAGAAACACATCCACAAGTTTCATTTTCAGTATGGATCACAGCATGCATTTTTCAGTCATATTTACAAATCTTACATAATTAGGGACTGTGGCATCATATATACACTAGCTTAAATCATCAAACAAAGAGCTGTCACTTGTCTAGGTCCCCAAATGCAACAAGGAGCATCTGTGTATTCATGTATACATTGGGAATAGAAAACAAATCACATATCCGCATGGTACTTTTTTAGGTGATTGCCATGAAATGTCACATCAGCTCTAGTAACTATACACATATCAAACTTCAACCATTAGCTTCTTTCTTTTTTAGAGTCTATACCTATTAGTTACTGGTTTCTGCACTGTATTAAATATAGCAGTGTCATTTAACCATTGCACTTCCCGTCACCAAACAGACCATATCATTATTATGTGCCTTCCATGATTAAACATGTAAACATTTCATAAGCATACTGTAAGAAGACATGGTTTCTATTTAAGGTTATAAATGATTCACTTAATTTCTATATAAATACATGACTTTCTGGCAATTGTCATAAATTCATGATATCACTGTACATTAAAAGACTATGAAACCATGATCCCCATTGAGTCCCCCTGGTAGTAGAGTCTTTAATTCCTTAATCCAGTACAATTCTCTAGAGAGTCTGTTCAGGTCCGCACCTCTTTTTGGTAACATCACATGCTCAATTCCTATAATGCTAGGGGTTGCCACAGAACCACGTTTTTCTTTCCTCGTAGTGTTTAACAAATAGCATAGCTCATGATTTTAACCCTTATCTGTGTTCTTTCACCTGTTGTTTAAAAGGCCATTTAATACAGTCAATGAAAGCAATGCCACATGAGCATAGTAACAGGTGCACCATGGCTGTTGTCTTGCAAGTTATTAACCCATTCATTTCATATATTTTGCCATTTCTAAATCTGACTGACCAGTTTGAGTAGTACCTTTCTGTGTCATCTCCACCCTCAAAGAGGTACCCAGCAGGGATTGGGCTAAGGAACATGAAAGGGCCCTCCAGGAGATGAAGAGTGCCTGAGAAGGAGGAGGGGCAGGAGGAGGATGAGCAAAACACCTAGTGCTGGAAGGCAGGGGGCTGCTGGGTATTTAAAGGAGTAGGGGGTATTGCCAGCCAGCCTCAGAACCACAGGCGTTAGTCTTTCTATTCTAAGTCTGGCTGACTGGTTTGAGTAGTACTATATTGTTTACTTTGGCCTTTCTCTGTCATCTCCACTCTAGGAGAGGTGCCTGGAAGTTATTTCATTTTCATTTTTTATTTTTTATACTTGTAAGCAGTATGAGCAGAACTGCCTATTTTCACCAGCAACAAGTTACAAAACATATTTAAACATACATAGCATTACACACAAACAAAGCATTTAAGAATAATACAAAAATACATAAAACAAACAGGAATAAAAAAAACAGTTATTTAACATAAGCATGTGCAAATATCGTTATCCATCATCCAGTATTTTAGTCTAGTTTTAAAAGACCACACTGTCATACTTTCTATAATATCAACAGGTAATGTATTAAAAAACAAAGGAGCCCTATATAAAGTGGATCTCTGGCCAAAGGCAATTCGAAACAATGGAGTTTCGTAAGTAAATTTAGTCTGAGGCCTAGTGCCACTAGGATTAAGAAACCTAGGAAACAATAGTGAAACTACTGGGGATATAAGGCCATTCTTTACCTTAAACATCATGGTACCCATTTTATGCAAAATTCTATTTTTAAGAGATAGACTGTGAGAACATTTAAGCAAAAGACAATGGTGTGTTCAGAAAGGAACATTAAGCATGAAACATAAAATGGAGTTATAAGTTACCTTAAGTTTATTAAATAAATGACCAGAGAAAGAAGAATAAATAATAATACCGTAATCCAAAATACTCATCAAAGAAGCTGTGAGTGAGTAAAAACCTTGATTCTCTGGTCAAAAACTCTTAATTCTAAAAAGTTAACCTAATCTCTGATGAAGAGTTTTCCTTAGTTTGTTTAGATGGGGTTCAAAAGTTAGTGGTCAAATTAAGAATTATCCCCAGATATTTAAAACTATCTGCTAATTCAATCACATTTCCATCCTGTGTAACAATATGATGTAAACTATCAGGCTCAATGGCCTTATTTGAAAACAACATAACTTTAGTTTTACTTGAATTGAGTACCATAAAATTTGAGAAAAGCCATTTCTGAAAGGAATCAAAGTCGGATTGGACCTCCACCAGAGCATCATTAGGAGTAGGACCAATACTATAAATTACTGCATCATCAGTGTAAAGTATCAAAGATGAATGAGAGCACACCTAGGGAGCAGAGTTCATGTAGAGTGAAAAAATCAGAGGACCAAGAATTGACCGTTGGGGTATCCCACATTTAATAATACTAGGAGAAGAAATACTATCATCCTCTTTGGGTACAATGGGATCTATTAGAAAGATAATCATAATACCAAGAAAAAACATTATCAGAAAAATAAAAACTAGAAAGAATACTATTTAATAAACCATGTTCAACCAAATCGAAGGCCTTGATGAGGTCCATGAAAAGTGCCACAACAGTCTGCCCTTTATCAAGGGCACCCTGAATGGCACCAGTGAACCCCACCAAGGCTATCTCAGTATTATGACATGGCTTAAAGACATGCTGCCAATCAGAAAACAAATTATAATTTTGTAAATGCTCAAAAGTTTGGTTCAAAATAACTTGTTCCAAAACTTTAGATAAAGGTGATAACAAGGAGATTGGATGATAGTTAGACAGTATAGTAGAATCACCAGATTTCAGAATGGGGTGGCTATAGCTGTCTTCCCAAGACTAGAGAACACCTCAATAGACATGGAAAAATTAAACAAAACTGAAAGGGGATAAGAGAAGGAATTTATTCCCAATTTAATAATTCAAAAATCTAATCCATCACAAAAAATATAAGGTTGAGGATCTATTTTTAACACATATTCTTTAATTAAGTTGGGACATACCTGATTAAAGTGAAACTCAGGGGGACCATCTCATTTACGGACTTTATGGCAATAGAAGGGTCACTATGGAAAAGATTTCCATGGGGAGGAATTCTGTAACTATCTAAATTACCCCAAAACTTATTGAAAACTTCAGAAACAAGTGAGGTCTTACTAGTTAAGCAAGTCCCAATTTGGATAGAAATATCAGAAGCTTTTTTAACCCTTCCAATCAAGCTATTTAATATATCACAGGTTTTAGCTTTGCAAATTTCAGATTTGCATTGATTTCTTATTATTTATATTTCAACAAAAAAGAAGGATCCAAACTATGTTTATATAATTTCCAACTTTTATCCCATAATCTCATAACATGAAGCAAATCAGATGAAATCCATTTATGTTTGGTAGCCTTAATTTTCATTCTCTTCAGTAGGGCAAGCTTGTTACTCACCCCAAGATAACGAGAAACAAAAACATCCAGCATAGAATCAAGGTCCTTAATAGAATCAAACCCAGTCCAATCAATTTCTGAGCAGGCAGCATCTACTGACTCAGATGTAAGGAACCTAGATTTTCTAAATTCAATGTATTTTGGGGGTTGTTTAACAAGTTTGGCTGACCACTGGCAAAAGACTGGACAATGATCACTCATTACATCAGGCAATACACCTAAATTAGTGATCCAATCTGGATGGGTAACTACAACTTAATCAAGTAAGGTTCCCAAGCCAGACTTAGAATTAAATCTGGTGACCTCATTTATCAGTTGAAATAGACCAAAATCCACCAGTAAATCTTTAGCAGAGCTACAAGACTCTGCTACCCAACTGCAATTAAAATCACTGAGAAGTATCCATTCTCTGTGGACAGGAAGTTCATGTTTAACTTCTGAAATGAGGTTCAATCCAGACTCAATCCTTCCAGGGGGAACATAAGTAGAACTAATAATGAGATGCTTGTGCCCTAAAAGCAGATCTATAGAAATTAAATCACAACCAGAATTACATAGGGAATGAAGAGCAATAATAAACTTAAATTTATTTTTAACATAAATCATAGACCCACCCCCATGTTTACTGACCCTGTCTTTTCGCAATGTTCATAGCCCTCCTGAAAAATGTCTGCATCTTTAACGTTATCATTAAACCATGTTTCAGATAAAGTAACAATATCTAAGCTATTCTGTTCAACCCAAGCAACAAATAAGGCCCATTTTGCTGGTAGGCTCTGAACATTTAGATGAACAATATTTAGAAGTGAATCAGACAGGGAAGTAACATTCTTTGCAGTATCCATTGCTCCAGAAGTAACTGGACCAGGGTGAGGCTGAACAGTACCAGAAATTAATAATAATAAAACTAACATCCTCCGTAACCTGGTTTTATTCTCAAAATGACTCTCCCTTCTAGTATAATGTTTAACAGATTTAAAGCAACCTTGAGAAAAATAAGCATTCAAATAACAATAAGAGGTAAGCATTGTGAGAAAACCCACATCATATTCAGAATTATCTTAGTAAAAGCCCTCAAAAAACATTGTAGGTGGGGGGAACAACTAAAATTAGAAAACTCAAGTTCAGCAAAAGACCCCCCTTCAGACATAATAAGGGTATTAGCACCACTATTATTCAGCACAATCAAGCAACTCAGACCAATTAACCAAGACATAATTACTATATATATCAATAAAAAAAGGACTCCTTATATTAGTGTAAACAAAAAGAAAGTAAATTAAAAACTATTATCCTAAACACCTAAAAATAAACAAACAAAGTTAATTATTGCACCTAGCCAAAAGACCCAGGTCCACTCCATACAAAGCTAAGAGTACAGTACTCTCCCTTAAAACTGTGGTACAACGATAGTGCACCAAACTCTTAGTTATATCTAATCTAATAGGGGACAAATATTTGAACTACACACTCACATTAATAACTAGGCTAGTAAAACACTGCATATGTTCACCTCATACAAAATAGCAGCCAAATAATAAAATAATTTTTCTCTGAGCAGTGGCACTCATGACACTCACTACTGCTTATGCTGATGAGTGGCACGGGGATTTAAACTCTGTAACCCCACCTCAAAAGGTGATGTCAGCAGTCAGTTCCCCCAAACCCCATGCTCGCTGAATAAATAAGTAAAACAGTCACAGAGTAAATAATATAAGGTGCAGAACAGAGTTATCAGGCTGAAGGACATGAGATGATCCAAAAATATGTGAGTGTCACTGAAATGAGAGCCTTCTTCAACTCCAGTCGCACAGAGGAGAGAAAAAAAATAGGTGGAGGAAACCTCTGGGCATCCAAGGCAAATGGTCAGCACTGTCTCTGGGATCTAACTGGCTTCTCTAAATACTTGCCCATAGCTTTGATTATGTGTGGTGAATAGAATGACCGTCCAGAAAATGACAGTGAGCTGAGCTAGGAGGATTCGGATATGGTGCTCAAACCAACAGTAGTCATCACTGCACCACGCTCTGTTGTCAGTAGTTGTCCATTTTGAGTCAGATGATCTTTCAGTTGATTGACTACAACAATAAGACATTATGTGACTACATTGGGTAGTAAGGAATGGAGCAACCCATATGCAGTCTGATAGGCTGGATTCTGAAAAGCAGATGGTAGAGATCAGATGACCATCTTGAAGGCTATAGCAGTGAGATGATACTCTGGAATTGAATTTGGAAGAACTGGATGAATTCTTCAGGCCTCAGGAAGCCATAATAAGCATGGGTCATGGCAGCTTGTATACTGAAGTTGACTACTTGTCTGACCACTGAAGAAGTGAGGAGATCAATTAGGCTTGAGTTACAAGTGTAAATCAATTGTGTGTCTATTCAATCAATTTATAGAGAATTGTCTTTTACTGCCATGCAGAAATGTTTTGAGTAACAAATTAAAAATGTCAGATGAAGACTGAGTTAAACAGTGAAGGTAATACATGTGCTGGAGGGTGGCAATGTGCTGATTGAGCGAGAGATGGGACATGCTCTTTTCTGGGGAGAAGAAAGATGTAAAAGTACAAACTTGTTGAACAGAAGCCATAAAATGATGAAGGTGTGGGTTGGTGCAGGATGCAGAATACTTTGTCCAGGTTGAAGTGTAAGCTGTTTTGGTAGCCTCAGCTAGTAATGACCATAGCACTGACCAGGCTGACTCCAGGTGATGGCTCATGACATTTAATAATCTGATGGAGTCAGATGGTTGAAAAAATGGTGTGGAGCACAGGGGTTTGGCTTCATTGGGGACTGGGGTTCCACCTGGAGGGACACCAGCCTATACTGGCAGGATGGTGTGCATCTGTCCAGGAAGGGAACAAGTCTTTTGAGCAATCGGTTTAAATGCTTAATTGGCAAGCTTTTAAACTAGTCAAGGGGGGAGGCACTGATAAGCAGCAGGAAAATCCCAGCCTCTCCCTACAAAACAGGGTACTAAATGAGAAAAAGACTGAGGTAGAAAGGTCAGTGGGGGATGCTGCAACAGAAGGTAAAGCCATCAAAAAATGGAGAGCAATGAGTACCAATGTCCGTAGTCTGGGTAACAAGCTTCCTGAATTAGTGGCCTTGATGGAGGAGGAACATCTGGATATTGTGGCAGTCACAGAAACATGGTACACACAAAACCATGACTGGGACATAAACATACCAGGATACACTATCTACAGGAGGGACAGGGAGGGTAAAAGGGAGGAGGAGGGTAGCTCTTTACATAAGGAAGGAATCAAAGCAACAGAACAAAGTGAAAACAGGAGGAGAAGAAGCACTGTGGGTAAATTTGGAGACAGACAATGGCACCACAATCCGCACAGGGGTTAGAGTACAGACTTCTTCTCAGGGGAGGAAATGGACAAGGAAATGATAGAAAGTATACTTAGAATGGCAGAAAAGGAGATATTGCTGATGGGTGATCTGAATATGTCAGATGTTAACTGGAGTGCAGTTGCAGCAGCCACTGAAGAGTGGAGTTATTTTAGATGCCTTAGGGGCATGCCTTAGACAACCAGTATTGGAGCCCACGAGAGGGAGCAATATTAGACCTGATTCTCTCAAATGGAGATGGAGAGGATCACAGATGTAGAAGTGTAGCCATCTGGGAACTAGCTACCACCTAACAGTATGGTTCATAATAAACACACAATAGAGTCAAGCTTACACAAAGGCAAAAGTACTGGACTTTAGGAGGGCTGACTTTGCTAAAATGGGTGAGTGCCTAAGGAATGCACCAGCAAATGGGTAGGAAGGAGGGTGGAAGAACAATGGGAATAATAAAACTGCCATCACAGAGGTAACGAGCCTTTGTGAAGCAAATAAACAAAACAAACGATGTAAGAAACCACTATAGTTCTCAAAGGTGGCAGTGAAGGTTCAAGAGAAAAGAAAGCATTCAGGAGGTACAAGGAATCGCAGAAGGAACAGGACAGAGAACTGTATCAGTTAGAGCAAAGGAGGCTGGGAAGGCAGTCAGAACAGCAAAGGTCTAAACCGAGGAAAAGATAGCCTACTCGGTTAAGAAGGGGATAAAACCTTTCTAGGTACATCAGGAGCAAAGGAAGACCAAGGGAGGGATAGTGAGGCTTAATAAAGGGAGGGAGGTGGGCAGAGGAGACTGTGAAAAGGCAGAGATACTAAACAAATATTTTTGCTCAGTATTTACAAATGAAGAGGAGGTACATAAAACAAACAGTAGAAACACTCTGGATACAGAGTTGATACCAACCCATTTACAGAAGAAAGGGTTCTGAAAGAACTCTTAAAACTGAAGGTGGCCAAAGCAATGGGGCCTGATGGGATTCATCCCAGAATTCTAAAAGAACCAAGGTAGAACTAGTGACACCACTGACTACCCTTTAACAAATCATGGGAGGATGGGTGGTACCGAGGACTGGAGGAGGGCAGATGTGATTCCCTTCACAAAAGTGGGAGCAGGCAGAAGCAGGAAACTACAGACCTGTTAGTTTAACCTCAGTGATAGGGAAAATGATGGAATCACTTCTGAAGGAAAGAATTGTCAGTATCTAGAGGCCAGAGGGGCACAGGACCCTAGGCAGCATGGATTCACAGCAGGAAGGTCATGCCAGATGAATCTGATAGATTTCTTTGACTGGGTGACCAAAGTAGTAGATCAGGGAGGGCTGTGGACATGGCCTACCTAGACTTTAGCAAGGCATTTGACACAGTCCCACACAAAGATTAATATACAAGTTAGCCAGCCTGGGAGTGGGTCCCAAGATGACAGCCTGGGTAAAAATTGGTTGGAGAATAGGACCCAGAGTGTAATAGTAAATGGAGTCCACTCAGAAGAAAGGAGGGTTACCAGTGGGGTACCGAGGGTTCAGTATTAGACTGGTCCTCTTCAATGTCTTTATAAGCGACATTGCAGAGGGACTGGAAGGAAAAGTATGTCTCTTTGCAGATGACACAAAGATCTGCAACAGAGTTGATGCACAGGGTGGGGTGGAAAGGATGAGAAGGGACTTGGCAAGGTTAGAGGAATGGTCAAATGCATAGCAGCTTAGATTCAATGCTAAGAAGTGCAAGGTAATGCACCTGGGAAACCAAAACCCAGGGGAAGAGTACACAATGAGGGGTGAGATACTAACAACAACAAAAATGGAAAGGGACCTGGGGGTAGTCATATCAGATGACCTAAAGGTGGGCAAGCAATGTGAGAGGGCAGCAAGGAGGGCTGGGAGGATACTGGGATGCACAGGGAGAGATATCACCAGTAGAAAACAGGAAATTATTATTCCTCTGTACAGACAGCTGGTGAGACCCCATCTGGAGTACTGTGTGCAGTTCTGGAGACCCAATCTCCACAAAGACATAGACAGGATGGAAGCTGTCCAGAGGAGGGCAACTAAAATGGTGCAGGGTCTGCACCAGAAGACATATGAAGAGAGACAAAAGTAGCTTAATATGTATAGCCTTGAGGAAAGGAGGGAGAGGGGGAACATGATAGAAATGTTCAAGTACCTCAAGGGAATCAACAAAGTCCAAGAGGGTAGCATCTTTAAAAAAAAGAGGTGTGCAAGAACAAGAGGGCACAATTTGAAGATAGAGGAGGGTGGCTCAGAGGTAATTTAAGGAAGTATTTTGTCACAGAGAGGGTTGTGGATGCATGGACGGCCTTCCGGAGGAGGTTGTGGAGTCAAAATTAGTGGTGGAATTCAAGCATGCATGGGACAGTCATAAGGCCATTCTAGGGGGTGGGGGTAGGAAGAAGCAGGCTGCTGGTTAACTAGGATCTGCAGCTTATCCAGTAGGTAGGGAAATGGGCAGACTGGGTGGGCCAAGCGGTCCTTATCTGCCGTCAAATTCTATGTTTCTATGAAGAATGGTTGAAGTGAAAGAGAGATAGGGAGTCAGATAGATGATTTAGCAGTTTCTGGAATGTATGCAGAAGGGTTAACAACATATGTCTAGGTCAATTTCTGAGAAAGACAATGATTGAATGTGTAGACTATCAGCTTTTGTTAATAATGGTTACAACTGTTGATTGATTGACTGAATAATGATAAAAAGATTATTGAACCAGAGATGCCCATGTTACAGCAGCAGCAGCAACTATTGTGCATATTTCAATAGATAGAAATCATAGCAAATTTAGGTTTTCTGAAGGTGTCAGTAGGCCATGGAAGAGCAACCCAGGAATTTCCATGAATGGTAGTGAAACCATATGATGGTGTTACATTGGTAAAGGTTTCTGGTTGATAAGGAGGAGAAGACTCATAGTAGAACAAAGATATCTCATTCCATGATTTGAGAATTAGTGACTATATCTGAAGATCTTGTGGTATGATTCTTATAGTATAGTTCAAGTATCATAGGAGGGTTAAGAGCTCTCTGTGTGCAAGATTGTTCAGACTGGAGAAATAATCTGGTTGATCATCTATAGGAAGGCATGCTTCCTTGTAGTCTGATCCAAGACAATATGGGGGAAATCGTGGGATGTGACAAGATCCAATGCTTAATCTCTACTAGCAGTATATGAAGGGCCCAAATTAGGTTAATGAGACAGGTGATGTCTTCAGTTGGTGAAGAGTTTGGAGAGTCCATAAGTAGAAGACATTTGGTAGATGCAGGACAATCCTGCCTGATTCCATACAGATGCCACAGATCAGAAAGCATCAGTAACACCGTGAAGGTATCAGCAGTGTCCGCTTTGAATAACCAAGCTTGGCATCCAGAAAGTTTGAAGTAGTTGATAACATTGTTAATTCATGTGTATGAAAAAAAAAGCCTCAGAACGTATAAGGAGAGTGATGCTGGTGTCAAGTTGACTGGTGGGAAGCTGACAGTTTGATGGTATGGTGTTTCTAGCCTGAACTTGAGTTGTGGTACCAATTGGCCTAGTGTGGTGCTCAGGGAAGGTGATTTAGGAATGGACCTATTAATAATCCTTTCTGTACTGCATTATGAAGACATGATTGATCTATGCCAGGGTCGTTCTCTGCAGATTGATGATCTTTGTAGATTAGAGATAATGAAGCAATAGCATAGAAACTTGTACTGGTTCTTTGACAGAATCCTAAATGAAGAACAGACACCAAGTGTTGCTCTGGACAGATAGTTTGCAACTGAGTGAAAACAGAGATGGACAGTGGCCTTAATGGATGTTCTAGTCATGGTCTGGCTGAAGGTGGAGTTGGATATGATTGCTTCTATTGTGAAATACCTGTTTGGAGAGCTTCACCACGGAATTTTGGATAGAAAGAAAATACCTGATGAAGTAGAGCAGGCTTCCTCATTGAATTTGTTGCATAAGGTTTTTCCCATAGAGCGAGAGGATGGCAGGTTGAGGAGTACTGGACTTGGCAGTAGCCGAGTTGATTATTCAGTTTCTACTGTGGTAAGTCGTGAGTTTAGTGTGGCAACAAAGTTGTTGACTAGCAATAGCAAAGCTCAAATGCACTAGACTGGAAGCAGGATATTGGAACAGAGGATGGGTGAGAATTGGTTGGAGTGTCACACAAGAAATAAAGAGATTAATCAGATTAGTGCGAGACTAGTAGGTTGAGTAGATCTTGTTTCATAGCGAATGTTGAAACTGGCATGTGGATTGTTTTGAGGTGTGACAGTTTTAGAATAGTCCATTCCTTGGTGGATATCTTAAGTTTGAATGATTTTCCTGGTTTTGAAGGAGACGAGTCTTGAATGGCTAAACATTGGCTATGCTGGTTCTGGAGATGAACAGAAATGTACAGAGGTTGGGAGGTCATTGTGGTTGGAACAAAGTACTGAAGGTAAGATAAGGGAGCTGACAAGTAGGTTTAGAGGAAGGCTTCACTTCAGAGGAAACTGATGACTGGATGTCTCCCAGGTCCCAGTCATGTACCCCAGGAACAGGACCTGGTTCCTGAACAAAGCTAAGGCTAGGTGCACAGCAACATGGTACTGTTCTATACAGCTGTTGTGCACCATTATGACACTGTATCCCAGGGGCTGAGTAGATGAAGACTGAAGTCAAAGAGTAGCACAGTGGAGGAACTCCACTGTTAGCAACTGCTTCATGCTGTGCAGATCAGAAGGGTGCTGGATTTATCCTGGAGTTGGATGGTACAGCTGGAGGAAAGCAAGATGGAGAAAAAAACAGATTCAGTAACTGCTGGAACAGCTCGGTTCTTAGGGGAGCAATGCTGCCTTGAGACACTGAGCAAGGGGGGGGCTTCAGAGTCCTATGCCATGCATAAAGGTAAAATAAATTGGAGGGAGTCAGAAGAACTCGAAGGGTTGCAACAGTGCTTCATACTGTTATGTTTCTTGCAAAAGTCAGATTGTATGTGTTAAATGTGTCCATAGTACTGACTAAGCAGATGTAGGCAAGTGGGCTTGTATGGTTGCATTCAAATAGCCTGATGGCATGGAGGCAGAAATTGACTGACTGAATGATGACTGCCAAAAGGAAGGACTGATATCAATGGTGAGTATGACTGAATGGGTACTGCAAATATGAATGCATACTGAAGGTCAGTTATAGTTGAAACCTCGGCCACAAGCAGGAAAAGCTGAATGCTATGGAGCTGTGAAAGACAATAGATGCTGAAGCATACTGATTGACTGAGTAAGGCTGACTAACTGAATCATCTGAGTTGGAGTGGGACAGCTTCCTGGCCATGACAAGACAGATGGACTAGTGCCCATTAGGACCACAACAATGGTCTGTGATTGCGAGCCAGGAAACAGTCTTACTTGTGATTTTGATAGCAGAATAGACTTGCTCTGGTTGCTGGGCTTAGATATTATTGCACTAATGAATTGTCAGATCATGGCCTTAGACTCAATATAGACACAGCACCAAGATGAAGCTGCAATCCACTCCTGCATTTGTCTCAGCACTGAAATTGTTCCAGTTTTATATTCTTCTGTTCAGTGGGTATTGCTGTTCCTATGTTCCAACAGAGGTAGGTGGAAATGCCACATGTAAAAATTATAAATGGTTGCAGACTGAATAAACTCTGTGATTCATAGGCTTGTTGGTGCTGGGGTCAGAACAACATTGTGGATGATTTATGACAGTTAAGAACTGCAGAGACTAAGTGATTCTTAGGCTTGGTGGTACTGGTGTCTAAATGCATAGCAGTATAGTCTGCAAGGAAAAAGGGGCACTGTCTCTTTAAGTCATGCACAGCCAGAGAGCAGGCTGCTTAGAAGGAAGAACCAGGTAAATTTAATGAGAATAACTGGCTTGTGGAATTGAAAGAAAAGTTTACAAATAGCTGGTAGAACAGATTGAAAACAAAACAATCTTTATGAATGGAGCTACAATAACACAAGGGGACTGATTAAGAACTTCAGTAAAGTTGCAAAAAAGTACCACTGATGTAAAGCTGATGATGATAATAAGTAGATGAGTAGGAGAGAACACTGATTTACTGCAGAGACAGGTCACTGCAGCTTATCCTGTAGGTAGGGGAAATGAGCAGACTAGGTGGGCCAAGCGAGCCTTATCTGCCATCAAAGTCTATGTTTCTATGTTTCTAAGAAGCTGCTGAAGCCACACCATTGTAAAGCATGCAGAAACTACAGAAATGGGAAACATCAGGACTGGCAAACGTCTAAGAATGTTGCAGTGTGTCCTGGTGCTGAAACAGCAGGTAATGCATCTAAAAGAAACATAAGGTAGTATAATATCATGACAAAGCAGGCCTCAAAACACAAAATAAAGAGCTATCTACTTAGAACTCTGACATACAGTATTAGGTGGAAACAAACTGAAAGCACACTGCAGGGAAGCATTGTGGGAAGATAGGAGAAGCAGCAGCAGGGAAAACACAAGGAAATACAATAGCATGACAAGAGCTGACTTTTAAACACAAAATAAAGAGCTACCTACTTAGAATTGTGATATAGAAGGGCGCTGAGTAAAGGGAGAACAAAGAGCAGCAAGCTACTGCCCTAGAGAAAAGCAGGAGCACAACAGTATAGTCAGAAAATGCAACAAAATACTAACCCAGTAAGCAGCAGAAGCACAGACCAAACAGAAGCTGAAGACAAAGCAAACATACATTTTCATTTATTTATTTGTTTATTTAATTATTTAATCCACAGAATAGACCCAAACAACAGAAGAAGCAGTAACTGCATGGGCAGGAGCAGAAAAAGCCACTGGTAGCCATAAACGACCCAAGCAAAACACATAGTGCTGAAAGGCAGGGTGTCTGCTGGGTATTTATGGGAGTAGGGGGTGTGGTTAGCCAGCATCAGAGTCACAGGTTTTAGCCTTTCAGTTCTTGGATGCTGAACTATCTTAGTATTTTTAGTGTTACTGCTATATACACACATTACACATCTAAAGTTCCCCTTAGGTGGTGGAGGCATTATTTCTTATGGTTTTAGATCTCATCTCCTTTTTTTTCTTCTTCTTCATAACAACTATTTACAAGTGAGTCCTAAAGACTCCTGCTTTTTATATATGTGATTCTGGGTCATTCATGAACCATTTCCTCCAGTATTATTCTAGAGATCACATTCACGCTTAGTTTAGATACAGTAATGAATGTTATTTTTTTATAGTTGTTTGCTGGCTTATCTCTTTTCTGCAATGGTTCTTCTTGACTTTTTTCACCGGTTCATTCAAGTAGTTTAATTACAGTCCCCTCTTCATATCCCCTCCTAATAAATCTCCCACATATCTTTTCTGACTGTAATTGTACATCCTTTTCAGAACTGCAGTTACATTTCACTCTTAGTAGTTGACCACATGGGATATTTCTCAATGTGTGTCATGATTGGCAGGTATTATGGTGCAACACTGTATTTCTGTCTGCTTGTTTATAAAAATAATGTAGTTTCTAATTTGTTAATGTTTTTACATATTTTGATGTCCAAAAACTTGGCAGCATGTTTACTTTTCACGCCTGTGAAATAAAAATTCTGATGACATCCATTTATATGAGTTAAAAACTTCAATCGCTGTTCCTCATTGCCATCCCATATTATAAGTACGTTATCTACAAAACGGACCCAGAGCCACAAATGTGCTTCCATTTGTTGTTTTTTTTCATCCAAAATGTACTGATTCTCCCACTGTGCTATATGTAAGTTTGCTGATGATGGAACTGAAGTCATTCCCATGCAGTTTCATGTGTTGCTGGTATTGTTCATTCTTAAAGATTTTTAAAAAATGTTATTTTAATACAAAGTCCACTAAATTCAAAATAAAATCCATCGGTGGGTAAAAATCACCTGCTCTTGGGCCAGATATTCAAAACTTTGCACCAGGCAAAAACCATTTGTGCAGGTTTAGCGTGGGATTAGCGTGGGTCTGCTATATTCAAAAGGCAAAATAGCACGAGCAAACTGCATTAGCGCTGGGCAAAATCATAATGTATGCAAGGGTCAAACTGACATGAATACAGGTGCAATGCTATATTCAGCGACTAGTGCCATGCAAAGTGGTTTTGCGTGACTTAGTGTGATACTTAGCGTGGTGCACATTACTACCCAGGAAAAGCTTGTCTTAACCCTGGGCAATCAGCTCTGCACAACACTTTGACTTTGTGCGGTGTTTGCGTGGCTTTTGCATGACCCTAACAAATAAATATGACACATAGACAAAGCCAAACATTGAGGAAGCATGCTGCTAACTGATGGCATCACAATGATGCCATCATCTGCCATCAGTCCCAGACATGCCAGGCAGTAAGTTGTGACCCTGCTGCCAGTGGACAGCATGGCAGTGTGGCCGTACAGCACACACCTGCGGACCACACTTCTGTGGACACCAACAGATGCCAGCACACACATGCAGTACTGTGGGCATGGAGGATATTGAGGGGAGAGTGTGTGGGTGGCCAGGCTGTGCCACAGACCAGGTGTGGCCACAAGGCTGGGACACATCATGCAGTGCACATGGGCCAGTATTGGGAATACCCCAACACCAGTGTGCCTTTTGGATAATATATGCCCCCTTGCCACATACCGCACAGCTGCACAACTGCCACAGCACACAAAGCCGGACATGTACATGTCACTGTGAGCATCCCATGCCAGAGGTGCAGCATCTGTGGGTCACACAACAGCGTAACAGTAATATCCACTGTAAGTAAACATCTGCAGGTTGGGCCTCTCACTGTGTATAGTGCAGTCATCATCACTGCCCTACACACCATAGGCATTGCTGTGTCCACACACTACTGGCCCCCTTGCTACTGTACTGTCTGCTGTGCACTGTAGTATGAGTTACAATGTGACAGTTGCATGCAGCACCACCACCATCTTTGCCTATGCTGTGTTGTCCCAGTACAGCTGCAGGCAGCAGTGCATGTGGAAATAGTGTTCAAAACTGTATAATATTCCCCAAGCTGTTTGCACAGCGCTAACACATTTGCGCGGGTTTAGCGCAGGGCTAAACAGTTAGCCCAGCGCAAACTGCATGCAAATCAGGGCATAATGAGATGCTAATCTGGATGTTTGCCCACAGACTACCTAAGTAGGCTCATTTGCATGTCACTTTTGAATATGGCAAAGTTCAGCACTGGGCAAATGTGTTTGCACCGGACTAACGGTTTAGCCCTACGCTAAACCCGCACAAATGTGTTAGCGCTGTGGAAACAGTTTGGGGAATATTTTACAGTTTTGCACACTATACTTTCACATATCCTGCTGCCTGCAGCTGTACTGGGTTCACGCATTTGCTGGCACAAACATTGGCCACATAGTTCACCTCTACCTACCTTCATATCGCTGTGCACTGTGTTGCTGTTGTGGTTTGCACTTCCTGGTTGCCATATTCAGAGCTATCTTATTCCAGGGCTAAGTTTGCCCTGCACTCCTAGACCAGTTTGCCCGGCCTCATTCCCATGCTATATTCAGAAGCTGTTTGCCCTGGGCTATTTCTTTTGAATATAGCTTACTTTGTGCTCTGGGCTAAGTTTGCCCGCTGGATAGTGCTAATTTAGCCCCGGGGCAAAGTTTTGAATATCTGGCCCCTTGTAGCCAATGTTTTTTTCAAAGCCCTTATTTCTCCATTATGTGGAATATAATTGTATAGGCCTTCTATGTCAGGCATTGCTAACACTGTTGTTTCTGTTACTTCTAGATCTTTAATAATGTTCAGTACTACCCTTGTGTCTTCTATGAATGACCTTTGTTTGCTCACATAAGGGTGCAAGAAAAAATCTACATAGTGGGAAACTGATTTTCTAATGATGCTGATACTACTTATGACTGATCTCAGTTCTTGTAGATTTTGGGAAGAAGGTAAATCATGGGCTTTATAGGTTCACTAAAATACATGTGTAAAATAATTATATTTATACATTAAATTATAGTTCTGTATTGCATTTACTACCTTGTCAAAATGTTTACATGAAATTTATTACAATTCTGTAAAACCAAATAGCCAAGAGGTGTGAAAAAACACTTAAAAATGTATGGCTGCCAGGTTATGTAATATACAAAATTACACTGGCAAGGTAATGGTTACATCTCACAGGAAACTCTCCATTTATCATAAATTTTACTTGAGAATAGATGTCCTACTCCTAATATAAAGTTTTTGTTGCTATAATCAAATCATTTTGAATTCCAGTTTTATACAACTTCTCCAATAACAAGTTATGTGAAATAAAATAAAACGCTGGACTTAATTCTTCAAATGTATAAAAATTGTTTGTTTTCATAAATGAACATACTTCTTTACAAAATAATAATAAACAAAACAATGATCAGCTGTTGATTGACTTGTAAATCCAAGCTAATATATTGAAACTGTTGATTGACCCGTATTTCCTACCTGATATATTGAAATGACATTGTTTCCATTTAAGACGTCTTACAGATAAACTAAAATTTTGAATAAGATCTTATTTACAATAGTTATTAAACTAATCAGCCTACGCATACTTGGATTATTAACTATCCTTTTTTATGCTATGGAATGATAATGTTATCTCTCCAACTCTCTGAGATATATCCTTTTACCAGGCAGCAATTAAATAAGAAATCATAACTCCATAATAAAATATTAGCATTGCAGATATGAATATGGATTTTGTCCAGGCCTGGAGCTTTTTTGACTTTAAAAGAGATAATTGCATTACAAACTTTCTTTCATTTATTGGTTTTGAGAGATAGACTTAGGAAAAATGCTATTAGTCTTCATGTTTGGCTTATCAAAAAATATATTAGAAAAACAATTCCTCTTTTTTAGTCTATATGTTCAGTTAGATTATTACCGTAGTTCCTTGTTCCCCTTTCTACTAATAGTCCACAACTCTTTCATTTTTCTTGATTCAATGGCATCATCTGCAACCATGTAATATTCCTATGTTACATTTTTTATCTTCTAAAAATTCCTTACCATTGCTTTCTGGCAAGATTTAACATTTTATTGTTTTCTCCTAAAGACAACCTTATCATTTTATTTATTTTAACAGAGCTATTTTTGCTTTTGATGATGGGTTATCAAACCAGTTATAGGAGTTGGTTGAAGTCTTACATTCCTTTTACAGACATGGTAATAAAAATTCAAATATTTTATCCAATAGTTTTATACACATCTCTTGTGAGGCTTCATTTTTAGTCCTATATTTAACCACAATAAATATTTTAGAGCTACTGATCCTGCAGATGGCTTCATCAAATCCATTTCCATCTGACTCTTCATCGATTTATTATTTCTGTAGTAGAATGTGACTTATTTGTTTTCAATTTTACTTGAGTCTTTACTTCAATAGTTACAATCAAATGAAATGGTTACTTTCAGGTAATTTGTTCTCCCATTAATAAGTGTAAGCAAATTACTATTTCCATGAAATTTTTTTCCATGATCATCCATTTTTGCATCAATAGACATCCTTGAAGATTTAAGAGCTCATCATAAGTAAATTCACCATATGAAATATTTGAGTAAATTGTCAAAGTTTTTTGGTTTTTCTGTTTCTATTACCCACGAGTAAATATTGGCCCCTCAGTATAGTTCATTTGAATCTCTAGTACATGTTCATCTAGAGCATTCTGCAATAATGAATTATAATATTTAGTAACAGCTGGGGGAACATGTTTTGGGGAAAGGGCTCTTTGTTTTAGTGCTAGAACAAGTGCTTTAGCAATAATTTTCATATCTTCTAGGCAAATTCACATAGTGAGGTTTTTACTTTTAGATTTAATGTTCCCAGTTATTTTTTCTTCAGTCAAAGTACCAGCTTTTGTCAGGGTTTCCAGGCTTGAAAACTGAGTGGCATTGTACCTCCACTTCTGGGCAACTGGGGGCACTTGAATCTAGATGCCTGTGCATGCACAGGCAGTGAGGAACTCCCCACAGACATCCACGCCACCCGAAGCTTGTAGGAGATAGAGCGGGACTAGTGGACTAGCCCTCCCCCGCCCCAAACCAAAGCACTGAAAAAAGACATCCACGCCATCCGGAGCTTGTTGGAGGTTCAGAGGGACTAGTGGACTAGCCCTCCCCACCCCAAACCAAAATTCTGGAAAAGACATCCACACTGCCCAGAGCTTGTTGGAGGTTGAGAGGGACTAGGGACCAGCCCACCCCACCCCAAACCAAAACACTGGAAAAGACATCCACACCACCTAGAGCTCATCGGAGGTCGAAGGGACCAGTGGACTAGCCTCCCCACCCCTGAACCAAAACACTGGAAAAAGGTACAAGCTCTTGCTGTGCTGCACATGAAGAGGATCTCAGGAGGATCTCTGGGTGTGTTTGGCACAATTTTCACCTTTAAAAGACTTTAATTTAAAAATTCTTAATTCCTGAATGCCTTTTAATCCCCACACAAGTGGAGATAGTTTTTTTGCTCTGTATTTTACATTGCTATTCCGTATTTCTTGAGCTCACAGTTGGGTACCTTAATGTAAGATTCTCAGCCATAATTTAATTCATTTGTTGGCTGAGCTGTTTTACCCACTGCTAACCTGTACTGCTCTGTATTTTGCACTGCTATCCTGTATTTCCTGAGCTCACAGTTGGGTACCTTAATTTAAGATTCTTAGCCTTCATTTAATTCATTTGTTGGCTGAGCTGTTTTACTCACTGCTAACCTGTACTGTGAGCCCCCAACTGGCTGACTTGAAACAAAACTGCAGCCGTTTCTGATTGTGTGTGTGTGTGAAAACCATAATTGTACAGCCGTTTTCCTATCTCACCGGCTGCATGAAAACGTAGTGATCTCATCATCTGGGCTGAAATAGAACTCCCTGTAAACCCTTCCCCATGGAACACAAGGTGCAGCAACAGTATTTATTTAACTCACCTACTCCCTGTTTCTACCACAGACATTCACGCCACCCGGAGCTCGACGGAAGTTGAGAGGGACTAGTGGACTAGCCCTCCCCCAACCCTCAACCAAAATGCTGGAAAAAGGTAAAAGCTCTCTCTGTGCTGTGCATGAGGATGATCTCAGGAGTATCTCTCTGTGTTGTCCCCGCCGATGCAGAGCGTCGGCTCCCGCCCCCACCACACCCTTGGTGGACTTGCAACTTTATAGCATGTGAGACCACACCTGAAAGGGATTTTAACCAATCAGCCTGTTTTCTCATTTGCAGGTTATACCTGCCCACCACTAGAGGCCATATACTCCTCGATGCTCTTATCTCACAAACGTTAAAAAAAAAATTATACATCTCTCCAGCCACACCATGCTCCTGACCACCTTCCTCACCATTACCCTCCTACCACCCTTACTGTCCCACCCCCTTCCCCTTCAATGGGATGTGGAACATTACAAGCACTGTCCATCCACAGGCTTATTGGCACTTTCCACCTTGCTCCCCCTCCAGACCTCACCTGAGCAGGGAGAGTGTTCAAGAGAATGCAGGCTCCCCTCTGCCATCACCCAACCCCAGCACAAATAACACTACCATAATCTTCCTCATGCTCACCCGCTCTCTCAGTTGGCATCTCCTTGGGCTTATGACTCTCTGTAGCCACTCCTTCTCTGGGCAACTGCCGAATGACTCCCCCCACCTCACCCTTTCCCCCTCCACACTTTCTCCTCCTCCTATCTGCCCCATACCCTGAAACTCCTGACACCCATTTTCAAACCCGACACAGGGCTCACGTCATGAAAATGTCGCCAACTAAAGACACAACATAGAAACATCCACCTCAGGTCACTAGTCCTTCTACTTCTCCTTACAGGCAATGTCCACCCCAACCCTGGCCCTCAGATGGCTTACCTGCCCTACCCTCCTCCAGCCAGTGGGTTGTGTATTGCCTCAATTAACATCTGCAGCCTGCAAAAAAATGGGGCTCCTTCCAGGGGTGGACACTCCAACACTACTCAGACATCATAGCACTGGGAAAAACCTGGCTCTCCCCCTCTGTCCCAGACTCAGCAGTTAATCTCCCCAGTTATCTCCTCTTCTGCTCTGATAGGGTTGGTAAGTGAGGGGGCGGTTGTGCTCTCTACCTTAAGGACTCACTTTCAGGCCAATTGCTCCCTCCACCTCAACTAACATTGAGGGCACAAGCTCTCACCCTAAAATTAACACTAAGCATGTCAGCATCCCCTCTCCTACTCATCATTGTCTACACTCCCCCCAGAGACCAGGACATATTTTTCTATCTTACCACCCTACCCCCACAACATGAAAAAATAGTTATGGGGGATTTCAACATAAATTGGTTAGACAATACAGCCACCCAGTACATTGATCAGGCTACTGCACTGGATCTCATTCAAATTGTCACCATCCCCACCTGGGTTAACACCCATATGGGGACTTTCTCCCTCCTGGATTTGGTTTACACAAACCACCCCCATAAAATAGCCAGCACCTTGGTACTCCCCAACACACTAAGTGACCATTCTCCTGTACACTGCACCTGGTCCTACTCTGCCCCCACAATTCCCTCTAAAATCACCTTACAATGCAAACTTTGCCCTGGTAAACTCTCTCAACTCAAGGCCCACCTCAAATACTGGGACTGGACACCCCTTGCGAACACCCTCGACCCAGATCATGCGCTTGAGCTATTTATCAGCACCTTCAATGGTATCTGTGATAAATTTGCCCCCCTTACCAAGAGAATGTCCAAAGGTAACCATGCCCCTTGGTTCTCCGACCACCTTCTGGTCCACCTATGTCAACGTGACTCCCTTTGGCATATTGCCAATGAAACCCTTCGACCAGCTGACAGGCAATGGTATAGGGAGGCCCATAACCAGTGCACAAGAGCTATGTGCACTGCCAAAGCAGACTACTACAAAGCGTCCTTAACATTCACCTGGGGAGACAGGCACAAATTTTGGAACAATATTAAGGAACTCTGTGGTAAAGTCCCAAACCTGCCCCCGAAACAGATGGTTATAGATGGTAACCTCTCCTTGGATCCCTGCAGTATAGCCTCAGCCCTAAACTCTGCTTTCACTAACCTCAACCATGTCCTCCCCCCAAATTTCTTTGACCCACACCTCTCCATACACACCCCCACTCCTCCCCCTGCTCCACCCTTTTATCTGTGCATTCTCACCCTGAGGCTGCCAAGCCCTACCTAGCCAAGGCCCTAAGCCACTCTCACTATAGTAGCAATTCCCTAGACATATGTCTTCTTCGCCTCACCCTACCAGAAGTCCTAAACCCACTCGCTCACATTCTCAACCAGTCCCTCTGTCAAGGGAAATTCCCCTCCCATTGGAAATCAGCTTCCATCACCCTCATCTATAAATGTGGGGGCCACACCTCCACTAACAACTACCACCCTATCTCCATTCTCCCCCTCCTATCTAAAGCCTTAGAGCATATCATCGCCGACCAAACCACTGACCACCTTACAAAATATGACCTCCTTTGCAGCCAGCAACATGGCTTCCAAAAAAGGACATAGTACCATTACCACCCTTCTTGAATTCACCTCGCACTTCCACTCTGCCTTGGACAAAGGACACATCACAGGTGCCATCTTCGTGGACCTCTCTAAAGTTTTTGATACCGTAAACCATGCCCTCTTACTAAACACACTATCCTACAGTGGCTTCTCAGATGATGTTTTAAGCTGGTTCAAAAACTATCTAGCAGATAGAACCCAATGGGTTAAGGTGGGCACCGTACTGTCCCCCACCCTCCCTGTCCACTCCAGTGTTTCCACAGGGCTCCATTCTTGGCCTTCTGCTTTTCAGTCTTTATCTGAACTCCCTCCCATCAGCCTGCTCCAGCAGCCTGCTCCTTTACGTGGATGATGCCGTTCTGTACACCTCAAATCCCGACCCCCTTGAACTCCATTGAACCCTACAACACTCCTTCCAAGAGGCAGAACACTGGTTCATTGCCCAGTGACTAACAATCAACTATAAAAAGACAAAAGTTATGATCTTCTCCCATCCAAGGAACCCCCATAAGAACCTCTGCCCTGAATTTCTCACTGCCAGTCAAACCCCTCTTGACCAAGTGTCCACCTTTAAATATCTAGGGATCACACTAGACCCTGCCCTCAACTATAATTAACATATTCTACACCTATCTACTGCCCTTAACTCTAGATTAGGTGTACTTTATTGGTACAAACATTGTCTCACTCCCGAGGTGCTATGGCTTGCTGTCAGTTCCTCCATCCTCTCCCTTCTGGACTATGGTATTCTCATTTACAGTGCTGCACCCACCTCCTCTCTGAACAGACTCCGGCTTGATCTAAACAAAGCCTGCCACCTCATTCTCAGATGTGATCGTTTCACTCATACTTGCTTCCTCTACAGTACCACAAATTGACTAAACCTAGTCAGCAGAATCAGGTACCACACTTGCCTCATGACCAAAAAGTTGACTCTAGGTCTTGCGACCCATACTCTCTCCACAATTATCTACCCAGTAGTGCCAGTCAGAGTCACCCGTAACTCAGACAAGCCTTTGCTATGCATACCCCACTGTCAGACTACCCAATTCCAAAGAACTTTCTGCTACCAAGCCCCTACCTGGACAAACTCGCTCCCAAGCCAAATAGCCAATGAATTAAGGATTGGTCCCTTTAAATCCAGACTGAGTTAACACCTTCTAGCCTCCAACCTATGTGACTGCCCATGATACCCTCCCCCCCATGTGATGATCTCTCTCTCCTTAATCTAAATTCCTCTGGTCCCATTACTCAAATTGCACCAATGACCATCAGCCTACTACAGAGACTTGTGCAACTTTATGGCTGTGCTAAAGTACTGAATCTACTGCTACCATTAAATGAAAACCACTTACTGAACTACTATGTAATCTAATGCCTGTCATGTAATGTAATTGTTCCATAATCTGTAACTAATGTTGTCCCTGTACCTTCATGTATAACGTGGAACCTTTGTAAATGAGTCTTTGACGCAAAGGTCTTTCTGATTATCTCAATAAATAAATAAATAATAAATAAAGGCTATCTGCTTGACTACATTTTGGGGTTAAACAGCGCTGCTTCTAACTTTCAGTGAAACCTGAAAAAGCAAACCTAAAGAAAAGAAAAATAATGAAAACATATATACCATTCTCTCCTTCCTTTCACTCATATTGTGCTCTCTCCAGTGGTGCCTGGCAGGCAGAAGGTATGCTACCAGGTCCTGGGCATATGACCCTTAGTTTTAGTGCTTGGATAAATATATTAGCATTATATGTTGTATCTTCTAGGCAAACTCAGATAGACAGCTTTTTACTTTTAGGTTTCATGTTCCCAGTAAACTGGGGATTTTAAAGTCAATGAACTAGATCTTCCCAGGCTCAAAACTGGACTGGTGAAACATTTGTGTTTTGGCACCTGGGGCACATACATTTGTATGCCTGTGAAAGCACCAGCAAGCATTAGAGGTCAGGGGATCAGGAACTCTAAACTAAATTTGGTAGAAAGGAAAGATATTGACACACATAAACCTAGACTGACAATGGACACTATAATAACCTCCTAAACTTGGGTAACAATGAGACTGTTATTAAATATGATCAGTGTCTCATGTATGAAGTATGGAATGAGCTTGTGTTTTTGATTCTTTCATTTGTAACAAAAGCAAAGTTTATCAAACTACAGCAAGAACTCTTGGAACTAAAGGATGAACTTATTCAAATTTGTCAAATAAAACTGTTAGAAAACTTCTTCAACTGCTCCCTATTAGAGGTTGAGAAACAGGAAGACAACTGTCATGATCCTGTGGAGGAAGAGTCCCTGGTGAGCCAAGAAAAAGAACCAGGTAGGAAGAGAAGGAGAATGACATCACTTTGGATGAAGAATGGTTTGTGGTACAATCTAGAGGGAACAGGAAAGTGGGGAGAAGAGTAGATCACTTCACTCCTGATGGCCTTACCCTCCACAATAGGTTTGAGAGTTTAAGAGTCACTGAGGCACAGACTCTAGAATTACTTACTGTTAAAGAAGATGAAAACAATACCTGCCCCTTGGACAGGGACCCCCAAGCAAAAAGCAAATGATCATTGTTATAGGAGATTCTATAACAAGATATACAGATTCTATAAAATGTGGGAATACTAAACAAAACACAATGGTGACATGCTTTCTTAGTACTAAAAATTACATTTATAAGAGATAAATACATTTATAAGAGAGTTAATGATATACTGAAAAAAACAGGAGAAAACCTGGTGTGACCATATACCTAGGAACAAATAATGTCAGGAAAAACTTGAAAATTATAAAATTAAACAGGACAGGAAATCATTTCTAATTGGCAACTGTTTATAAAGTTCTTATTCTCAGAAATAATATGCATTACCCTAAATTATCCACATTTAACTGTACCTGAATAAAAAGTGATATGAAAAACTGTATTTTGCATTGTTTCATTTTTATGGGTAGCATTCTGTTACAGTTCTCTTTATGGAATCAATAAATTGTAGTTTTAACTATGTCACAGTCTGTGTACAGAACTCCGAGCATTGTTCTGAAAGGTCAACAGCTCATAATTAGCATTCTATGCACAAACAATGACATAGTAAAAACTCCAAGTTATTGGTTCCATGAACAGAACTGTAACAGAATGCTGCTCATAAAAATAAAAGCAATGCAAAATAATTTTTTTCATATCACTTTTTATTCAGGTATAGTTAAATGTGGATAATTTAGAGGAATGCATACTGTTTCTGAGAATAAGAACTTTATAAACAGCCTCCAATTAGCACAAATTTCCTGTCCCCTTTAAAGATTATGAACAACTCATCTATAAAGTAAAGTAAAGGGGCTGTAGTGTTACTGTGTCCAGGAAAGGGGCTGTAGTGTTATTCTATACCAAATCTTACCAGTTCCACATTCCCTCAGGGGCAGCAGAATGCAATTGAAATGATTAACAAATTGGTAATGGAATGGAGCAGCAGAAAGGGGATGTACTAGACAAAACAGTTGCCTATTTTCAGGCATGACCTGGGGACTCACAACAGGATGAAATTGTAACAACAATAGACAAAGTGTAAAAAAGGATAAAACAAATGCCCAGGATAACAAAGTAATATAAAGAGTGGAAAAACTGTGTTTGGTAAACATGGTACAAGTACGAAGTAAGGTACATACAGGATGAACTAGTATACAAGGTATCGGTATACTGTTGCTACAATAAAACATTTCCGGTGAAGACCATTACAGCAACAACAATGACAGTTCACTGTAATGGTTGTGTGTGACCCCAGCACGGCTTCTCTTGATCTTGTGCCCCCTCCCCAAAACAACCCTGACCTGGAGTTGATTATATTAAAATCCAGGATGTGTGGGGGCAGAGCCCCCCACATGGGTGTTTGTGGAGGGTGCAGCCCTCCACTAAAAACACACTTTTTGCCTGATGGCACAATACTGACTGCAATCATGGTTGACATAGTGCCATCTGCGTAAAGCCGGTCGACCAATTTTCTGTTGAACCAGCTTGGTGGAACCCAAGGTATCAAGTACAAAATAAGGTACGTACATCTAGAGGTTGTAAACAGGATAACAACAAGCATAAATGCTCAGAAAACCCACTACAGGTCATATACTGACTAAGGGCAGGTGAATATAGAGGCCATGAGCAGGAAGGTGCAGTACCCACTCTTGATGGCCTGGCTAGATAGATGCTGTTGAATTGTAGCTGGGATGGAGTTCTATAGTTTAGGAGCAGAGTAAGAGAAGGACATCACCCCTAATTTAGTTCTAGTTTTAGGTAAGTACAAAGAATCAGAAACAGCTAGCCTTAGGGGATAGGATAATCTGCCAGGCATGAGAAATGAGGTTAGGGAGAATGGAGTCTGCTTAACCAATAGGTTATAGATGATGCCTACCAACATGAGGTTGTATTGGGCAGATAGGGTAGCTATCCATATTTAGACTACAGGGTACAGTTGTGAGTGTATCAGTTGGAGGCCAAGGAAAATTTATAGATGTTTTTATAAGCTATATCCCCGTATCACATTTTTGTGGGATAGTTTTGAGGCCGAGAAGAAGCAAGACATTCCTTATAGGAGCAAAATACCTTGTGCTATGGGGACCCAGGCTTTGGAGATGAGGCTATAACTGACCTTGAAAGAAAGCCACAAACTAGTATTCACTGCTTTACAGGCTAAGGCAACGTGTACCAAGAAGTTCAGCGGTGGGTCAAGCATGCCATCCAAATAGTGGAATGAGGAAACTGAGGTTAAGAGGGAACCATTCTCACAGGTCACTGACAATGGAGATAGGCAATTTTTTTATCCAGGGAGCTGAGCTGAATATCATGGGCTGGGACTTGATGTTCATGAGAAGCCTGTTGAAGAATAGACATTTTTGTACTTATTGGAGATCAGACGACAGCTGACAATTTATACTAGAAATGCTACAGCAGCACTTGGAGAGTGCCAGATCATATGCATAGGGGATGGGTGCACTATGCAAGAGACTAGCATGGATATAATTTATTTGTAGGGAGAAAAGGAGGGGCCCAAGTATTGATCCTTGAGGGACCCCAACTCAAGTAGCATCTGGTTCAGATAGTGAATGGCCAAACCTAACAAATTGGTGTCTATTGTCCAGATAGTTTTTAAACCATGGCAAGGCAGTGCTTGAAATGCTCGGGTTACCAAGTTTTTCACAGAGTGGGAATGGTCCACCAAATTGAAGTCCTTTGTGAGGTCAGTGAAGACTGTAGCCATTAGTTCATCCCTATCCATAGCATAGGCAATGCTTGTGGTGAGTGATAGGAGGGCAGTGGTAGATAATACTATGGTCTTTCCTTAAGCCATGCTGTACAGGAGACAGGAGACTGTAAGTGTTAAGATATTCAATGAGTTGTGAGGCTACAAAAGTCTTCAGGATTTTGTTAGGCACAGGGAATATCACTCTGGGTCTATAATTACCAATGTTCTACTCCCTTTCTTGAACACAGGTACAACATGCAAGATCATCCACATGTCAGTCACAGTTTGGGAAGTTAGGGACAAGTTAAAAATTCTAGTGGCTGGTGATAGAAAGCTCATTAGCAAGCAACCCTAAGTATGTCTGGCTCAATCTTATTGGAGCCGACAGATTTAAAGGAATCTGCATGAGGTGTTTATGCACTCTGGCACATGTGACAGCATTGAGGCAGAAAGGAGGGTGATGTGGTTGGACATTATCAGAGGAGAATGTAACCCGTGTGCCACCTTCCAATGGGCTACTAACACAGTCTGCTTCCCTAACTGCAGGTTGAGGGGCCTGGGCTCTAACAGTAATGCTTTTACACGGTGCCTGCACCCAGAGTAATAGTTAAGTGGATTAGATCTTAAGCTAGCCCAACTCTCTGGGAAGTTGTACCTACCCACAGGCCCAGCTAGTGACCCTACACATAACATTTCACAAAACACTGTATCTGGCATTCAAAATATACTTATTGGTGAGTGGTAATAATATGCTCAGGGACACCACACTGACCACCAGGCTTCTGGCTTTTAACAGTACTCCCTGGGTACCTGCAAGAAACAATGACCAGCAATAACAGTATATATTTTTGCTGACACAGTAACTTGAAGCTGAGTAATAATATGCTCATAGGCCAGATTAAACATCAAACAAGAAATCTGATTTATTCAGGGGATTGAACAAAGGGAGAGGGCATGAATTTAGATGAAAGACTGAGGCTCTAAGTCTTAATTTAAAGCAGTATGCAAACATTATATTTGACCTTGTTGGAGACAGTCTCGTTGCTGCTGGGTGCCCAGTTTGGAATTTAGGTGCAGGCCTAAAGCGTTGCTATGGGTAGGCCAGCGTTGCAGCTGGTTGGGGCCCCTTAAAGAAATAAAATGTGCTTTTGGTTAGAGTAAACCCTTTCAAACAATACAGCAATTGTACTCCACAGCCCGATGGCTGGCAATTAAAGTTAAACACCAAGGTGAACTTGTAAGGCAAATCAGTTGGCAACAAACACTTTAATTCATGTTGCAGGGTTAAAACCCTGAGGTTACTCATGGTAACAGGACCAATGGAAAGGATAGCTGTAGTCAGGCTGAGTTCTTTCTTGTCAGGAATGATCATGGGGATAAGGGTTGACACGACTCCCCCGCTTTACATCCTTTCTCTTCAAGGTGGCCGCAACCTGCAATTCTTCTCTCCACTCTCCAGAGGTGCTGACTCCCTGGTGTGGTTTTTAGCCAGGCTTCTTGGTGTTCTGTAGCTACAGTCTTTTGAGCCTTCTGTGACACAGGTCCTGGTCATCCATTTCAGTCTCTGGCACTGTTTAAATGCCACACACAGCTTACCAGCTTTTGAGATTGCTGTCTTTTTATGGCAAGCTGGGAACAGGTCAAACAGGTCTCCCCTTTCCTTGAAAATGTGGCAAGAGACAGGTTCATCATTTGCAGACTCCACTTTCACACAGGAGTCTCTGAGGCAATCTCCTCACCACAATTTCTTGGTTTCTGCAACAGTTCAGTGAAAGACACTTCTTCCAGCAAAATGTTTTCCTTATCAGCTTTGGTAGCTGAAAAGATGTTCTCTTTCTGCTTTGAGACAGTCCTAGATATCCAAACAGGATACCAGTCAAATGCAGGAAGGTAAAACAAGCCTTTTCCCCATGCTTCTCTCAGCTAAGCTACACAGGCTCCCTCTTTCACAAGAGCGCAAGCTAAATCTCTCTGTTCAAAACAGTCCCAGACTGAAGACTGGGATTTCTGTATTCTGGTTGGCTGCTTAATCTGTCACTCACATTTCTGGACTCCAGATTGGTTAAAATAGGCACCAAGAGAAAAGTTCACAGTTTCTCCTAGACGTCACTGTAATGAGGACCCCTAAGGACCCTTAGAGTTCTGACTGGACCAAAGGCAGAGTCCTGTTCCAAATACAGTGGCTCCCTTCCAGAAAAGTAAACAGTCCACACTTACAGTTCATTTTATAAGACAACATTACTGTTTTAGGATTAAATATTCACAGATTGTAAAAGCACTCCCTCTGCCTTACTGAACGACTGCAGAGTGGATGCTCTCATTGTTCTGCCCAGCTGGTCACAAGCTTTATTTTACTTGGACCCAGCCCAGGCTATGTATGCTACACACACAGGCTGACTCCTTAAAAGGACAGCTTGGTGGCATGGTTTGCACACTCACCCACAGCAGCAGGACAACAACACTGTGCATGAATTTACATTCTTCTACAGGACATAAACTAGGAAGTGGGCACTAGAAGAGCCCAGGGAGACAACTTAAGGTAAGCTCCCTAATTTGATGGGGGTTTACACTCTCCTCTGCCCAGGAAACTTGGTATCCCCATCAAGTCTACAATACAGATGACCATCACTATTAAAACCTTCTGCTACATAAACGTCTAGACCATACATTATCATATACAACATCTGTGCAGATATAAGATAACTATGTAAATTATAACATGCTCTAACTTCAAGTGGTACTCTTTTAACATTTGCATAGTCCAGTTATTAGGCATATTGTCATGACACTCAGATAGTTAACCATCAAACATTGTTGCAGGCATTTAACCATATGAAATGACATTTAACCTTTTAGAACCCCTAGATATTAATCTATGTGTACAATAATCCAGCATATACATCAACTAACCCCTCTGACTCTGTAAGGGTAAGCCCTAGGATACTGGATGGAGGTTTTAGTTTTTATTTTAGAGGCCGCAGTGAACACTATTTTGGGCAGAGAAGTGGCTGTAATATACACTCCCTTGTGAACAACATTCAAAGGCAGGTCAAGAGGCTTTCCTGGTGTGTCATATGTGAGCTGAACCACAAGTTTTATAGTTATTTCTGATTGTCGAGGCATAGGGGGCATTGACACTTGATTTTCAACATTAGCATTCAGGTTCATGACTCCCAGCTCATTGTCCGGCAACAAGGCAGCTTTTGAAGAAAGGAGTACCACTTGCACTCTCTTGAGGATCAGAACCTGTTGTAGGACCATTATTTTGCAAATTACCATAGCTCTCTGATTCTTTAGGCTAATCTTCATTGGAAACAGGTATTTCCACAAAGTAGGCATCATCCAAAACACAGCTGTCAGTTTCAGGGACAGCAATACTCTCTTTGAAATGAAACAGTTCACTCAGCCCGCTTAGTTCAGTAGCACTTTCAGGTTTACTTGCAGGCTTACCACAGGTGTCTTCCAGTTCAGGCACACTAAGTTCAGTTAACTCCATCATACAAAGGGAATCAGCATTTTCAGAGCTCACACTGTGGGCAGCACCATCGGAAGTTTCTTGATCAAATGATAGATCAGGATTGTCAGAAACCACAGTGCTATTGGAAACATTACTAGAGGTAGACGGGAAAGTTCCCTGGAACAACTGAGCAAGTTAAGTGATGGGTAGTAAGCAGTACCAAACTCACTTTCATCATCTTCAGAATTAGCATCATTACTGCAGGCAGCATTATCGGCTGAAGGCTTTGACTGGTGGGCAGCAGCAGGCAGATTAAGTTGTTTGTTGCATGTAGCAGATCTGGTTGCAGGGTCTGTTGGAACTGGAGCTTGTGATACTGTATCCAAAACTATTTGCCTGATAGGCAAAAGAGGATTTCTGTTATTGGTTTTGACAGCATGAGGGCCCCCTTCTGGATACACTTTGTACACAGGCAAATCATTTAGTTTACTGATTACAATATAGGTAATATAACTCCAGCGGTCAGTAGTTTTATGCTTGCCTTGAAATTGTAAGTTACACATCAACACACAGTCTCCTGCCTTGAGTTTGTTTGTCATGGTGAGCTTTGCTGGCCAAATTTCTTGTAGCAGCCATAGCATTGGCAAGCTGGTAAGCATGGCTCAGTTGTTCCATTAACTTTTTAACATACTGAAGGTAATTTTTAGATCAGGCACCATCAGGAGAGACACCAAATCACACATCCATGGGAAGATGAGCTTCTCTACCTAACATAAGGTGATACGGTGAAAAAACGGTAGTGTCATTCTTTGGGCAATTGTAGGCATGCACAAAATCACTGATTTGTTGGCTCCATCTAGGCTTGTCTTTTGGGTTCAGGGTGTCAAGTATATCTAATAAGATATGATTGAATCTCTCTGGTTGGGGATCTTCTTGTGGGTGATAGGGGGTAGTTCTGGTAGTTAAGCCCCCTAAGTTGGTGGTGGGATAACAAGAAGGATGGAGCAAGATTGTAGGGGATGCTCCAGTATAGGCTGAGAGATCAGTGAAGCAGTGATTAAAGGCATTTGTTATAGGGATGGGGTTGTTAAGTTGATTCTATGAATAACTATGTTCTTCAGTGTAATATTACAAGTTTGGCCTGACTTTAGTATTTTTCTAGAACTGTTAACATCACTGACTGTAAAACTGTAGAATCACTAGCTAACAGTGATCACTGCATGATCAAATTTAAAACTGACAAGCGTAAGACTGCAGATAAGGCTATATACCAATATAAAAACTGAAATATACCCATCAAAAAAAATAGTTCTCAAAGGAATAAGGAGGAATTAGGTAGATAATATACATGTGCCTGGGCTGGGCTCCATGGATCAGTAACTCTTGAAAGTGCATGGACTATTTACAAACAATACTTGACTTACAAGACAAATACATTCCAAAAATTAAAAAATATAGTAAAGGTAGGAAACCAAAATGGTTATCAAACTGGATAAAGAAATTAATAATAATGAAAACAAGAGCATTTGGGAAGTGCAAATGCCTGGGTACTAAAGGCTGCCTGGATGCATACTGGCATAAATTTTAAATATGCTAATTCAGCTGCAGTATATGGAAAGAAAAGAATAAATTAGAAACAAAACTTGCAAAAAAAAAAAGGCAATATAAAGATGGTACTGGAGAATGTTATGGATATATAAACTCATTCAAGAGAACTAACAATAAAGTGGGTCCCTGTAATCTGGTGGACAGATCATTAGCAAACAATTAGAGATGGTTTATTAATTTAATACATTGATATTACAAACTAGTATACTTCATTATATATATTTTATGGATAAAGGGTTTTTGATTTTAGATAATTATTTTTATGATTTTATTGTTGCTATCTGGAGAAGAATACTGCCTTTTGTAGTGGCAGCAGAAAATTGACTATTATTGGACTCATATAAAAGAAATGAAGTGATTTACTTTGAATAATAATGAAGCAAAAATGGCCAATATTTCAAAGAACATTGTTGTTCAGTCATATGGGATGTACTGTCCTCAAACTAGCTTATTTTTTCTGTATTGTTTAATCCAGGATACTGTTTAAGGTCAAAAAGGTTACCTTCCAATTGCTGTTGGAGACCCAGCCATTTCAAAAGTTGCAGTCTTGAACAAAGATGAGTTCTGAGATGTTTTTTGCAATTATGTAGTTTTAACCCCTGCAAGTGTTTAACATACAATATTTCAAAGAAGACTTCAAAAGAAACATGCAGAACTAATTTGTGGACTTGTTATGCATTTATTAATAGCATTTTGGATATCATAGTTGTCACCTGAAATATTACAATTTTATTCATCTGGTTTTGTCTTGAGTCTTGAAAAAGTCACTTTTTAGTGGTGAAACACTGAGTCTGCTACTAGCCTGTTTGTATTGTACACTTTTGAGCTCCTTCAGTAAAATAACAATGGAATTTTTTATCATTTTCTAAAGCGGATGCTTTCAGGTTTTTTATTTATTGTGTGCTCACGTGTGTTCCTTTTTGCTGATTACTCAAAGACTAAAGCTGATACAAGATAGAAGTAAGTTAAACTTGTACCTGATGTGATGACTCACATGGGTCTATTGTTTGCTTTTTGTATCAATGTGATATGAAAAGTTATTCATTGTTTAAAAATCTTGAATTAAAATTTAATTAGGGAAATTCTTAACTCATTATTTCCAGTAGCTCCATTAGAAGTCTGAACCATCCATTGATTAACCTTAATACAAAATGCATGGCTGGTTAAAAATAGATCCCCTCCCTTAGGAAAGTAATACGAAGAGAGGAGGAAGATAGTCATACAATTGTAAATTGTCCAGTTAGTGTTACAAAGTGTGTTAGTCATGATGTAATAAGAGTGTCACATTAATGCCTATAAACATTCTGGAAGAAGGGAACTTTCCTTAGAGTGTAGAGTCTCATCATACTGGAAACGTGCTGTTTCCCAGTTGAATGTATGGCCTAAGTAGAAGGACAAAGAAGATGCAGGCATTCCTTTGAAAAATTATCCAGAAAATAAGGAAAGGAAGCTGAATTACAAGTTTAAAAAGATGTGTTGTCCATAAAACAGAAAAAAATGACTTCAAGGTACTATTTTATAGTAAAAGAAATATAACCCTGCACTCAAGAGAGAAGGTTTCATATGCTCGTCATTGTCCTGTATGGAGTATTAAACCATGCCCTGCTCTCTATTACAGTGATATGTATCTCATCAGATATTTGTATTTTATAACATAGTGTCATATTGGTAACAGAATTAATTGATAGTTAACTGATTTAACTACTATTGCTTTTTTGTATTACTTTTGGGTGGACGTTGTGCCTCATAGAAATATGGGTATACAAGATAATATTTAAATGTTACAATATGTTCAGCAATTAAAATGGATTTGTTTTCTTTCATTTTATAAAAAAGTAAACTAAAGTACTCTGTATTTTTTTCCTGTACTACAAAATGTATGCACTATTGAATGTAAAATCAATTAATACACAACCATTTGTGATAATTTTCACTATTGTTTTATTAAAATAAAAATATCTGCTTATATCACTTCCTGGCTCAACATGCAATGTTTGTTTAAAAACTATTTGAACCTTTTTAAATTATAGACCATAAAAGAAAAATTGAATAAAAGAAAGGATTGAAACCATACTCAACTTGTCAGATTAGATTTTCATTCTTATTAGAACCACAATCTACTTTAAATACTGTATTTCATTGATTAGAAGCCACCCTCGATTTGAAGCCACCCTCAAATAAAAGCTGTGGTTCAAAACAGTTTTATCAATAAAAGCCACCTTTGTTTATAAGCTTTGACTTCTACTTGAGTTAGCTTCTAATCACAGGTAGCTCAGACCTAGCACGAGTAGCCATGTGTGTTCACTATATACCTGTATATCACCATACCTCCTTATCATGCTCTTTCCACTCTGGTCCTAAGGTTAGGCTGTGGACTTACTCCAGAGATATCATTCTGTCTTTGTATTTTGTTTAGATACTGTTCTTAATACCTTGTTGGGCACTATTTGCCCAGGCACTTAACTGAATTGTCATGTTTTAACTTGACTGTATGTTTTTTTCCTACATTTTCTGTAAATATGTAATGCTGTAACCTTGTATTTTGTGTCTTATCCCATATGCTCATCATTGTTCATTTGTATTTCAAACTACCTGTACTATGTAACCTCCCAGGTCGGGCCTGAAAATAGTCACTTATGTGTCTAGTGCTCTTACCCGGTCAACAAAAACTAACTAAATAAATTAATATATCACTATATTTGAAATACATTTAAAACATCAGCTGTACCTGTCCTGAGTCAGTCTAGTGAGATTGTGCAGTCAAAAAGCTGTGCAACTACCATAACCTGGCCATAGAGACTCCAGTACCACCCATGCCACTCATGCTGACATGCTGCTCACCATTAACCTGACAGCAGACTCTTAAAAAAATAAACTCTTAAAAAAGCCATGACTTTCTCCAGGTGGAAATGGGATCAGGCTGACTAGGGGAGATTCCAGTACCTCACCATTACATGCTGACATGTTCTTCTGGCTTGACTCACAATGTGTGTAGTGAGTAAGCCAGACTGTTACAGACTATCAATGAAATGGGCAGCAGCTAATGTTTTTAGTGTAAAATACCTTACTTATTTTCTTCTTTTTCAGCTGCTTGTTTAAATAATGCAATTCATTAATTTGTTCCTTGGGGGGAAGAAACTGTATGCCCATGCAGTAATGCTAATACACTCAATCAGTGAGTTAACTGTTTGAGCTAACTCTCCCCTCCACAGCACCCACCTACAGCAGAGTACACATAGGGTATCAAGCTCACACCGCACTCTTATTTGTAGGGTAATAAAAAACAAAAAAATGTTGATCATTTGGACAGCTTTTAAACAAATGCTGCCCTGGAATGCAAGTCACAGACAAAAATCTCAAGGTGTAATAGGAACCATGACTTCTAATCAGTGAAATACAGTGCTAACATTTCATGCAAACTTCATCAGGGCAAAGTGGATTGGACACTATAAACTTTGAAAATGCAAATCACAAGGCCAGCCCATCAGCGCAGTAGCTAAGTCGTTGCTCATGATACTGGCATCTAAACAAACCAAGGACATCATGGGCTGGCTGGGGGGAGGGAGCATCAAGCATCCCAGAGGACGTTGACCTCCTAATAGAAGGGAGGGCTGTATCACCCCACTCTGTCACAGCCAATTGTAGGAATACGGTTGGTAGTGTAGCAGGCAGGAGTGACAGGGAGGCGGAACTGTAGAGCCTGTGGTGGGGTGTGTGCATGTGCTCACTTCCTCTGGGACACTGTACTTCAGCCAGCATCCCTGTGGGTTGGATTCAGGAGCTAGGAGAAACTAAGGGGTAAATCCCCTCCATCCAGCTCCATGATGGCCAATATGGCCAGAAACGCAGTATATCTGTCCAGCCAGATGGTGGAGCAAAAACAGAATTCAAAAGTAATGCAAATCACAATGACTCACTTAATCAATAGTACAGAAGACCAAACTGTAATATTGAAAAGAATACAAACAAAAAACATGGCTCACCAAAGAGGTACAGTAGTATGTGATGGTGCTAAATCACACAACAATGTTAACTTTTTCAGTAATTAATTCAAAGGACAGATAGTTGTCACAATCCAGTTTTTGTAAAACATCATTATTGATACCTATGTTGAATCAAATTATGCAGAACTATTATTATTATGAGAGAGGGTTATAGAGTAAGAGGAACATGATTCCTCCTGCTGTGTCTTCAAAAGGGAAGACAGTAGACCTCTGCTGAAAGTGGCAGCAAGGCAACTGTCAGGGGCATTCCTGAAATGAGGCTGCCAGTCTTTATCAGAGAAAGGGTCCAGAAGAGGCTCAAAAGCCCTATAGGTAGATAATGCCCCAGATCCAGATGGGATGCACCCAAGGGTTCTCAAGGACTTGACAGTGGAACTGGCTGAACCCTTAATAGGACTACTGATTTGCTCAATTCAGACAGGGATAGTTCTGAAAGACTGTATGGTAGTGGACATAATTCCACTACAAGGTGGGGGGGGGGCAAGAGTCAATTGAAGAATTACAGACCTGTCAACCCTACCCTGTAGTGGGTAAACTGATGGAGTCACTGGCCAAAGAGGACTTTGTGGACTACCTAGAGAGCAGCAGTCTACAAGTTAGTAAACAGAATGGGTCTGTGGCAGGGAAGTTCTTGTTTGACCACCCTGAAAATCATCTTTGACTGGGTAACATAGGTGGCAGATAAGGGCCGTGCTGTGAATTTACTCTATTTTGACTTCAGCAAGGCTTTCGATGCAGTACCACGCAAAAGATTGCTGAGGGAGCTGGAGGACCTCAGCATAGCTAGGGATATAGATGGGTGGGAAACTGGTTGAAGGAGAGACAGCAGAGGGTGGTGGTAAATGGGGTCAAATTGGAAGAGAGGGAGGTTACAAGTGGGGTGCCACAGGGATCTGTCCTGGATCCTGACCTCTTCATTATGTTCATCAGTGACACTGGAGAGGGTATCCATGGCAAGCTGTGTTTCTTCACAGATGACATGAAGCTCTGTGATAGGGTAGATGATGAAGAAGGAATCAAGGAGATGCAAATGGATCTATAGAGACTACAGAGGTAGTCTAAGGTTTGACAGCTGAAATTCAATGCCAAAAAGTGCTAGGTTATGCACCCAGGGAACAAAAACCCAGGACAGAGTACTGGAGAGGAGGGGTAAAACTGAGCTGTACAGCAGAAGAAAGGGACCTGGGAGTCATCATTAATGACTCCCTTAACCAATCAAGCCAGTGTAACATGGCCTATAGTAAGACTGTTTGGATGCTGGAGTGTATTGAAAGGGGTACTGACAGCTGGAAAAAGGAGGTAATACTACCTCTATATACAGTAGGTCACTGGTAAGGCTATACCTGGAATACTGTGCTCAGTTTTGGAGCCCTCACCAGACTGGAGATGGTCCAACCCAGGGTGACCAAGAATATTCAGGGCCAACAGGACAGATCTTATGAGAATTTTCTCAAGGCACTGTATACGTATTTGCTCTACACCAGGTGAGAGAGGGGGGTTATAATAGAGACCTTCAAGTTCCTGAAGGGAATAAAGAAGGTGAACTGCAAAGAAATATTCAGCAGGAGTAAAGATTCAAGAACCCGAGATCATGAGTGGAAACCGGTTGGGTGAAGGTTTAAGAAGGATGTGAGGAAGTCCTATTTTCAGAAAGGGTGGTGAACCCGGGAAAGTCTGTCAGGATATATGTGGTGGGCACTAAGACCATAAATTGTTTCACGCATGGCTGGGACAAGGTGAAGGGTTTGGTGGTTACTCAGGTCGGTAACAGTAAGGTGGGGCGAGGGGGGTGGACAGAGAGGATAGAACCCCATATGGGCAATAGGTCCTGGGGCAGATAGTGAACTACAGGCAGACTAGATGGACCCTTGGGGCCATATTTTAGAAGGGAGATGCAGGGCTTGTGTCCAACCCTGTGTCAAACCCCTGCGCTGTCGCACCTGCGGTATTGATTGCTGTAACTGCACCCAATTTTAGTATCTTGGGCACAATTGTGACAATCAATCTGATTTATGACAGCTTGCACCAAACATTGGCTGCAAGCTCTGTGAAAAAGGCTCCCCAATATTGATGCAAGCTAGACAATGAAGAGATGGTCTAGCCAGCGTCACTTCACTGCAAAGTATACAAAATCCCTTTAGACTGCCGCAAGCCTGGTGCACCATATCTTTGGTGCACCCTGGGCTTGCAGTGATCTCGGTCATTCAGAAATACAGCCCTTGGTCATTTTCTGCCATCATTGTCCATGTTTCTATGTTTTTATTTGAAATAAACAGAAAAAACTGACTTATAATGCAGATATTGGCTTTTCTATTTGCAGTCCAGTGTTCTGGAATTGTCTGCGATCAAGTCCTAAAACAGAAATAAGTACTATTTTAAGCTATTGCTAAAGTCAGATAGTCATTTGCCTCAGGCTATATATACCGTATGTTATACAGGCATGGTTTTGCCTGTATATTAGGACTGAGTAATAACTTTCATGTTAAACCCCAGTTTTGCACCTGAATAGCTTTGCCATCGTTCAACTGATTTATGAGAAATTTGGAAAGTACAGCCTATGTGCCAGGATCTTTTGAGCCCATAAATTTCATGTAGATTGGTTTAAGTGGGGGCAAAGTTACAGAGGTGCAAAAAATGTAAAAATCTTCATTTTTGAAAATGTTAAGACTTTTGCCATCTAATAACTAAAAACACATGAGGCTTTGAAACCTGAAACTTCCAGGTTTGATAGAGGTTGGTCCAAGGTGTGTGCTCTTGTTGTTAAAAGGTCCAATTGACAAGTCATTTTTAAATTATTTACAAAAAATATTCCATTTCTGAGCATGCGCAGTTCAAAAAAATCAACATTCTATGAATAACTGAATTTTTGTAACAACAGCTGGTTGCACTATACAAGACAGCTGTCGTTTACTAACAAATGACAACTGTGTCATATAGTGCAACCCCTGCTGTGACATGGCTCATTTTTTAGTGATGGGACAACTGTCACTATAACCCTACCATGCTGACAGTGCTTTTCCTTAATAAACGTTATATCTGTACACCAAGGGCCCCAATCCCCAGTGGTAGTGTATTTATTTATTTGTTTATATATTTATTTATTGTTCTGTATAATCTGACACCGGGATGCCAACTCCCAGTGTTGGATCCCCTCGCAGCCCCTTGTTTTATTAATAGTGCCTACACCAGGGGCTCCAATATCTGTATCAGCATTTACAAAATCCCACCTCCCCCGGCAGTGTGGGACACTGGGGAGCCTCCGCAATGTCCCAAAATAGCTTTATTATATTTGTACTGTCCTGCCCCCTCCAAAAAAGTCCCTCAATGTCTTTATTTTTTAAACCTGGAAAAAAGAAAACCATCCCTCATCATCCCTGCCATCCCCCCAGCCCTCCCACTGAGCTCCCACCAACCCTCCCCTTACCCTATACTTACCACCGGAAGTCGAATGCTGTCATCCTCTGTGGACCGAGACATGTCTGCACTCTTCAAAGCTGAACCATGAACTGAGGAATAAAGGTAAGTACCGTATAATGTATTTCAATGACGTTTTAAACTTATGTTCATAACTTTGCCATTTGAAGGCATTTTTTCACCAATTTTTCAAGATGGCCTTTTTGGGACCCCATCTCATGAACACTGGCAGTGTAATTTCATTAATTGGACCCAGAAGGTGATTTTGTGGTACACCACAAGTGTTCATGATGTGTGGTCCCAAAAAGGCTATGTTGAAAATGTGGTGAAAAAATTCCTACAAATGGGTGAGTTACAAGCGTTTGTTGAAATTTTTTGAGACACACACATAATTTTCATAATTTTCAATATTTTGACTCCAGATTTTCAACATAGCCATTTTTTCCTCACCACGTCATGAACAGTACAACTGTCATTTTTTACATCCTGGCCAAAATGTGTTTTCACACCTGTGGTGTGTAATGGTGTTTCGGCAGGAACTTGAAACATTTCACCTACTGGGTTTATGAGGTGGGGTCATAAGAAGACCATGTTGAAAGTTTGGGGTCAAAATATTAAACAAACAAAGAACTTATTAAGTAACATTGTTTTCAGGGATGTCCATTGCACCACTGGGGAACACGTTGCCTTATCATATCAGTGAGCTGAGTTCAAGTGTGAATTCAGTGAACCAGTTTAATGGGACAAAGCTGATGGGGAAGGCACTACAGCATGCAGCACCAGCCCTGGTCTGGGTAGGGATGGAGCAGTGTTTTGGAGCAGACGCCACTCGCTGTGGTGGATCAGGGAACCTCATCCACAAGGTATCAACCTGTGTGCCAGGGCCTGCTGGGCCCATGCACTGGGTAAGGACTGTCTCCAATATTGTATTTATCTTATTTTGCACAGGTCCCAGAGGGACCTGCACAAATGAAGATACAATTTCACTATCAGAAAAAGAAGAGAAATTCTTTGCAAAAACTCCGCTAATGCAGACATTAGGGTTGTAGAACACATAGTGCCCAAAAGAAGGGAAATGAAAAACATTAGGGATTTGGGTCTCCAGAGTATTGGCAAATCAGTGGTGGGATTTTATCTGGGGTTATCAACCTTAATGCCTACCCCTCCCCTGACCAGATGAGATCAAAAAGCTCTGACAGTTGATGTTGTCCATACTGTATCACTATGAGGCACTAGGTTGGAGTTGTATCTTGTGCTTCAGATAGGAGACTACGGGCTGAGGGGAAGGGGTGGGCATTAGGGTTGACAACCCCAAGTAAGACCCCACCACTGATTCACCAATACTCTGGAGACCCAAATCCCTAATGTTTTTCAAATGAGGATACAATTCCACTATCAGGAAAAGAAGGGAAATTCTTTGCAAAATAAACTACGTTAATGCAGACATTAGGGTTGTAGAACGCAAAGGGCATAAACAAGGGAAATGAAAAACATTAGGGATTTGGGTCTCTGGAGTATTGATGAATCAGTTTTGGGGTCTTACTTGGGGATGTCAACCCTAACGCCCACCCCTCCCCTGATCAGATGAGGTCAAATGTGATGACTTCATGCAGGGACCATAGGGCTCTGCATGAAGAAAGCTCTGACAAATTATGTTGTCCATACTGTATCACTATAAGGCACTAGGTTGGAGCTGTATATTGTGCTTCAGACAGGAGGCTATGGGCTTGGCGAGGGGTGGGTATTAGTGTTGACAACCTCAAGTAAGACCCCAACACTGATTCGTCAATACTCCGGAGACCCAAATCCCTAATGTTTTTAATTTCCCTTCTTTGTGCACTTTGCATTCTACAACCTTAATGTCTGCTTTAACATAGTTTATTGCAAAGAATATATATATATTATGGTAGCACAGTAGTGCTACCATAGTTAGGGTTGAGTAGCACTTTTAAGGTTAAAGGGTCAAATTCTGCACCATAATAACTTTGCCACTGTTCAACAGATTTGCCTGAAATTTGGAATGCATGATTGGGCCTGGTAGTTCTTGGGATCTGCCAAGTTTTATACTGGTCGGATATACAGCTGCGGAGTTATTAAGTGACAATTATGCTTTTTTGCCATTTCTTTGCTTTCACCTATAGGTCGTGCAGTTTGTGTGACCAGTCTGAAAACTTCAGAGAACGTACGGCTGGGGTGCCCGATGTGCCTTTTGAAGATTTCATGAAAAAATATTGAACGGTTCAAAAGTTATTCAAAAAACAAGTTTCCATTATTAGTCAATGGGAAAAGTTAACAAAAAGTTTGACACTTTCGCAAATGCACTTTTTAGTGTCACGAATGGCCCTAGTAGTGTCACAAATTTGCCATTTTGGTTTTAGTTAGTGATCAGAAAAATGCTTGCCATTTAAATTTGGGACCCTCTAGCAACACAATTCATTTTGTGTTCACCTAGTTGGACCCTGAGAATGCTAGCCATGTCTTTATTTTGGGGTGAAATACCCTAGAAATATGTTTTTCAAATTTCTGGAAAAAGTAGTGTCGCACTCACGACACTTTCGCAAATGCTTACGAAAGCTTTCGCAAATCACGACACTACTTTGCAACACTATGCCCAAAATGACAGCAGTTCTTTGCAACCCTGCTGCAAAAGAAAGGTTTGGTCTTTTGAGCTGAAATTTGGAGGGAATGCAGCCAACATCTAACAGATGTGCCTTTTGGTAGTTTGGTGAAAAAATATTGCATGACTCCAAAGTTACTGTACTCTTAAGTGCATGTTTTCCCATAGACTAACATGGTGGCGTATGCCACGCCTTTCGGTGCTCATATCTCAAAAATGATGTGAGATACAGATTTTTTGCAGTGTAATAACAAAAACCTAGCCAGGAAAATCATGATTTATGTGAAATTTACATTTTTTTCTACATCGCGCGGTTGCTGAGATATTGGCAATTAAGTACTTCCAATGCTCGTTTTAAGCTTCGATGCCCATTAGAATGCATACATTCTTTCTGTTTCTCTATGCAGCTGTTTGTTAAAAACAGGGTATGCGCTTCCATTACTCTTACACTTACTGTTTCCACTTGTGTTTATGTCCCCATTTGTGTCACCATTCCCGTGTACGCCACCGTGTGCATTATCCTTTGCGTTGTCATTTGCGCATGCATTTTCATTACTGTAACAATTTGTGTTTCCACCTTGTGTTTGCATTGCTGTTCCTGTTACTATGTCACAAGACATCACGTGGCATGAGCGCGCCTTCCCACCGCCACATTACATTCACTATTTCTCATCATCATTCTCAAAAAGAAGGGAAATTAGAGGCAAAAACTCCATTAAATGCATCAGTTAGGGTTGTTCCACAGCGACAAAAGTGAGGAAATTCGGTGTTAGGGTTGAAAGCCCCCCTTGGACCCTCCAGCTCACCCAACCAGCATCAGCGTGTTGGGGTCGAGTCCTAACTCTCAACCCATTCTTCTATTCCTCAGCTTCTTTATACATGTGATGGGGTGAGAGTTAGGGACAATGACCCCAATGTGCACCCTGATGTCGGTTGGGGGGTGGGCTGGAGGGGTCCAAGGGGGGCTTTCAACCCTAACACTGAATTTCCTCACTTTTGTTGCAGTGGAACAACCCTAACTGATGCATTAAATGGAGGTTTTTGCCTCTAATATATATATGTATGTATGTATGTATGCATGCATGCATGCATGCATGTCTGTCTGTCCGTCTGTCTGTCTGTCTATCTATCTAGCTATCTATCTGTTTACCAGAATCTGCAGGTATTCTATTTTTGTGTATTAGAGGGCTGTTAGATTTATTTATTTAAAAGTTGTTAGCCAGGAGAAGCACACTAAGCCAAGGCTTATTTCTGGGTGTGACTGGGGGAAAAGGTAAGATGAGGCAAAACATACATACATACAAAGTATCCAGACATTTAACAATGGTGTCACAGGCAGGTTACAATAGAGCCTGGGCAAGAAGACAGTACGTAAGTGTAGAGACACTGGCAGGTAACAAAGCTACCAGCAGCGGAACAGAAATACAAAACAAATAACTGGCAAAAGTACAAAAAAATGCTGCTCAAATTATAAGTAGTAAATGACATACTGTAAAATGCAATATAAACAAGGGTACACGTAAGATGCTACAATAATGACATAACACAGACAAGTTAGCTGAAAAGCTTAAAAAGCTAATGACATAACACAGACAAGTTAGTTGAAAAGCTTAAAAAGCTTAACTTGAAACTGACTTTAATATCATGGACTTCAAAAGGAGAATTTGTCAGGTAGAAGGCAGGAGCAGGGGGGAGGAGGGAGTTGTACAGAGACCGTTTAATGAGATTTAGCGAAGGTAGAAAGTAAATCATAGTGGGAAGGGAGTTCCACAAATAGGGAAAAAAGAAGGAGAAATCAGATTTACTGTATGTGAATTTGAGTGTGGGCAGGAAAGGGTGAAAGAACGAGGGTCATGAGTGCAGAGGCTATAGGGTGTGTGGGGAGGGGGATAGGAGGGAGTGGAGGTAAGAGGGGAGCAATCCAAACCAGACTTTAGCAGAGATGATGGAAATGTGCTTGTTTTGGAGGGAGGATAAAATAATGTTAACTAAATAATATTTTTTAAATCTGTCCTGTCACTGACCATGATATAAAATGATCTGTTTGAAAACAGCTGAATGCCCCCAGAAACTGCTAACTTCAAACAGATATTAAATGTTTAGAACTTATTTACTATAGGATATTGAGGCTGTACTATCCCAAAAGCACTCACTGCTTACAAAACATGATGCAAATTGATCAATTTAAATATTTCTGTATTTTTAGCTTGCTTCAAGGAAGAACTGAACCATTTCTCCCAAGAAAAATCAAGTGTATGCTTTGATTTTAACATGACTTTAAATCTTAAACAAAAATGAAAATGGATATGTCAGAGAACAATGAAATAATACATAATAAGGATGCCCCTTTAGGCATTTGAAGGGATGAAATAATGTAAATAAATTAAACAGTTGTGACCTAATAGGTCACCTGGTCCTTATGCCTCATCCACCAGCTTTAAAAAAAATTATTTTTACTGAAACACTGAACCCATTGTATCTTATCATAGCTTGAAGCTTTCTTTTAATGCTGCCAAGTAACATGTGCGTATTGATCTTTTCTTTTTGGGTAGAGCACTCGCTGTTTGTCCTGGAGAGACCTGGGGGAGAGGGGCATCTAGTCGGCTTGATGGTGCAGTTGTTTGTATCTCCCAGGCCCTTCAGGGCTCCCAGCTGATCACCCTACCTTGAACAGGTTTTCTTTTTTTTTTTTGTATTTCTCTTGATTGAATTTGTTTTGGTATTTTATAGTGCTCTTTTATGCTGATAATATTTTGGGTTGTAAATCCCTGTTTTATATAAAATTTTTCTTGTATTTTTTTATTTTATTTGTTATTGTACGGCTCCAAGAGCCTCTGGGATTGGGTGCTTTATAAATAAAATTGATTTGACTTATATTTACCAGATCGTTACTGAAAAATACTGTACCAACAGACTGGAAAAAGGCTCAGATTGTGACATTTTTCAAAAAGGGTTAAAAATCTGAAGTTTCTAATTACAGACTTATTAGTCTGACTTCAGTTTATTGTAAAATTATGGAAGGAATATTAAAAAAAACTCTTTTTTAAAAGAGTTTTGTTATTGTTGTTTTTCTGTGTTTGAATCTAGTGCTCCTGAAAGGTGCTGGATTGACAGCACTGGAATCTGAAGTTTTCTATTTATCCATGACAGATACAGCATGGGTGATCACAGTGCAAGCTTGCCTGCACTGTCCTGCCAGAGTGCCTCAGCTTCGCCATGGTGGGACCACTAAGTAGGTGATAAGGTATTTCAGACTCGGTGCCCATTCAGTCCTTGGTCTGTCATGTGAGACTGCCAACAAGGGTGCCAATTAGTGCCAATTAATACTTAAAAGACTTAATAAAATCAAAGTATCCTCTGTCCTTCATCATTATCAGCAGAGCTTTGTCAAAGGAAGATCTTGCATCACTAACCTACTATGTGTCTATAAATAGGTTATCAGAGAAACTGATGCAGGTAACCCAGTGGATGTGCCTTTTGGGATTTAAATAAGGCCTTTGATCTTGTTTGTCACTGGGCAATAGTCATTAAATTAAAAAAAGTATGAATCAGAGGAAGAGAAAGACTTGAGTGTGATCATTACAAGTGACTGACCTGAAGCACTCAACACACTGCAGGAGAGCAGTGGCCAAAGCACATCAGATGCCAGAATGTATAACCATGGGTATAACTAGAAGGAAGGTGGAGGGCATTCTGCCACTGTACAGGTCACTGATTAGGCTGCATCTGGTGTACAATGTACAGTATGTATTTAGTTTTTGTTGACCAGGAAAGGAGGACTAGACAATTCTGCCTATTTTCAGCCTCATACCAGAGGAGGGGGATACAGATGGATGCAGACTGACATTGAACCAGATTAAGCTGTTAGCAATATTTTTAACGAATGGGGGAAGTTTGGCCAAGACACCGGGGAAATTTCCTTATGCTTTTCGTAAGAGGTGCCGTTGATTTCTGGTTCACCTGTTGGAGGAGAAGGAGGCAGAGGAATGGAATCCAGGGTGGAGGAGAGTGCCTCCCTCCCCACCCAGACGTCTGGTGAGGCATCCAAGGCTTGTAGTATTGCCAAAATGGCAATAGAAATGTCAGAGGAGGTAGCAGGAGCTTCCACATGACCCATGCAGTTGGAAGTAATACTGCAAACATATGCAATGTATACAGGAACAAAAGAGAAAGTCCTACGAGAGGAAAAAGTTTTTTCCACATGAAGGGATTATTTACTCTACTTACTGGCACAGGAGGATGAAAACCAGAAGGGATGTCCAGGAAAAAGCTCCGTGGGCATTGAGGATGTGTCTGGAGGCCCGACTCAGGATTATACGATAATGAATATGGAGATAAGTGACAATGAGGAAGTCACACCCACAATAAGGGAAGGTGCTGTTTTGCAAATTATTAATAGTGACTGCCAAATGGAAAACCCTACTATGATTCCTCAGGAGAATCAGAAGGGGATGGAAAACATTGATTTTGTACGGGGCATAGAACAAGTTTCAGAAACTACTGAAACTACTGAAAATGAATTACAGGGGGCTGGAAATGATGGGACAGACATTGAAACTGGCACAAATGGTGCTGAGCTCCCAATGCAAGAAATGGAGCAGAAAAATGGGGAAGAGAGTATCACAGCTAACAGCTGTCAGATGGAAGACTCTATCCTACCCCTACCCAATTACGATAATAATGTTTCTGCTTCAGGTATTTTAATTGCTGAAGCATTAAAAGAGGCAGGTTGGGATAGACCAGAAACTAACCAATCCTGTCAATCTCCTCACCCAATGATCTCCGGGTTAGAGGAGACACAGACTGACCCCATAGAAATCCCTCAGTCTTAATCTAACAAAGAACCCAGTGTTGATCTTTTCTTCTGATAGACAAGAAAAAAACACATCAAAACCCTCTGCAGGCTCTGGTGATTCAGAGCAAAGGAAAGAGGTGCCCCCCCACTACAAACAAAAGCACAGCCCACACCTCCTATCTCTAATATAGGAGCAGATACAGGAGCTGCACCACGCCAGCACACAAGGCTCCAAAGGGTGCACTTATGCAGGATTGTTCCATACCCCACATGAGCAGGCAAAGAGACGTAATGCTGTTAGAATCTGGTACAGGAGAGACCCGGAAGCCTTTTTAGTTTGCACATATGTGGGAAAAAAATTAATTAAAGAAAGCTTGCAATTCTCTCCCATAGAAATATATGTCATTATACACACTTTCGATGACTCTAACTTTGATTTAAGTTTTAAAACAGCTGGTGACCTAGAAACATTCTGGAAGAGGTACCAGCAGGTGAAATACATACCTTTATGGGTGGCATTTGTCACCATTCCTTTAACTAAGCCTGCATTTTGAACAATTACTATGCTGTTTAAAAATGAAGGTAAGGCAGTTTCTGACATTTTGATATGGTTAAAAACTAAATGCACAGTACTGGGCCCTAATGACTCGATCATAGACTCTGAGCAACTTTGGACAGGATGGTGGTGCATTCGATAAGACATTGTCAGATGAATGGGGTCATACAGCACCTACTCAGCTGCTTTTACCTGGGGAGAGATCCTGGTTTTGTGTTCTATGCTGGTCAACCTAAGTCCTGTTTTAGGTGTGGGGCTTATACTCGCTTAAACAGTGCCTGTGACAGGTTAAAATGTGCATTGTGTGAGGGCATCGGGCATCTCAGCATCAATTGCCTGAATCCTATGTACTGTAACTTATGTGATGACAACACTCATTCTTATAACAATTGTCCATGGGCATTTCATAATAATCCATCACAGGAACAAGAAGATGAAGAAGAGGTGGTAACCAGGGCACAACAACAGGCAGCCGCCTGGCCCTCAGTGGCACAGAGGGCACAGAGGAGCTTACAAGAACTAAATATAAATACTGGTACTTCTTTTCAGCAGGAGAACCTCACTCAACAACAGGAACATGGACCCTCCAATCCAACACCACCAATGCCCTCAACTTCAGGGGATATTACCCCATCAAGGGAAACAGTACAAACCAACATGGTCTCTGAGGAAACCTCAGTGGAGACTGTACATCAGCAAGATATGACATCTGATCCTGTACAAGAACAGGTACAGGTCAGTCCCCACCAGAAGAAACTCCATGGAAACAAAGGAGTTCTAGAAGACTCACAAGAAGCAGAGTCAACAAAAGCATTCCTGGGGCAAAATCTAATTTAGAGGACCCACTGCAAACAAAGAACAGATATGCCCCTCTTTCCAAGAGAAAGCAGTGGGCAGATACTGAGGATGAATCAGGTGCATCCTCTGTGGCATCCTCACAACCAGATCCAATAACTGACACAGAAATTGTGTCTAGTGACTCTAGATCCTCTTCCAAGAAGGAATCTAGAACGAAATCTCAGAGATGAGAAAAACACTCATGAAATCCATTTTTTCCTTTTCCCTAATTTTGACTGACTATAGCGGTGGACTTATCCTGCAGGACTTTAAATGTAAACAGTTTAAAAAATAAAAAAAGGAGAACTATAACCTTTTCAGTACTAAGAGAGCTAAATATAAAAAAAATGTCCTTGCAGGATACCCACCTACACTTCATTAGAGAAATTCAGAAGGCATCCAAAGAGTGGTTCTCTGGGCCATCTTTCTGGTCATTGGGGGAAGAATCATGTGCAGGGGTTGTTTTTTTTTGTTTGCCACCAATGACATAACTGTTACTAGGTTAGTAGACTTAGTACAGGGGAAGGTACTTCTGCTGGATATCATATTTAATAAACAATAATGGAGATTAATTAATGTATATAATCCACAAACCAAAACAAAACATATAGAAATCCTAAAAACATCCAACCTTATTTACATATAACAAAATCAGTAATTTTTGGGGGAGACTTTAACTGTATCTTAGCATTATCAAACAAAATGGGGAAGATCCAAAAACTATACAGTGATTCAAATTGTCTTCATTCAATACTAGATACAGCATGGCTAAGAGATAGTGCCACCTTTGGAAATACGCCACCAAAACACACATTCTATAAAACAAGGCTCTCTTCTAGAATAGATTACTTATTCTTGTCAGAATGGTTACTATGTAAGAAGCACAGTGTAATCCCCATTGAGTCATCAGATCATAGCCTGGCCAAAATAGAGTTGGGGTCCCCAAAAAAATAAATCAGGTTCTCATATGTGCTGGAAAATGAACACCCAGATATTAGATGGAGGGAACAGCTGGATGGACTTGAGGGAAGCTTTAGAGGCTAAAATATCAATATTCAAGTTATATAATAATACCTTAATATGGTGGCAAGAAGCAAAATTAGAAATTAAGAACTTTTGTAAAAAAAACACCAAACTAGTTAACCAAAATAAATATTTTACATACTTTGAATTAAGGAGACAGCTGCAGAAATTGACTTCATTAGCTGCATAGTATGGTCTGGATTACTCCAGCTAAATTACATCAATAAAAAAAAGACATGTATAAAGTACAATGCAGTAGGGCGAATTCCCTGTTTAAAGAACAAAAGTATGGGATACGGGGGGAAGCTCAAAACATTAATCCATATGACTCATGCAACCAAAGAGTAGATAAAAAATACATAGCACAATTAAAGGATAATTTGGGAAAATAACAACAGACAATAAGGGAATTATGCAGGTAGTGACGGAGCATACAAAGGCCCTTTTTGGGCATCCATCAGCTATTAGTGACTCTCTGGACACCTTTTTGCTAGGACTAAACATTCCAGCCTTAGCCTCAGATGTCCAAAAGGACTTAATAAAACCTGTTAATTGTGCAGAAATCAAGGAAGTTATAGCCCATCTTAAAACTGGCACTTCACCAGGACCAGATGAAATTCTGAGTGAATTTTATAAAAAAGCAAAGGACATAATATCAGATCACCTGACAATAGTGTTTAATGGAATACTAAAAGGTCAGTACCCTTTGCCACCCATGCTGGCAGACAGTTTATTAATTTATTTATATAAAAAAGGGTGAAAAAAGGAAATTAATAACTGCCATCCCATCAGTCTAATAAGCAATGATTGGAAAATATAAAGTAAAATCTTATGTTATAGGCTGTCCAAAGTGGCAACAACATTAATATTTCCCACACAATCCTGAGCCATCCCCAAAAGGACAATGATTGATAACTTAAGGTTACTCAGAGAAATATATGATTCACCTACTGCAAGGCTATACATTCTTAGTCTAGATCAGTCAAAAGTATTTGACCTAATATCTCATAAATACCTATTTGAGGTACTGAAATGATATAGAATTCCATTCCAATTCATTAACTGGTTAAAAATCCTATACAAAAATGCATCCATGAGCCCAATTGTTAACGGTATAGTGGGTTCACATATTTCAATTACCAGAGGGGTTAGGCAGGGGTGCCCCCAAGCCCCTTACTGTATGTTTTTTTAATAGATCCCTTATTAAGAAAATTAAATAATGATGCTTCTATTAGGCATATGTTAAGTCCATCAGATACATACTTTTGAAGTGTATTAGCATACGCAGATGACATCTGCCTACTGGTAACAGACCATAAGTCAGGATCAAAAGCAATGACTATAGCACAGAACTTCTCACAAGTACCTGGGTCTTCCATAAATAAACAAAAGAGTAAGGGTACAGCACTTGCTATCCACATGGAACAGCAGGTATCTGAAATTGGGGGAATTCAGATTCAGGGTGGACTCTTAAAAATTCTAGGGGTTTCATTTGTGGGGTTAGACCCTGCAATAATGAATTGGGTGAGAGCTACAGAAAAAGCTGAAAAAAGTACAGAAATGGAAAGCTTATCCCATGTCCAGGTTCAAGAGGGCACATATGATAAAAAACGTTATTATTCCAATTTTTTTGGCAGTCTGTTACGTGTTTCTGCTCCCTGTTAAATTGGAAGCTAGGGTTTATAATTTATTCTTCCAGTTGTTGTGGGGTAGTAGACTGAACCCAGTAAAAAGGGCAGTTACAAACTGGCCCATAAAGAAAGGGGGATTTACTATGCTAAGTCCGGTTCTTTATTTCTTTACAATTTTTTTATATTCTAACATATTGCCGATATTGCTAGAATATCAACAGGCCTGGGTATTAAACTTTAAAGCTAGATGTGATTACTTCTTGCAAAAATGAGAAGCCGCTAAGTGGGGGGCATTTAGGAACATCCCTCAAGATACTCCCAGTTACATGATCGATTTAAAAAAAAAAAAAATATATGAAAGTACTAATAATGGAAAGTATGCACTCAAGTAGAAAAGAAATGTATGTGCAGCTACTTTAGCTCTAATTTTTTAACATTCCCTTGATTCTCCTGCCCCCCAGACATAGAGGAAAAGTGTCTGACTAAGCAGCTCACCGAATCCAGAATTCCCTCACAAATGTGGGACTCATTATGGCTGTGTTGCCATGCCAAATTAAATGTAACGGGTAACCACTTTCACAAAACTGTGGAAGAAAGAACATGTTTAAGAGATGGATGTGTATTACAGGTTGAAACCATGCAACATTTGTTTTTTTGAATGTCCCTACATTGAGTCCATATGGGATGTTATAACGGGTTCCTGGGGGTGCCCACAACTATCCAATATGACATACAATGTATTAATATGTGGGGACTACTATCCAACATGGAGAAACTTTTATCCAGGCACATTAAGAGTTATATGTGCAATTATAAAATGGTGTATCTGGCAGGCCAGATGCCAACATGTGCTACAACAAAAGCCTATTCCCTCGATTGGCAAAGTAGGGAATATCACCAAAGAAATATCCCAGATTTATCAAAAAGAGAAATCTGCCCTACCACCTCCCTTGGTAGCCAGTTGGTGGAGGGCAGTACATAGGATTATTTTTGAAGGGGTCACTTAAGTCTAAATACTATATGTAGAGTTATTCTAGGTTAGGGTCATAGGCAACTAAGGGAGTAAGTTCCATATCTGGGGTGAATATAACAAATTAATTCTGTTTTGGGTTGAAGTACAACCTGATGATTTATCTGAATGTTTATTTTACTTTATTAATTTGTGACTCAAGGCACTGGGTGGTGGGGGTGATGATTAATGATGTAGGATTTGCAGTGTGCACAGGACTTATATCTGAGTTTTTGTAAGACAATTTATGTTTCCATGTTTTTGCTTCACTTATACTTTCTTGTAAATAAAAAATTCCCCTACTCTTTTCAAGAAGTGCCATGGGATCTTTTACATCCACCTGAACTACCCCCAGAACAGGCAGATGGGCCCTTGGTTTAACATCTCATCCAAAAGATGGCACCTCAGGAGTGCAGCACCCCCTCATGCTGCACCACAGTGTCAGTACTGGGATTTAACCCAAGTGCCTGGTGTGGGGAAAGAACCCACAGCCTTCTGATCTCCTGACCTAGAGGCGAGTATGCATCCTGCTGAGCCACTAACACTACTAAAGGTATTAGAGCCCTTATCTAAAGAAATACATCAACTTACTGGAGATGGCACACAGAAAGGTAACCAAAATGATTCAGGGGCAACAAGGCAGGCCTTATGAGGAGAGACTCAGAGATCTCAGCATTTACTCCCTGGCCGACCAAATCCTTGTGGGGGACTTGAACATCAGTTGGCTCAGCCCTTCATCCACTTCCTCCCATGACGCTTTTACAGTCATCGACCTAACCTAACTAGTCTCCCAACCCACTAGAGTGAATCCTAGAATGGGCTCTAGCACACTCCTGGATGTGGTCCTCACAAACCGCCCTAACCGCATCCGCAATATCCAAATCCTCCCAGACTGCCTTAGCGACCACTCCCCGGTTCTCTTCTATTGGTCTACCTCCTTGCCCAAACCCACAGCACAAACTACCCTTCGGCGATGTCTTAGACCTGGTGGGCTGAAAGACCTTAAGCAACTCCTAGCCCTCATAGACTGGTCCCCTATATTAAACGCCCCAGATATTGACACGGCCCTTACCTTCTTTATCCACACTTTCAACTCTGCTTGTGACATTTTTGCACCCATAACTGCATGCCGGTCCAAAGTAAGGCATGCCCCCTGGATTACCCCCAACCTGTGCCAACTTCTTAAGCACAGGGACAATCTATGGCACATTGCCATGGAAACAGGCTGCCCAGCTGACAGGATGGCCTATGCTGCTGCCTGGAACAAATGTACATGGGCCATCCGCAAAGCGAAGGCCGAGCACTATCAAGCCTCCCTCACTTCCTCATGGGGGAATGCTAGGACCTTCTGGGTCAACATTAAGCAGCTGAATGGTGGCACGCATTCCCCCCCACCTTCGTTTATCAACATTAATGGTTCGGTCTCCTCAGACCCTGTCCTTATTGCCAACCACCTCAACAAATCTTTCACAGACCTTAGCCCGGTGCTCCCTGATAATTTCTTTGCTTCCCCCTTCCTCCAGGCCTGTCCCTATTCTCCCACGCCCCTTGCTCTACCTGCGCCAAGTCACTACCCAGGAAGTCAGACCTTACCTACTCAAGGCCTTAAAGAGTAACACAATTGGCAATGACTCCCTTGATCCCAGTCTTCTCCGTCAGGTTCTGGATCTGGTTATCTCACCAATCACCAGCCTCTTTAACAAATCCCTCTGCCTAGGGCAATTCCCCTCTGCCTGGAAGATAGCTACTGTCACCCCAATACACAAGGGTGGTGATAGGACCCTCCCCTAGCAATTATTGACCTATCTCAATCCTCTTTCCTCTCTCTAAGGCCTTAGAAAAAATTGTGGCCACCCAAATCTCTGAATACCTCGATAAATATAGCATCCTCTGCCCAAAACAACATGGTTTCAGAGTAGGCCACAGCACCAATACTGCCCTCCTGGAGTTCTCTAACTTTCTTCACACCTCACTGGACTCTGGCTCCCTAGCAGGTGCAGTGTTCATTGACTTATCTAAAGCCTTTGATACTGTCTTCCACCCCCTCCTGCTAACTACCCTTAGTCACTTAGGCTTTGCCGCTGGGCCTGTTTCCTGGTGCTCCAGCTATTTGTCAGCCCGCTCACAATGTGTGAAAATCAACGGGAAACTTTCCAGCACCTGCTCTATCCACTCCGGAGTCCCTTATGGCTCCATTCTTGGGCCCTTGCTCTTTTCCCTTTTTCTCAACTCCTTGCCCAGTGTATGTACTGGTAAAATCCTTCTTTACGCGGATGATGCTGTACTCCTTGCCTCCGACTGTAATCCCGACTCACTTCAGGATTCTCTGCAGGAATCCTACAATGACGCAGAAGCCTGGTTTACTGAGCACAGGCTCATAATTAATCTAAAGAAAACCAAAACCATGCTCTTTGCCCACCCCCAAAATAAATCCAGTAACTATCCTCTCGCAGTCCACTCCACCTCTAAACTCCCTATTGAGCTAGTTCACTCTTATAAATACCTAGGTATAACCTTTGACCCTGCCCTCTCTTTTCATGCCCACATCTCTGCCCTTGCCTCAGCCTCTAACACTTGGCTGGGTATCCTCTATCGTCATAAAAACTGCCTCCCCACGGATGCGCTCCGACTTGCAGTCACATCCTCTGTTCTATCTCTGGTAGACTATGGCCTACCTGTGTATGGTGCAGCAGACCAGACTGCCCTGCACAAGATCCACCTCACCTTAAACAAGGCCTGCAGGCTCATAACTGGAGCTCCTAGTCTAACCCACACTTGCCATCTTTACACCATGGCTAATCTACTCAACCTAGATGAGCGCCTCAAATACCAAACCTGCCTCCTAACAAAAAATCACTCCTTGGGCTATCCCCACACGGGTCTGTCAACCACTATCCACTGTGCAAACCCTACAGTGCAAACCGCATATCCCATAAAACTGCACTGGTTATACCGGGGAGAACCTACGCAAGGTCAAAGGCTTACCCTACAGAGCCCCTGTTGGTATAACGCCCTCCCCACCGAGTCACTGATGCCGCCTCGTTATCTTATTTTAAAACTAGTCTTGAGAAATCACCTGCTCTCAACACGCAGCTGTACCTGCCTCTAAGCCTCCTCCTATCCTCCCCGACAAGGCTCACTGAGCTGCTCTCTGACCTTCTGTCCAGCTCTACCTTTACGCTACTATCTTCCCACACCTCCTCTTCTGATGTCTTCCACCCAGCCTTACCTTTATTCTGCCCACTGAATCAATCTCCATGTAACTACTGTATATTGTCTACTCTGTAAAGTGCACATGTAAGCCTGTTGTATACTGTGTTTGACAAATGCCTGTATTTTTTGGCTGATTCCTAAATGTACTCAGATTTTTGTCTGCCTTGATGTTTGTTTCTTGCACTGTTTTGTCCTCACTGTGAGGAGGTACCTTTGTAAATGAGCCTTTGGCTCAAAGGTTGTTAAACTGATGTTCTAATAAATAAAATAAATAAATAAATAAAAAATAAGATACAAAGGAGAGGGGAGACATGATTGAAACCTTTAAATACCTTAAGAGTTTCAACAAAGTGAACTCAGAAGGTCTCTTCAACCTTAGTGACAACAGGACTACTATAGGGCGTTGCCTCAGACTTGTGGGGGAGGCACTTGAAAAGGGAAATGAGGAGAATCTTTTTCTTTACAGTTACTCTATTTTTGACTCCTCGTCCTGGGCAGCATTCCTTCTAGCTGGTCCCCCAGCCCCATCTCCACTCACAGCTTATCTCTGGTTTACCTCCACAGCTTACCCCCCATGGTGGGGTGTCGGGGACCCCTCTATACACTGATATGGATCCGGTGCCAGGATTACTGCATATTCATGGAGTGGTAACTGTGGGGAATGGCTGTCATCCAGCTGTGCCCAGAACACTTTTTCTTCCTCCGATTTTCTCTCTTCTGGAAAGGAGGCATGCAGTGATGCCCATGGAGGGAGCAGGCATGCATCCGCACGTGCTTCCTTTAGGCATCTGCCTCCTTTCCTCCCTATCTTTAGAGCATCGGTGTGCTGCCCTCCAACCAATGTTAGGGGCCAGTCAAGCACCAACTGCTAGTGACCCCCCTTCCCAGAGAAGGAGAGCAGTCCATCGGACGCTCGATCCTTCTCCTCCTCTGCCTACCCCCAGCAACCCATGCTCATTCCCAAACATGTGTCGCCGGTGTGACATGAGGTAAGGTGTCCAATGCCTCAGTCCTCAGCACCACCGGGTGGGCAAGGAGACACTTTTTCACCGAGAGAATGGTGGCAAAGTAGAATGAGTTGCTGGAGGGAGTTGTCTCCCTGAAATTGCAGACAGCTTCAAGAGAGGCTGGGACTAGGTAAAAAGGAAATTGCATGGTGTGGAGGGAATGTGGGAGGGAGGAGTGACATCAGTGGGGAAAGAGAGAAGTGGACAGCAGACAGGGGGCAGATCTCTCAGTAGATACTTGGGGTCTGCAAACTCGAGCAGACTATATAAACCATAATGCCTTTTTCTGCTAGGTCTTTCCATGTGTTTGTATTTATCCACATTACAGCAGTGAACTGGATTATAGTTTGTCTGACACACATGACACAGAAGGTTTGTATAAATAGCATTTTATCTCAGGAGGGATGTGTGACCAATTGGGTTCCTCAGGGTTTGGTACTAGGTCCTATTCTATTTCAAATACATATTGCTGATTTGGATAATGGTTATTAATGGGTGGACTGAAAAATATTCTAATAATACCAAATGAGGGGTATCTTGTATGATAGCTGACCAAGTTAATACAATTCAAAGAGGCCTTAACCTAAATGGACATTGGGCAGATAAATGGGCATGACATGTGTATACCAGCGGAACAGCATAAAAATTATAGTGAAGACCATTATAGTGATCGATTCAAGATTGTCACTGTAATGGTCCCACTGCACACTGGCACCAGTTTCACCGGTGTTTCACCCCCTGTCAAATCAACTCTGCCTCAGAAAACAGTGATTTTTCCGATGGGTGAAACTTCAACAGTCGAAGTTTTGCTCTTCAATGTGGGGGATTTCAACAACATAGTTGTCAAAGTGACTTGGTGGAACCCATGACATGTAATATGGAAAAGTTTACAGTGATGCATTTGGATGGTAAAAACACCAAGGATTCATTCTAATTACAGGGGATCCTTATTTCACAAATGTAAGGTAACTATTTAAATGACACATATTTTTCTTCCTTCTCCCATTTACAACTCAGATACATGAGAAGGAAAGAATATTTATGTTGTATGGACAACAAAAAAACAAACTACATACAACACCTGTATGCAGTAAGTCCTGGTAAACTCTACCCCCGATAACTGTAAAATGCATGACTATTTCTTTCCTTCAGGCTCTATGATTAATTAGGGCATAGGACAGCGGTATACGGTTAAGAAAACATAGCTCAATGTACTTATTCTACATAGCTGGTGTAGCTCATTTAATGTATTGTTTCTTTAGAAATCATTACATAATTTTACTTTAAAGAAGAAAAGATCCAAATTAGAACAAATAGTAATTTTTTTAGGTTTCAGTGGCTGTGCCCTCCCCCATCTGAGCTATGCTTAGTGAATGTTAATATTTGCACAGAAGGAGTATATTGTATACCTTCTTTTGGGAAATAAATGTCTATTTGTGTTTTATCTAATCCACAGCACAAAATTGGAAGAGTGTGACATTATACAGGTACCATCCTTTTGTAAATGTTTTCTATATGAATAAATACTTGTGTTTGGATTTTTACTTGGAAAATGGAGGCAGCAGAAGAGATGTCTACATGGAGCTGTTTCTGATGATCAATTGTAATAGTTTGATTAATATTGGCTCGCTATATAACTATCCAGTTTGTTTTTAAAGGTTTCTAAGGTCTGACAACTTACTATATCAGAAGGTAGGAAATTCCATATGTTGACTATACATTGTGTGTAGAACAATGTTTTATTGGTTTTATAGATGGAGTATCACTCAGATTTTTTTGCCTAATAGCCCTCGCAGGATGAGTTCAATAGATTTTAATTAATTTCCACAGTAGTACATGTATGTAAACTATAAGAACCATTGTAAATTTTAACAGTGTGTGGCCTGTCCACCCTGATGAAGGGGTCTAGGGGCATCCCAAAACATTGGTGGGGAGACCAGCATTGTATAGATGTGATCACATCCAAATAAAAATGTTTAATTGAATGGGGAAGATGGTAAGTGTGTCATTTGTTTAGTACTTCTACTGTACACGATTAGCCATTACTGGAAGACTACTCTCTGAAAAAGTTTTTCTTTATACCCTCAGGAGGCTGGTTTGGTGTAAATGTACTTAAATAGTAACTGTAATAAAAAAAATGCTCACTGGGGTCATTCGTGAAGCATGGTAACCTTTTGCAGCACCCCCTACCTTAAAACTTTTTGAAGCTGATGGTGGTGGTAGTGGGGGTGGGGGATCTCAACATTGCAACTGTGATTTCAAGGGCTAGTAAAGGACAGCAAACATCATAGAACCAGACTTTTCTATATCAGCAGTGAGGAATGATGCTAAGGAGGAGGCTCCACTGGGCACTTGGGACTCTTAAGGGCTTGCAGAGTGGGTGAGGAACTCTGGGCCACCAGGGATGGAAGTATCAAAATAAGATTAATATTTTTTCAGACCCAGAAGTGGGCTTTAAGGTAAGGGCCAGACAGGTGGGATAACATATTTGGTGGTGGTACCAGTATCCATGATCTCTGGACAGGACACGGTGCCATGTGAATTATGCTATGCCATGTCCAAACAGCCTTGGGTGTTGGAAGCTAGCATGTGAGCACCCACTAATATCTGATGTAGAGATTGGTATTACAACGTACTCACTGGAATGATTCCCCTTCCTGTAACTAAGAAAAGCCTTTGTCTGTAGCTGTTCTTGGTGGCAGAAAAATGGGGAAACTGTCTACACCCCAAATCTGTGCCTCCACCAACTAGAACTGAGAACTGGGCCCCTCATTTTCTGAACCCAGCTGACACTTAACATATCTTCTTTTCTGCCACCTCATCTAATGACCAGCTCCCATCTGGACCCCCCAGTCCCATCACCTGGCTTTTCTGGGGATTACCATGCTTCTGTTCCAGTCCTCTGCTACAAGACCCAGGAGAAATGCCCAATCACTGGTGGAGGGCCTGTAGGGGTTGGAGCCTTTATCCGGCCATGGTCAAGGGTTTTCCTAAATGTTCTGCTCTGAGCCCACAGAGCATGCAATGACACAGGTGCAAGCTCTGCCTCCTTGGAGATCACTCTTGGCATCAAGCAGGTGGGACTCCTTCCCTGGTGTCCTACTGTGCTACCACCCAGATCCTCCAGGTGGCGGCCACTTAATAGGTTGCCAGTACCTCCCTCCTTGAGGAAGGAGAGCAGTCCTATGGATGCTCAGTCCTCCCTCCCTGGCCAGTTCCTGAGTGATCTGTGTCTGTTCCTGAACTCCGGTCACCAGCATGTCAGGAGATGAGGCTCCCAATGCCTCAGCCCTCTCTGCCACTGAGCTGGAACTCAACTCATTTTTTTAATTTAGTGGTCTCCAGATTTGAATTGCTTGTTCTCAATCTAAATTAAACTTGATGAAAACAATTTAAAAGCATTAAACCATTGTTTGACATTCAAAATATTTAGATTAGTTGAGTGCTTGGTTGTCTGAATATTCAACTGGCCTTGCTCAACTAAAGCTGCTATTCAGATAGATGAATGCTAATTATCAGCCAATTCACTACTCGTTCATCTTCAACCATGCATTTATATGTAGGCAGTGGCTAGACTTGCCAATTGGTGGAGAGGGGCCACTTTCCCTGCTTTATATTATTATTTTTCCTTGGATATGCATAATTACAGTAAGAGCCTGCTCCTCCACTACACTGCTTCTGCTTTACTTCTTAGATAAATTTGCGTTTTTCAGGAACTTAGAAAAATCTGTATTAATAATTTTCTCATTGTTTTAAGACGTCCACTCTCCCTGAAATGTGGTATGGGACCACAAAATATTAGCTGCATTCCTTTTTAGTGGCTAGTTATTTATTGTGTGTGAATAAAAGTCATTTGTGTTATATATTTGATGAGTGAGTGACTGGCTAGGCTACTCATTTCTTGTCTCCTAAAAGTTTCTGTCACCCATGAGTTGTCAGTGGTTATGATTGGTTTGATTCCTTCTTTCAAGGAAAAATGTGGCAATATGCCAGTTAATTTGTCCTTAAATCATCTGTCAAAAAGCCTCCTTTGCTAAATTTCTGTGCATGTGTCTTTGCATTGTTGTCTGTAATCGTTATAATACATACCCTTTCCTGTCATTCTGGTTTACGAGTACACACATAACAACACCTAATACCCTTAAACAGATTCAAAAAACTGGCCATCTGCAAACATAACAGCTCCTGTATATGCCTTAAGTGACTATCACCCTTGCTCCCTGCTAAGCAACAAATTGCAACCCTTTCACCCCTCATCTAGCACACCCCTCTGACCCCACCCTACCTTCCTAGCCCTTACCCCCATAATCACTCAGAGTATCCAGTCCACATATCTCACTTACTCTCTCACCGATCTAGCTCTTACCTCACATGTACTCTCACCGCTCTACCTCGCTACCCTCAAACCTCTGCGCTTTCCTCACTTAACGCCTCGTTAGACCATGATCAAGCTTCATGCTAAACATCTCTGTTCCAAACTACTCTTTTTTCTTTACAGTCTTGCTGTAACCTTCAATATGAATATTGTATTAGCCTGTCTCCTCTATGTAGTCCTGCATATCTGCCCTTACTAAATTATGTACTGATGTAACTATTGCATAATTAAATATTGCTGTAATCATGCACTTATCTGTTTTGTAACAATTTTGTATCATGTCTTGTATATCTTGTATTGCTTGTACTGTATACACGTGTTGTATGTTCAGGACCTCCTTGTAAATGAGCCTGCTGAATGGAGTATTTCCTGTCAATAAACTTGAACTTCAACATAACTCACAAGTCCTTCCAAGATGGTTCACCTTACTTTGGGGGATACTGTAATTTCATTATGATAAAATAAAATCATGGGTAACTGATATCAACCCTATAATTCTACTGAGACATTCTGGTAAGAATCAAGTCTAAGATGTCATTACATGTCCTGGCCATAGGGCTACTAACTATCTGACTGAGACTATCATGATTACATTTAAAACTACAGTACTTACTAGAAAATGACTAAAACCACCTATCAGGATAATTCCAATTGAGAGGTGCTTATATGATCAGTTTGTTAAAACTGGTAGTTAGATATTGCATGTACAGAGAAAGGAACCTGGTATTTACAGCAGCCTCTGCAGAAATTAAGTCTATCTCAAGACTTACAGATAAAACAATGCATTGTATCAAACAATAACAGAGCAGCACCTCCACTTTCATTCCAGTGTTTCACACCAAACTGGACACTTTACCATGGAATTTATTTCTTGATAAAGCACCTGGTCTGACATGCAACATTGGAAGGAGAGAGGGTGTGCTGCTATGTTATTGTTTAATAAAAATGTATTATTTTATCCATAAGTCTCAAGATATACATAATTTCTGCACCAGTTGCTGTAGATGCCTAGTTTCTTTGTCTGTGCACTGCTATTTCCACTGTGGTGTCAGCACTGTTCTTGAGTTACCTTTAGGATAATCATTAGATATTGACCAGCAAAGTCTTTAGTACCATGGGGGGGGGGAGTAAAAGACTCCCAAAATAATGGGACTGAACAGATAAGTTACTTGAAGAGATTCAAGCTCATATGTGTGTAACCCCCTACACTCTCTAGATACCTCCAGGCTGTAACTTGATAAAACACATATATTTTCCTTCAGCTCCTGCCCTGGGCTTTCAGCAATTGTTTTTAAGCAGTCAATGTAAGGGCAGGCAGCACACTCACTCCCAGTCTCTGAGGTGGGACTTTTCTTTGGCTTCCCTCCTTCCCTTCCTATCTAGGGGTATGTGGTGTTAATATTAGGGAGAAGGAGTGGGAAGCACCAGCTTCCGACTAGGCAGTGGAACAGCAGATAGCATGGTAAATAAACACAGTACCTTTGTTATGCAGCAGGTAAGGATTCTTCTTGTGATGGCATGAACTGTGTCGAGGTGCAGGCTGATGGTATCTCTTCTCTACCATAACAGCTGGTGAGCATAGGTTCAGACTTGTATCTAAAAGGCAAACTTATTAGGAATGCAACAAGTTGCAGAGGCTTAGACATCAAAGATTTGGTCCATACAGGATTAGATGCAAACAGGCACATTTTATTTTTTTCGGTAAAAACCCAAAAGCTCAAGTCACAAATCATATTGGCTCCATGAAGCTAGGGCACTGCATTCTTTTCTCTTCCCTCACACAGTTATTATGGCGTGGCAGCCATGGTATAAGCTACTTGGAGACAAGGGTCCAAAACCTGGATCCTGCATACAGCTTTTGTGTTGGTGAGCCACAGAGGGCTCCTCTCCCTTCTGTCAGCACTACACATGTGCCAGCACATACAACTTCTTCTTACAGCCTCCCCACTAGTGGGAGCAGGGCAAATCTTACTTCAAGTACAGTCTCTCCTTGGGGGCACTGATGGTACTCGAGCACAGTCCAACCAGCTAAGGCCATCTGCCCTGCTGATCCACCAGCAAGGTTCACACAAGCAGCGGCCACCATCCCTCAGGCACAGCTCTCTCCCTTGCACCTTCACAGCAGCTCCCTCCAACTTGGGTGGACATGGGCTTATGGCCTCCGGAACTGCTTCTGCCACACTGCAGCCTGGGCCTTCCATGGCAGCCACCCCAAAACTGTTTCCCCTCATGGAGCCAGATGGGCTCCAGTAAACATGGCTCTCTGCACTGCTGCTGTGGGCAGCTGTCCACCCTCCCCACTGATGGCTTGTGGTGGGCCCTTCTGCTTCTTTGGGACTGGAGGGCAATCTCCTCACCTTGGCCCTGGGCCTTCCCTGCCCCAACTGGTGGCCCATTCTCCGACCAGTCTAGCAGCAGGCCTCAACCTCCTCACTCTTCCCTGACCTCTCGACAACTCTCTTCAACTGTCCCCTCATGCCAGTGGGTGCTTGAAAATCCACTGCATGATGCCCAGACTCTGCCCCCAGGCAGATCTGACATTGTGCATCCCAAACCCGATGCCAATGGGGCAGCATTAGAAACCCCCCTTAAATTGGCATGAGGGTTACATGTGCATGTGAGCATTTGACTCTAAATCAGTCTAGCAAAGAGGAAACTATTTTGTATGTAAAATTATTCCTTCTACCTTTTTACAATGTCTGTCTTACATTATACAGCATACAGTAGTTATCAATACTGATTGCATTATCTGGAATTAACTATGTGCACCGATATTCAGTAATGCTCTCTATAACCACTGTTTTATTTGTTGTAGTTATCTCAAGTTCAGGGTTATGGGTCACTAGGGAGGAATCATTGGTATTAAGGCACTAGTATGTGCCACTTATTCACCAGGACTGATGTATAGTAATACTGCCACAGAGACTACTCTTACAGTTGTAAGAGTGGTCTTGTGTTCATTCGTAAGTTATTAGAACCATAAAACAAAGGCAGTGTTTCTAAAACCCTAAGAATGTGAGATTACTCTTACAGTCATAAGAGTGGGCTATGTGGCAGTATTAATCTATCATTGATTGACACTGATTAATAATTTATTAAACATGGGGGTACAAGAGAGATACACACATGACAGGCACTAGAGAGACACACACGTGACAGGTTGTGCATCAAAACAGCTCCTGAGACACTCAAAAATAAAACAACAATGTTATCTTCCTGAGTGTTTTTTTCCTCATTTATTCTGTGAAAGTTAGCCCGGGCTTGATTTCTGGACAAAGATGGTATCAAATTTTAAAATGGAGCAGCCAAAATGAGTGATTAGAAGTCCGGTTCAGAAACCTATGCAACAGCCACAGCAGACCCAGATGAGTACAGTGGCAAAAGGTGGCACCATCAGCATGAGTGGTGATCCCCCACCATGGGACTTGGCACTGGAAGCAGTGAGAGCCATGGATAAAAAACAAAATATAGAAAATCATAGATTACATAAGGGTACAGGATACCAAAATAGAAGAGGTGATAACTACAGCCAAGGAGGCTGTTAAGAGATGCTCTTTGACACAAGCTGGATTTACTAAAATGACAACCAAAAACAGCCACCTCAGAGCACATTTAGAGACATTGGAGAATGCAAACTATGCCATGAATCTATGGGCAGTAGATCTCCCAGAGGGCGGGGGAGAGTATTTACTTGCTTTTATCAGAAAATGGGGTTTTGACACCCTCCCTTAAGAAGTATAGGTGGAACTAGAACACATTTAGTGGGCTTACCAGGTAAATTTTTAGAGGGCTTAGGTAAACAGAGATCTCTCTAGAACAGTCCCCATCATCATTACTGGACTAGAGATGAGGGACCAACTTTAAAAATGGGTCAGAGCAAACTACCCTCTCAGTATCAAGGACAGTGATTTCAAACTTTTCCCTGACTGGATATTCGCAAATTGCAATCAGGACAAGTCACAAGCAAATTGCCTCTCTTCACCAACAGTTCAGGGGCCTGGCATGGCTAAAAGTAACATATATTGGCTGCTCTTAAGTTTATGGAGGCATCAGTGGCAAAGAAGAGGGGTTAAGAAAATAACAGAAGAGTGTGGTTGGGGAAAGAATGTGAATCTGGCAATAAAAGAGGAATCCAAGATGGTGAATGATCCCAGTTTGAACTGTTTACATGTTTGCTGCATGTTTTTACTTTTAGTTATTATACTATAGATTGAATATGAACCAGGTTAGGGCAGAAATGCTAATGCACTAGGACTTGTATAAACATGCCCTTTTCTTACTATAAAGTTGCTGTCATATACCCTGTAAGCATTAGCCTCTGTAGCACTTAAGAATTTTGGGGGTTTGGGAGAGAGAGAGAACTAAGATAGCATCTGTTATGAGGCATTGTGTGTGTGAGAGGCAGTTTTTGGTGCCAATTACTCATTTTCTGCATTGTCAAACAGTGACTGTTACTCTTATGAATACTGCTGTTTGCCTAGACATGTAATCTTCGTAGGTAAATCGTAACTCATATGCAAGTTTATAATCTCTCTCACCTTGAACCAAGTTACTGAATTGTTCTTTTGCAATTTAAGCAGAGTGTACTTGTTAGTGTTTCTGTTGTTTTCATTGGTACAATGACTTAAGCCATGTTTATTCTACCTTATACATATTTGTCCCTATTCAGGTTTTTTCACCCACAGGTCTTTGTATGACTGGCATTCTCACATATGTGGAAATCTTGTTCCAGATTTATGAACTACAGATAGCATCCCACAAGGTGTATCACAATTTAAGGGATGTTTTATAATACTATGATTCTAACTTAAGGGACAATCTATTCTGTATTGTAATAGAGTTATATTAACTTGCATAGGTAAATGTATTGCTGTATGTTTTTTTGTTCATCTATAAAATTATTACATGAATCAATATCAGGCTGGATTCTAGAAAAGCTATACAACAATCAACCAGTGTTTCATACTACAATATATCATAGAAAAATATTACATTAGAAAACATCTTCCAATTTACCCAACATTTGTAGATTTCAAGGCTGCTTTTGGTAGAATAAATAGGACATTGTTATGGGACAAGTTAAATAAACTAGAAATGGACCTCACAATTTTACTTTTAATTATTAATCTTTATTCAAACAACTGGACCCAGGTGAGGTATGATTTAACTGGTAAATTAACACAGTCATTCGAAACAAATATAGGTGTTAAACAGGGGTGCATTCTGGCACCACTATTATTTAATTTATTTATTAATGATCTTTCAAATTTATTTCTTGAATCTTCTTCTTACAGTCTTGCTGCCTATGACACAGCAATTCCAGTGTTAATTTACACAGATGATCTTATAATAATATCCATGTCACCTTTCAGATTACAAAAAATATTTAAAACTATTTGAGAATTACTGTACTATAAATAAATTAAATATAAACATTAAAAAAAAACGCAAGCAATGGTAATAGGTAAAAGGAAATTAAAGCAAAACTGGATTATTAGAACAAGTGACAATGTATAAATACTTAGGATATAACATAACCTTCAACTATAAAACAACTAAGCATATACAATATACATTAAAAAGTCTGGCTACAAAAAGTCTAACTTGCCCTAACTGACATTAACCTGCCACAATTGAGTTTGTGTATAAAACCGGTCTTTACCAGTGCAACCCCATACCAACGTCCTATACTGAATTGCTTGTATATGTTGTTGTAGTACTACCTGACTGTACTTCTACAACCTCTCATATGCTAACCTTACCATATGTCCTACTGTGTACTGATTATGTCTTATACAGTAGTGTTTGTATAGTTAGTTGTACTGCTTGCTTATAATGGGTGTTTACTCACCTGGTAAAGGTGATTGTGTTGGTTGACATCCATGGCACTCCAGACATTACCTCACAGGTTTTAACCCCACCTGATAGGCTAGTGGGCTAGTGATGCACATGACTCTAGGATCAGATTTCTCCCATATCCAGGTCCCAGAAGCCCCTGCTCTCCAGTTCAAATCTTCCAAAGCTGAAAATAAGGTTAGTGAAATGGAAAACCAAGAAATTATCCCCATACCAGATGATACTGTAACAGAAAGAAGATGAGTATACGTGGTGATAAATGGAATCGGGCCAGTGCCCTAAATTATTCCCCTGACAATACAATCTAGACTCGACCTCTATTGGGCCAACGGTGGACATCCTGGATGTTGAAATGCATGGCAATAAAACATTCAGATCAATGTAAGGTTGTCTGCCCATACCCTGTACATGCCTCTGACTACTATGTCGGTGGAAAGAGTGAGGGCGCGGATGTCAACCAACACAATCACCTTTTACCAGGTGAGTAAACACCCATTGTGATTGGTTGACATCCATGGCACTCCAGACATTACCTCATGGGTAAATAAGAAGCATTACTGTATAAGTGAGAGGGAGACAGAGTGGTCTAGGGGCAGAAGGAAGCGGTGTTGGAAGTGGCCGCAGAGAGGACTTGGGTTGCAAAGGTAGGTTGCAACTGGGACAGGTGATCTAGGTGATAGTGTCTGGCAAAGGTGTGGATTGAGGTCCACGTGGCTGCCTTGCAGATGTATTCCGCTGACACGTTGGCCCTCTCCACCCAGGATGTGGCTACCGCATGAGTGGAGTGTGCCTTGATTCCCCGAGGAGGTGTCCTTTGTTTTGCCAAGTAGGCCTCCTGGATAGTTCTCCACAACCAGCCAGCAGTGGTAGTCTTGGAGGCTGCTTTCCTCTGTCTCTGGCCCCTTGAGACTATGAACAGTCTCTCTGTCTTTCGAATAGGTTGTGTCCTGGTTATGTAAGTGGCTAGAGTGTTGCCCACGTCCAGGCTTTGTGGGACGGTAGCATCTCCCAAGTGGGAGTCTCCCCAAAAGGTGGGTAACTCGATACTCTGTTCCCTGTGGAAGGGGGAGGAGACCTTGGGCCGAAAGGCTGGAACAGTCCGTAGGCGTACTCCATGTGGCGTGAACACCGTGTAGGGTTTTCTGCAGGACAGTGCACCTAACTCCCCAATCCTGTGGGCTGAGCATATCACCACGAGAAAGCAGGTCTTTAGCCCAACCCAGAACAAGTCTATGTTTTGGAGAGGTTTGAATGGGGCCAAGTTGAGGGAGTCCAGAACCAGGGGGAGGTCCCAAGGAGCGACGGTTGGGTGCACTCATGGCCGTAGTATCTCGGCCGCCCTTAAGAAGCACAGGGCGTTTGGGTGAGCACCGAGGCTGTGGCCGTCTATGGACCCCACAGCTGCTCTGATGGTCGACAGCTATACCCTGAGGGATGAATGAGCCAGTCCCCTATCCAGTCCTTGCTGGGACAGTCCGTAGGCATACTCCGTGTGGTGTGAACACCGTGTAGGGTTTCCTGCAGGACAGTGTGCCTAACTCCCCTGATTCTGCGGGCTGAGCATATCACCACGAGGAAGCAGGTCTTTAACCCAACCCAGAACAAGTCTATGTTTTGGAGAGGTTTGAATGGGGCCAAGTTGAAGGAGTCCAGAACCAGAGGGAGGTCCCAAGGAGCGACGGTTGGGTGCACTCATGGCCGTAGCATCTCGGCCGCCCTTAAGAAGCACAGGGCATTCGGGTGAGCACCGGGGCTGTGGCCGTCTATGGACCCCACAGCTGCTCTGATGGCCAACAGCTGTACCCTAAAAGGAAGAATGGGCCAGTCCCCTATCCAGTCCTTGCTGGAGAAATAACAGGATAGTGGGCATGTCCGTGAATTCCGGGTATGTTTCCCCGATCACGGCACCATTTGGTGAACACCGCCCACTGCCTGCTATAGGTGGAGGTGGTTGATGAGCGTCTGGACTGCAGCTTCATAGCAATGACTGAGTCATGGTAGCCCGTGTTCCTTAGTCTTCTCCTCTCAGGAGCCAGGCTGTGAGCTTCAGGGTCCCGGGGTTTGGGTGTAGAAGTGGACCATGGTTCAGCATGTTGGGATGGTAGGGCAGTCTGAAGGAGGCCATCGTCATCGAGAGGATTGTGGCAAACCATGTCCTCCATGGCTAGTAGGGAGCCACCAGTATGATGGTCCATCTCGAGGAGTGAATCTTGGTCAGCACCTGAGGTAATAGGGGAATGGGGGAAGATGAAGGAGTGGTCCTGGGACCAAGGTTGTGACAGGGAGTTGGTTCCCCATAACTGACTGTCCCTGTACCTCGAGAAGTAGTCCCTGACCTGTGTGTTTTGAGCCATGGCCATGAGGTCCATGGGGATGGGTCCCCAGGTGTCCTGTATCATTTGAAAAAGACTGGTGTGGAGATGCCACTCTCCTGGGTGAACTTGTTGCCGGCTCAGCCAGTCTGCTCGAATGTTGAGCTTTCCGGCGAGGTGGACCGCACTGAGGTGTTCGAGGTGTGTCTGGGCCCAGTTGAGAACCCTTTCCGCCTCCTTCAGCATCGCTCTGCTTCGGGTGCCTCCCTGTTTGGCGATATATGCCACCATTACCCGGTTGTCGGATCGGATCAGGACTGATTGTCCCAAGATGGCGGATTTGAAAGCTGTTAGTGCATGGTAGACTGCCCGCATCTCCAGGACATTGATTGATAGTCTGGACTCTGTGTGGGTCCATCAGCCCTGTGCTGTCCTGTTGGCCAGGCAAGCACCCCATCCTTGAAGACTCACATCCATCTCGATGGAGACCTGGGAGGGAGCCTCCAGTGGGTCACCTCTGGTTAGGTGTGAGCGGACTGTCCACCAGGTTAGTGGCTTTCTCACCGAGGGAGGTAACGGGAGGAAGGTCCCTAGATTGTGTTCGTTTGGGGATCCCCATCTGAGGACGTGGGTCTGTAGTGGCCACATGTGCCATCTGGCCCATGGAATGAGGTCGATACATGAAGCCATGCAACCTAGCAGTTGTGCTAGGGTTGCCATGGATGCCTGATGACTGGTGGGTACTGTGCACGCCAGATGGAGCAGGTTGAGGACCCTTGCCTCAGACAGTCTTGCCCAACCCTGAGCTGTGTCTAGGCTGGTGCCTAGATGCTCTATTTGTTGTGTGGGCATTAGGTGGTTCTTGTCCCGGTTCACTACCCAGCCATGTTGCTCTAGGACCCTTAGAGCGAGGGTGGTGTGATGGTGAGAGCTCTCCCTGGATCGTGCCCGGATCAGCCAGTTGTCGAGGTAGGGGATGATGTCGAGACCCTGTTCTCATAGTCTGGCCACTAATACCACTGATACTTGGGTGAAGACTCTTGGGGCCGATGAGAGTCCGAATGGTAGAGCCTGGGATGTGAAACTGGAGGTACTGCCTGTGAGCCGACCTGATGGGTATATGGAGGTATACGTCCTTGAGGTCTATGGACATCAGGAAGTCGCCCACCTGAATACTGCAAAGCATTGACCTCAGAGTGTCCATTTTGAACTTCTGGGGCATAACGTGTTGGTTTAGGTGTTTGAGGTCCAGGATGGGGCGGAGGTCGCCATTCTTCTTTGGCACAAGGAAGAAGATGGAGTAGACTCCCAACCTCTGCTTGTGTGGTGGTACTGGCTGGATTGCCCTGTTGTTGATCAGGTCCCACAGGATATGTTGTACCTGATGAGCGGTGGCCATCTTTTTCATCACCGGTGAGGTGATAAACATGTGTGTCAGGGGAGTCTCCGATAACTCTATTGAGTATCCTTCAGACACGACTTCGTGAACCCATCTGTCGGAGGTGGTGTGGAACCATTGGTGACTGAAGAGCGCTAATCTTTGTCCCATGGGGGGGGGAGCTCCCTTGTTCCAAGGGGGTCTGGCGTGAGCAGTCATTGTGTCTTGCCTCACTGACCCCTGCCTCTTCCTCCAAATCTCGAGCCACGGGCTTTGAAGGATGAGATGTAGTAGGATTGGGTGGAGGGTGTACATGGTGAAGTGTAGAAGCCTCTACCTCGAAAGGAAGTGGCCGGGTGTGTGTCTCTACAGTTTTGGTATGACCTCTGGCCCCCCCGAAATTCGCTCTAGTGGAGGGAGATAGGAGTGCCTACTTGTTTCTAAGGAGTTCCTTGCCCTCCTCTTTCTGTTTCAGGAACTCTAAAAGACCCTCCCCAAAAACATGTTTGCCCTTCAAGGGGAGATTTTGCAGTAAGGTCTTGGACTTATTGTCGGCCTCCCATAACTTAAGCCACAAAGCCCATCTGGCCCTGTTTGTGATGGCTGTGGCCCTTGCGTTAAGTCTGAGGGTGTCAACAGCCATGTCAGCTAGGTATCTTGCCGCATTGATGGTGCACTCTAATAGCTCTGTCTCTCTGGATTTGGGGTTGGCCTGCTCAAGGAGCTCCTCCAACCAATGTATTTTCGCCCATGCTGTGTAGATGGCTGCTGTGGATGCTCTCGCCACCATGCCTTCTGTTTCGAAGGCCTTCTTTAACATGTCCTCGACCCTTTTGTCTGCAGGATCCTTTAGGGAGATTGTTCCGTAGGATAGGATAGTCCGTCTGCTAAGGGAGACCACCTGGGGGTCGACCGTTGGGGCGGAGCACCAGGTGTTGGCTTTGTCCTCCTGAACAGGGTACATTCAGTCCAGGTTTCTTCTGTTAGGCATCCGGCCTGGGTCGGCGGATTGCCACTCCTTATTGATAATGTCTTTGATGGCCGGACAGACGGGAAAAGTCTCTCGAACGGTGGATCTCTGCTGGATCAGGGGGTCTAGCTTGGATTGAGGTTTGTCTTCCTCCATTTCAAACCCCATGGTGGTCTTGATGATCTTGATGAGGTCTGGGACCATGTCGAAAGAACATAACTTGGAGGTGAGCAACGGAATGGCCTATTGCTCCACATCTTCTTCGTCGGAGATGGCCCCATCTTCCTACTTCGGTAGGTCAGAGTCCTCCCCGGTGTCAGGTTTGTGGATATCCGGGCTAGGTTCCATCAGATCCATGTTATCTTCATTGGCCCCTCCCCCGATGTCTTGTTCCAGAGGTGGGTTCGCAGGCAATCTCTGTTGGGTGAGAGACTCCAATTTCTCCATCACCTTCAGCATAAAATTCTGCTGACTCTCCATCATGGCCACGGTCACCTGTTGGTTCTGTAGGAGGAAGGCACCCGGGTCCAACCAAGATGAGCCGCTAGGGCCAGGGTTGCTGGGGCCCATGCTGGTGGACTGTCCCAAGGATAGGTCGTCATCATCATGGAGACAAGTGGCACACAGGGGGCCAGGGGCATGGGGCAGGAGGTTGGAGCTGCACGCTGTGCACTTCTTGGCTTTGACCATCTGGGGAAGACAAAAGATGAAGCGTTACCATGGGTGCCAACTGGGCCTGCACCGGGCAGTGGGGCCCTGATAGGCTGCATTGAGACGCGCTTTGTACATAAGAGAGAGAGAAAGCGAAGGTAATAAGGTGTGTGCTGACCTCAAATGGGGGTCGCTGTGGTGAGGGACCCACATGGAAGCTGAAACTCTGGGGATCGCTATAGAGAGGGACCCCAGTGGGCAATGTCACTGGCGGCTCATATGGGCTGCTGTGGGAGGAGCCTATATGGACCTACATGGAACACCAGCCTTCTGCTCCACAAACATTTTTTTTTCTTTTCTTTATGTGATATCCAGAGAAAGTGGGGGAGGGGGCAGCACAGCCTGGCTGGTCCCCTAGAGAACTAGGTCAGCGTCCTCCCTGCTGGGGGAAAGAGAGTAAGGCTCCAGCCTAATAGAGGACCCCATGGTCCTATCTTTATGGGGAGGACTCCCAACCTTCCTATCTGTGTAGAGGAAGCTGGACTTGACCCCTGTCCCAGCTGATTTGCTAGCGTTATCACTCCTGCTACAGGAGCAGCTCCCAAATGTAAGGAGGGGGGAAGGGATGCTCCTAGGCTGCCGGTGTGGATTTTGGCCCGAGACAGCGAGGGACCCTTCCCCTGCAGACTCCCTGTAGCATGGGGACCTAGTGGCAAGGGCTCTTACTGAGCCACGAGGGTTTGTGAGGCAGGATCCCAAGAGCCTCCTATTAAGGAGGCCAGCACCAAGGCCCAAGAGAAGGAGGAGGAGGAGGTGCAGAGGAACGCGCCAAGCCACATGGTCGGGAGGAGCTCTGAAAGGAGCTGAGACACCACGCCACACCAAGGAGCAGCAGGGAGAGCGAGAGAGCGCCAAGCAGAACTGCACCTGAGGCTGCCCTTGGAGGGGCACTGGGTGCGTGCTCAGAGCTCCTCTCAATGGCCGCCGTACAGGCCTCCTGGGGGGGAGGTAGGAGGCCAAGGTGGTGTGGACCGAGCCGGGAAGGCCGCAACAAGGGACGATCCCAGGGCCCAACGGAGGAGGCAGATCGCGAGAGCGGGCGGTGGGAGAGGCAACACTGCCACCTGCTGGAATTAGTCCCAGGGTTGGACCTCCTCAGAAAAACAGCTACAGCCGGTAGGGGTGAGGGAGGAGTGCCTGCCTAGGCCCTAGCAAGAGGCCTGAGGGGGGGGAGAGGGGAGCGGAGCAACGCGGAAGCAAGCCAGAGCTCGCACCTTCAAGTCCTGAAGGTGCTGGTCCCCTGATATCATATTTTCTCTAATGGAACCTGTAGCTGTGGGAAAAAAACTCGAGGGAGGACTTGTGAGCACCCTAGGCAACTCAGACAACATGCATAACAACACAAACTCAGCAGCAGAAAGCAATAAAGACACACAAAGAACTCAGAAGGACTATAAAAAAATGCAGCTTGTTTCAAACAGAAGAAGGCCCTGCTAGGGCAAATCTAGTTACCTGACCGCAGAGGCAGTACCAATGCTAAGTAAACCCCTACAAAGGCGATAAGGCAAGAGACTCATCACAGGGTTTCCTGGAACCCCGAGCTTAAAAACATTATCCCTTTTATATTTATACCTAGAACTGCTTTATGCGGTCATGCTAGTTACTGGAATTATCTTAGTTGCTCGAACAATTGCAATTTAATAGGCTTACCTTAGTAATTAGGACAGCAGGGACCCTGGTGTGCTAGCCTGATCAGATGCAAAGTTTGAACTGGAGAGCAGGGGCTTCTGGGACCTGGATATGGGGGAAATCTGATCCTAGAGTCATGTGCATCACTAGCCCACTAGCCTATCAGGTGGGGTTAAAACCCATGAGGTAATGTCTGGAGTGCCATGGATGTCAACCAATCACAATGCTTGTTTGGTCTATTGTACTATGTGTCTATACTTCTCAATCTATTTCCCTAAGCCTGGCAGGATTCACTGCTGTTGTGCCACTTGTCACCGCCTTCTTTTATGAAAATTGTATTCTGTCATTGAACTTCCATTTATGCATTGTCCTACCCTGCATTATCTGATTGTACCTGCTCAGTTCTATGTAACTAAGTCTGGGTCACCCCTGAAAAAGGGACTCTCGGGGCCCAGTCGGCTTACCCGGTTACCAACATTTAATAAATAATAAATACATAATAAATAAATAAATAAAAACAAAAACTACAGCAAACAAGTAAAGCTGTTATTAGACTTGGTTTTAAATTTAGTGGTTCATCAATATTATCAACATTGCAAGCAATAGAAATGAAGTTAACACCAATAGCATTGTATGCAGTTGAAGTATGGTACAAGGATAAAATTGAAGTTTTGGAAAAACCATTTACACAGTTATATAAAATTGTATTGCAATTTCCAAAAACAATATCATCACAAATAGTGAGGGCTAAATTGGGGAGGGTTCAAATAAAATATCTTGCCATAGCAACTAAAATAGCAGCATATTGGGCAAAATCTACTTCCCTGTCTGAGAACAGAATGGTTAAGAAATGCATGCTGGAAAAACAAATATGGATGGAAAAGGGAAATAAAGATGCATGGCTAGGACACATAGGGGAAACTTTATATCAGCTGACTTTAGTTCACTTATGGGAGGATGCCAAAAAGGGAACAGAGATTTCTAAATCATGTACTAAACTTTTAAAAGAAAGACTAATGAAAATGTAATATGAGGAAGATTCAAATAAGATAACAAAATCAAGGTTGCACTTATGGTATGCAAATAATAAATTAAACCACAATTCAGAACCATACTTAATGCTCATAAAAGGGGAAAAAGAACAGAAGCTGTTCACAATACTCAGATTAGAATTATACCCATCAAAATATCTTAGCTATCTCTATAATAAAGAAAGAAATCATACAAATAATTTAAAATGTGATTATAATATGGACTCTTTGGAAACCTTTCCACATATTATCTTGTACTGTCCAAAATACCAGAAAATGTGAAATACTTACCTGGAGCAATATTTTCAAACAGAAACTTTAGCAAAAACAGAAATTCTGTGCATTTTAATGACTCCATAAATAGAATTTATCACAAAAGATATGCTGCTATTCCTGTAATGGAGTCACAATCATATGAATCCTAAGGCAAAAATTTGAAAATACAACACTGAAGTTTTAATACTCTGTATACAACAGAACTTACATGTTTATGTATTTTGCACGAAGAATATTGTTATAAAAAAGTTTAGAACAGCACAATCTCATTTTATATATGTACAAATTGCATTTTGTTGTTATATGTATTACATGCTTAAATCTTGATTTTAATTACTGTTGCATAAAATGTATGTTTTAATTTGTAACAATGTAAAAATCAAACAAATAAACTTTTGAAATCTGGAAAAAAGATTAAACATAAATTAAAAATAAAAATTAAAAAAATCTCCTGAATAAGCCTATTGCCAGGTCACCTGCATCTGAGACACTCTTTACAGAATAAGAATCTTGTCCTTGGAGGACTGTCATATTTCACAGTCCCCTGCTCTGCGCTGAGCAGGTGATAGGTGTCTGGACCTGCTCTCCCCACAGAATGCCCCCAGCTCTTGTATGCTGCTCCGACCATGCATATTGGATGGCTGGAGTTATGGATTCTCCCATGTGCTGACTCCTCCCTGTGTGCATGGACTGTACAGCCTGCCAATTCATAACTTGTGCATAGGCCAGTCCCACTGTGGATCAGGCTATAAGTCTTTAATTTCAACTGCCTCTGGGAAGACAAAGCTCACCTTATCACCATAGACTTTGAAGAAAAAGACATTCATAACTGTGCTCCCAATCTAGTGGTACTGCTACTGAGGAGCCACACTCACAGAACTCAAGTGCTATAGCTGGAGAGCCTCGCTTCCATTTTGCTGGTGCCACTGCGGGAAGGTCAGGCTCCCAGACTACAAGTGCAACTATAGAAAGCTGTATTCCAGAATTCCAGAAACTATGCTGGGGAGTCACACTACTGTTACTCAAAGAAGCCACAATACCAGGTCTTAGAGTCACTGCTAGGGAGTCTAGGCTACTAGTCCTGCAGCTGGGAGTGAGGCTCCCAAATATTAAGTCAAAGCATAAAATTCCAGCACAACCACCACAAAGCAGACCAGAAGGCATAAAATGCACAAATATACAGCAGTTTACTAAGGCAGATAGTGAAGATCAAATCTCCAAAGTGCAAATACACAGACCAGGGAACAGACAGGCAGGACCCCACTAAACTTCAAACAGTTTCTCCAAAGCTTCTTTAGGAAGATTGAGATTAAATATTATGTGCCATTAGAGGCTAAAATTATGCTTCTACTCCCAGGTCACAAAAAGGACAAGAGCTGTGGTTTACGGTTGAAAGAGCCATGGTTTTGAACACTTTCAACTGGCAAGTGGAAACAGAATATCATCCAACTGGTTGCCACCAAATCTTGAGACTATCCTTTAGAGCAAAAACCTATTGATCTGATCCTACAGATGACAATTTCATTTTGTGAGTGTTCAGTGCCAACCAGTTGGATACCCTACAATACCTGATCTCTGACATTCATTGCTCTAACAGTACAGTAGACAATCACATTTGGACTGGGTATCATATGCTTAAAACAAGCATAACTCAGCTCTTTATCTCCTAATGATTTCTCCCAGTGGCAGTTGATAAACAGTGACTAAGATTGGAGAAAATACAGTCTTGGACTATCAGTTCCCATCATTACCAAATGCTCCTTATCCATATGGAATGATTGAAACCATGCAAGCTCAAAGTCAGAAGTTCTCCATACTCCCGTACTCTGTCAAATAATACCCAGTGAGCCACCATATCAAATTCTGAAGAGTGATCGAAGAGTCTCAAAACTGAAACCTTCTCACAGTTTCTTGCTAGGAGAAAATCCTTGCATACCTTAACCAGCACTATCTTTATACTGCGTCGTCATCAGAAACTGGACTTGAATGGCTCAAAATGTTATTCTTCTCCATATACTCACCCAGCTGCTTTCCAACTCCCTTCTTAGTAAGCTTAGCCAGAATGGGCAGGCTGGAGATTAATCAATAATTCTACAGTACAGTAGGATCAAAAAAACATGTATTGAACAGTAGTATCAACACCACCCTCTTTAAAGCAGAGGGAAGGATCCCCTCACCTAAAGAAGAATTCATAATTATTTAAATACTGGGGACAGAGCCTTGGCACCAGCCTTTATTACTGGGTTATTGCTAGGTCCATCTTAAAGGTATTTCAGTGCATTCCATACATAAGCTGGGCAATATACTGTACCTCTACCTGGTGAATCTCAATCCACAGAATTAGATAATCTAATTGTGCCTGTTGCCCTGCAGCTAGAAAATGATGGGTAGAAGAAGTTGCCAAATACTTGACAGTGGTCTGCTATAGGCAAGAAAAAGCCTTGGCACTTGCCTTTGAATATTGTGGTCTTTTTATTCACTAATCCAAATGTTTCACCATGGTACTAATGACTTCCTCGGGGGACATTATAATTTTAACCAGAAAAAATGTAACAATGAGTATATGGTAAAATTTCAACTAATTATACTCTACTTAGAGACATGTGACCATATCAGCATACCAATATTCTGAAACTATGTATGTCTCACTGCATTAATGCTGCATATAGCTTCATGCTAAATATACAGATAAGCAAATAAAGAACTTTTGATTTCATTATACAGCTTTACCATTTTTCCCTTACACAATGTGACACCACATACTTTTCTCAAATGTGCACAAGATGAGTGCTATCTCCTTTCCTTCGCCTACCTGCTGGGCTATAGAGCGACAGTTTGCAACAGCATACTGTATACTAAATATTATGCTGGAGATAAAAGCAACCACCCTAAACACTATTGTGCTTGAAATGTGGTGTGCTTAGCTTTCTATGGCACTCATTACCAAAAGATGTAGTAGAGTCCTACTATGGACATTTTCAAAGCCAAGTTAGACTCCTTATATAATCATAGAAGCAGAGACCTATAACATACAAATCTTAAGTACAGATCTGGAAATAGCAGGCTAAATGGACGAACATCTAATAAATGCTTTGTATTACCTATGAGACCTATGATACCTATAATGTGAATCTGTTACCTTTTGTTTCAAAAACTTGTCTGCAAAATAAACACTAGACACAATAAATAAACGTCATGCTGTGTTGTTTTAGTGCTACTGTAATGGTAACTGTGACCTTGATCTTAATGTGTTAAACAAAATAAATGTATTAAACAAAATAACTAAAGCTGCATTCATTTTTATAGCCATTGTTTGTTGAAAATTCATCTTTGCAAGATGCACTTATTTGTTTATGCATTTTAGGAGCATTTTTACAATTCGAAGTGAAAAGGTCACTATGCAGCCTTCAGTGTACTTGCTGCATGAAGATAAAGTTTAGAGATGACACTTACCTATCTAGCCACCTTCTGATGCATGAGCAAACTGTCAGAACCAAGCACCAGCGAAACAATCCTTCTGGTACTTGTGGTGGGCATAGTGATGCAATGGTGATGTCCCCAAGCAATGCGGGCAGTACGCCATTGCTAGGAGTGGATTTGCCATCAACCTGGGCCTTAAAGAACATACAGTGGCAACCACCAGGATCAGACATTTGATTCTGCAGAACTGCAAAATTCTGCCAGATACAATGCAATTTAATGGCAGTTGTCATGAAAGAAACTGTGACACACTGTGATACTGAGTGTTCACGGTGTATACCACTGTATGTAGCTGTTCACAGCTCTCCGAGGAGCAGTCATCTTAAACCTGTAGACTGTCAGGATTGGGAAGACAGTTTATGCTATGGAGGGGGGAAGACCTATTCTTCTTGGTGGGGCTAATCCCAGAAAGACTGTTTGATCTCTCTAATTTTTAAAGAGATAATGTACTGTGAAATTTATATTAATTTTGAAAAGTAGTCAGCTATTACTTTTTATCTCTCACATACATTTTTCTTTTCCCTTTTGCTAACTAGAAGATTTTCTACCTGACAGTGCCAGGTGTGATGTGCAGAACAACACTTTGCCTGGAGGCACACATTATCTAGTAATTTTCCTCTTCATACCTCATTAGCATTGTGATTGCACCAGCATCAGAGCTGCTCAGGTAGAGCAGCTGTACAGCTGGCAGACTGGGCGCTTATGATGTCACAATAAATGCAGTCACAATACTGATGAGTTATGAAGAGGACTAGAACTAGATAAGTAGTTGTCAGGCAAAGCATTGCTTTTCACATCAGACCTCATGCTATCATATAAAAATTTTCTAATGAGCAAAAGAAAAAGGAAAAATATTTCCGAAATAAAAAGTAAAAACGGACTACTTTTAAAAATGAAAAACGTTTCTATTATTTTTGGTGATGCTGGATCTGTTAGCCTCTCTATAGCTCTTGTAATGAGCAAACAGGACAATTTTGTGGGTAACTACCTGCATCTTCCTTCACGTGCACAATAATATTGACCATGCACTTTCAGTTGTCAAAGCTCTTCAGTAAACCAGGGTATTCTTTGAAAGGAAGTTACAGGGTGAAAACAAATTGGCAGGAACCTTGGAGTTCAGCACTGGCACTAAAACATTTTTATACGAGGGTTGATCAAAAAGTTTGTGGCCTGACACAGAAAGAAATGCAATATGAACCTAGTATTATTTTATTTTTCAACACAGTCTCCTTTCAGTTCGATACACTTAGTCCAGTATTGTTCAAGCACTGTTATCCCCTCATGGTAGAAGAAGAAGAATCAGCATTTATATAGCTTTTCTCATACACAGTGTATCCCAAAGCACTTTTACAAGCAACGCTAGACTGGAAGTGTAGTGACTAAACGTGTAGTGGCAGCCATATTGCACATCAACACCCACACACAGCCTGGAAAATTGCATGAACTGGTTTTGTGGGAAGGGGAATGTTGGCCAGGACACCAGGAATGTCCCCTATTCTTTGCAAAGAATGCAATGGGTTCTTTTACTTCCACCTGGACACCCACCAGGACAGCACCAGGATGGGTAGAAGGGACCTTGGTTTAACGTCTCATCCGAAGGATGGTACTCCCCAGCAGTACAGCACCCCCCAATACTGCTCTCAGGGGCCAGTGTTTTAAGTACAAGTACAATCCCGGTGTGGGACAAGAACCCACAACCTTCTGGTCCACAGGCAGATGTGCTACCAACTGAGCTACATAGAATTCTATGTCTTGCCCCCAGAAACCCTTCCACAGCATCTATCACCTCTTTTTGTCATCAACAAATCTCTTTCTACAGAGTTCAGCCTTCAGTTTTGAGAATGGATGGAAGTCTGAAGGAGCAAGATCTGGTGAGTAGGGTGGGTGAGGAAGAAGTTCATACCCACATTCTGTTGCAGCAGCCACTGCAACCTATGCTGTGTGGGGTGAAGTATTGTTTTACAGGAGCAAACACCTTGCCTCAATTTTCATGGCATTTGGGTTTGATGGCTTCTCTCAGCTTGTGCAGTTGTTCAGCATAGTACTCGCGAGTCATTGTCTTTCCTTTCTCAAGATAATCAATCATGATCACACCTTCAGAGTCCCAGGTGACGAAACCATGATTTTGTTATCTGAGGCGGCCTGCTTGAACTTCTTTGGCACTGGAGATACACAATGTTTCCATTGTTTGCTTTGCTTTTTAGACTCCAGACCAAAATAGTGAGCACAAGTTTCATCCATTGTTACAATACAACTGATAAAGTTTGCTGGATCCTTCTTATATTGTGCAAGAAATTGTCTTGAAATGTCCCTCCTGGTTCATTTCTGATTGGTTGTCAACATTCTTGGCACCCATCTTTCTGCCACTTTGCTCATTCCCAGGTTTTCAGTCAAGAATGATTGTACTATCCCATAACTGATGCCCAAGGTGCTGGCTGTTGTACATGCTGTATAGTTAGTCACCTCTCTTTCATCACCATTTCATGGACTGCATCAATGTTCTCCTCAGTGGTCATCTTCCTTGGGCGCCCTGACTTGAGATCATCTTCAACATTTCTTCTGCCACACTTAAATTCAGCAGTCATTTCTTGACAGATGAATATGAAGGGGCTTCTGTCCCAAATGTGTTGACTATATCCTCATAGATGTGCATTGGTGTAATTCCTTTGATATGGAAGTACTTGATGATTGCTCTGATCTCAGTTTTCTCCAGTCTCAAATGATCATTACCTGTCAAACTTTGTCCGGCATGTACCTATAAAAGAAAACAGTTGATCATTATACCAGTAGGTCATATTCTATTCATATTAGTGTAACTATATATTACAAATAATGTTAGGTTCATAGTGTGTTTCTTTCTGTGTCAGGCCGCACACTTTTTGATCAACCCTTGTAGGATTCAAATCCAGATGAGACAGTACCCAGGAAGAGGCAGCAATCAGACTCAAGGTGAACAAAAAAGTTCTAAAAACCTACTAAGTTCCAAGTCCTGAGTAGAATATTCATAGTCAGAAGTGGCACTGTGGGGTTTCTGAGGTTGTACTTCATAGTGAAGTGGTTTTAACCATATAACAGGATCCACTGAGAGCTCTTCTACCTCCAGTTCTGTGGAGAACTTCATGTCCAGTGTATGACCCTTCACATGTTCATAGGAAAGTATGATCCATATCAGGCATATGCCCATGCATAGCTCACCCTTTAGCTCAAAGGTAATATCCACCAATATTATTATGTTTACAATATATATCCAATTTGTTTTTAAATTTATTCATATTTGAACTTGCCACCACCTCCAGAGGGAGTCTATTCCACACATTACCTACCCTCTAATTAAACCAGCTTGTCCTCTACTTTGTATGTTAGGTTTATCCTTTAAATTGAAGTACTGTATATGGGATCTTGTATTATGGATATTTGCCATCAAATCCAATCCCAGACATTCCCATAAGTCATTATTACTGAAGGCTTTATATACTAGGCACATGTCTCCCCTTAATCACCTGTATTCCAATGAAAACAATCCAAATGAGTCAAATCTATCCTCAAAATGTAAATGTTCAACTGATTTAACCAGTTTTGTGGCTCAGGACTGTACCCTCCCCCCTTCATTAACTTTATATCTGCTCTGTTACTGGATGAAGTGAACTAAGCACAATGTTCCAGATGAGTCCTTACCAATAATGAATATAGCAGCATCAACACCCTTCTGTCTCTACTCTCTATGTGCCTAGCTATGGATCTTAGTACTCCCCTAGCCCTCCGTACCATAGTATGACAGTTTCTACTCTGTTTCAGGGTGTCTGTTATTATCAACCCCAGATCTTTTTCCTCAGTAGTTTTCCTTAAAATATGTCCACTTAGATTATATTGTTCTCTTGTGTTTGTTTTAGTGAAATGCATAACTGCACATTTATTTGAATTAAAACCAGTCTACTTTCAGTTGCCCACTGGTTAAGCCATTCTAGTTCTTTCTTCAAGTTTGCAATGTCCAGAGTCCTAACCACTGCTCCAAGTTTTGCATCATCTGCAAACTTTACCAACCAGTTCCCTTCTCCACACTTCATTGATGTGATATAAATATTAAACAGGCAGGGATCCAATACCGATCCCTGCGATACTCCACTTGTTACTTCTGCCCATTCTGACCTATTACCCCATAGACTCACATATTGTCTCCTGTTTGATGACTGTTATCTGAACCTCATAAAGTTCATCAGTTGGAGAAAAGTCTGGATGCAAAATTGTCCGAAGGGTCATCCATCCAAGCATTCAAATCACTGGGAATTAAAAAAAAATATGATTCTAGTGCAAAAACAGACAGGTGACAGAACAGCATAATTCTGATGTTCACACCTGCAAAAACACAAGTTGTCTCATGGATGCCACAATGAAGCTCATCTCATCTCTGTTATATCTGTCTCCTCTCTATTTGGCCAGATATACTTCCAGCTCTTGCTCATAATCAAACTGGGGGACCCTGAGTCATAAAGAGAGCATTCAGCAAAACAGAAATTCACCCTAGCTGGGAGATTAGAGAGATCATTTGATTTTCATCTCATCAAACACCACTAGATACTATAGTTGCACTGCTGTGGAAGTAAGCAGGGAAAATCTAACTTCCCCCCAGAGGTTCATGAAGTCAGAAGGGAGGATCCTAGGGCTAGGAAATCACCAAAAGGACCTGAAAAGGGGAGGCATAGGGAGAAGGCATATGGGTAGGAAGGAAGCCATTAGGTGCGAAGGCATCAAAACATGGAAGACAATATGTACTACTGCCCATAACCTGGGAAACAAGATCCCAGACTTAGTGGCCCTGCTGGCAGAGGAGGACCAGGATATTGTCACGGTCACTGAAACATGGTACATGGGAAACCATGACTGGGATATAACCATACCAGGTTACACATTCTTCAGGAAAGACAGGGCAGGAAGAAAGGGAGGAGGGGTAGCTATCTACAGTAGGGAGGGGATCAAAGCAACTGAGATTCAGGGAATGCAGAAAGGGGAGAAGGCACAGTAGGTCACCCTGGAGACAGGAAATGGCATCGCCATCTGCACTGGAGTTATCTACAGACCTCCAACACAAGGGGAGGAAGTAGATACGGTATTAGTAGAAACCATCCACAAAATGGCAGAGAATGGGGAAGTGTTACTGGTAGGGGACCTAAATATGCCAGATGTTAACTGGAATACCTATATTGCAGCCACAAGCAGGAGCAGAGACATCCTGGATGTCCTGCAGGGGATGTGCCTCAGACAGCTAGTGGTGGAGCCCACCCAGGAGGGAACTACAGTATACTGTACCTGTTTCTTATCAATGGGGACAGAATTACAGATGTATCAGTAAGTAGCCAACTAGGGCCCAGTGATCACCATACAGTGTGGTTCAAGGTGAAAACAGTGAAAAAGTCAAACCACACAAAAGCAAGGGTCCTAGATTTCAAGAGGGCCAGCTTTGCAAAAATTGGGGACTGCCTCAAGAAATCCCTTGCAAAGGAAGAGGGGGTGTAGAGGATCAGTGGGGGAACCATAAAGGATATATTCAAAAGGCAGCAATCCTTTGTGCAAAGCAAGTACACAAGGCAAAAAGAAAGAAAAAAAACACTATGGTTTTCTAAGGAAGTGGTAGAGAAGGTTAGAGAAAAGCAACAGGCATTCAGGAAGTACAAGGAAACACAGAGGGAGGTAGACAGCTAACTAAATCAGGCAAAGTAGAGGGAGGTGGGGAAAGCAGTCAGGAACACAAAGGCACAAACAGAGGAAAAAGAAGTCCAGATGATAAAAGAAGGAAACAAATTTTTTTTTAGGTATGTTAGTGAAAGAAAAAAGAACAGGAGAGGGTTTGTGAGGCTAAATAAAGGAGGAGGAGGAGAGTGTGCAGAGGGGGACCTAGACAAAGCAGAAATCCTGAATGAATACTTCTGCTCAGTATTCACAAAAGAAGGGGAAGGGCAGGGACTACAGTTAGGTGGGAAAAACATGCATGGAAGAGAGATGAACACCAGTCCATTCATGGAGGACAGAGTTCTAAAGGAACTTGCGAAACTGAAAGTGGATAAGGCAATGGGGCCGGACAGGATACATCCCAGAATATTAAAAGAACTAACAGAGGCACTGGTAGTACCACTGACAGCCCTATTCAACAAATCACTAGAGAAGGGAGTGGTTCTGGAGGATTGGAGGAGAGCGAATGTGATACCGCTCCAAAAAAGAAGGAGGAACTTAAAGGCTGGTCAGTTTGATCTCAGTGGTGGGTAAAATAATGGAATCAATGTTAAAATAAAGGACTGTGGTATATCTTGAATCCAGCATGGCACAAGACCCTAGGCAACCTGGATTCACAACAGGAAGGTCTTGTCAAACAAATCTGATAGATTTCTTTGACTGGATGACCAGGGTAGTTTATTAGGGAAGGGCAGTAGACATGGCCTACCTAGATTTAAGCAAGGCCTTTGACACTGTCCCACACAGGAGGCTAGTAAACAAGTTGGGCAGTCTAGGAGTGGGACCCAAGGTGGTAAACTGGGTGAGAAATTGGCTGAACAATAGGACACAGAGGGTGGTGGTAAATGGAGTTCAATTCGAGGAGAGGGAGGTAACCAGCACAGTGCCACAGGGATCAATTCTAGCACTGGTCCTCTTTAATGTTTTCATAAGCGATATTACAGAGTGGCTGGAAGGGAAGGTATGCCTCTTTGCAGATGACACTAAGATATGCAATAGGATTGACACTCTGTGGGGTGAAAAAAATGAGAAGAGACCTAGGCAAGCTAAAGTAGTGGTCAAGAGTGTGGCAGCTTAGATTCAATGCAAAGAAGTGCAAAATCATGCACTTGGGGCACAGAAATCCAGGGGAGGAATACACAATTGGGGGTGGGGTACTGATGACATCCAAGATGGAAAGGGACATAGGAGTAATCATAACAGATGACCTAAAGGTAACCAAGCAATATGAGAAGGCTGTGAGGAGAGCCAGAGGGATGCTGGGGTGCATAGGGAGAGGCATCAATAGTAGAAAACAGGAGGTGGTGATACCACTGTACAGACAATTGGTGAGACCTCATCTGGAGTACTACATCCAGTTCTGGAGGCCACATCTCTGAAAGGACATAGATAGAGTGGAAACAGTCAAGAGAAGGGCAACAAAGGTGCAAGGACTGCACTAGAAACGATATGAAGAGAGACTGAAAGAACTTAATACATATTCCCTGGAGGAAAGAAGTGAGAGGGGGGATATGATAGAGACTTTCAAGTACCTTAAAGGGATAAACAAGGTACAAGAGGGCAGCATCTTTCAGAAAAAAGATGTGCAAGGACAAGGGGTCAAAATATGAGGCTAGATGGGGGAAGACAGGGGCAATGTGAGGAAGTATTTTTTCACAGAAAAGGTAGTAGATGCATGGAACTGCCTCCTTGTGGAGGTTGTGGGGGCAAAAATGGTATGAGAATTCAAGAATGCATGGGTTAGACAGAATGCAATCCTAGTGCTAGGAAAGAGAGGACAAGCTACAGATCAATTAGAATCTGGAGTATATGCAGTAGGTTTCATAGTAATACAAAGCTTATTAGACTTTCATCCATTATACTTGCCATGTACATAGATCTGTAGTATCCTTTCCTTTGTTTTATAATGTTTGTCCAATTCAGTTTTAAAAGCTGTCATAGTTCGACTTCCTACTACTGTCAGTGGTAGTAAATTCCAAATAGGGACCACTCGTTGCGTATACCAGTTCTTTATTTTAAGTAAATTCCATCTGCCTGATTTTAATTGTAATGTGTGTGCTCTAGTATCATAGGGCTGTACTTTCAATTCCAACCCCAGGTCATCCCACAATATCTGGTCTGTGAAAGCCCAATAAAGCAAACACATATCCCCTCTTAATGTCCTATTCCTAAGAGAATACAGGTCAAGAGCCATCAGTCTGTCTTCACAAGTTAAATGTTTCATACCTTAGATAGATATTGTTGCTCTTCTCTGGACTCCCTCCAACCTATCTATATCTTGTTTTCTATATGGGGTCCATACCTGGGAACAGTACTCCATCTGTGATCTCACCAGTGATCCGTACAGTGGCATCAGCACCTCTCGACTTCTACTCCCTATGTGTCTAAGAATGCCGTTAAATGTACTGTTAGCTTTTTTTATGACCTTTTCACAATGTGTATTGAAGGTTAAATCATTTTTTATTGTTACCCCAAGTCCCTCTCCTCTATTGTGGTTTCCAAGGAATAATTCTGTAATGTATATGACCAACCCAGATTTTTTCTCCCCATGTGCATTACTGTGCATTTTCTTTTATTTAGTTGCAATTTGCTTTTACATGTCCATTTCTATATGTAGTCCAATGCCTCTTGAATAGATCTACAGTCTTCTACTGTAGTTACCACTGCCCCAAGTCTACAGTCATCAGCAAACCTAACTGTCCATATATTTTCACATTCATATTTCAGAGATGTCACATGTATATTGAAAAGGCAAGGCCCCAGGACAGAGCCCTCCGGCACCCTGCTGGTCACCGAAGTCCAATCTGAGAGCACCCTATTTACTGAAACCCTTTGTCTCCTCTCCTTCAGCCAGGCCGCTATCCATTTAACTATATTAATATTTAGTGCAGTGCCGCTTAATGAGCAAACCAGTTTATTATGGGGTAGTTTATCAAAAGCCTTGGAGAAGTCAAGGAAGACAACGTCCACCGCCTGTCCTGCATCCAGAGCCCTACTGACTTGTTCATAAAATTTCAGTAAGTTGGTCTGGCATGATCTAGTTTTTGTGAAACTGTGCTGAGATGGAGCGTACAAATTATTCGCATCTAGATGTGCTAGAATTAAGTCCTTTAATATTACCTCCAATAGCTTACCCATAATCGAGGTCAAACTCACTGGCCTATAATTTGCCAGGTCAGTCCCAGCTCCCTTTTTATAAATCGGGCTGACTGTTGCCTTCCTCCAACCTTTTACCACTTCCCCTTGTCCAAAGAAGTCTGAAAGATGTATGTTGGGGGGGGGTATTAGGTCTGCTAATTCTGTAATGCCTCTAGGGTGTATGCAATCCGGTCCCAGGGATTTGTTTTTGTTTAATTTTTTTAGTCTGTCCGTAACATCCTGAAGCTCAATTTGTATTTGACCCTGTATAGACTTCAGCTTGTCTATGGCATGTGTGGTTACTGGATTGGGGTTAAAAACCGAGCTGAAGTAGTGATTTTGTATGTCAGCAGCTCCCTTAGAGTCCACTGTCCTGTCCTTGTTGTCCTTAAAGGGTCCTATGATTTTTGATTTCCTCTTTTACTATTTATGTATGAATAGAAGGCTTTATAATTATCACTAGTATCCTTGGCCAATTTTAGCTCATATTTAGCTTTTGCTTGTCTCATTTCTTTTTTTTACTGATTTTACTGTCTCCTGATATTTGTGTCATTTTTCGGTGTCTATTTCATTTTTAATTTGTTTGTACATTTTATTTTTGTAGGCATGAGAATGGGCAGACTGGGTGGGTCAAGCAGTCCTTATCTGCTGTCAAATTCTATGTTTCTATGTTTCTAACTGTTATTTACAGTTTTCACCACTAGATGGCATTGCGATGCAAAGGTTGCCTTTTTTCATATACAGTACTACTCCCTTCTTTTTAAGGGTGAAGCATCCCTTCCTTGTCGCTACTATTAAATCTGTCCTCTCTGCTTGGGCAGATATACCTAAAGCCCTTGCTGGAAATCAAACCAGGGGCTCTGAATCCCTAAGGCAGCAACATGAACCATGATGTGTGGAGGAAACCACACATTGTAATACATATAGGGACAAATGACCTAGCGGGGCAAATGGTGGAGGTAACAAAGGAGGGGACTGAGGAAGCGGGTAGGTTGTGCGAGGAGACTGGGGAGTCTGTGGCCTTCTCCGAGGTGCTCCCAGTACCCTGTGCAAGCACAGTGAGAAAGGAGAAGATTAGGGAGTCGAACACATGGTTGGTAGAATGGTGTCAAACTAAGGGGTATGAGGTTGTGGGCGGCTGGGGCAGTACCTGGGATAATAACAATCTATTTGCAAGGGATAGGCTGCACCTGAGTGGGGAGGGGATGGAAGTATTAAAGCAAAGACTGGGGAGGTATATTGTGAAAAAGGTGGATTTAAACTAGATGGAGGGGTGGCAAGTGGACAGCAGGTAGGCAGAGATCCGATAGAGTGGAGTCATAGCTTACTCCCTAGGCTAGCAGGGAAGGACTCGGGGTGGCCAAAAAGGGAGGGAGTAGAAGGGAGGAGATGGAGGCCGGTGAAGGGAAGGAGTCAGGATGGAGGGTGGTCTCGCTGAATGCAAGAAGCTTAGGCAATAAATCAGCTAAGCTACAGGCACTCTTAGCAGTGTGGAGGGTGGATATTGCAGCTGTCACAGAAACGTGGGCAACTGAGCACTGGCACTGGGATCTGGCAATCCCAGGATACAAATTATACAGAAAGGACCACAAAGAGTGGAGGGAGGTGGGGTGGCAGTCTATGTGTGGGCCAGGATCAAATGCACAAGGGACGAGGGGGAAGAAAGGAGAACAGAGGCAATCTGGCTGCAGCTCCTAGACTCAAAGAGTAGGAAACTGAGATTTGGGGTGGTATACAGGCCACCGTGACAGTCTAAGGAGCTTGATGGGTTAAGTGGAACAAATCAGAAAGGTATGTAGAAAAGAGAAGGTGGTCATCATGGAGGATTTCAACTTGCCAAGGGTTGACTGGAGCATTCTGGTCACCACCAGTGCTAGGGAGCAAGTGCTCCTGGATGTGATCCAGGAGGGTCTCCTGACATAGTTGGTTAGTGTACCTACTAGGCTAAAGAATACTTTAGATCTGGTATTGCCGAATGGGGCGGCAGTAAGGGAAATAAAGGTCAAGGACTCACTAGCTGACAGTGATCACCAAATGGCGTGGTTTAATATCATGATGTGTGGGGATCCAGAGAAATCATTTACTTGAGTGGCAAACTTTAGGGGGGGGCAGACTTTGGGAGGATGCAGGAAGTACTGAAACGGAAACTGGAGGACATAAGGCAAGAGATGGTCGTGGAGCAGAAATAGGATATTATTAAATGGGGGAATACAGAGGCAACAGGAGCCTGCACCAAGACACAGAGTAGAAGGAGCAGAGCAAGAAAACCATGCTGGTTGAACAGCGAGGTAGTGGAGGTGGTGAGGGCAAAATAAGAGGCACACCAGAGGTATAGGAGGACGGGGAAGGAAGTGGACAGGGAGGAGTATTCAAGACGGTCCAGGGAGGTGACCAGAAAAGTGAGAGAAGCCAAGGACCCGAGGGAGCTGAGATCAGAGTAGGGAATTAATGGGGGGGGAGTAAGACTTTTTCAGATACATCAGGGAGATGTGCAAAATTATCATCCAATTAGCCTGACCTCAGTGGCTGGTAAATTAATGGAACAAGTAATGAAGTCTCTAATAGATCAAGATTGTAAAAAATTAGGAATTTATGATTCAAATCAGCATGGGTTTACTCCCAAGTATTCCTGCACCACCAATCTGATATATTTTTACAATAATATAAGTACTCTACTAGATGTGGGTATCCCTACTGATGTAATTCTTTTGGACTTCAGTAGAGCTTTCTAATAAAGTCTCACATGAAAAACTCATTACTAAACTGCACAATCTAGATTTGTCACCTGATAGTGTCAACTGGACTTTAAACTGGTTGACAAATCATTCTCAGGGAGTCAGAATTAATGATATCTAGTCTGATTGGGGTAGTGTGACAAGTGATGTACCACAGGGGTCCGTCTTGGGATCAACATTGTTTAATCTCTTTATCAGTGATTTACAAACAAGGCCAAATAACTTAATGGTTAAATTTGCAGATGATACTAAATTGGGGGGCAAGGTTAATAATCAAGAAAATATTTCTGCATTAAAGAAGGATTTGGAAAAATTAACACTTTGGGCAAATGAAAATCATATGCAGTTTAATCAAGACAAATGTTTAGTAGTGCATTTCGGTGAAAATAATCCAAAAATGATATATTATATAAACGGACTACCACTTCACTCATCAAACTGTGAAAAAGATTTAGAGATATATGTTAATAATAAACTTACATCAAATGATCACTGTGTTAGAACTGCTTGCATGACCAACAGACTTTTGAGGCAAATAAAGCATACTTTTATTAATCGCACTGAACAATGCCTTATTCCATTGTATAGGGCATACATTAGACCGTATCTAGACTATGGCTCCTCTTTCGAATCCAAACCAAAAAAGACATAGCAATTCTTGAACAGGTTCAAAGGAGAGTAACTAGAATGATTCCAAGATTAACAAACTTGGATTATCAGAACAGATTAAAAGCTACTGGTCTCTTCTCTCTTCAAACTAGAAGATGAAGAGGTGATATGCTTATGGTTTTTAATTTAATAAATTCACCAGATCTAATGGAAAAATGTGGTCTAACACTCTCCAAAAGGAGACATTCTCTAAGACTCCAAAATAAAAAGCTTGAAGTAAAAACTTATAAAACCAGCAAAAGGGGAAACTTTTTTCCAATAAGAGCATCCATTCTATGGAACACCTTGCCACAGGAATTGGTAGAGGCAACTAGTGCCACTGTCTTTAAAAACAAATTAGATGTTTGGTTGAGGGATAATAGATAAATAATGTCCCACATAGTGTGGGGAACAGTCTCGATGGGCTCTGGCCTTCTTCTATTCTTTCATACCAAGTGATAAGTGCAAGGAGACAATAGTGAGAATAAAAAGGGGTTGGGAGTGGACAGAAAAGGTCGAGGAGCAGGCAGAAGCACTGAATGAATACTTTTGCTCAGTGTTCACAGAAGAAAAGGGGGGACCTCTACCACCATGGACTGGGAAGGTAGGGACGTGGGGGGGGAGAGGAGGCGATAGATGGAAGAATTGAGGCAAGCAGAGTCCTAGAAAGACTGAGGGCACTGAAGGCAGACAAGGCACCAGGGCTGGATGGTATCCATCCCAGGGTGCTGAGGGAGATAGCAGAGGTGTTGGCGGAGCCACTGGTGGATCTGTACAGCACCTCACTGGAGTTAGGATGTGTGCCACTGGACTGGAGGATGGCACATATAGTACCATTACACAAGAGTGGACCAAGGAATGAACTGGGTAATTATCGTCCGGTAAGTCTCACCTCCATAGTCTGCAAACTCATGGAAATGATACTAAAGGAAAAACTGGTGTTGTACCTGGAGGACAATGGCCTCCAAGATGTGAAGCAGCATGAGTTTGTTTCAGGGAAATCTTGTCAGACCAACCTGATGCAATATTATGAATGGGTGACAGGTGAGCTGGGTAAGGGTCATGCAGTGGATGTTCTTTACTTGGACTTCAGCAAGGCCTTTGATTCAGTGCCTCATGGGAGGCTTGGGGGGAAGCTAACTGGTGTAGGGGTAAGGGCCAAAATGACAAACTGGATTACAAGCTGGCTGAGTGGGAGGCTGCAATGGGTGGTGGTGAGAGGGGAGCTGTCAAGTCCAAGGCTGGTGATGAGTGGGGTGCCACAGGGCTCTGTGCTGGGACCAGTATTATTTGGGCTCTTCATATCAGACATTGCACACGGGATGGTGAGCAAGGTAGGTCTGTTCACTGACAACACCAAAACTGAAGCAGTGGTGGATGGAGGGGAAGGATGGAAGCAGCTGAAGGGGGACCTAAGCAAGCTAGAGGAGTGGTCAGAGAGGTGGCAGCTGGGGTTCAATGCAAATAAGTGTAAGGTTATGCACTTTGGGGTGAAGAACCCAAGGAGAGAATACTGACCAGGGGGAGTTAAGCTGGGGATCACTGAGGAAGAGAAGGACTTTGGGTAATGATAACAGGGACCATGAACAACACTGCCCAGTGCAGGAGAGCAGCTGCAAAAGTGAACAAAATGCTGGGATGCATAGCGAGGGTTTTTTTGTCCAGGTGAAGAGAAGTGATCTTACCCCTCTACAGGTCTCTGGTAAGGCCGCACTTAGAGTATTGTGTGCAGTTTTGGAGGCCATACCTGAAGCATGATATCAGGCTACTGGATGGGGTGCAGTGGAGGGCAACAAAGATAATATGTGGAATGGAGGGGAGAGACTATGAGATCAGGCTGGGAGACCTGAATATGTACACCCTGGAGGATAGAAGGGACAGGGGGGGACATAACACAGACATTCAAGTATCTGAGGGGGATCAATAAGGATGAGGCAGATGGGGGCTTTAAGCTAAGAAGGGGAGGGACACCAGGGGGCATGGGCTAAGAATAAAGGGGGAAGATTTAGGAGGGAAATGAGAAGACAGTATTTCACAGAGAGGGTGGTAGCAAAATGGAATGCACTACCAGAATGGGTGGTATCATGTATATCTGTGAACAGCTTTAAAAGGGCATGGGACAGGGAACAGGGGAGAGTGAGGGTTGGGGAGATGGGGGTGGCAGTGGGATGACAAAGGGGAAGGGAGTGGAGCAGCTGCAGACTAGGGGTGCTAGCTGCACAGTCGAGCAGATTTAGATAGACTGGGTGGTCTGTTTCTGCTGGCACATTCGTATGTTCGTATGTTCATTCAGCCAAAAGGAAACAGAAACATAGAAACATATGGTGATGGCAAAAGGTGACCAACGGTCCAGTAAGTCTGCCCTTGAGATCCTGAGATCCTAGGTGATCCTGGATCCTAGCTGGTATATTCCCTTGTGGATTTTATTCTAGTGTATTCCTTATCCCAACCCCTTTTGAACAGGGCTGGGCGAAAGTGTGATTTTTTTCACCCCCGTGGAACTTCCGCGGAAATCAGGGAACTTTCACTGAAGTTTACGAACTGCTCCCTGTGGCAGAGCGGAAAACATCTGCCAAGGTTATGGGTGAAATTTCACCCAGTGTCAAATAAAATAAGCCCTGATGGCCCCTCAACCTACCTTCCTCAGAGGTACACAATTTAATATCCCTGGTGGCTAGCAGTCCCTTCCCCTCAGTGGATCACCCACCCAACTTTTAGAAAAAAAAAATCTCATTTTAAGTAGCAACCTCCCCTCCCCCAAATCCCAACTGTACTTTAAAAAAAAAATGCTTGGTGATCTAGTGGCTTCTCAACCCCCCCCTTCCCATCCCCAATCCACAGTCCCATATTATTTCCCTGGTGGTCTAGTGTCCCCACCCCAGCAGGTGTCCCACCACCCCGCTCCCACTCCTATCATAAAGTGCAGCTGGCGGACCGGCACAGTACTCCTCTCTCCACCATGGCCGTCCAGCCCACTGAGCCGTCAGTGAATGAGCATGTTCCTATACAGGTTCAGTGGCTGCAGGCATTGGAATGATGTTTGCCTTTGTCGGTTTGGCAGGAGGCTTTCTTTGGGAGCAAGGCTGGCAGGATTTGACAAATCAGACAATGTTCTTGTTCATGTGAGGCCAGAAGCAGTGAAGCCTTGTCTTTTCGAGAGTTCTGTGGATTCCCATATGACCCCTGGAAAGTGGAGAGGCATGAGTGGAGAGAAGCACTTTGTTAACTAGCGAGGCTGGCACAACTAGCTGTACAAGAGTTCTATCCATGCGATGACCCTTGCCTTCCTTGGTCCAAATGTGGAAAAGCACTCCGACATTGAGGAAGTATTGCGAAGCAAAGAAAAGTACATCCTGGTGATGTTGCTTTTTTTTGTGGTAAGGTACATTATTATGTCCGTGAATTGAGGATCAGTTCTTTGTTGCATTTTTACTGTCGCCAGGGACATATCAGAAGTAGAGGTGTTGAGAAGCTCTTTGGCTGCTTGCAGTAAGTGAGGATTTGTGCTTTTTTCTGTAGAAGCAGGTGGATGCAGCAAAGTGACTTGAGGTGCTGTAGGAGTGTCCACAGAGAGCACATCTGTGGCATGGAAAGGAAGAGCTTGTAGACAGGATTCTTCATATGTTGAGGATGATGTGGAGGGATACCATCTCCAGCTTACACCATAAGCATTGGAATGAACTCAACCTGGTCTGTACTGAATTTCAAAGTTGTAGCTTTGCAGCATGGTGATCCATTGGGCAAACTTGCCTACTGGCTCCTTCATTTCAAATAATCATCTGCGGGCAGAGTGATCAACGATAGCTGTAAAGGAGGAGTAGCGAAGGTAGCAGTCAAATTTCTTTATGGCAGATACCATGGCTAGACATTCTTTTTCTGTTATGCCATAGCTCTGCTCAGCTGAGGAAAGGGAGTACCTGGCATAGAAAACAACTCATTCTGTTCAATCTTGTATTTGACATAGCACAGTGCCTACTGCAAGGGAACTAGCATCTGAGTAGAGTTTGAAGGGCTGGTTGAATCTTGGGTAGGCCAATACTGGAGAAGAGATTTGTTTTTCTTTCAAGGTTTCAAAGACCTCTTTGCACTCTGAAGTCCATGCATATTCACATCCCTTTTTGGTGAGGGCATAGAGTGGAGCTGCAATATTGGCATAGTTGCAAATGAACTTTCTGTAGTATTAAGACAAGCCTAGGAAAGCTCTAAGGTCTTTGAGAGTGTTAGGTTCTGGATAGTCTATGACTGCTGAGAGCTTGTCTGGGTCTGGAGAGATGCCTTGAGAACTAACAACATGTCCCAGGTAATGAATTTGATGCTGTGCAAAACAACACTTCTCTGGGTGAAGCTTGAGATTGGCTTGTCTGAGACATTCAAACACTTCTTTGAGATGTTGGATGTACTCTGGCAAAGTTCAGCTGAAGACAATAACATTGTCTAGGTAGACTAGGCAATATTTCTAAGATAACCCATGCAATACAGCTTCCATAACATGTTTGAATGTGGCTGGACTGTTCCAAAGTCCCATAGGCAGTCGTTTGAATTGAAAAAGTCCCAAGTGGTGGTGCCAGACTGTGTATGGATGAGAAACTGGACCAAAGAAGACTGAGTAGAACCCACTCTGAAGATCTAGAGTGGTGAAGTAAGCTGGGCTGGCCACTCCAAAACTCTCTAAGGCATCTTCGGTTGTATGTAAGGGATGAGCATCCTATTCTGTATAGGCATTGAGCTTTCTGTAGTCCACCACAAAGTGATACCCCTTGTCCTTCTTTATCACCAGCAGACAAAATGCACCCCAGCGACTTGTAAATTCTTCAACAATGTCTTGTTCAAGCATGTCTTTGATTATGTCCTCTAGGACTTGTTTCTGTTTATGTCCGATGTTGTAGGCTCACTGATGGATTGGTTTCTGATTGGGTTGCACCTCGATGGTGTGCTGCAGGATATCACAGTATCCAAGCTTATTATCTGGACCAACAAAGACATCTGGGTAATTCTCCAGGAATTTCAAAAGTTGTTTTTCTGTTGGAGATGCTGGAAGTTTTGAAAAGGATAGTCACTTACTGAGGGGTAACCCTGGTAAAACTGGAGTGGTTGTGATAGTACTGACAGGACTAGAGCTGATGGGACCAGGCTGAGATTCTTGCATGAGATGGAGCTGGTCCCCTATAGACAAGCTTTCCAGTACTGGTACCCTTTGAGATAACTACTGGTTCATCTGTGAAGTTGCAGCATTTTTGGAAGACTGTGTCACCATGCACTGCAAACAAGGGCCGGATATTCAGAAGGATTGCACATGGCACAACACTGTTGTGCCATGTGCAACCCACTGATGTGCCCCGGCACAATATTCAAACAGGGATTGAGCCTGGCACAAATCCCAATGTGTCAGAGCGCATCAGTAATGTATGCAGCACAGGTAGGGGGGCCTGTCCATGCATACTCCGCACATCCTGATATTCAGCCAGGGATGTGCGGGTCCCTCTACGCTAACCCCACCTCGCTGCACAGGTGAGCAAAAAAAGGAGATCAGCTGGCCACCCACAGGTAAGCTGCAGTGTTGCAGGGCTCAACACGGCAGCTGCCACCTGTGGGTGGCCACTCGAGCTCTGGCTGCACCTTTGTGGCAGCGACCCCCCCTTGCCCAATCATGGGCATACATAGAAGAAGGATAGTCCTATATTCCTGGTGGTCCAGTGGACTGCTTGCAGCCCGATCGCGGGCATAAGTCTGTTTAAAACATTCAACACTATCTCTGGTGGTCCAGTGGACCGCTTGCTGTCCGATCACGGACATAAGTCTGTTTAAAATATGTAACACTATCCCTGGTGGTCCAGTGGACCACTCGCAGCCCGATCGCAGGCATATGTTGAGAAATTCACTAAAAATACCACCAACAGCTTAATCTTGTTCAAGGTCAGTTGGCATTCATCTGTATCCCCCTCCCCCGGGTCGTGCCTGAAAATAGGCAGGATTTGTCTAGTGCACTTACTCGGTCAACAAAAGCTAAATAAATCAAATAAGTAAATAAATATAAATATCCCATATCCCTGGACTGTGTAGTACGGTATGAGCTGTATGCCCATTGGCTCACGCTGTGTAGACCCAATGGGCGTATCCCCACGGTGTCAGTCGGTGGGCGGTGGGGCAGCAGGTGGGTGGGGAGCTGCGCCCACCACTGACTGGGGAGTGGGGCGGTGGGGGCTCAGTGGGTGGGTGGGAAGGGGTACCGCTAGACCACCAGGTTGGATTGGTGTTGCATTATTTTCACTGACACCTGCGATCGGGCTGCGAGCGGTTCACTGGACCACCAGGGATAGTGTTACATGTTTTAAACAGACTTATGCCTGCGATCAGGCTGCAAGTGGTCCACTGGACCACCAGGGATAGTGTTAACAGTTCAAACAGACCTATGCCAGCGATCAGGCTGCAGGCGGTCCACTGGACCACCAGGGATATAGGACGATTCTAATATTCTACATATGCCCACAATCGGGCAGTGGGGCACTTTGTCGTGATGTGCAGGGGGCATCGGTCCCCGACGGCTGCAGCCAGGCAGGGTGCCAGGCGCAAGTCGCCGAGGATCAGCGCACCTGCATGCAAATGGGGCCATAATGACATGCAAATGGCCCCATTTGCACCTTGCATGCATTATGGCCCCATTTGCATGTGCACTTTTGAATATCGTGGTTGTTGCACCTAGCGCAATGGAACTTGCGCTAGCGTATCCCACTGATCCACTCTGGCCACTTGTGCTGGCACAGTGCCACTGCACCATGCACACTGTGGGTAGCCAGGGTGTGATATTCAACTATGCTGTGCCATGGCGCAGCTCTGTTGAATATCACCCTGTCGATGCCCCTGCACAGCCAAGTTGCGCTGCACCCAGGCTTGCACCACAGCCTGGCGCAGTCTGAATATCCTGCCCAAGGTGTTTCCTGGGAGAAGACCTGATGAATGCAGAGTGGGAGATTCTGTGATGATGTCAACAACACCTTGTGGGAGTGGTTTATCTTGAATCTTGGCAATCAAAACCATCTCTGTCTTAGGAGGCACAGTGACTGAGTCTGTAGCTGCAAGTTGCCTCCGAGGGTCTAGTGACAGTTTGTTTGATGCAAAGTCCAGGATGACTTTGTGGGCTTTGAGGAAGTCCAGGCCAAGAATTACTGCTGGTTGTAGATCAGGCACTAGGTAGAACTGGACAGTAGCTTGCTGTGAGCCGAAGTATAGCCTGAGATGGACCACGCCTGTAATAGATACTGTAGCAGTACTTGCTGTGATAATGTACTTTAAGTCAGCTGGAGAGACATTGGGTAAATGATGAATGGCTTGGTTGTTCAGAATGCTAGTATTGACAACTGAGATCTCTGTTCCAGTGTAGACCAAGGCATGTGTGGACCAGTCTACGATGGTTACAGGGACATAGTTTGCTAGGAGTGGTGATCTGATAACAGGTACCTTTGCCCCTGGAAGTGATACAGTGCCAGAGGGGGCAGCTGGAGGATGCTGTTTGCTTGAATTGCGAGAGTCAGAGGGGCAGTCAGTTGCTGTGTTCCCCAGCCCAACAAAAGGCCCGTGTCTGTTGGGCAATGCTTGTTTCCCTGATCCTGGGAGTAGTTACAATTATCTTGCTGATTGTGCTGTGGTGGGCGTCTTTGGTTGTCTTGATTTCTGTAGTAGCACTTTAGCTTTTGGCAGACAGTGGCAGTGTGTCCTCTGAATCCACACCACTGGCTGGTCACAGGTTCTCATGAAGGTGGAGGTGGATTAGGTCACTGTCAAGGTGGTTGAAGAGCGTTGACAGAAGTAGCAGAAGAAGCAGCTGAGCTGAGTTGTAAGCTATTGACAGTTGTAATGAGCTTGTCAATTATTACTTATTGCTGTTGGACACATGTTGTGAGTGGAGCCATTTGTGAGGACTGAGGTGCTGGTACACCGGTGGACTGGAACATTGAGATGGACTCTTGTGCATGTCGTGCAGCTTGTATTGTGTCCATCGAGGTTGTTGGCTTTTGCTGAATTACATACGTTTGGAATTGAGGCAGTAGTCCCTGGACAAAAGCTGTGATTTGATCTTTTTCTGTTTTCTGCAGACATTTGCATTGTGACTCAATGTTCACTATAAATGCTTCTAGAGATTCAGAGGGTTGCAAGGTACGTTCCCACAGTTGTTGTTCCAATAACCAGGGTGGATGTGCTTGGACAACATGGTCTTTGAAAGTTGCATTCAGAGTGGCAGTATATCTTTTGACTTGTTCTGGAAATACATCGAACCAGGAAATGGCAGTCCCTCTCAGAAGCAAGTGCAAGGCATTGGAAATATGCAAAGGACCAGTCCAACCATTGAAAGAAATCCAGGCTTGGAATTGCTTGAACCAGTTGACAGTGTCTTCGTGAGGCAAGGCTGAGAAGGGTACTGGCTATAGGCTGATATGGACTGTGGACTGTGGTGAAATAGTTTTAATGTAGGCAAGGTCCTCTTGAATGGTTTGCATAGCTGGTGCTCCTTGAGCTGAGAGGGAAGACTGGATGTCATGCAGGATGGTTTCTATTTTGCAGCCCTATGCCCTTGAGGTGGGTGAAGGTAGAACTCTGGACACTCTGGCACCCAGATCTGCATCATCTTTGGACATTGTGGTTGGAGACAAGCTTCATTTCACTGAGCGAAAGTTGTAAAGGATGAGAAGGAGTTGCCGTCATGCAGGAGATGGGATGTCGTGGAGTAGATGAAATGCTGAGGAGAAAATATTTTTGTGTACAAAAGTATAATTATTTGTAAGTAAAGTTCATCAGTTGACATCTTTATAAACAATTCCAACTGTTCTGTGTTGTCTGTTATTTAAATAAATGTTTCATTGCAAAATCAGCTATTTGTTGCAGTGACCATTCATTTCAATAGGTTTGCCATTGATTTCTATGTAGTGAGGTCATTTTGATCATCTGGTGCCCTTCACAAGATGGCTGCTGACCCTTGACATACAGTTCCTGTTTAATGACTTTACCAAGATGGCCAGCAGTAGGTGGGTTAGGGATCACTTCCTTTCTTCGCTGTGTAAACAAAGATGGATGCTTTGTGCCACGAGGCTGCCTGGAGTTACTGCAATGTTTAAAATGGTGACTGCCACGCTGCTGTCCTTCTTCCCCAATCCTGAGATGGAAAAAAAATGGTGGGGCTTTCTGTATTTTTGGTGAGTGACTAAACTTCCTGGTGAATTTTGTGTTTAACTTTATTACTCTCTGTTTTGCTTTATGGAGCTTTTGTTTGTATCTTTTAATTAGTTTGCAGTTGTCTCCCAGGCTATTCTGTGGTTTAGTTCATGTACTGCCCCCCCCAGTGATTTATTTAGTTATCTTAGTGCCCTGCTTGTGTTTTGGTTTGTTTTCTTGCCCCCGATTATTTGTTTAAGCTATGCCCTGCTTTGAATTATGCCACTGTCTGGCCACAGAGTTTCTTATACCCCTTATGTTTATTTATTTATTGTGCTTCCTTGCATGCATTTATTGTTATTTTCTTACTTTACCCCTTTTATTTTATTGTTTGTATGGCTCCTTTTTGTGGATCATGGACAAGTGTGGAGTGGATCACTCTGTTTTTGCAGTTTTGAGTTATTTATTTATTTATTTTTTGAATGGCCGCTTTGTTTATGCATGGCTGAGGGGAAGCAGAGGCTCCGTAGTTGCAGGAGTGACTGAGCCGTGAAGTTCCACAGAGAGGCTGAACCTGTGGTCTGTGCCTGTATGAAGAGCGGAGCTCTGGTTCATTCCTTTTCTGCATTGGTGCCCTGGGGTAGCTGTTGAAAAGGCCATGGAGCTACGATTATTTGGGAGGAGTGCTCTGTTTTAGTGGTAGTGGCAATAGGAAAGCTGCAGATAAGAGGAGGGATTGGGCGGCAGGGCTGGGCAAAGTTGGAGAGCCCTGAGGCCGTTTTGGTGTTCCAAGTGGCTTTGTGAATAGGTGGCACTGAAGAGAAAATCCGCAGACTTGAGGAGGGCAGAGATGATTCACAAGTAAGTTAACTCGGAGCTCAGCCATGGTTGTAGGTGGTGGAAGGGCTGAGATGGGGCCGAGATGTATGCAGTCCCTCAAGGCAACCAGGAGCATGTTTAAATGGAGCAGTCCCAGTACATTGATTTATGCATTTTATTTTTTTCTTTTCTTTGGAGCTGCGATCCTCACTGGGAGAGACACTGGGTTTGATAGCTGTAGCTGGGAGGGTAGAAGGAGATTGCTTGGCAAAACAGAGCAGGTTAAACCTTTTGTGACAGGCAGGGATTTTCATGCAGGCCTGCTGCCACAAGGGAAAGGCTTCTGGGGAGGTGCACTTTGCAGCTCCGTGGTGCTCAGGCTTGGATAATTTTTAACTTTAACAGTTCTTTCATTTAGCAGCTGGCTAGTAATATGCCCAGTTTTTCCTTTGACAGTCTTAGTACAGTAAAGGCAGGATACAATCATTTTTCTGCAGGCAGGACTGTAGTGCAGTAACATTCAAGCTGTTCAGGCATACTGGGACAAGTGACTTGGGGCACCCAGCGATGCAGACAAGTAAGATGGGGTTGGGCAGAAGAAGGTCTGCATTCTCCACCACATGTGGTGTTTTGATGTTGGTCTGTCACTAAGGACTCCTACCTTCTTTCTGCTCTGCCAGGGCCATCGGTTGCTGCTGTAGTGGACACCTTGCTGGATCGTTTGAATGACTGACAGATGCATAAAATAATGAATAAGTGTGGTTTATTTAGGGACATCAGCAGGGAGCTTCATCTCACATGAGGTTCAGACTCAGACTAACTGAATGACAGCTCCAACTAAGGGGGTGTAGCCACAGCTAAGCTAGTAATTAGCATATAGAATTTATATAATTACCCCTAACTTGCTACAATTGTCTTGAGTTCTTAAAGGGGCGGCAGCTAAATTAGCCCCATGCTTAAGCTGTACTCCAGATTTGCATGTTATGCTTGTCTACCAGGAAAGTTGCCATGCTAAAGAATAAGTAATTACCATGGTCTGCAACTAGGAGAAGAACCTATCTAGCAATTGTTTTGCATACATAGTGGGTTAGGGACTAATATTACAGCACAGGAATTCAAATTTCTGATTTATTTTAAACAATGTCAATATGGGTATCAAAAGTTAGGTTTCTATGTAAGTACTGTACATTCACAGGTACTTGAATATTTGAACTGTCTCCTAGTGATTGCCCTGAACCCCAAAGTTAGACAGATCAACTCTGGTTAGGGATAGTTTCTGAGCTACAACAAAAAGGATTAGTTTAGGTTCTGCCTCCTTTAGTATTAGTTTGTGATCTACAGACCACTTACATAGAGTGTTACAATTTCCTTTTAATTCCTCCTGAATTGTAGCACCTCTGCTGCTGAAACAAAGATAACCATGTCATCAGCATACATAATCATGTTTATAACTTTACAGTAAGTATGCAGTTTGTTCATACAGATAGAGAACAGAAAACGGTGCAAAACTGATTGCTGAGGGACTCAAATCATAAGAAGGGATGACATGAGGGAGAGTATATCATATTTTTGTGGTTAAATAGCAATTGCTTTGGCAGTTTCTAAAATAATTCAGTGTATACAGAGACATTCTGATATCAGCCAGTTTCTGGAGCAAGATATCATGACTCACTAGGTAGAAAACCTTCTGACTTGCTGGATTAAAGGTTTCTAGTTAGTGTCACTTTTGTCACAAAAGTGACATTCACTAGAAACCTCTAATTCAACAAGTCAATGATGTTTAAGTCAGGGATACTAGAGCTCTGTGGGTACTGAAATGCTTCCTAAATCCAGGTTGTGAAGGCATTAGTGGCTGATATTTCTCTAAATATGAACTGAGTTGAGCAAAGACCATTTGAATAGTTTTGCTAATACCAGTGGCGCAAAAATACAGCTGTAATGTGTCATGCTAGCCCTGTCATCTGATTCAAATCTGAAATATATAGTAGCTGTTTTCCATAAGGTAGGAACAGTATTAGAGAGCAGTGATTGATTTAATAGATACATGACTGGTTTGGCTAATATATGTGTGGCCATCTTTTGAAATTTTTGGATGCAATTTGTCTACTACATACATTGTTAATGTTTAAGTTTAGAAGCAGATGTAGTATATCAACTTCAGAAATCACAAAGAAATTGAACTTAACGGGGAAAGATGAAAGGCCCAGACTGACAAATCCCAGGTACTATGCCTCACAAGTGGAACTAGCCAGGGATGTTAGATACTGTATGTCAGATGTTAGTAAAATAGTTGTTAAATAGATTAAAGACATCATGCACAGTACTATAATGTAACACTTATGATTTATACAGCCAAATTTGGCTACCTCATCAGGATTTGGAGTTTCTTTAAATGAGTTCCAAAATACCCTCAGATCTAGAAATTGGCCAGTTGTCTTCCTTTAGGCATTTAGACTTTGTCTCTATGTCTTTTCTGCATGCATTTCTTAAACTTTAAATCATAGATCAGTTGAATCTTTGGTTGTGAGATATTTGCTCCAGCAGAGGTTTCTGTCCCTCATAGTTTAAAATATTTCAGTGATCAGTCAAGAGAAATTATTGCCTTTCATTTGCTTTTATATTAGAGGTGCATCTTTCAGAAATGTTAGTAAAACTCTTCCCATTAAAAAGAAGTTGCAGCATCTAAACCATTATGGTTCTCAGTCTCAGACTAGCTTACAGCAGACAAATTTTGGATAAAAAGTGGGACACATGGGGTTTGGGATATTATGGTGTGAAATCAGTTTGGGAGGTACTCTAGTTTTAAATAATTTTCTTGCACAGGCAACCAGACAGTGATCAGTAGTACAATCAGGAAACACATGTGAACTAGCCACACTTTGGGTCTGTTAGTAATATTCCACTCTACGGTTGAATGAGTCCTATTTTTGTTATTAAGTCTGGTAGGAAATTTTATTATTTGTACCATATTATAAGAAGACAATGCTACATTAGTGTTTTTCTATAAGTTAATATCCAGACAAAGTAAATTAAAATCACCTAAAATTATATCTTCATTATTGTCCAAGTTAAACTGCACAACATGATCTAGTAAAGGGAGAGTCTTGTCAGTAAAGTTGGGTGAGCAGGAAATGGATGAATCCAGGATCTGTATACCCATGATGCCTTGGAATAGAATAAAGGCTTTATAGTGTATGTCTGTGGTTAGAAGAGAAGCACATAAGCCAAATAATTTGGACATCCCTTCTCTCCAATGATTCTTTTACAGATCATACGCACTGCTCTTCTTGCAAACTGCCTCTTCAATATATTATCTCCAAGTGTGCAAAATGCTTGATTTCCTCGAGTCTGACATAATACTTGGCTGAGACAGCAACTGCACTACACTACACCAAGAAGTTCCAACAGGACAAAACATGTGCCTGCATCTTTTCATTCTCAGCCTATATTGAATAACATATACAAGCCTGTTTAAAAGGTGATTTCTGTTCTGGTACTGCCTTGTCAGTCTACACTGGTAGGGCCATAAGCTAGGGAGCCTGCAATAAGAGCAGATTTGATAGACCTGAAGGCCTTCTTCTTCTCTCTTTCATATGTTCATATTGCACAAGGATTTGTATACCCATGATGCCTTGCAACAGGATTAAGGCTTTTGAATGTTTGTGAACAGGTTGGAGACATGCACATAAACCAAACAATTTACATGTTTGTTATTTCCTAGCATCCTTCTACAGATCATATGCACCACTCTTCCTGCAAACTGCCTCTTCTGTGTGTTACCCCTGACTCATGTACTACCTGCCTGCATGTCTTGACAACCAGTTCACTTTTAGTGAAACCCTTGCTTCAGTGCTTTTGCATTGATGGTTGTATAAATTGCTTTCCTGTCTTGGGGCCATCATGACCCAAAACATTCCCATCATGTGGCTAGTTGACTCCATGCCCTGGGCTGAGGCAAACAGCTAGAGCACACTGATGAATCTTAACATGAATGAACTTTGTCTGTGTTTTGCTGTTCTCAGCCTTTGGAGATTGTTTGTGAGGCCATTGGGTACCTTACAATCTTACATCAAACCTAGTCAGCATAAATTCCATCATGGTAAGTCACATATATTATTCAAGTGTCAGTGGCTCAGTAGGTAGCACACTTGCCCCTGAGGCCGGGACATATACTGACACTGTAGTGCAGCATGAGGAGGGTGCTGCACTTCTGAGGTGCCAGCTTTTGGATGAGATGTTAAACTGGGTCCCATCTGCCTGGATTGGTGGTAGTTCAGGTGGATGTTAAAGATCCCATGGCACTTATCGAAAAAGAGTAGGGGAAATTTTTTATTCAAGATTTTCAAACAAAAATACAGAAAAGTTTTACAGCATACAAAACTATAATGAAAAAGAAAAACAGAAAGAAAAATACAAGAGTGTCAAAAGGAAAACAAAAAGAATCATCATCCAACAACCCCCCCCCCCACACACACAAAAAGAGTAGGGGAATTTCCTCGGTGTCCTGGCAAAATTTTCCCCTTTCTCTAAAAAATACCACCAACACCTTAATCTGGTTCAATTTCAATTGCTTACCATCTGTATCCCCTCTCCTCCTGGTTGCCCCTGAAAAAGGGACTTCTAGGCCCAGTGGGCTTACTGGGTCAACAAAATTCAATAAATAAATAAATAAATAATAAATAAGATGCTTTGCATTAAGGGGGAATGCGCAAATTTATGTCTATTTGACACTTGCCTTCACAGCCATGGTACTTTTCTGTAATCCTTGCTTTGGAGCTTTTGCATTAATGTGCATGTTCTTTTATATTTAGAAACTGGATAAAGATGGCTGCCACAAATATTGATCAATGATTGGACAAAGCAGCTACACTGCCATACTTATACATACTTACGAGCGCACAGTGCTGCATTTTGCAAGCCAAAACATCTAATAGCAAACAATTTAATAAGTGAAAAAGCATGGTCCAAGTTGTTGAGTTCACTAGCATATGTAGTCACTCCTCCAGTATGTGTTTAGGAGCACTCGGCCAGGTCTTATGCCTCAGCACACACTAGAAGAGTACCTACACATTCCAATAAATACACACACACTGCCAGGTGTATACACTTACATATTTATAGGATGCCTGTAAGAATAAAAATAACCCAACAAACACATTAATGTAGTAGGCATGGACAGAAACAATTGCTGATAAATCCATTTATGAGACCAACTATATGTATAAATGTAAAATGTTACATTTATACATTTAGTATATTTGTCATTAGAGACTTATACAGCTAGTCATAAGATGAGCCCCCAGCCAGCTGGCACTCTTTGTTTTACTTTCATTTCTACAAGAGCTCCTAATAGGATAGTCGTCCTTCACACTACTCATCAGTAAAATCCCTAAACCATACCTCTTTTTTTGCAGCCTGTCAGCCCCTTTCTTGCAACATTTCACTCTTCCTGAAGTGCCAAACAGCAACATGCTTTTCTCAGCACCCAGCTTTTGCTGCAGGAATTTACTTTATCCCTTGATCCCTACTTTTTCATTTCATTTTTTTTTTTGTGTGCATACTGTACCTCCTTTCTGACCAACTAGTCAGCACTGCTTCTCATTCAGTCCTCCCCACATGTCAGCTGCACATCTCCCTGACTCACAGCAGCCACTCTACATCTCCCCAACTCACAGAGGCAAACTCTCAAAACAAAAAATCTCTCAGTCTGCCACATTTTCATCGATGTGCATTTCCTCTCTTGCTCACTCCTTCCCTAAAGCAAGCCACAACCACTCACTACTACGCTCCCAAATCCATGCCACTTGCTCGCCTCACTCACAAAACAAAACCCTTGATTATAAAGTAATACTCCTGATTTCACTGAAATCAGGCTGCTTATCTAAATAAAACAATTAACAACTTAAGCAGATGGTTGCAAAGAGCTCACATGGAGACTTGCTAAACAGATTTCCTTACTAACAGCAGTCATCATTTTTTTCTTTAAAATTTCACTTGCACACTCGCTCCACCAATAGCAAGAGATGTCAGAGCATAAAGACATTGGAGCATCAGTAGCAACCACTATCAGCCACTCTGTCCAGCATAGTAACACATGGCCACACCACCAAAAAGTCTACTGTAGTTTCATTTTTTTTTGGGGGGGGGGGATTTAAAATAAATGGCACTTAAAAATTGGTCTACTGACTTCCAGTGATGTCACAGACCTGATAACAGCCTGAAATAGAAGCTCCTGATCCCCGACCTGAAAACCTTTCCCTTCAGATTAAAATCAAAATTTTTCACAATCTAATGTCAGGAGATTGTGACGGAACTAGATGAAGCACTAGAGCTCAAGTCAAAGGACAAAAAATGTCACTGCAAGCCTCAGGATTTAGCTCCTGAGAGGACAACCGCAGCCGACATGTGTCTCCAGCCATTTCCAAGAGCCACGAGGAAGACACAGATCACAAGTCAGAGAAGCTATCCAGGAGTCGCTTTGAGACACTTCTACATAAAATAAAAGCATCTCATAGGGAAGGTCATCAAGAATTTAAAAAGCTTAATGAACATTTGATAGGAGTGGAAACCCAATTGAATGAGGCAGAAGAGCAAGTTGGAATCATGGACAGTGGTGTCCTCCAGCTTGGTGCTGCAGTAGCAGCGTTAATCCCCCATGCTGATGCACTGCAGGCAAAATACATGGATTTAGAGGCGAGATCCTGAAGGGACAGTTTACGACTCTTGGGGCTCCCCAAGGGGATTGAGACTGGAAATATTTGTGACTTTCTCAGAGACCTACAAAGAGAAGTTCTGGCCCTCCCAGATACCCTGGAAATCAAGTTGGAAAGAGCAAATATGACCTACAGCCTAGGCCCATGGACTCCAATGCAAGACCATGACAAATAATAATGAAATTCGCCAGATATCAAGTAAAGGAGGAGGTGCTCCGGCTGGCATGGCAAAAAAAAGGAATTTGGCTACAAAGGTGCCAGATTGTTTTTGGACCAAGATTATACCACAGAAATTCAGCAGCAATGACTACGATACACACAGTAGATGTAATCAAAGCTCTGTGAGCTAAACAAATCAAAGTACAGATGCCCTATCCAGCAAAGCTAAAGTTTTTTTTGGAAGAAGGCATTCTTATGTATCACTCACTGGAGGAAGCATACCGTGGTCTACAAGGAAAGAATTTAGCGATTCCTCTGAGGTAACCACTTTTGGCTCCGGCTTTGAAAACAGTAAAGTGACTGGTTCATGGTCCAGAGGGCTGGTATTAGTCCCATAAGAGGCAAAGCCTATTTCAAGTTAGCAGGAGAAATGCATGTCCGCCATCTGTATTTCAAAATGCATACTCTAGGTACTGAACATGCTGATGCACTGGATTATCATTTTTTGACTACGCACTAGCTACACCTAGAGGACACAGTGGAAAACTGCAAGTGGGACCCATATTAATGCTCGTAATTTTATAAGCTGCAAAGCAATGGTCTTTTCTGCTTCTCATAATTGGTTTCCCATTGCACCGGCCCAATGGCACTGAAGGTTGAGACGCTGGACACCACACCTTGTGCTATGCCTGTGACCCAGGTTTGGGAATGGGCTGGGATTGTTGGGGATCAGCCTGGGGGGCATGAGCTGGATTAGGCTGCCATATGGCAGCTCTCCTTTTATGGGGAGAGTTTGGGGAGGGTGGTGTGACTGGCACATATGGATACTGGCAGATGCCAGAGGTTACATTGCAACCGGTGCCTGGAATCTCCTGGGAGACATGCCAGGCACTGATACTCTGCATCACTGCATCATTGCACAGCATGCCTCCCTTGCACAACTGACAAAATAGTGGCCACCTATATGATGCCCTGCTCTGCTGGCTCCAGTAGCCTGCCACGGCACTTCAGGCCACTGACCTAGCCTGTCTCCCAATGTCATCCGAGCAAAAAAACACACTCCTCAGCCATAATTCTAAAGTGCAAATATACTTTATTCCATTAAAATAATGCCATAACAGTTTGGCAGGTCCACACACAGAGCACAATTTCCCTGACTGGTTTCTTACCACCTAGTACGTCATCAGGGGGATCCACAGCTTTACTAACTGAGCTGAGTATGGTTGACACCTGGAGACACATCCATGGTTCAACAAAAAGATACACATTTTATTCAACACCCCACCAAATTTACTCCAGAACTGACCTCTTTCTAATATTCAGAAAGCACTCAGATACACTCCATACATGTACAATAGGCTAGTTAGGGATTTTGGACCATGTCACAGTCCTACTAAAATGTCATTTACAGACACAAATAAAATCGAGCTTCTGGAGACTCAATGTCTCCCTACTACAAGACAGGGACATCTGGAACCAAATAAAGATGTTTATGAAACAAGCAATTCAGGACAATCAAGCCCCAGAAGTTTCACCCGGTATCCTCTGGAATACGATTAAGACAGTGGTCCAGGGTAAGTTAATTGGCATCGCCGCAGGTTGTAAAAGAGATAGATTAAAGAAGCAACAGACCCTAGAAACAAAAATTCTAGAATTAGAGCTTCTACAACAAGTCAAATTAGATAGGAAGAGGGGATGGGAAGTGACGTAAAGTGGAACAAAATTTAAAATATCTGTACCAGAGATATTACAGGGAGGCCCACCCACCCTTTGATTATTAGCATGCAGGACACATACACAATGAAGCAAGTCCCATATTAGTAAGATACTACACCTAGTGGTAGATCAGAAGGTAATGAAGACCCATAATAGCATGGCTGCTTTCCAGCATTATTACAAAAATCTTTTTTCAGCAAAACCTCCCCAGTCAACAGAAGTCCTTGATGCCTTTTTGGGGACCCTTTCACTCCCTCAGATTACACAAGCACAAAATGAGACATTATGTGCCCCCATCTGAGAGGCTGAGATAGTCCAGGAAACAAGGAGAAGCAAAAGAGGAAAATGCCTGGGAACTGATGGATTCCTGCCCAAATTCTATTAGAGGTTCCAGGGTCATACATCCTAAAATATTGGAGGGGCACAAAATCCAAGCCTCTCTAGGGGAGGTCTGGGGGCATGCTCCCCCAGGAACATTTTGAAAAATTTAAGTCAAATGGTACATTTTGGTGACTTTTAGCAGGCCAAAAATATGTTACCCAACAAGCTAAATGCCATAATGATGCTAGAGCAATGATACGTTGTTCTCGTTCTTTGTTCAGTCTGTGTACAGTGATCTTTTGTATTTCAAATAAATGTTTAAAGAACTGAACTTGTGCATTTTGTCTGTCTTTTATCATATATAGGATCAGCTAACTAATTAATCCATTCCTAGCTCACTCATTCACTGCTAAATAATAGAAATGCATCATTTGAATTTTCCTATTCAGTCATGTACTATAAATGTTATTCATGAAAAATAATGACATAGGTCATCTGTTCTTTCTGATGATTTATTCAAAATGTGATAAATGGTGAAAGGCACACTGAGCAGTAATCTGTTCCCAGGTTTGACTCGGGTAAGGGTAACATATGAATATACAGTAATTCAAAACAATAAAAGATTCACAGTATACAAGCACAGTTATAGTTAGGTAATTCATAATACAGGATAAATAATCACAATACAGACTGAAAAAAAATTCAGGAATAGGACAGACAGGTAACAAATAGGGCCGAAAGAAACTCTGTACTGTGTGTTATTTTCATTGTGTTACTTACATCAGTTAAAACAATCAGTCATCAGTTTATAACTGATTAGCAGGTGAGGAAAGCGTGGTAAACAGTATAAACATGGTAAAACAACATATACTGGCTATTTTGTGAGACACAAATACAAGTTAGAGTGGAATAATATTAATTGGCTAATTAAGATGGGAGGCAGTATAGTATGGTAGTTTAAGGCTTTGAGCTGCAGACCTGGAGACCTGGGTTGGAATCCCACAACCCCATTTGCATACTGTGTGACCCTAAGCAAGTCACTAAACTTCCTTGTGCTCCCAGATTTCACCTGTAAACAAGCTCTTAGCTTAGTATGTCTCTCCTGGTTAAATAAAAAAAAAAAGAACTAGCAGCACCTCTGGCAATCATGTTTACCAAGTTACTCAACACAGTAGTGGTTCCAGAGAACTGGAAGAGGGCACATGTAATCACAATACAGAAAATTGGTTATATTGTAGAAGCTGGGAACTATGGGCCGGTCAGCCTCTCCTCAGTAGAGGGTAAGAAAATGAAGGCACAGCTTAAAGAAAGAATAGTGGCACACTTGTAATCCAACAGTGTCTAGGAATGGAGGCAACATGGATTCACAGCGGAAAGGTCGTGACCGACGAACCTGACAGATTTGTTTGACTTAGGTACAAATGAGGTCACCCAAGGGGAGGGGGCGTGGACATCACCTACCTCGATTCCAGCAAGGCCTTCGACACAGTCCCACATAAAAGGATGCTTAACAAGATGGGTAGTCTGGGCATGTTGCACAAGGTGGTAAACTGTGTTAGGAGATGGCTAACAGACTGGAAGCAGAGGGTGGTGGTAAGAGGGTGGGTAATCAGTAGGATACCTCAGGGATCAGTCATTGGGCCATTTCTGTTTAATGTCTTCATTAGTGACATTGTTGAAGGGCTGGAGGAAAATATCTGCCTGTTTGCAAATGACACCAAGATCTGCAATAGTGTGGATACTCCAGATGGAGTGGAGAGTGAGGATGGACCTGGGGAAGAATGAAAAAAGGAGTGACAACCTGTGTTCAGTTCAAAGACATGCAAAATAATACACCTAGGACAGGGGAACCTTGGGGAGAAATACAGGATGGGGGGGAGTTGCTGACTATCACCAAGGAAGAAAAGGACCTGCAAGGTGTCTATGCAGAGTGCTAAAGCTACAACAAACGTCAAAACCCATTCCACTGGAATGGTGGTGCAGTGAAAAAATATATACATAGCATACTACAAAAACCATCAAGTGCCACCAACATACAATTGCACCGTTGACTCTGGATTCAGAGTCAGCGGTGCAATTGTATGTTGGTGGCACTTTTTAAATTCTTCATATGAATAAATATGGTAATCCAGCAGTGGTGAGTGAGTGCTAAGGCTGCAGCGAAGGTCAGTGGCGTGCTGGGGTGCAAGGCAGAAGTATCAGCAGCAGATGGCGGGAGATAGTGATGTTACTGTATAAACTCTGGTGAACCCTAACCTAGAGTACTGTGTGCAATTCTGGAGGCTGCATCTTCGTAAGGCTTTTTGATAGGGAGGAAGCATTCCATAGAAGGGAGACTAAGATGGTACAGGCCTTGCACCTGAAAACATATGAGAGATTAAAGTACCTCAATATGTACTCGTTGGAGGAGAGGAGGGATCGGGAGGATATGACAGAAACATTCAAGAACCTGAAAGGCAAAAACAAAATGCAGGGGGAGATATGTGTGGAGTACAAGAACGAGTGGGCATGATATGAAATTACAGATGTTGCTGAGCTGCACGATGATTGCTACTGCTATCTGCTGCAGTGCTTAGCTCAACTCTTGGTGGTTCTCACATACACAAAACAATCCCTGGGCTTTATTACAGCATGGCCAATTACATATGGCAGCAGCAGTATAGATCAATTCTTCACATGGAGTCTTACCATACCTCGCATCGCATCATATCATATCAGCACTAGTCTTTTAAATGTAAGCAGACTGACTGAATGGGTACCACATTCTTAATTTAATCACCAACTGAAAAGCAAATTGAGGGTTTCCCATGCTAAGTGTCAAAGAATGTTTAAAATTTAAATTTTTATTATAAAATCACAAACACAGAAAAACTGCAATCAGGTACAACAGAGACCATGATGAGCAATCAAATGCAGAAAAAACAATGGGTGGGAAAGGAAGAATCAATTACATCAGCAACACATCTGTACCAACAGGCCCTTCAACCTGCTGCAAACATAACAAACCAGACTGCAATACAACCTACTTATTATTGCCAACAAAACTAAAACTGCCTGGGCAGTGGGCACACAGTCATTCAATTAGCCATTTAGTAACACCTCACCTCCTGCAGGCTCTCCAAAAGAGAAATAAACACCTATTTCCTTCAGTCCGCAGTCATGTTCTTTGTCAAGTAAAAAAAATGTAGAGCATGACTTGTCTCTGCTTTTTTTTTAATTAGTTGTTTACAGTATCCACGGTGCCCTTTAGACTAATTTTTTTTTTAATTCTGCCTATTCTGTCTTTGATGATAACCTGCCTGGATGGGGAGAATATTGAGAAGAACCCCTAAATACCTCTCTGGCATCTACCTTTTTAAATCATTAATAATTTGTAACAAATTTCAGACAGAGCCATTCACTATGTAATGTGACTTAAGTTTATTTTTTGACCCAGTCCTCATGCCAGCTTAATCTGACTCTGCCCTAAAAATTACAACATGATATTTTTCAGGACCCCTCTGACCTCTCAGTGCTGCTTAATCCAAATCTGGCACTTATTTTACATACTGGAAGAAACAGTCTGCATATTTTATTTTTCCCCTCACAACCTGTATTATAGATTTTTGAGCCCCTCTCTGTTCTGCTTAGTACCTTGCCTGGTGGTGCTTACTTTTTGTCAGGTACTGATCAACAATGATCACTGACAGCTCTCACTGCCATGCCAGCATTACTGTGTCTGAACGCTACCACATCTTCCAGTCAGTCCTGCTAGCCATAAACAGTTGCAGCATTTAGACCCACACTTCCTGGCTTTAACAATGCTCAAACAGTCCCTCCCCTCAATAGAATACAGCTTCACTTACTTCAGCACCCCCCCGATCAGATTGGCAGAGGCAGGAATCCGAGTCTGACAAACTGGTGGCTGAGGTCTTATCGGCTCATTGGCACATCCGCACTTTGCCAGCCCCCTCCCACTCCCTATAAGTGAACAAACAAACCCATTCAGATGGGTATTCAGACAACACAAAGTCCAAGCACATGGCATGCCTGCCATCTGCTGATTTTTACATACCAGAGTGACTGAGCGAGGTATAGGAAGAAATTTTCACTTCATAGGATTCAGCATCTTACCTTGATTATCTTTATGACTGCAGGCCCCGATGGTGATCACTGTCTGACAAGACTAATTGTTCCTCAGTCTTTCCTCCTCACACTCATGATGGAGAGGGAGATAGATGGTGCCAGAAAATGCGTGGTTTGCCATGCGGCACGTCATCTACCCTGTGTCTGTGGGACTGTGTGTCACTCTGCTATTGGCTAACTGATCTGATGAGTTTCTTCACGGTGATTGGGTGACAGAGGCAATGACTTTTAGTGCAGAACTGACAAGACAAACAGAAGTAGTGATTGTTGAAGTCATTACTGATTGTCAGCACGGACTACCAATCATTTCTTATACCACAGCTAACAAGCATACATTTCTTTTACAAAGTCGGACTTTGATTATTGAGCATGCAGATCAGATCATTGGCCTGACCCCAACCCCCAGCCCACCACCAAAGACTGTAAAAAAAGATATTGATTGTTTTCTGCCTTCTAATTGATGTAAACAAAATTAAAAATACACAATTAATTTTTCTACATTGATCAAAGATATTGGGGGGGGGGGCACATGCCCCCTCGGGCCCTATGGGCATGACGCCACTGAGAGGTTCTCAGGGACTACCATCCTCCTTTTACAGGGGGCATATACAGCAGCCATGTTAGAGGACACCCAACTTGCACCCTTCTGGAACTACGTGATCATTTCTGTGATACCCAAAACAGATAAAGACCCTACATTATGCCCCTCCTATCGCCCTATATCCATACTGAAAATAGATTACAAACTCTTCACAGCCATACTCAATAGGAGACTGGAAAGTATTATCCCAGGACTGGTGGGATTAGATCAGACTAGATCTGTCTCTGGCAGGCAAGTCCAGGACACTACATATTATCGACCATCTTAACACCACTGCCATGCTGGCCATACTTATGAGTATGGATGCTGAGAACGTGTTCTATCAAGTGGACTGGGTTTATTTAAACAGGGTCCTTGCTGGATTCCTCTTCTCTTCCACATTTCAGAGATACATTCTAATACTCTATACAGCTCTGAAGGCATGTGTAAGGGAAAATGGGCATTTATCTGAAAGTTTCTGGCTTGAGAGGGGTACCCTGCAGGGATGCCCCCTCTCACCAGTTCTTTTTGCCTTATAAATTAAACCCCTTGTACAAATAATCCAATCTGTAGAGACTGGGGGGGGGGCAAACCAGTACAACTAGCGTATACAGAACATAAAATCGAACTATACATAGATGATTTACCAGTGTATCTTACCAACCCTTTACATTCTCTACCCAGGTTGATGACATTAGTACAAAAGTGTTCATCACTATCAGGATATACCCCAAACACAGAAAAAACAGAAATTCTAACTATAGCATCCCCCCCCCATCATGCATTTCAGAAATTACCCCATGAGATGGCGGATATCATGACTTAAATACTTAGAAATAAATTTAAGGGCAACAGCTGCTCACCTTTGTGAGGATAATTACCTGCCATTAATGCAGACATTATAGGTTGACTTTAAGAGATGGTCCCTGCTTCCAATCCCACTCCATAATTGAATACAACTAGTCAAAATTAATGTACTACCTAGGTACCTATATTTGTTTCAGTATGCCCCGAAACATTTGAATAGAATTTGGTTCGGACAATCACAAAGAAGTCGATATAACTTTGTATGGGCTGACTCCCATCCAGCTGTAAAAGGAGGGCTACGTTTGGCCAGGAAAAACTGGGGTGGGCTTTCCCAGACATGGAGGCCTGTTGGTTTGCAGCACAGGTGAAGAATGCTTTTCTATGGTTGGATCCTAAGCACAGGGCTCACTGAAAGACTCTTGAACTTGATATGATAGAACATACCCCATTAACTGCTTTGTTATTTGATGCTCTTCAGAGTAAAAACCTAACACAGAACCCCTATAGGGTCATGCATTTTACACGGGAAGCATGGGAGGCATTTTTGTAAAAAAAGTGATAGCTCAACAGCTTTGGAGATTCAGATGGTTGAGGTGGGACTCTTCATTTCCTCTGGCAGCTATGGATCAATGGTATAAAAGGCAGTCCATTCAAGGCCTACAATACCCTAACCAAATTCTAACAGGTTCAACCATTAATACTTTGGATAATTGTCACAAAGCCTTTGACTGTCCCTCTACAGACCAGTTCCAGTATTTTCAAATTAGAAATTATATAACGCCTCACTGTCATGGTGAGGAGGAAGTGAATCAAGAGAGAACTCAAGATGAATTTTCACTGGCAATCATTTTGCAGTCCTTTCAACAAAAAGGGGCTAGCACAGTCTTCTATCACTTTTTACTTCAGACCAAGAAATTGCAAACCCAGTATATTATAAATAGATGGCAGGTTGGTGCTAGCATATATCTAACAGCTATAGAATTGGAGAAAATTTGGATAGGGACAACTAGAATAGCATCATCTCTGCAGTGGTGAGAATTCATCTGGAAAGTGCGTGCTATATACTTTATCACTCCTGTGCTGCAGTCCAAATGGGAGAGCCATGCACAGGCAGGGTGCTAGTGACACTGTGGAGAAACAAGGGCCACGCATTATTATATATTTTGGAGATGCCCAGAACTGCACTCCTTCTAAGCAGAGGTGATTAGACGATTGCAATGATTATTTATATACAATGAGACATTATCATTTCAACATTTAGTATTGAATCTTCCCCAGAATGGTTTGAGAGGTAGGGAAGCTCTTTACATCTGGGGGATATGCGTGGTAGCAGCCTCCAAAGCTGTCCCTAGGAGGTGGCTGCAAGGATTGCCTACACTGAGTACTAAATGGGTAGAGATAGTGAATCAAATTGCAGAAATGGAGAGAATTACTTCTCAGGTCCAAGAAAGAATGCCAGCCTATTTCTCCTGATGGACACAATGAGAGATGACACAGAATAATGAAAACCTGGATGAAAATTAACAGTAACAAAAAAGTAATAACTGAGTATTTACTGTCTTAACCCAGAAATACAGCCAAGAATGAATGAGATCTACACCTGCTGTAAATGTATAAAAATAATGTCTAAATATTCCCCCTAACCTTTCTATATCCTCTCTCTTCCCCATACTTTCTTATAGTGATATGGTTATTAACAGGTTTACAGTAATTTAATTAAGGTTTGCCTTTTTATAAACAATACACTACTCTGGTAATTACTGTTTATTTAATATTATCTTAGCTGTCACAAAAACCAGTAATGCACCAAGATGAATGTAATAATTGTATTAACATTCAAACTGTTGTCTAATGCTTTTGTGCCAATAAAGAAAGTAAAAAAAAAATTGGTCTACTGCTACTACCCTACCCTATCTCTATTCCATAAATGAAATATGCAATGGGGCAGTTAGATACATGATTTATCTATATTTGTGTGGTTTGCATTCTGCCACCTCAGTTGTGGCTAGTGCTGTGCAAATGTTCAAATTCTGGCGGAATGAAATTCCACAGAATTTTCAAAATTCCACTGAATTTTGCCAGAAATGGAATGGTGGAATTCTGCAGCAGAAAATAGTTGTAGAATGATTTTCCACAGAACAAATGCTGTTGCACAGAATATTATTCTGCAGATCTCAATACTTTCTACGGAAATTGTTGCAGAATAATTTTCTGCAGAAAAATGCTGTTCTGTGTAATATTATTCCGCAGATCACAGCAGTAGGAATTCCGCAGAAGAACCAGTGAAATTCTAGCAGAAATTCCGCCAGCGGAATGGTCATTCCATGTTAATTTCACCAGTGAAATTCTGCATTCTGCACAGCACTACTTGTGGCTTATGCACTCGTGAGGTTACCTGAGATCATATATATATATATATATATATATATATATATATATATATATATATATAATGTACCTAACTGTTCCCATTGCATATCACTCACTTATGTAATGACAGTGTGAATAAATTTGCACAGATAAATTATATTATTTCTGCTTATGATTGGGCAACTGAGAGAATAAACAGATAATTTTCTCAGTTGCCCCATCATCACCATTTATTCTCTTAGCAGCCCTGTCATCAACATTTATTTTCTCAGTTGACCTGCCATCAATTGTAAAAAAAAAAATTCAAAATTCCAACTGGACTTTGATTTGGAACCAGCTGTTCAAACACTCTCAAGCTGGCTCTAAACAGTATACAGTGGTAATCAAACAAAAGTTACCATGCGGTTCGCGTCATTGCATGATCCCTCTATACATGTTATTCAATGGGTAACGTGCTTATGCACCACTCAGTATACCGCTCTACCAGTCAACTTTTGTGCAACTACCACTGGTATGTCAACATTCTGACAGTGCCATGGCAACCAAAACAAACAATAACAATAGATTATTGGTCTGAACAAGGTGAAAATACATTAGTGAAGCAGAATAGCACAATACAAAACATTATAAAATAAAAAAGATGAACACAGATCTAGCTCCACTAAATCCTGTACATGCAACATAACACAAACAGTGAAAAATTAAGGAAACTGCATAAATCAAACATGTCATGGCTGCTCTAAAAATATCAGATTTTTATTACTGCTTTCAGAACCTGATGACTCCACTTGTGGTTATGACACTCATGAGGTCACTGTTAGTGCTGGGCAAAAACTGTGAATTCCAAATTTGTGGAAATGTCATGAAATTTCATACAATTTTTCGAAATTCTGACTTTGGTAAATGCCAAATCCTCCAATGTGTTTGGTGGACTTTCCACCCTTTCCACAAAATTTTCTGGGTAAATTGCAGAATGATACACATGAACTGCGGAATGACAGGTCTGTGAAATTCCAATCTGCAGTCTAATACATAAATCCACAACACATGCAATCATTCCATACCTCAGTGATCAGTTCTACAGAATTTCTTTCTGCAATTTAATACATTAATTCTCAGTTCATACATTCATTCTATTATTCTAACTTGGAATTGTGTGAAAGTTGCCAAAGTGCATTCCAAAATGTTGTGGAAGTGAAATTACAACTTTCTCAGTAATTACACTGGGGGAATTTTATTTTCGAATCACACTAGTCACTTGGTTCTGAAGCACTAATGAAAATAAATATGATAGTTCAGTGTAGCCATGACAAAGCCCATATTTATTTACATTAATGGTGCTTGCAACATTATAATGGATATTTTTACGTTAAGAGAATCTTCTGATTTCAGAACACCTGCCAGAATTCGAAAATAACTTAAATTCTTATGGGTACTCATTTGAAATGCTTTACTAATTTGAATGGGCTTGTTAGAATGTATTCATTTAGATGTGCTTGGCAACAGTGGATTGAAACGTGGAAGTTCAGAATTAAACTTTAAAGTTATTTTTAATCAGTTACTATGATTTGAGTGCTAGTTCCTACCTTGCTAGAAAGGTGCTGTCATTGTATAAATAACATATACCATGGACTTGCTCAAAATCTTTTGATGTATTATTTCTTCTGAGCTCCCAGCTTCTGCCTTCAGTTGTCCCCCAGTGCAGCCCTCCCCCGAAGGTTAGACCCCCTCCCTTGTGCACCCCACGACTTACCCTTCATGGCAGGGTGGTGGGGAGTGACTCAACCCACACCAAATGAATCCATGCCAGGGAGATGCCTTCTCAGAGGTGGTGCTGCGGGGACCACATCATCCAGCTGGAGCTTTTTTCCACTTTTCTCCCCTTGTGAGAAGGCAGGGCATGCAATGACGCCTGCGGTGAGAGCGTCCACGCTACTGCACGTGCTCTCACCAAGCGTCTGCCTGTCTCCTCCCCTTCAGCTGTAGCATCAGCGTGCTGCCCCCCAGCAGCTGCTAGGGGCCAGTGGAGCACTGACAGCTAGTGTCTCCCCACCCCAGAGAAGGAGAGCAGTCTAATGGATGCTCGATCCTTCTCCTCCCCGCCAACTCCCGATGACCCGTGCTCATTCCCAAACATGGGTCGCCAGCGTGGCTTGAGGTAAGTCATCCAGCACCTCAGCCCTCAACACCACCGGGCCGGCAACTTGCTCAAAATCTAATATTTATTTTTCTCTTCTGAGTCTGACATCTACAGGCCTCGGTCATGACTTTGACACTCATGAGAGGTCAAAACCTGCTGATAAAATATTTTCAGACAGCCAACTGTATATTCTATAGATATACAGGATTTTTATCTACAATTTTCATTAAGATAAGAATGAAGTATTTTGTTTAATTCAGGGATAGAGACTACAGAAATGTAATTCTTTTAAATGTTTTATTATCTTGTTTTATGTTCCACAAGGACTTCATACAATAATAGTTTCCATCTCATGCCAACCACAGTATTACATATTTTCTTTCTAAAATGTCAACACAGTCTTTGGTGGGGATGTTCCATAGGGTTGGATGCAGACACAGATGCATGTTGTGTCTGTGTCTGCATTTATTTTATTGCATTCAGGTAGCTTTGCTGCTGTTTTTAGAAGTTGCAACCATTTACAACAAACAGCAATCACAATTTGTGCTAAAAACAGACACAATTGCATCCAAATTGGATGCAAGTGCAATTGTGTCCTTTTTTGGATGCAAACTCCGGATGGTGTTTGGCCATCTAATAGGTGGTCTAACAGGTTTGAATGCATTCCTGCTTTGAAAATAGCAGCAGATACATCTCAGTGGATTGCTTTGAAAATCCCCCATTGTCATGTAGATGTTTCTCAGGTTAATGAGGTAGAAACATTATTTAACATGACCAACTAGTGTTATTTTTTAGGTTTCCTAAATAAGGTAGGCTTCCATTAAGCCACTGTAGTGATTAATCAAATCCATGGCATCCCAAGTGAAGGGAAAGCTTACCAGAGCTGCTGGCTACTTCATGGTGATTCAGAAGGGGAAAACTGGTCATGCAAGTACTTTACTTCCTGATCAGAGTAACAGGCCCAGGCCCAGCAGGTTCTACTCATGAGTAAAAACAAACCTCTCCAGAAGCACAACTCTTCCATTTTGGAAGGAATTCAATACAAGAGCAGAGGTCACAACTAATCCCATATTGCTGGAGACATCAAGCTAATTCACAAAAAACCTTTGTTATAATAACTTAATGGAGAAAGGAGGCAAACTTGAAAGGAATGCTGTAGAGACATTTTGGGTGATACTGTATTTTAGTAGCACTGTTGCTTTAAAGTTGATATATTCTAACTGTGGTCTCTCAGCTATAAAGCTGTAGTAAGAGACATGCTTTAAGTGGCTCTTGAGAGTGCGCCCTTGAAAAATAAAACATACCTTATGTCTAAGCAGGATGACTCACTTGTAGCATTAACATGAAAAAGTACAGCTGAAAGCAAGCATTTTGCTTTGAGGTTATGTGTTCAGTTTTGCAGCTCAAATTCTGGATGGCTTCTGCATATTAAAGTGCTAAGATTGTTTATGTAAATGCTCTAATACAATAATGATATTTTTATACTTATATCCAGTGTGAATAATATCTAGTCTCTTTCAGATAGTAACTAGATAGTATGTTCTAGCTGTGGATCCAGAATGCATAACAACAATCCAAATTTATTACCTGAGCTAAACGCATTGGATATACTCCGATGGTGCACTGCATATGTATTTAGACATCCTGGTGTATAGATAGTGCATTATTCACATAAACCTTACCAATGTATTCTATAACATCCTTTACCACAGATAACAAATAGGCAGAGATTCATTTATTTGATATTTCTCTGGACAGGATAGCCCCAAAAGATGCAGCATCCCATTTCTATTGGAGTCCAAGAAGGACAGCAGTAGATGGCAATATAACTTAGCTCCAGTAGCAAAAAGTTATATCCAGACTAATAAATACACAGTAAGCCTAATAAAATGCCAAGTAGGTCTGAGTATACACAGACATAACCAACACAAGCTGCAACATGTAACGAGGGAAGAACCAATGTACTAAATAAACAACTCAAACTACATTACACAGATCAAGATGCTGAGGTCTCAACATACAAGTATCTACAAGGGGTCCAGCTGGAAAGAAAGACTTGCCTTGAAAACATGCCAACTGGAGGCATTCCTGAGTTTGGTAGGAAGATTATTCCACAAATCTGATGAAGACAGATAAGGACCTCCTGCCAAATTCTCTGTACACCTTGTACCTTTTAAAGGTAGGCCCAGATAATGATTGGAGTGAATATACACTGTAATGCTGAGTAAAACTAATGAGTTATTCAAGGACCCTCCCCTGCAAGGTTGGATATAGATTTTTTTTGTTGTTGGTAATTTTTCTCCCCCTGGAGCCCCAGTTGGCTCTTCTTACCTGGCATCCGTATCCTCTGGCCGCTGTCCATCCCGCACCATCCTCCACACTTTGGGCCATCGCTGCACTACCCCTATGGCTCCCCCCCCATGGTGGGGAGCCCCTCAATCTCCCCACCAGAACTGGATCCAGTATTGGTGGTGATGCCCTCCGGAGGTGGTGCATTCCCAATGGACAGCCATCAAGCCACTAAACCAGGGCCACCAATTTTGCTATTTTTTCTGTCAGCAGTGGAGCATGCAATGCTGATGATGGGCATGCCATGTGCGCATCCACACTTCGCATGCCTGCCAGCTGCTCCGCCTCTATGCCTCTACTGCACAGGGCCAGGCGTGCCAACACCTAACCTCCGCTAGGTGCCAGGCAATTGCCAGCCTCTGTTCCCCACCTTCCCTGAGAGAGGAGAGCTGTCCTCCAGATGCCCAATCCTCTCCCACCCCAACTGGCCCCTGATGACCCACTCGCATCGCAAACATGGGCCACTAGTGTGGCAGGAGGTATGGGATCGCTGCCTCAGACCTCCACATCACTGGGCTAGCCAGATTGGATATAGATTTGTTTTTAGCAGTTTTGTCAAGGGGATAGCACTTTCCAGTACACACGTTCATAAAGCCGGTGCCCAAACAATCAGCAGCCGCACCGGTAAGTTAGACATCACAGTACTCACAGTTTGGTGTCTTGTTATTGTGCAAAATCAGCTCAAGGTACCCACTCATTGAATAGTCTGTCAGCCAGTAGCAGCTTCTACAATCACCTAACCCATTTTGCACCACCCAAGGCCCTTTGTTAAAGGTGCTGTGTTGGTATACATTCAAACATTTATAGTGGACATTTAAAGAGACAGCCTCGCATTATCACACTTATTTCTAGCTACATGTCTAATAACCAAAGTGCTAGTGGCTTGATGCAGTAAATAACAATATTAAAATAACAGCGACAGTTGATGTGGTAAGTGCTTCTATTATGAAGAATATACAAAATTCTTGAGGCTTTTCAAATTTCAAAAAGCCTTTTGGTGTCTCACTGGCTGTAGAATTATTGCAGCACTTTCCCTACTAAAATACAAAACGTTCACTTTTAATAGTCAGATTATGATAAAACAGCTACTGTTTCCTTGTCTAATGGAGCAATGGGTGTTACTTCGATACACAGCTGGAGCTGCTCATTTTCCCCTTGAACATCAGTGATAGCCAGTGGCATTCGCAACTATTTGATAGGATCAACCAATAGGATGGCTCATAGAGCATATAGTGGTGGTGAAAAGTCATTTAATAGATTAGATCACATTATATTAGACTGGCTTTATTTCACTTCATTACAATGACCCAAAGGCAATGAAAGTTTATACAAAATCTACAAAGAACAGGCAAATCTATATTATGTACCTTGATGTTGCCTCTTTGTACTCAATAATGCTCCTGTTGTTACCTTATGTTTTGTGTTCATTTGTCTTTACTATTCTTATCATAACCTCTCAGGTCATACCTGAAAATAGGCATTTCATTCTCTAAAGTGCTTACCTGTTCAATAAAAACTAAGTAAATAAACATACGACATACACACAGCATATAGAACACTATGGACAGTATATCTGAAGGGCACTAGCAATTGAAAAATGGGTTAGCAACTTGCTAACACCATTTTGCACCCCCAAACAGGAAATTATCACACAATGCCATATTGAATGGGGTATACCATTATGAGGGTGCCAGAATAGGGCTCCGTGATGTGGGCAATTGAATGAGTTTGTGAGTCACAGTGGTGTTCAGGATGTGAGAGCGTGGTATATTTAGAGTGAAAGGCTTTCCACTGATTAATTTCTGCTGTGGTGTGTCTGCTTCATGTTGGTAATAAATTCAGGACATGGATTAAATTATGGCTTTGGTGTGTTCTTTGCTGTGAGTCCACATTTTATACAATATGTTGTGTCTATTTCTCTTTCTTTTCAATACAGTTCAGATGTGGAGTTCATTATATTTATTTTTGGGGGTTGCAGGGGTGCAGAGGTGAAGCCCCTGTAACAGGTAAGTATGTTATGTTTCGCTTGCTGTTGCTATTTTGTGTTTTGGTCCTTACCCCGGCGTCAGGATCCGCTCTGGTCATGGACCCCTTGCCTTCACCTCCAGTTATGCCCACACTCACCCAGTTATCCCTGGCTTTCCCCCCAGAGAGCAGGGACATGGCGCTAACCCCCTATATCAGGCCATGATACAACTGACTGGTCGGGGAGCTGGTTCCGGGGGGCTGATCGAGGCACCGGGGGGCAGAGCTTCATGGAGATGGCCAGGTTCGGTTGTTTTTCCCCCTGTAAGCAGGGCAGGGACATGCAATGAGGGCCAGCATCCACCCCGCCCTGTCATTTTGTGAGTGTCAGTGCGGTGCAGTAACCCAGCCTCCTCTAGGTGCCACTCGTGCACCGAACATTACCCTCCCCTCCCAGAGAAGGAGAGCAGTCCTGGGGATGCTCGATCCTTCTCCCCCCAGCCGGTCCTCTGATGGCCCAGGTCCATTCCCAAACATGGGTCGCCAGCATCACAAATGGAATTCCAACTGCTGCGCCGACAATTTTTTGTCTTTCATATTTCACTGTGTTTGTTATAGGGCTTTCTCTGTTTCATTTGGTGGTGCACATGTCTGGCGGCACAATCTTGTGCCGAGATTCTCATTGTCAATATTTTGCTTGCAGTCTCATTTACAGTGACAGTATTTTATTTGCTGTGACATGGGTGAATCATTGAATGGCATGGTAAGTGAATTGCTAACCCATTTTAGACTGGCTCTAATAAATGCTTGTGCACCTATGCAAAGCAGCTGATAGCACCTTGCATATAGGTGCACCGGCATGCTGGTAGGTTTGGAGAGTCTGTAACTAGCTATTAGTGCCATGCTAATTACTGCTTCCACAAAAACCAGGTCTTACAAACTGTGCCCCCTAACCATGGCTGTCCTGCCCCCTGAATACTTGGTCATGACAGGGATGGTTGTACCCTGGTGTCCAGTGGTCCCCCACCCACCCAAACACCCTGCTGACATTAGTAGGTATTATTCCTGGTGTCCAGTGGTCCCCAGCCCCGATAATCCCACCATACAAGCTGAACCCTTTCCCTGGTGTCCAATGGTTCCCCCACACCTGATCACCTCACCATACAAGTTAAACACTTTCCTTGGTGTCCAGTGATCTCCCTCCTCCAATCACCCCCTGTCATTGTGAGTAGATCTTCCTGGTGGTCTAGTGTGCCCCCCACCTCCCAATCATCCTGCAGTTAATGTTCAGACCCTTCCCTGGTGGTCTAGTGATCCCTCATCCCTGATCACCCTGTCAGAACTTATGTGGCACCTCCTTGGTGTCCAGTGGTCCCCCACTCCAATCACCCAGTCATTACTTACTTACAGCCTTTCTGGTGTCCAGTGGTCCCTGTCCCCTGTATGTTCGAAGCTCCTCATCACACACCAGTCTTGTCTTAACTACCTTTCCTGGCCCACCACCTCTGATAAATGTACTCCCTCCAATGACATCAAGCACAGACCCTCCACTCACCAATGTGGCCATCTGCCAACTGACAGTTCTTTATCATGTGCCTGTAGAAACAGCTGTGTATAGTAGGTACATGATCACAAATTGTCAGTTGACAGCTGGCTGTGGAGGTGACCATGTATACTGGATGCAGGGGGCTGGGAAGTTGTGGTGGCAGGGGGGACAGGGTGGGTGGTGGGGAGCTTTGAACCTACAGGGGATCACTGGACACCAGGGAGGTTTCACTTGTATACTGGTGGGGCGATCAGGGGTTTGAGTGGACCACTGGACACCAGGGAGTCATCACAAAAGTACTGGCAGGCTGACAGGGCTGGAGGACAACTAGACCACTAGGGAAAGGCTTTAATGGTGGGGCGACCAGGGGGTTGGGGGCACACTAGACCACCAGGGAAATCTACTCACAATGACAGTGGGGCGATTGGGGTTCGGGGCCCACTAGACCACCAGGCAAAGACAGCAAGAAGGCCTGACAGGTGCTGTGGGGTGGGGGAGACACAAACACAGTGTGCTTGGGGCCTTTAGTGAGGCCCTAATTGGATGCAAATTATACCACAATACCTCAATAGTGCCATGGGATCATTTGCATATTAGGGTACAAATATGGCAGATTGTTCCATTGGAGCAATCATTGTTAACAAGCTCTTAACAACCGGATTGCTCCTGCAATCTCTATAGCATCTTACTGACCACATACCTCCTATGGCCAGTAGGGGCTGGGGTTTGTTAGCCCAATTGGGATAATGCCTGGCTGGTATACTGAAATGTGCCTTTAGCGCTTGCAAAGTGTCCAAGCATGTTTCAATCTACCAGTGGTTTGCTTCAGGCACTTATTTGCTCCTGGAACATTTAGCGGGCCCGAACCAGGATTTTTGACTATCTTGGTCTATATGTTACATTATGAATTATATACTGTACTATTAAATATGGGGGCATATGTATAGTCTAGCATACTAACATACTAATTGCCAGCAGATTAGGCCTTACAGTCTATCAAGTCTGCTCGAACCTCAGATCCCTAGTTGGGTACCGAGGCCCCCCCCTTGTGTTCCAGAAAACCCTATCATCCATCCCCACCCCCCTGGGCCAGGTCATTGTCTGATACATTCGCTTTCTGTATCTGTCCCACCCTCTCTTGAAGCCCTCCACCGTGGATATCTGAACCAGCTCACCAGGCAGCGTGTTCCAAGGATCTACCACCCTCTCAGTGAAAAAACTCTTCCTCTTTTCCCCCCTCATCCTTCCACCTTCCAACTTCAAACCATGCCCTCTGGTGATACCTCCCTGCTTTAGTCTAAAGATCCCCTCCGTGTTTACCGTATTTATTCCCTTGAGGTACTTGAAGACCTCAATCATGTCCCCCCTGTCTCTCCTCTCCTCTAATGAGAACAGGCCGAGCTCCTCAAGTCTGTCCTCATACATCAAATCCCCTAGTCCTCATATCATCCTAGTAGCCCTCCTCTGTACCCTCTCCAGGAGCTGTATGTCTGTCTTCAAGTGTGATCTCCAGTACTGAACACAGTACTCAAAGGTGTGGTCTAACCAGTCCATTGTACAGTGGAAGAATCACTTCCCTGCTCCTAGAGGTTATCCCCCTTACGATGCATTCCCAACATCCTGTTTGCTTTGCTAGCTACTCTTCTGCACTGCTCAGAGTTATTCATACATGCATCCACCATGACACCTAGGTCTTTTTCCCCTGTTGAGGCCTCCAGCGCCTCCCCTCCCAGGGTGTACCTGTGTTTAGGGTTTCCCCGACCAAGATGTAACACCTTGTACTTGGTGGTATTGAAATTTAATTTCCAGGTGTGAGCCTACCTTTCCAGGTGTTCAAATCCTCTGGCAGGGTTAACCTCCCCTCTTCCCTCTCAACTACTGCTCCCATCTTGGAGTCGTCAGCGAAGAGACTCATTTCACACCGTATACCATCCCTGATGTCAGATATGTATGCATTAAACAGGATTGGACCCAGGAGCGAGCCCTGCGGTACCCCACTACCGACCTCCCTAGGGTTCGAGAGCTCCCCACCTACCACTACTATCTCACTGCATCCAGCTAGCCAGTTTCCTATCCATATGACCATCAAAGGGCCCACTCCCAACCCCATCAGTTTCTCCACCAGACCATTGCAGGGGACCGAATCAAATGCCTTGCTTAAGTCCAAGAACAGTACATCTACAGGCTCTCCCCTGTCCAGTTCTGATGTTACCCATTTGTAGAACTCCACAAGGTTGGTTTGACATGATCTACCTGGCACAAACCCATTTTGCCGACTATCCAGACCTCCCACCTCCTCCAAGTACACCCCCAATCATTCCTTTAGTATACTCTTCATTATTTTTCCCTCCACCAAGGTCAAACTGATTGGTTTACAGTTACCTGGTACTTCCCTCGACCCCCCTTCATGGATTGGCGCCACATGTGCCTCTCGCCAATCCCTAGGTATCCTCCCTGTCTCAAGCGACCTGTTGAAGAGCTCCACCAGGGGTGCAGCCAGTACGTCCGCCAATTCCCATAGTACTCTCAGATGAATGCCATCTGGCCCAGGAGATTTATCTTTCTTTAGGGCCTTAAGGGCTTGCCACATGTATTCGGTTGGGATAGCATCATCCGTCCCCCCACCTTACTGGCCTTTTTATCCTTTTCCTGATGTAACACCCCTGGGGTACCTCTCCCCCCCTCGTGCTCCATTTCTGTTGCTCCCCAGATCCCACACACTACTGCTTCTATCCCCATCGTGCCTTGCTTTGTAAATATCCCATCCCCCTCCCTAGTGAACACAGAGGTGAAGTACTCATTTAATACCTCCGCCTGGTCCCTTGCCTCTTCCACCCACCCACCTTCTGATCGCAATCTGCCGAGCTGGCCCTTAGTTTTTCTCCACTCCCCAATGTACTGGAAGAACCCATTTTCCCCTCCCCGTATCCTCTGTGCCAGCCGCTGCTCTTTACTGGACTTTGCCTCCGCACCATCCGGGTGACTTTTCTAGATGCAAGACGGTATGTTTCCTTTTCCCTATCCCCTCTCGTTGTTTTGTATTTTTTGTAGGCAGCCCTCTTTTCTCTGACCGCTACCTGAACCTTACTGGACCACGATCACGGTTTATGTAACCTTGCTCCCTTACGTTTCACCTTAGCGCAGGTCCTGACTGCCTCATGAAGTCCCCGGTTTATGACCTCCCATCTCTTTTCTACATCTGTCATTGTTTCTCTTTCAAGTGATCCTTGAGAATATTTCCCATGCCCACAAAGTCTGACCCCCTGAAGTCCACAGCCAGTGTCCTAGATCTCCCCCCTCCTCCCCCATGCTTATTTGAAACCAGACAGTATCGTGGTCACTCCCAGTCAGGGGAGCCTCTACAACCAGGTCCCTTACCAGATCCCCATCTGTCAGAACCATGTCCAGGACGTGCTCCTCCCTTGTGGGCTTCATGATGGGCTGTGTTAAGAACACATTCTGGAAGCTGTTCAGCAGCCTCTGCTCCTTGACCACCTTAGAGGACATGGTTCCCCAGTTTGTACCTGGCATATTAAGGTCCCTCATCAACTCCACTCCCTCCTCTTTTGGTTCACACTGGGCAATGATGTTGTCCAGCAAACCATCCTCCAGAACATCACCTATCCCGGGGGGCCAATATACTACACCCAGCTTGACGTTACCTCCTGCCGGGGTTCTTAAGGTAACCCATAACCCATACATTTCCCTCTGCCTCTTCTACCCTAGAAATTTCTATGTCATCTCTAATGAACATAGCCACTCCACCCCCTCTGCCCTCCTTTCTATCCTTCCTAAGCATAATGTACCCCCTCACGTTTAGGTCCCAGTAATGGTTATTGTTGGCCCGAGTTTCCGTGACCGCCACCACATCCACCCCCCCGAACAGCAGGACCTGGAACTCTGGCAACTTGTTTCCTAAGCTCCTGGCATTTATTAACACCACCCCCACCCCTCATCCCTGATCCCTTTCGTCAAACCCCAACCGGGTTCCTTATACTTCCATCCTCCTCCGCTCCTCCTGATACCTCCTCCCCAGTCTGTTCCCCTTGGTTTGAAGGCTATCCCTCATCTAGAGTAGAGGGCTTCTGATCAGTCCATCCCTTATCCCTCCCCCACAAGTTTAAACTCAACCTTTCTTGAATGTAGTCCGCCACCCCCTGTTTAAGGACTTTCTTTCCTAACAGGGGAAGATGAAGCCTATCCTTGGCATACAGTCCCTTATCCTCCCAAACTCCTTCCCAGTTCCCTAACACCCCCGACCCACTTTCTTCACCCCACTTCCTGAGCCAGTCATTAACCTCTGTTATCTTCATTTTGTTTTCCACTGAGGCCTTTGGTACTGGCAATATTTCCAAAAAGGAAATGGTGCATCCATTATCCTGACAGATTCTGGCAAGTTCTCGGAACCTTGCTTGGATTTCCAAAACACTATTTCCCTCTATATCATTAGTCCCCAAATGCACCAGGATGTCCGGTTTCCCTCCACAATCCCTAACCAGTTCGTACACCATGAACTTTACTCTATGCACCGTCAGCCCAGAGATACTCACTACCTTCACCTGGCTACGGCATCCCTGTCCCTGTCCCTCCCAATGGATACCCAAATCATCGAGTCTCCCAATAACAGAACCTTAACACCGCCATCATCCTTATGGCTACCTCCACTATGCACTCTCAATCCCCCCCCTTTATCCATGATCTCAATTTCATGGGAGTCTTCCTGCCTTCTTATGAGAGACCCCCTTGTCACCCTCCCCTTTCTGCCTCCCTTATTATTTTGCCCACTTAACTCAACCCCCCCAAATAGGTGTCCCCTTTAACCCTCTCTTATCCATTTATCCTGGCCCTGATCGCTTCCCCTTCTCCCACACTGCCATCCTCCCCCCTTGTAATAGTACTCCTACCTCCAGAGGCCCTCTGTGAGTCCCCTTTACCTAGGGTTCCAACCTTGGTACGGACCCCACTTCTTAAGGGGGGCCCCTCCCCTGCCTCCTTGTCTTCCAGTTTCTCTTCAGTCATGCTCTTCTCCCTCGTGTCTACAATATGTGGCAGCTCCCCCATCTGCTTAACTATTTCTGTCCTTTCCATTGCCGACCTGTGATGCCCTATGGGTATCCGACTCTCTCCTCCCAGCCTCTGTATCAGTTTCCTCATTTCCACCAACCCCTTCCTCCCCCTCTAGGTTGCTTAGTAGCTCAAATTTATTGTAACACTCTATGCCAGCCTCCATCAAGTGACTTGAGTTTCCCCCGACTGCCCCTCTAAGCTGCCCCTCTTCCTCCCCTCTTGGCCTGTCCTCCTTAGGAGCTCCCTTCCCACTGTCTGCTCTTCTAGGCTTCCCCACAACAGCCCCTCCTGACTCTTCCCCCTCCACTCTCTTTATATTCGGAATGTTTACCCCATAAGTTTTCCCCTTAGCGTCAACATCCCTATCCAAGGGTCCTCTGTCCCTAATATCCCCCTTTCTGCTTGCTGTAACGTAACCTCCTCTAATTTCTGAGCTTTGCCCCAGCCTCCCCTCAACCCCTCCCTTCTGCTGTCCATATCCACACCCCTTATCCTTGGACACACCCTCCAACTCCCCCAGCTTACTCCTTAACTAATATACTTCACTCCTGATACAAGACAGCTGTCTACAGAGTTGGCAGCCTCCCTCTCTCCAGGCCCAATTGAGAATTATTGCCACCCCACAGCCTGTGCAGCCTACAACCCTTCTGAAGGTGCCTGCCATGGTGGAATGAGGCCACCCTGTTTGTCCCTCTCTAGTCATAATGGGCACTTCCCCCTTTTCACAGTCCCTTCCCCCTGGAATACTGTCTCTCTATACTGACTGCAGTTGTTTACAAAACCAATTTCAACCCCACCAATGACATTCCCAAGTCTCACAAACACAGAGTCCAGTGTGTCTCCAGTCCTGCTAAAAGTGTGTGTATGCAGACATCAGGTACCGTATGATGTCACAGGCCACCAGTTCCTGTTGCTTCAAGTTTCAGTAACAAACAGAAATGCACAGCCCTTCAATCCCAACCCCCAGTGGCTTTTCAGTATTTAAGAAAGCCTACAATACAGGGTGGGTGGGAGAGCTCTACCACCACCAGGCAAACATCACATTTAAATTTCACTCTAATTATCACTGCCAAACAAGTGTTCACACAAGCCCCAATAGTTACAATATCACAGTCCAAGTAACAGTTCTAATTCAAAGTAGTAATTTTTAACAGATAGAACTAATTTAAAGTACAAACTATTCAAATATTTCAGATAAAACAGAAGTTAAACCAAACCTCTTTCCTGAACACTCTCCTTCTGTTCCCAGGTGGAGGCAGACATGATGCAACTCAATAACCTGCAGTAAGTGATATGTCACAAAATACTGCATGGTAAAGGGGCTTAATTGCCATTGAATTACACCATTCCCTGCAGTACACCACAGTATTTTGTGATATACTGCAGCATTACTGCATTACATCCCGGCTGGTGTTGCTTTATGGGGGCATTCCATGTTTGTCTCTATGGGCATGTTAAGTTACTATCATTACGGACCAGCTTTTCCCATCTTAGGAATATCGCCAGGATCAAGTCCTTAGTTCCACCTATGGACCTCCCCTTCCTGGTACATGCCTTTGTAATGTCTAGGCTTGATTACTGTAATGCGCTCTACTTTGGGGTCTCAGGAGGTACCCTCCGCAGGCTGAAGCTAGTGCAGAATGCAGCTGCCAGGTTGCTGATGGGGCAGTCTAAATAATGCCACATCACCCCAGTGCTGCATGAACTGCACTGGCTGCCGGTCAGGTGGAGGATCCTTTTTAAGGTGGGCTTGCTCACCTTTAAGGCTCTACATGGCTTGGGCCCTGGATACCTGTCCGACCTTCTAACACCTGCTGCATCAGTCCGCTCCCTCCATTCTTCCTCTAGGAGCCTCCTTGTGATTCCCAGGACAAGGCTGAAGACAGCAGGTGACAGAGCGTTTAGTGTTGCCAGCCCTGTCCTGTAGAATTCGCTGCCTCCATCTGTAAGGGAGGCCCCTTCAGTTGAAGTGTTCAAGGCCTGACTCAAGGCCCTCCTGTTTAGTCAAGCTTTCCCAGACACTGCCTATTAGTATTTATTTCTGGGATAGCCTCTTTAATGACTACTGTTATTTTACTTATTTTGTATTATCTGGATTATTTATTAGTGTTTTATGTTGTATGAGTTGTATTTTATGAATAGTTTGTATTTATTTGTACGGCACCCAGAGCCTCCCGGATTAGGCGCCTTGAAAAATCAATTTTGCCTTGCCTTGCCAATACTGTTTTTGCACATAGCACCCATAAATGAAATCATATTTCTTTTGCACAGACAGTGTTGTTGGGTACTAGTGCCAGTATTTTTCTGTCCGTGTCTTTAGTAAATAGCTGCCAATCAATTGTTATACCTTAAAACTGTACTCTACACTTCATGCCTCCTATCTTGCCCACATCCTAATGTTTTCTATTAGCAAAACCATTTCCCCCAATTACTGTGCAAAATGATATACAGTAGGCAGTAGGGGAGGCAGTATAGCGCAGTGGTTTAAGGCTCTGAGCTGCAAATCTGGAGACCTGGGTTTGAATCCCATAGCCCCCCCTTGCATACTGTGTGACCCTGAGAAAGTCACTTAACTTCAATGAGCTCCCAGGTCCCACCTGTAAACAAGCTTTCTGCTTAGTGTATCTCTCCTGGTTAAACAATTGGAAGAAATTTACGTGAGATATTACTGTGGCACTCTGAAATTAATGAATAAATTATACTTTCAATGAAACCTAACTATCGTACCTGTTTAACCAATTGTATAACTTCTTTTTTAATTTAAAGCTTTTTATTGATTATCTAGTACCATACATAACAACAGTGAACAAATAATGACAAATACAAACATGCACACCCACACCCCTTCCCCAACCATCCCTTCCTGTCTACTACCCCCGCATCAGCAAGGCCCCGTGTTGATATAATGGCTATCCCACATAACCAGTTGTTAAATGGCTTACAAAGAGTATAGAGTCTGCAGTTTCCCCCATATTCTCTTATACCTATCGAGACGATTATGCAGACTAGCTATCATTCTCTCAGTGCAGAAAACCAATTGTACATCTTAGTTTGACACCTCAAATGAAAATTTAGGCCTTGACATCTTTTTTTTTTAGTTCGTCCTTTTTATCCCCTGAGCATTGGGTAGCCCCCTTCGAGCCGTCCACCCAAGCCCCGTCACCCCAACTTCCCCAGGACTTACCCTGCCTGCATCTTCCTCTAGGGCTTATCCCCTTGGGGACTGTTGAGGTTCCTCAACCCCCACCATTGAATGGATATGATTTGGCAGTAGTGTCAGGTCATCTCCACTCCCTCCCTGAAGGAGAACAGCAGTCCACTGGACACTCAGACCTTCTTCTCCTTGCTGACCCTTCAACATTCCAAGTTCGCTCCTGAACTCAGGTGATTGATGCCACAATTGGGCAGGTCAGCAAAGGCCTTGACCTTTAATCAAATACTTGTTAACAACAGGACTGCGGTAGCAATTTATGTAGTTTATATTCAGGCTTCAAAACTCTCAATTCCTTTTGCCTGGCCAAAGGAGGCAGACCAGCTTTGGCAAGATTTTTCTCATATTTCACATGATGCACAAAAATAACCTCAAAAGCATGTTTTTGCATGCCCTCAAGCCTCTTTGTAGCCTCTTCAGTAAGCCTCCCCAATGACAAACCTGACACCCATATTCCACTATACAGTAGGTCTGACAACGGTCATTAACAACCTCAGGGCTTAGCCAAAATGACTGCTAATACAGTAATCTGATAAAGGATACAGGCCCCAATATTAAAAGCCAGCCAATAGCACCATGCAGCCAGTAGTGCTGCATGGCAAATAGCGCACATCCGGCTCTGAGCAATATTCAGGTAGTCAGTGTGCTCCAGTGGAGCAAGCTAATTGCCTTGACATGTAGCTGTGCTAGCACAGCGCAAAGTAACTGCACACAGCTCTGACAAGGCCCAAGGCTGAATATGGATCACAGAGGAGCCCACTGGAGATATTGTTGTCCAAAACACTACAGCGCCAGGGCTTCTGTGGACCGTATTCAGCCTTAGAATGCAAATTAGTCCACTGGGCATGCAAGGGGCTAGGAGCCATTTGTATACCTGGGCTCATTCACATACCACACATTCCCTTTGTGACCATAATGGGCTTGAGAACTATGGATTCTCTGGTGTCCAAGGGATGCCCCCTTCCCTTGGTTGTCCAGTCAGTAAAACAATATTTAGTTCCCTTTAGTGTAGTGGTCTCTCCCCGGTTGCACATGTAGGAAACAATATTTAGTTCCTGGTAATCTAATGGACCACCCTGCCCCCGGTTGCTCAATTTTAATTATAATATTGATTTCCCCAGTAGACTAGAGGACCCCCACCCCCAGACTGAGTGCTATCACCCTACCCGCCCACCTGTTGATGACCCCCAGCTCCACACCTTCCCACGCCATTCAGCGGTTGGATTTCAAATGAAGGGTGACTTGCACAGCCCTCAGTTCACCTCCTCAGCCAGCCACCATCTGACAGTCAATGAACATGATCACGAGTACTGTAGAAACAGCTGTTTAAACAGTACTCATGATCCTGCTCATTGACTGAAACAGCGGCAAGCAGAGGAGGTAAGCAGTGGGCTGTTTTGGTTGCCCTTCATTTGAAGTAAAATGCGTGACTGGGATGTGGAGGATGTGGGGTGGAGGGTCTTCTGTGGGTGGGTTGGGGATGGTGCTTGGTCAGTGGGTTGGGGATCCACTAGACTATCAGGGAAATAAATTATTGTATTAAGACATGGGTGATCGAGGGAAAAGAGGTCCACTAGACTACCAAGGAACGTAAATGTTATTTTCATAATGGCCAACTGGGGGAGGGCAGGTGTGCAGCCATTGTACCTGGATAAGGCAAGGGTTTTGGTAGCAGGAAACAACATTGGCATGGCAGCTGTTTAGTGCCACCAAAATCTATGAATATACCAACCAACCTGGTGGTGCTGAAGGTTGAGGCGCTGGATGCCACACCTTACTCCACGCTGGCGACCAGGGTTTGGGAGTGAGCTCGGGCCACTGGGGTTGGCCGGGGGGAGATAGGCTGGAGCATTTGATGACAGCTCACTTTCTCCGGGAGGTGGGAGGGCTTCCCAGTCCAGCAAGCTGTGACCCCTGGTGGAGGCTGGGGGTGCAACAGCAAGCTGGAGTCACTGGGGCATGATTGGTCACAGGCGTAGGTTTGGGACCAGTCAGCTCCAGGGGCAGCTCCTTCGTGGAAGGAGGGGGAAGGATCTTGCCAGCGTCGGCATGTGTGCCTTGATGTATGAGCATGCAATGTCCCAAAGAACAAGGAAATAAACCCCCCAGAGCCGGGAAGATAGAGCGCCGAGCCTGGTCCCAATGTGCCAGTGCCTGCCTGCAGTCCTGGACCCTGACAAGAACCACAAGGTTCGGGGGTTGGCCCCTACCCTGACCCCACCCGGGGGGTTTCTGAGGCAGGATGGAGAGACCGGGGGCTGACAGGTAGGGCACTAGGCAGGCACGGGCTTAATTGGCATCTCCCGATGGTACGGCTTTGGTGGGAACGTAGGAGGGGAAAAACTGAAATAAAAAAAAAAACTGAATATACTGCTGCACTGATTATGCATCAGGGATTCCTCATTTGCATGGGTGCAGTGATATATTTTGCAAGATCTTGCTGCCAAGTTAGTGTGGAGTTCTGGGGCCCTCTGAATATGGCCCCTCCCAAGCACCAGTGCTATATATGGTTAGAGTGTCACAAACCCAGTTAGTACCATTCTAGCCATTTGAATATGGTGTCCATAGATACAAATGCATACATTACCCAGGCCTTCATTCCATTGCCAGCTCCCCAGTCCTCACTTGTATAATGCACGGATCTTGCCCCTTACACATCTTCTGCCCTATCTCCGTTATCTATCCCTTCCCAGTACCAGCTCTCCTGTCCAACCATTTGCCATTTAGCACTGCATCCCCATCCTCTCATACTCTGCTTTCCACAGACATCCTCTGCACTTCCTTCAATTATTTTCCCCTTTCCCCAGTACCAACTGCCATGCCCACAATTATTTCCTAACAGTTCCTCTGTCTCTCTCCTCTCTACCCTATAATATATCCCCTACCCTAACCACACTGATTTACCTGCTCCCCCCGCTCTCCATCTTCAGCTTCCCTGGCACCATTCACACTACCACCCACACATGGTAACCCCATGTTGCTTGCTTTTCGGTCCTTTTTTCTGCCTTACACGCGGCCCCCTCCTTTGTTCAATCTGCCTGCTCCTATAGGATCTTTATCTTGTGTTACATGTCATTGCAAAATGGGCAACAGAAATGTACATAGATGCATAGCTACATAGAATTTGATGGCAGATGCGGACTGACTGGCCCATCTAGTCTGCCCATATACCCTACTCCCTAAGTGTCCCTTGTTTACACTTTCCTCATCATTACTAGGGTTCCCTTATGTCTATCCCATGCATTTTTGAATGCATTCACTGTTTGCACCCCTACCCCTTCCATGGGGAGGCTGATCCATGTATCAATCACCCTTTCAGTGAAGAAGTACTTCCTCATATTCCTCCGAGTTGGTATACCATCGCTACAGCGACAACTTTACAGTGACGTGATCGATACCGACAACATCACCACGTCACTGTAAAGTCTGCCTGGGACCCTAGCACCCTTTCCTGAGGTCCTGCATCCCATCCCTGATTCAACTCCATCTCGGAGTTGAGAATCCTAAAGACGGGGGCGCAGGGGGCACAGCCCCTGCAAAACAATAAGATTAATCAAGCCGGCACCATCCTGACTGCAATTGCAGTCGATGTAGTGATGTTGGGGTAACATTGTGTTGATACGATATTGTCGATTCGGCGTCATGGACCCCTCTGAGTCTACCTCCCTCCAGCCTCAAATCATGACCCCTAGTTTTTCAGCATTCTTTTTTCTGAGAGAGGCTCCCCTCCTGGACCCTATTAATACCTTTGAGGTATTTAAAAGTCTCAATCATATCCCCCTCTCCTTTCTCATCTCCAGTGAATACATGTCAAGGTCTATTAGCCTCTCCTCATATGCCTTCTGGTGTAGCCTCTGCACCATCTTTGTAACCCTCCTCTGGACTACCTCCATTCTGTCTATACCTTTTCTGAGATGCAGTCTCCAGAACTGGATGAAGTACTCCAGATGAGGTCTTACCAGTGATCTGTAGTGTGGCATCACCACTTCCATATTTCTGCTGTAGATACCCCTTCCTATATACCCCAACATTCCATTGGTCCTCCTTTTCGTTTTCTCACACTGTCTGGTCACCTTTAGGTCATTTGTTATAGTCACCCCCAGATCCCTTTCTTGCTTGGTGGGTATCATAGATACATAGATACTGTTGGCAGATAAGGGCCACCAGGATCATCCAGTCTGCCCGTTTATGCTATCTGACGAAGTGGCCAGTGACCCTATCTGGTCACCGGCTTTAGCTTTTTCGTCCCATCTCTAATATTCCTTTATTCCTGTCCCATGCATGTTTGAAGTCTAGCACCATACAGGTGGCCACCACTTCCTGGGGCAGGCTATTCCATGCATCCACCACCCTCTCTGTAAAAAAGAACTTTCTGATATTACCCCTCATGTGGCCACCAATCAGTCTCGTATCATGCCCTCTTGTTCTGGCACTACTTTTAAACTGGAATATGTTGTCTTCTTCCACCTTGTTCATGCCCTTGAGGTATTTGAATGTTTCTATCATGTCACCTCTCTCCCTCCTTTGCTCCAGCATGTACAAATTGAGGTCTCTGACTCTTTCCTTGTAAGGCTTGTGATGTAGACCCTTCACCATTTTGATCACCCTCCTCTGCACCATCTCTATTTTGTCAATGTCCTTACGAAGGTGTGGCCCCCAGAACTGGACACAGTACTCAAGGTGAGGCCTCACCAGGGTCCTGTACAGTGGAACTGTCACCGCCCTCCTTCGGCTTGTGATTTCCCTTCCAATGCACCCCAACATCCCAGTGGCTTCACCACCACCTTGGCCATCTGCCTTGTGGCTTTCATGTCACCTGTGATTATGACCCCGAAGTCCCTCTCTTCCTTAGTAACTGCCAACAGTTTTCCCTCCGACCTGTAGCTTGCTCCAGGGTTCCTGCTCCCCATGTGCATGATTTTGTATTTCTTTGCATTAAACCTTAGTTGCCACACATCTGAACATCTCTCCAACCATTCCAGGTCCTTTCTCGTCCTTTCCACCCCCTCTGGGGCATCCACCTTGTTGCAAATCTTGGTATCCTCTGCAAACAGGCAAACCTTTCCCTCCAGCCCATCTGCAATGTCACTGATGAAGACATTGAAGAGGACTGGCCCCAGAACTGATCCTTGAAGTACCCCACTATTCACCTCCCTTTCCTCTGATTGGGTTCTGTTTACCACTACCCTCTGTTTCTGGTCCTTTAACCAATTTTCAATCCAGTTTACCACCTTGTGTCCCATCCCCAGGCTTCCTAGCTTGTTGACCAGTTTCCTATGTGGAACGGTATCAAAGGCTTTGCTGAAATCTAGGTAGGCAATGTCTACAGCTCCCCCTTAATCTACTGCCTTTGTCACCCAGTCAAAGAAATCTATTAGATTAGTTTGACAGGACCGTCCTACAGTGAACCCATGTTGCCTGGGATCCAACATCCCCATGACTTTTAGGTACTCTACTGTTCTTTCCTTGAGGAGTGTCTGCATTATCTTTCCTTCTACAGAGGTTAGAATAACTGGTCTGTGGTTCCCTGCATCTTCTTTACTCCCTCTGTTGTGAAGAGGGACAACATTTGCCCTTCTCCAGTCCTCTGGGACCACTCCAGTGTCTAGGGATTCACTGAACAGGGCTACCAGAGGGGCTGCCCATTCAATTCTCAGTTCCCTTAAGACCCTGAGATGTATGCTATCTGGACCCATGGCTATGTATGTCCACCTTCAGCTTTGCAAGCTTTTCTAGGACCCTCTCCTCTGTGAACGGACTGGTGTTTACCTCCTTTTCCTCTGTTCCTTTAAATTCTAGCTGTGGGCCCTGCCCATGCACTTCCACACTAAAGACTGAACAGAAATATTAATTCAGGATCGCTGCTTTCTCCCTGTCTCCCTCCACTATCTGTCCCTTGGCTCCTTGAAGCTTTGCTACTCCCCCCTTGCCTTCCTTCTGTCACTGATGCACCTGAAGAATGTCTTGTCTTCCTTTGTAACTGATTGAGCTATTCACCCCTCGGTTTGCGTTTTAGCTCTTCTCACTGCTTTTTCCACCTCTCTCAGACACTTCTGGTACATTTCCCTGTCCTCGTCTCTTTGTGTCAGCAATCCCCTCCCCCATTGAGTACTTTTTCCCTGGGTTTCCACACCCCAAGTGCATAATTTTGCTTTTTTTGTTTGCATTAAATTTCAGCTGCCACAGCCTTGACCATTCCTCAAGCTTACATATGTCCCTTCTCATTCTTTCCACCCTCTCTGGAGTATCGACTCTATTGCAGATCTTTGCGTCATCTGCAAATAGACACACCTTCTCCCCCAGTCCCTCCGCAATGTTGCTTATGAAGTCATTAAAGAGGACTGGTCTAGTTTAAAGTTCATAGGAGCCCTGCCTGTTGTAGGAGCTCACTTGGGGGGGGGTCATGTTACATGCTGTTTGAATGTTTACACTGGGGGGGATCTTATTTTACTTTATATTTCATGTCTGTGATGTTACAGATGTGTTGAACTGGCAGAGGGTTACCACCTGGAGTAAAGAGTTACCTGGAGGGGGAAGGTATAGACAGCAACGGATATGATTATGATGATCATGGAATCTGATGCAACTATTATATCATGGAATGTCAGGGGATTCTCCAATCCCATCAAAAGGAAAAAAGTTCTTCTGATGCTGAAAAAGTACTTTGCTCAAGTAGCACTACTGCAGGAAATGCATTTAAATATGGAGGAACACAAGAAATTGGTGGGGGGCTGGGTGGGCTCCTGCTAAGCTGCTTCCTACAACTCGCACAAGAGGGGGGTGGCGATTCTGTTCCACAAAAATTTCCCAATTGCAGTTGAGAGAGTGGGGTTGGACCCCTATGAGGGCTGATACATGTTTGTGCAGGGTAAAATGGAAGGGGAGCAAGTCACGTATGCAAGTATCTATGCACCATCCATGTTTTATTCTGGATTTTATAAAAGTTTGTCAGATGTACTGATCAAAGAACAATTTACAAACCTATATATGGGAGGTGACTTTAACTGCATGATAGAGCCCAACCTGGACCATTTGGGAGGGGTTGGGTGACACAACAGAGCTATACAATAGAAACAGGGTGTTTTGGATTTGGATTTAGTAGATGCTTGGAGGGAGGCAAACCCGGGAGCTAGGGAGTTTACCTTTTTTTTAGAATCCTCATGGAACTTGGTCCAGGTTGGACTACATTTATACCCCTAGGACTAAATATGGCCATGTTCAGGATGTATCACATACTGTAGTCCTATTCATGTTTCCGACCATGCAGTGGTAATTCTTAAACTTTTTTGTGGGAGGGAGGGACACCCTGGTTCTGGGTGGAGATTCCCTACATACTTGATAACCTTGGAGAAATTCTGGGTGGGTTTGAAGGAGCAGTGGGATATTTATAAGACTGAGAATGCCACTTTTACCCCCTTGAAAGTAATTTCTGGGAGGCGAGTAAAGCATATGTGAGAGGTATGATCATGAGTTGCATGGCGAATTACAAGGAACAAAGGTGAGACAGGTAATGGACCTTGGAAACCCAGTTGAAACATGTAGAAAAGAAGCTAGCCACCTCTACCACAGAGAAACTGCAAGGGGAGATGATGGTGCTCTGGGGGACCTCGAACCTGTTGTTGATGGTGGAGGCTAGTATCTCACTGTTCTATGCACTCCAACAGTTGTATGAGTGGGGAAACAAACCAGGAGGGACAAAAAGGGGGATCCGGCACCTGCAAAACACAATCATTCAGGGCTAACACAGCCTAAGAACTTGCATTGTACTCACAGGATAGTAGTGTAATTATCCCAATAAGTGCTGACCAGACCTGGATATCAGGAATAAAGTTCAGCTTTTAATTGTTCCTTCTAAAAGGTTTTTTGTCCATGCTTGTTTGCTCTAGCCAAGACACTGCTAGTCCCAGGTGCAATCCACAAAACCATATCTCAGCTTTTAATCAAACCAGGAGCCATGTTTGTGAGGTTGGCTAGGGATAGGATGGGATCTGCTGCTGTCATAGCAGCTAAGGGCCCTAGGGGATAGCTTGAAACATCTGGTGACAAAATTAGCGATTCTTTTGCCTCCTTTTATAAAAGATTGTGCCAGGCACAATGCATGGGCTTGGAGAAACAAGCTTCAGAATTTTTGGATTGTCTCCATATCCCGAAACTCATGGAAGACCAGTGGGAGAACTTGTGGGCTAAGATAACTTGAGGGGATCTAGGGAGAGCTGTAGCCTCTATGAAACGGGGTAAGGCTGGTGGTCCAGATGGATTTGTTATGGAATATTATAAGGAGCTTAAGAAGGACCTGGTCGGGCCTTTGGCAGATATGCTGGAGGATGCGGTTGAGGAGGGGTGCCTCCCTGCCTTGTGTATACAAGCCTTGATCTGCATACTACCTAAGCCTGGTAAGAACCCTACAGACTGTGCATCTTACTGGCCTATCTCTGTCCTCAATTGTGACTTAAAGATTTATGCCAGCTGGCCCGCCGGTGCAGCGGTTGGATTTCTGCTTGCGGCGCCGGCGACCCGGGTTCAGGAATGGACTTGAGTCATTGAAGGGCTGGCTAGGGGGGAGAGGGATTGAGCATCCCTAGGACTGCTCTTTTTCTCTGGGGGGGAAGGGGGACTCGCGATTGTACAGGAGCGACACCTGGAGGAGGCTGGGTTGCTGCCCTGTATGCGATGCAGAATCGATGCTCTCTGGGGTGGGACAGACACTGGTGTCATTGCACGTCTCTGCCCCAGCCTACAGGGGAAAGGAAAAAGCATGGTGGGACCCCTGTCTCTGTGAAGCCCTCCCCGGGACTTCAATTAGCCTCTGCCGCCAGAAGCTCTCCCAACTAGATACTACCCCGTGTCACCAAATACCAGAGACCAGTGCCACGGCCCCACCCTCTGGGGGGTAAGCTGGAGGTGACCAGGAGTAGCAATGGCAATACGCAGTAGGTGGGAGTCCTGGAGGCCGTGACCAGGGCTGATTCTGACAGGAGGGTCCTGCCAGAAAAAAGTAGAATAAATGTAAAAAAAAAAAAAAAAAAAGATTTATGTCAAGGTTTTAGCTTTGAGATTGGAAATGTTACTGCCCCAACTAGTCCATCCAGACCAGATGAGGTTCATTCATGGCTGGCTTTCATAATATAATATGAGAAGACTCCTTAATGTGATTCATTGTGGAGCTCGGCATCCTTGGCAAGTGGTGGTGCTATCCAGGGATGCTGAGAAGGCCTCCAACTGTATTGAATGGTCTTATCTATTTGGGGCTTTGGAGAGATTTGAGCTGGGGGATCCATTTATGAGCATGGTCAATCTACTGTACCAGGAGCCTAGTGCGCGGGTTGTGGTGAATGGAGGGCATTCAGATTCTATTGGACTTAGCAGTGTGATGAGGCAAGGATGCCCCCTCTCTCCACTCCTATTTGCATTGGCCATAGAGCCTCTGGCAATTTGGATTAGAGAAGATCACAGGATTAGGGAGGTGGTGAGGCAAGTAGGACACCACCATCATAAGATCACACTTTACTCAAATAATCTCCTGCTGTTTGTCACTGAAACTACGAATACAATCCCAGCATTGTTAGAAGTGGTAAGGGCTGTCCCACCAGCCTCCTGGGCTCACAGGATAATGGCTAGAGCCGCTGGAACTCACCACCTGCTGACTACAGAATAATAAGTCCCCCCAGCCCCCCAGTCTCACAGGATCATGACTTGAGCTGCTGGAACTTGCCACCCCCCACCAACTACAGAATAATAAGTCCCCCAGCCCCCGGCTCTGCGCCTCTTCATCGGCTGGCTGTTTTTTTTAATAGGCGCCTTTTCCTGAGATGATGCTGCATCAAGTCTAGAAAATGCAGTTATCTACTTTACTGAAAAAGCATCTTTCTAGCTGTTAGTATAATTTGTTAGGGGCTTCCTTCCTTAATTTAGACCCCCACATCTGATTTAATTTTTTGTTCAAGGCTCAGTTGTGCTCTGGCAACCCTTTCTGATCTTTAAAGTGGTCCAATTATGGACATATGTTTAGCCAGAGCTCACAAGTTTATTCAGAGCTCATTTCATTAATAACATTTTCAGCTTTTAACTCATTTATTTGAAACACTCTTGGGCTTTAAGTCTATATTTAGAGCTCATTTAAAAAATTTGTCAGAGAGCTCACTTATCCTCGGGGCTTACCTCCCTGCAGGAAGGAGAAGGAATGGATGCCTGCAATCTGCTGTTGGGAAAGCTAACTTCCTGCCACCGCCCGTGCGGTGGCTCCCCACCCTCTCCCCACCATGCCCACCCTTGGCTATCCTTTCTTATATAGCCAGTGGGGGGTCATGTGATTACTAAGTCCCCACTTTTCCATTTGCTCATTTTTTCTGTCTCCACCAGAGGAAGCATAACCTAAGTTCAATCTAGCTATAGGATATATTTGTGCCATCACCATAGCTCACATTCTTTTGTGCAGCCCTACTCTGCCATTTTCAAACTCTATTATCCTGGCCCATATTTCCTTTGTTTTAGAACTTCTCTGTTCTTCCTCCCATTGTATGTTAGAGACTTCTTGAGATCCCATGAATGTATTACTTAAGGTTTTTAACCCCAGCTTGTTTCTGGAGGTGCTTCTGCAAATTCATTGGTCAAAGTTTTAACTTAATCCGTGTTGTCTATATATAGCAGTCTTCCTTGTGACTCTCAGTCAGGTCACAACATGATTAGACAGGGGATTGCTTTTGCTTTGCTCTTTGTTCTATCTTTTGCTGTGCTCGATAAACTTCTTGCCCACTGCCTAATCCCCCAACCCATAATACTTCATCTCTTTTCCTTAGTCCCACTTACTCTGATCTTGCCCTTCCCCCTCATCTTACTCATTTAATGTGTAAAAAAGATGCTTACTTCATTGGGGTCTGTACTCTGTCCTTGCTGCACTCTTTACGTAGGCTCAGCTTCAGCTCCATAGACCTGTGCTTATTAAAGTTATCCATGGTTTTACACATATTCCAACTCCTTCTTCATGTGGGAGACACTGAATTAAATTCTGGTCCTCTGGGCGTGGCATATATATCTGCCCCTTTGTTCCCACCTATTATGTCACGTGTAAAGGGCATCAAAATTGCTCACTTAAACATACAAAGTCTCCACCCAAAAATAGCTGAGATCCAGGCCTGGACTGCTAAACATTGCCCAGACATCCTTGGATTAACCAAAACTTGATTAAAACACCATGTACAGCAACATGAAGTTGATCTTCTTGGTTACTCATGTTTCAGCTAAGACCGCACAGGTAAAAAGGGGGGGGTGATGTCCTCTTCTATGTTAAATCAAAATTCCATGTCACTGTTGTCCCCTCTCCAGCTGATTTGCCTTCCTCAGTGGAATCTCTCATTATTTCATTGACCCTCAGCAATGTAAAGAGACTTTTAATCTGTTATATTTACCTCCCTCCTAAGGATACCACCAATGACCTACATACCCTCATGTCTTCCCTGTCAGTCCTACCACCGCATGATACAGTAATCTGTGGAGGCTTTAACAATGACTGGCTGTCCCCCAACAAAAACAAGGCTCACTCTATTGTCTCTGACATTAATTTTATTCAACATATCTCTGAGCCCACATGATGTAACTATAAGACAGGCACTTCATCGCTAATGGATTGGATTCTATCTAATTGCCCTCACAAGATCAAGTCAGTCAGTGTTCTGCCTGACTGTATTAGTGAACACTGTCCTATCTACTGTGTGTGGCTCAGCAATTTTGAGACCCCTTCCCCCATAATTCAGGAATCTAGGAACATGTCACAGTTTAATATAGATGACTTTTTAACGTCAATTAGACTTGCTAACTGGACCTCCCTTGTTCACCTCTCCACCATAGACGAAGCCCTTGACTACTTCATTGCCACCTTTAAAGACATTATCAACAGACAAGCTCCCCTAACTAAACACAGATCCAAGGGCATCAAAGCCCCTTGGCTTTCTACTGAAATTAGATCCCTTATGAAGAAACGTGATGCATCATGAAAATCCTATAAAATCAGTCACCTATGTTCCGATTGGTTATCATATCAGCAGCTGACAAATCAGTGCAAAAACAGGTTACAGGGTGCTAAACATTCCTATTACCACTTACTTCAGACTGATAACCTCAGCAAACCAAAAGAATTCTGGAAACAGATTAATTCCCTGATCAAGGGGAAAATGACCCATTGTCCTAGCTCCATACAGTCTGGTGGCGACCTCCTGCATGATCCTCCTTCTATTGCACAAGGAATTAATCAGTTCTTCACCGACCTTAATAGGTATACAGCTCACCTTGCACCCATCTCTGAGTTCTTTGTCCCTACTCAACCCAGTGCCACCCTTGACCCTCATCCTCCCTTCCACCTAAAACTCACCACAGTTGGGGAAGTTCACAAGTTATTATCTAATCTCAAGTCAGAGAGCTGTCCCGGCAATGGCACTTTAGAACCCAAGTTCCTCAAACATGGGGCAGCGGCACTTGCTTCACCTGTTTGTGATCTTCTAAATAGGTCTTTCCTCATCGGAGTGGTGCCAAGTCTATGGAAAGTGGCAGTAGTGGCACCCCTCCACAAGGGTGGCACACATGCCTTTGGAAACTATAGGCCTATCTCAATGTTATGCCCTCTGGCAAAGATCCAGGAGATGATCTTGTACAAGCAGCTGCAGTCCTACTTAGACATGCATCAGCTTCTCACAGATTGCCAGCCTGGCTTTAGAAAGGGTCATAGTACTAACACAGCCCTGGTTAAGGTATCGACTGATATCCTTAAAGCTAGTGATTAAGGCCTAGTGATTGGTGCATTGTTCGTTGACCTGACTAAGGCCTTCAGTCTTGTCAACCATCACCTCTTGCTTAGTAAACTTCATCAACTTGGTCTAGATTGCTTATCACTTCTGTGGCTTAAGGACTACCTCATTGGTAGATCACAAAGAGTAAAATGGTCCAGATCTCACTCCTCCCTCAGACCCATCTTGCATGGCATGCCTCAGGGCTCAATTCTTGGTCTGATATTATTCTCGCTCTTCATAAATGAGCTCCCAAATTTCTGCGTTGGTGCGCCTGTGCAACTCTATGCAGATGATGCAGTCCTATACCGTTCATCAAACAATATGGACTGGCTTAACCAAAGTCTTAACTCTGACTTCAATATACTTGAAACTTGGTTCTCAGGTAATCACCTAATTCTGAATATGAAAAAAACCAAAACTGTTATTCCACAACCCTTCCTCTAAACTAGTCAATTCGCTCCAAATCTGCTAACTGTCTGGTGACACCATTAAAGTAGTCAGAACTTTTAAATGTCTTGAGATGCACCTTGATGCTTCCTTCTCATTAGAACTTCATGTACCTCAGCTTACCAAAATGGTAAACCAGAAGCTAGGACTCTTATACCATCTCCACCCCTTACTATCCACTGCCGCTTGTCATAAAATTGCTTCCACTGCCCTTCTCTCTATACTGTTCTATGGCACCCCACTCTTACTCTCCACTCAGTCCTCATCCCTTGCCTGGCTGCACCAACTCTATTATAGAATCAGGCAATATGCCCTTGGCACTGACTCCAGAAAACATCACTGCGACACCCTGTATTCTCTTCAATGGTCTAATTACTACTTAAGATTACGGTTCCACACACTAAGCTTTGTATTTAGACTAGTTAAGCTTTTTAATCCACCTTGTCTAAAGGGAATCGTTTACCACAAAGCATATGCTTGCCCACTCTGAACCACTTATCTTCCCTTATTAGCAATCCAGAAACCGTGCCGTCTTTCAGGTAAGCATTCATTTGCCTTCTCAGCTACCACTGCCTGAAATTCCCTTCTGCCTGCTTTACTCACCTGCCTTACCCTATCACTTTTCAAAAAAGAGCTTATCTCTTATCTACTTCAGGGTTTTATTTAACTCTAAAAATTGATTAGCGTTTTGCTCATAAAAGTGTTAAAACATTGTGAAAATGCATAGCACTTGCCTCAATGTGTTTAACAAACATAACACTTCTAGAAAACCTATATAAATACTTTCTGTACAATTAGCATTGTCCCAAGAAAAAAAACTGCTAATCAATTATTTAAAACCCTGTACTTAAACCTCCTCTTTGCAGTTGCTTTAACTAATCACTGCCTTCTCAGTACCTGTGTCTTGTAAATATGTTCACTCCTAAGTATTGCATTGTACATATGCTATAATTTTCTCCTATGATCAAAGTAAATATATGTTTGTTTATTAAGCTGAATTTTCTGTATTACCATTTAAACATTGTTAATTCATTGTACGTTGTCTTATCCCTGTATCTGTCATTTGTACTGTATAGCAATTATCTCCCGGGTCGTCACTGAAAAAGGGACTGCATGGTCTCACTGGGCCTACCCAGTTACCAAAATTCAAATAAATAAATAAATGTCGCTACTTTTTCAGGTTATAAACTAAACCTCTCTAAGTCTGAAATGCTTAGACTATCTGTTTGGGGAGGAGCAGCAGGTAGTAATACATGGGGATTTAAGGAAGTGGAGAGTAGTTTCACATATTTGGGTAGTAAGAGGACAAGATCTGTCTGTGTTATAAAGACTATAGCCCTCTTATAAGGGATATATTGGTGGACGTGGAGAGGTGGTGGGCATCACCCATATCATGGATGGATTGCATAAACCTTCTCAAAATGAATATACTCCCACGTATTCTATATGTCATGCAAATGCTCTCAATGGAGTTAACAAAGGGGGATATCAAGACCTTAGAGCAGGAATTTAATACATTTATATGGCAGAAAAAACACCCTTGGATAAGCTTAAAAAGGTTAAAGGGGAATACAGCTAAGAGGGGGGCTTAATTTTCCTGATATCAAGGGATATTTTTATCTATCCAACATAGATATATATGTATAGGATTGGGTCATAAGGGGGTAGAGGTGTGTTGGCCGGATTTGGAAGGGGAGGGAGCCCCAACTCAGCTTGCAGCTTACTTAGATCTGGGGGGGAAAGTGGGCATATAATCGGCTGAAGAATAGAAACCCCTTGGTGGAATGTACTTTAGATGCCTGGGAACAAACAAGAAGAAGGAGAGGGGCAGGAGAAGACCCTACATGGCTAATTCCTGTAGTGGAAATCCCTCTTTCCTGCCAAGGCTTGGAGACCCTGGTTTCAAGTTATGGGAAAAGGATGGGGTGCGATGCTTGGGAGATTTGTACACACCTGAGGGGATCAAATCCTTTGAAGAACGTTGGGATCAATTTGGCATCCATCCCACACATAGATATAAATATTTTCAGGACTGTGCATTTGACCAAAGTAGAGGCAGAACCCTGGTGGATGCGTCAGCTTTGGGGCTGCTGGAAAGGGCAGTGTTACAGGCACACTTCTCCCCCAAGCGACTTGTAGCCCATCTAGTTCGACAAGACAGGGATCTGTTTCCCGACCTAACAGGCAGAATAAAGGGGCTGTGGGAGCGAGACATGGGGATATCAATTTCGGATGATAATTGGACTAACACATTTACAACCCACATGGGCTTCTTAATGTGGAATTAGTTTAAAGAGCCACAATTCAGATTTTTATATAGACTATGCTTCCCTCCAGTTGCGGTCCATAAGTTTCACCCTGCAGTGTCCTTGATCTGCAGTCACTGCAACAGTGCTCTAGGCACATATGTGCATTATCTTTGATAGTGTGGGATCTTCACCCCTTCTGGTCAAAAATAACACAGGTTGTGTCAAATACTTTTAATATACAGACAGTGGACACAGCAGCCTCTCTACTATTTGGGGTGGAGGATTGGGAGAAGATGGGTTGGAAATGTACCCCAGAACCATCAGGGTGCTATTAACCTTGGCCCGTCAATATATTTAAAATACTTGGGTCTCTCATATCAAACATACTATGAACCAATGGAAATCCCTAATCCTACAGAATCTAGCCTTGGAGTGCTTAACTTATCAACTATGAGGGAAGGAGTAGTTGTTCCTTCAGAGGTTGGTCCAATGCATAGATTCCATGATGAGGGAAGAGGTGGCCTTAGTTAGACAAGGAGTGGCATGACTGTTCCGATGCCCTATTTTTGCAGGTGTGGTAGCCAGAAACTTAATCCAAGGTTGACTTGGAAGGTAGAACCCTGATAACCATCGCCCTCAAGGTAGGAAGGTGTCATGCTAGTGGGTGGGGTGGTAAGAACCTGCTTATACACAAATTACACAGAAATGTCTCTGTTTTTTGTAAAATGTAGTTATAGTTTTATAAGGGTATATCTGTTTTTTTACACATATTGTTTTTTTACACATTTATTTATGTATAATTAAATGTATTTATTTTTATAGGTTTGTTTAGATATTTTGTCAGATGACATTTAATGTGACCTGTATTTACAGTATGTAGCCTCTGCACTAATTGTCATATTTGATAGCTGACATTTTTTTTTCTTTGGGCTTGTTATGTATGTGTATTACTACCTGTTTTTGAAAACTAATAAAAAGATGAAACAAACAAAAAAAAGAGGACTGGTTCCAGCACCGAACCCTGGGGCACCCCGCTGGTCACCACCCTGTCCATGGACTGGGCCCCATTCACTACCACTCTTTATGACCTCCCACTCAACCAGTTTTTAACCCAGTTCACCACCCTGTGCCCCACTCTCAGGCTGCTCAACTTGTTTACTGGCCTTCTATGTGGGAGGATGTCAAAAGCCTTACTAAAATCCAAGTAGGTGACATCCACCCCCCCTTCCCCGATCTATCACTCTGGTTACCCAATCGAAGAAATCTATCAGGTTTGTTTGGCAAGACCTATCTGCTGGGAAACCATGTTGTTTTGGGTCCTGCTGCCCACTGTATTTGAGGTACTCCACAATTCTTTCCTAGAGCAATGATTCCATCAATTTTTCATACCACTGAGGTTAGGCTGACTGGCCTGTAGTTACCAATGTCCTCCATACTCCTACTCTTGTGGAGAGGGACAACATTTGCCTGACTCCAATCTGCTGGGACCACCCCTGTCTCTAATGATTTATTGAATATTTTTGCCAGTGATGCTGCCAGTTCATTCCTGAGCTCTTAGTATTCTGAGGTGAATTCCCTCTGATCCCATCACCTTGTCTATTTTCAGTTTTTCAAGCTTTTTTAGGACTCTCCTTTGTGAATGGACTGTTTTCCACCTCCTGCCTCTGACTTCCTTTTTCTCTCAATAATGGCCCCTCCCCCTCCCTTTCTTCCTTCAACACTGAGCAGAAATATTTATTCAGGATTTTTGCCTTTTCCCGGTCCTACTCTGCCGGCCCCCCTCTTCCCTTTTTAATCTCACTATCCCTTCCCTAGTCTTTCTCTTTTCGCTAACATATCTAAAAAAATATCTTGTCTCCTTTCTTAAATGACTGAGCTATCCTTTTCTCTGTTTGTGCTTTGGTCCTACTAACTGCTTTTCTGGCCTCCCCTAGTTTTTCTGTGTAGGCTTCCCTATCTTCCTCCCTCTGTATTTCTTTGGATTTTCTGAATGTCATCCTTTTCTCTCTTACCCTCCTGGATACTTCCTTCATGAACCACAGCGTTTTTTGCCTTCTCTTACTCTTACTTACTTGCTTAATGCACATATTAGTAGCCACATCTATGGCACCTTTTAGATTTGCCCATTGTGTGTCCACCCCCTTCCTCTTCCTTCCTCATAATGCTTTCACTAGACATTCCCCCATCTTTTAAAAATTGATCCTCTTACTTTAACCCTTGTGTGGCTGTACTCCTCCATTGTTTCTATGGAACATTTTTAATAGTTTCCCCATTGGTGAGCACCAGGTTTAGAATAGCTCCCTCTCTGGTGGGCTCCATAATAACCTGCTTGATTCACATCCTTTACAGAGCTTCCAAGATGGCTCTGCTCCTTGCTGTGGCTGCAGTATGGGTGCCCCAATTGATGTTTGGCATATTGAAGCCGCCCATAACTAGAACATTTCCCCTGTCTGTCATTTTGTATATGGTTTCCACAAATTCCTTGTCTATTTCCTCCCCCCTTTCCCGGTGGTCTGTAGACCACTCCTGTCCAAATTGCTACCCCATTTCATGTCTCCAACATGATCCACAGAGCCTCCACCCCTTCCTGGCACCCCTGTACCTCTGTCACTTTAATTCCTTCTCTAACATATGTAGCCACACCTCCCCCTTTTCTTTCACTCCTCTCTCTCCGGAATAGAGCATACTTTGATATTGTGATGTCCCAGGCATGGCTGTCCATGTACCATGCCTCAGTGACAGCTACAATGTCTAGCTCCGCCTCAGCTATTAAGGCTATTAGGTCTGGTATTTTGTTTGCAAAGCTACAGGCATTTGTACACATGGCCTTCCAAGTCTTGTTTCCCATCCTATCAGCATTTTCACCCTTGCCCTTGTGTATTCTCTTCTGTCCCTTTTTGTTACCATGCTCAGTAGGCATTTTTTCCTCTTCCATTACAGGTTGGGCTCTATGACCCTCACTTTGTGTTTTCGCTTGTCTTCATCTGCCGACTGTGTGAATTTCCTGCTCTTGGGGGAGTGTTGGTCAGGTTCCCTTCCTCATTGGGGACCTCAGCCTCAAGCTCCCCCTCTGAGTTTAAATGCCCAATGGTAACATTGAACATTTGCCCTATTGCCCGTACTCCTCTTATCAGGTGTAGGCCATCATACCTGAAGAACTTCCTTTCCCAGAAGTCTCCCAATGCTCCAATGAAGTGGTAGCCTGTAGCCTGACACCAGCTTCATAGCCATGTGTTGAATCCTTGATTTCCTTGTCTCTTATCTTTTGCATGCTGCCACCTTTGCCCCACATGGGGAGGACCTCTGAGAAGGCAAGGGATAAAGAATGAGTGGCCAAACGTTTGTCTAATTTAATTAGGTCCTGCTTTGCCTCCTCAACTGACTGGATCACCAGGTCATTTGTCCCGAGATGCACCATGGTTGTGATGTCCTCCCCTGCTTTTTCAACTAATTTCTTGATGCGAGTGGTGTCCGTCTTTGCTGAGGCACCCTGGAGGCATCTGACCATCACTTCTGTCTGTGCTCAGTCCCTTATTTGGGTTTCCACTGCCCTTAACATGGAGCCACCCACTATAAGTATTTTTCTTGTCCTTGTTTTCTCATTTAATACTCTCCTGCCACTGCTTGTCCCTTCAGGATGCTGTTCTGCCTCCTCAATTAGCTCATCCTCCACCTTCATGTGGCTGTTTTCCTTTTCCTTGGTTAGAGGTGTAAAGCAAGTTGCTGTTAGAATGGGATTGGTGTGGAATGAGTTCATCTGAAGCCTTCTGCTGATTTTTCCTCCTCTCCTTTGCACCACCTGTCATCCACCTTGACCTGATTGCCTTTGTGGGAGTTGTCCTCCAGGTGGTATCTGAGGTCTTGGAGAGGGATGGAGGGTGTGATATTCTGTCTCCGTACAGTTTGTGCTGCAGTTGGAAGATTTCTGACCATGATGTATCTAGCTGTTCTTTTAGCTTGTTTAAGGTTTGGCAAATGGAGCAATGCCCTATTGCCCAGAGATGTCCTCTGTGGAAGAGTGCTCTGTACCCTTGGCAACTAACAATATCCATCCCAGTGGCTATCATTCCTTCTCCTAAGCCTGGATTTGCAGTCCCCCATTAGTGTTTTTTTTTAATTACTTTACCCAAGCTTAGATTCTTTCATTCTCATTCCAGTGACCCTGTTCTTGTCACAGAACAGATACAGTAGCTATATGCTAGAGATTATATGGAACAGGACTTGTGTAACTTCTACTCAGACATGTGAGAACATAAGGACCAGGGAACAGCTGATTAGAACTCTTTTTGTTGACTTCATTACAATTGTGCCTCTCTCTTGATCATTCCATACCCTAGCTCCCACCCATAGTCTCTTCCTAGTTGTTGCAGTACCTCTTCCAGCTATATTCTTGCCTACAGGCTTGCCTTTTTCCAGATGTCCCTCTGTCAGTGTACTCTGGGATGGAGTACAGGATGGCTGAGCCATTAACAAACATGAGCCAGCTCTTTGGAGTGCCCAGCAGACATGGGTGGAGGCAGGCCCTTTCGTCTTTCAACCTTCAATGGTGATTTTCTCCTCTGTTTTTTTTACTCACCCACCCCTCTCTTCTTAATCATGTTTTTCCCTGTAAGTCTTAATCATGTGTTTCCCTGTAAGTCTAGAGGACTTACAGTGTCAGCATCAGCTGCCATGATTCCCAAGCATTGCAACATGCTGACGGTATTTGATTCAGAGGCTACCTCCCCACCCCTGATCATTTTGTCATACCGTGATGTGGAACCACCTACCAGCCTTCATGATTGGGGAGCATTGTTTTTTTGATAATTTGTCTATAGTACCTCCTCAGCTGGAAGGCGTACCTATGGTTCCCCCTGTCGGGCATGGTCTTCTTGGCCCCCGCACTGGCCGCAGTTAGAGTGATGACTCCCTCACCCTACAATCCCCAGGCCACTTTCAGTGGGGACTTACCCCACACAGTGCAGAAGACCTGGAGGCCAGGGTCAGGGGGAGCTGACTTGAGTGTGTCTGCTGTTGTGCCATCGGGGCTAGCCTTCACATGCACGCCAGAGGATTGCTTGCCCCCATGATTGCCCGTCCACAGCACGGGCATGCAATGATGTCAGAGACACTACTGCGCATGCTTCCATGTGCTGCACGTCCGATGTTGGCTCATGCTGACCCACACTGTGACCCCCCCAGCATGCACCAGCCCCTGGCCACCACCAGGAGCCAGTAGCTCAGTGACCATCCTCCCACCCTCCCCAGAGAAGGAGAGCAGTCCATGGGATGATCAGTCCTCCTCCCCCTGGCCAACCCTCCATCACCCAAGGTCACTCCCGATCCTGGGCCATCGGCATGGTAAGAGGTAAGATGCTAGCGCCTCAGCCCTCTACACCACCAGGCCACAATTTGGGCGCATTTTGACGTCAACAGGGCAGGCAGCCATGGTGCTGAGAGGATGGTCTGTTATAATCATCATCCCTCTCTCCACTACAGTTCTTGTATCTTTTTACTTGGTCACATGGTGGTGGGTGGGCTGGGTGTTGAGTGGGTGAGGGAGGGAATGTGTCATAGTATTTTTTACTGGGACTAGCATATGGGAGTGGGATCTGGTGCTTCTAAGCAGGTGAGTGAAGGGATGTTTGAGTATTTTTCCAAAGGTAGGGTAGTGGGATTGGATGCTGCTGAGTGAGTGGAGGAAGGAGGGTTCATCATCATACTGGTTGGGGCTGGGGGGGAGAAGGATGGAATTGGGTGCTATGAGAGGTTGGGGATTGAAACTTACCTTTTTAAGACTTTTGAGCCTTTTAAAGAAACTTACTTCACACTGCAAATTGTTGGTGAAGTGCAGGTGTAGCACAAAAATGTGGCACTTTGCAAGCAATTGACTGTCAAATTAAAACTTTACAACAATCCTAGCAGCAAGTCTTCTCAATACTTGTTTGTTTGAGTTCTTTTTTGGGCTCTTCAGACAAGAGGTGTGCAGAACCAGTTCTGATTAAAACAAGTCAGACCAAATTTGGGTGGCTTGGCGTGAATCGATTTCAAGCCAGACCTTTCTGGTTCAGTTCATAAACTGCTTTTCAAAAACATGTTTCATTTAACCTTAGTCCCTCGACCACATGCCTGTACCTTTTGGGGTAAAGGCATCTTGCCTCCCCAATTACCAATAGTTGATTTAGGGGGGAGGGGGGCTAATGGGCAGAAAGCTCAGTAGTACTTTACTTTTTTTCAGGTTAGCTCAGTCACTCCCATTTTCACTTCAGCACACAACTATGTCAACAGTTGAGTGGAGTGCTGAGGAGTTCCACACTGTATCCATGTACATTCTTGTAGACAGTAATAAGCAATAAAAGCTCTTATGCTTCATTATCGATTAACTCAATTGATTATTACCGTCTATAAGAATGCATGTGTACAGTGCAGAACTCCTTAGTGTGCTACTCAACTACTGATGCAATGGCACACTGCAAGGAAAAGGGTGCAACCAAGCTGCCCAGAAAAAACTAAAAGACTAGAGAGCCTGCAATTAGGTGCAGAGTCCCAAAGACGATTCAAGGCCAACAAAGCAGATCATATGAGATACAGCTGGTGGCCCTTAACATGTACATGCTGGAGGCCATGAGGGAGAGGCACAACATGATAGGGGAATGCAAGTTCCTGAGGGGATAAATACAGTGAGCAGTGAAGACCTATTCACTAAAAGTGGAAGCATAATGATGAAAAGGCATAAATGGAGACTTGTTAGTGGGGGTTTCAGGAGAGCCGTTAGGAAATTCTACTTCACCGAGAGGGTTGTGGAACCTTGGGGTAGGTTACCTACAGAGGTGATGGAGGCAGGGTTTATAAACAGGTTTAAAAGCAGGTGGGACAGGTAATGTTGGTTGGTAATACCAAAAGGAGAAATTGGAAAGGTCGGGGAGATAGGTGGAGGGGCTAGTTTGGGGTAGGCATTAGGGCTAAATACTCCTTTAAGATGTTAGATCAAGGGGATAGATTTGGGCAGACTGGATAGACCCAGGGTGTTTCTCTGCTGACAACGTCTATGTTTCTAAAAGATGAGCAAGTTCATGATTTAATATGAAAGTGCCTACTCAACCCTAACTATAATGTAAAAAGAATAATAGATGGGAAACTATCTGTTATGTGGCTAAAATTCTATCCAGGAGTTCTGGTGACATCACAAACACAACAGCAAAACTCCAATGCTTTCATAATTACACCAGAACCCAAAGATGGCAAAAAAGCCTCATTTATGCCGGTTTCCTATTTTTTGAAATACAGTGATCTGATTAATGATTTTTTTCCTGAGATGCCAGCATTTTCTATAGTTTTAAGAGTCAACTTCTGTTAAGTGACAGTTACAGTAAAAGCTGTCTCATGTTGCACACGTGGATTTTCCTTATTGTTTGATCCCGTAATACCATTGATGTGACATCAGATCAATGGCATTATCATTTTCTGATGTCACATCATTGGTACTATGGAGACTGAAAGTCATTGTTTCCTTATGGGAAAAGTGACCATACATACAGAATACTACAACACAGTACCACCTGAACAAAATCAAGTACAGTATGCACAGGCATTGTTCTATGGAGACCCGTACCAGAGCTGGAAGGATGAAAATAGCTGCTCTGTGGATAGCTATTCACAAAGATGTGAGTTTGAGTTCTACATCAAAAGTGAGTCACCTCTAAAAAAGTCTGATTAGAAAGTGGGGACGTTTATCCAATAAGACTTGTTCATGTTGCCTTGACAGCATCAGGTATACATATTATTAAAATGGTAAATCAGCTTTTCATTGTTGGTTTCCAGTCTGGGAAAACAAGATTTCTGAAACATCAAGAGTTGGCTATTGCCAACCACAGCTGCTTTTATATTAACTGGATGTGTAAGGCTGTATTGTATTGGTTGTTTGCTGCAATACAATATAACCTTACACGTTAATCTAATACAGACATATGCATTGCTAACTTTAGCAGGCTATGGCACTGTCAGAAGTCCTGCATGTTCTACTTTTTTTCTTACTTGTCCTTGTTGCCTTTAGTCCTTTCATCTCTAATCTTTGTCTTCCTGCTTGGTGACCTCTTATTTGTCTATCTTCTGGACTCTTTTCCTTTTTCATTCTCTGGCCCCACTTGATGACCTTTATCTTCCAGATTTAGAACTTTCTCATTCAGATTGTCCAGTGGGTTCTCTTTCATCTGTCTTGTCTTCTGGGATGTTTTGCTTCTTTTTTTTACTCTGTCTGTCTCACTATCTCTTTGTCAGTCTGTCTGTCTTGTAGTGGTTCTCTCTGCCTCTGCTCATGTCTTAGTACAGAGGGAAGACATTGGTATATTGGGCATATAAGTTTTTCTTGTGAGTGTGATGCTATGGACAGGCCTCTGGCTTGTTTGGCTTGTCAGTGGCACACACTTATTACATCTGCACCTCCAGCCTAAGACCCAGGGTAGCCAGACAACTTGGGTATACCAACCACCACAGTTCCTCTAAATCACATCAAAGAAAGCCTGATAACCAATGGAGAGCTCAGTGAGCCAAATGTCCCTCTATAGGTCGCTGCAAAACAAGTGCAAATCAGCCGTAAGAAAAGCAAAAATCAACTTCCTGCATGACAAACATCTCAGTGAATCTTCTAACCCCATCAGCTTTGGGGGACCCTAAACTTGCTACTATGCCAGACCAAAAATTCAGATTCCATCACATTGCACCATGGCACCAACCAGACTAATGACCTGACCGAAGTGGCTAACATTTTCAACAATGTTTTCGGTGACCTCAAAAATACAGACCTACCCCCTCCTCTCCTATGACCACCTCCCCCCCCCGTCACCCCTCCACTTCAACCCCAAAGGCAGGACTTTCCCCGACTTCAACTTCAAAGTCCTAAAATTTGCTGACACCAAAAAACTCATCCATGGGAATAGCCCCAACCTAGTAAAGGAGGCAATGGTATAGATCATAAAATTCTTAAACTCTCCATCAATGCCTTGTCAGTCTCCATCACCAACCTACTGAATGGCTCCCTCTGTTCTGGCATCTTCCCCACCATCTGGAAAACTGCCACCATCAGACCCTTATTCAAGTCTGGGGCTAGAAATGAGGTGGGCAACTACCGCCCTATTTCCCTCCTTGCACCCTCTCTCAAAATTATAGAGAAAGTTGTGCACACTCAACTCGCCAGCTACCTGGAATCCAACAACCTACTCTCTAGTGCCCGCCATGGGTTCACAGATCTGGGCACAGCACCGAAACAGCCCTGGTCAGGTTCACCAGTAAAATTCTTAAAGCTAATGACAAAGGCCAGCACACTGGCTCCATTTTTGTCGACCTTACCAAGGCCTTCGGCCTTGTGGACCACACCCTCCTCCTTAAACATAGAAACATAGAAGTTGACGGCAGATAAGGACAGCAAGGCCCATCCAGTCTGCCCATTTCTTTAACACCCTAAAAGGCCTACATCTTTCTGATGATTCCATAAAATGGGTCAGTAGCTACCTCTCCGGGAGATCCCACAAGACTGCAATTGAAGGCCACTTCTCCTCGGAATGTCCAATTAAATATGGTGTCTCCCAGGGATCGATCCTGGGCCCCCTTCTTTTCTTACTCTTTATAAATAAATTTCCCTTGATATGACATTCCACTCAAATTGTCCTTTACGCTGATGATATGACCCTTTTCTGCAGTGACAAAAAAAAACCACCATGATTTTCCACAATCTGCAGTCTGATTTCATGAAGCTTCACTCCTGGTTCTCTGGTAATGGCCTTGTCCTCAACTCCAAAAAGACCAAGCTCATGATCTTTTCGAGACCCAGAAAAGCCCCAGACCCTGGTTTTAAACTCCTCAACAATTCTGGCAACCTCACTGAACAGGTGTCAGAATTCAAATACCTAGGTCTCCACCTTGACCCCCACCTCTCATACAGTCTCCACATTGTTAACCTCATAAAGACGGTGCATGTCAGACTTGGTCTACTCTACAGGGGTAGAAAGTTCCTCATTCCTGCATCCAGACTTCACCTCGCTAGCTCTCTACTCCAGCCCCTTATTGGCTATGGATCCGTTGTCTTCTCTCCCACTACATCATCCCTCCTTTTCTCCAAACTTAGTCGCATACAACAGCATAGCACGTTTCGTCACCAGTCTCCCCTGGAAAATACACCACTGCTCATTTTTTTCCTCCCTCGAGTGGCCCAGTCTAGAAGGGAGGTTCCATCTTAAGTTGCTCTCCTTTCTACATAAGATATACCTCAATATTCTCCCCACCCACCCACAGTGTTATCTGCCTATTCCCACTCGCAGCGCCTTGGCGTTTGACTACAGGTGGCTCAAGTCTGGTTTTTGACACCCCTTTCTACAGGGCTAAGCATGCCCAGAACTCCATTAACTTCAAGGGAATGAAGCTTTACAACAATCTACCCCCTGAAATCCAGGCCTGCGGGCCCATATAATCTTTAAACTCCTCCCTAATTTTACCCATGTAATATGCTAGTTTTATTTTGCACTTGTTAGTTCCTTGTACTTCTATGCACCTGTATATATAATGTATTTACTTCATTGTATGTTGTAGGTAGTTCATTGTATGTCCTATATATTCCATTGGCCGATGTATCTGTTCATCTGTTGTATTTCCTACACTGGGCATTTGTGAAAACGAGCATTTTTGCTCACATACCTTCCAGTATACAAATAAAATTCATTGCTTGATTAATTGATTGAATATCCAAAGTCAAGATGGAGAGACCTCATGCACTGCGCTGCTAGACTGTACTGAGCCTCATTGACTTTGCACTCTGTTTTCAATTCAATGACACTCTTATAGTTTTTAATATCATTGGTACTGTAAACAAAAATACTCACTGCACCAACCCTTCACTACCTCCAAGCAAGGAGTGCTGGCTCCACCTCCCCAAAAGGGTTTGAGGCTTCTGATTGGTCAGTGGCCACCTTGTACAGTGATGTTATCCCAACACAATATCACTATATCAAGGTCCAGTGCACAGCTGACCTACCTGCATGAGAAATCATGCAGCCTCCCCCAATTCCTGCCTCCCATCTAAATTACACACAACACCCCCATCTCAGGGTATCCACTTATGCAGTGCATCCACTTACTGTATGGGGATTTCAATTGCCACTTACCAAAATAAGAGTAGAACTCCCCACAACAGAAACTGAAAAATTATTTCAAACTGCTGCTGCAAGTGGCTTCAGGTTTTGCTTCATAATTCTGGGGGCATATGCTTGGCTGCCTGTTTTTCAGAAACAGTCAGCTTACTACACAAATGACATAAGACATTACATATACATTTTTTCATCTCCTAACACCCTCCACCCACTGTCCCACTCACTCACATTCCCTCCCAACCCAATGGCTCAGAACAGAAGCACAGTGTACATTGCTTGAAACCTGATCTGCTCTGCATCCCTCTGATTACAGTGACAGTGGCTCCTCATAACCAGCTGTAAAAATCATAAGGGGAAAAACAACCAAAATATATGGTCCCAACTATTCTGCTTCCTGTCATGGTGGGGGAAGAAGCAGACACTTGCTCCTGGAGAGTGGTGGGGAGAGAGCCACACAATACTTCAGCACTATTCAGCAGTACCACCTACTGGAAAAAACAGGGAAACCTAATTTTTTTTATATACTAACATACTAACATACTATTTGCCAGCAGATTAGGCCTTACGGTCTATCGAGTCTGCTCGAACCTTAGATCCTTAGTTGGGTGCCGAGACCCTCCCATCCCTTGTGCTCCAGAAACCCGTATCATCCATCCCCACCCCTCTGGGACAGGCCATCATCTGATACATCCACTTTCTGTGTCTGTCCCACCCTCTCTTGAAGCCCTCCACTGTGGATCTCTGAACCAGCTCACCAGGTAGTGCATTCCAAGGGTCCACCACCCTCTCAGTGAAAAACCTCCTCCTCTTTTCCCCCCTCACCCTTCCACCTTCCAACTTCAAACCATGCCCTCTGGTGATACCTCCCTGCTTTAATCTAAAGATCCCCTCCATGTTTACCCTATTTATTCCCTTGAGGTACTTGAAGACCTCAATCATGTCCCCTCTGTCTCTCCTCTCCTCCAATGAAAACAGGCAGAGCTCCTTAAGTCTGTCCTCATACGCCCAATCCCCTAGCCCTCGTATCATCTTTGTTGCCCTCCTCTGTACCCTCTCCAGGAGTTGTATGTCCCTCTTCAAGTGTGGTCTCCAGTACTGTACACAGTACTCAAGGTGTGGTCTAACCAGTCCATTGTACAGCGCAGAATCACTTCCTTGCTCCTAGAGGTGATCCCCTTGATGCATCCCAACACCCTGTTTGCCTTGCTAGCCACTCTCCTGCACTGCTCAGAGTTATTCATACATGCATCCACCATGACCCCTAGGTCTTTTCCCCAATTGAGGCCTCCAGCGCCTCCCCTCCCAGGGTGTGCCTGTGTTTAGGGTTTCCCGACCAGATGCAACACCTTGCACTTGGTGATATTAAATTTAATTTGCCATGTGAGCCCAGCTTTCCAGGGTGTCCAGGTCTCTTGCAGGCCAACCTCCTCTTCTCCCTCAACTACTGCTCCCATCTTGGAGTCATCCATAAAGAGACTCATTTCACACCCTATACCCTCCCTGATGTCCGATATGTATGCATTAAACAGGATCGGACCCAGGACCGAGCCTGCGGTGCCCACTACCAACCTCTCTAGGGTTCGAGGCTCCCCACAGACCACTACTCTCTGAGTGCGTCCAGCTAGCCAGTTTTCAATCCATCTGACCATCAAGGGGCCTACTCCTAACCCCATCAGTTTCTCCACCAGCCCATTGTGGGGACAGAGTCAAACGCCTTGCTGAAGTCCAAGAATAATACATCCACAGGCTTACCCCTGTCCAGTTCTGATGTTACCCATTCATAGAACTCCACAAGGTTGGTTTGACATGATCTACCTGACACAAACCGTGTTGCCGACTATCAGACCTCCACCTCCTCCAAGTACACCCCAATCGTTCCTTTAGTATACTCTCCATTAATTTTTCCACCACCGAGGTCAAACTGATGGGTCTATGGTTACCTGGTGCCCGCCAGCCCCCTTTGTAGATTAGTACCATGTGCCTCTAGCCAATCCCCTGGATGCCTCCCTGTCTCAAGTGACCTGCTGAAAGCTCCACCAGGGGTGCAGCCATGTCCGCCAATTCCTATAGTACTCTCAGATGAATGCCATCCGGCCCAGGAGACTTGTCTTTCTTTAGGGCCTTGAGGGCTAACCACACCCTTTTGGCGGAGATAGCATCATCCGTCCCCTCCACCTTACTGGCCTTTTTATCCTTACCCAGATGTGACACCCCTGGGGTACCTCTCCCTCCTCCCTCTTGCTCCATTTCTGTTGCTCCCCTGATCCCACTTACTGATGTTTCTATCCCCTTCGTGCCTTGCTTTGTAGATATCCCATCCCCCTCCCTAGTGAACACAGAGGCAAAGTATTCGTTAAATACCTCTGCCTGGTCCCTCGCCTCTTCCACCCACCCACCCTCCTTCTGATCTCAATCTGCTGGGATGGCCCTTAGTTTTTCTCCACTCCCCAATGTACCGGAAGAACCCCTTTTCCCCTCCATGTATCCCCTGTGCCAGCCGCTGCTCTTTACTGGACTTTGCTCCCCTCACCATACGGGTGACTTTTCTAGATGCAAGCTGGTACATTTCCTTATCCCTATCCCTCTTGTTGTTTTATATTTTTGTAGGCTGCCTCTTTTCTCTGACTGCTACCTGTACCTCACTGGACCACCAGCATGGTTTATGTGACCTTGCTCCTTACATTTCAACTAGCGCAGATCCTGACTGCCTCATGAAGTCCCCGTTTATGACCTCCCATCTCCTTTCCACACTTGTCATTGAGGTAATCCCTTCAAGTGATCCTTGAGAATATTTCCCATGCCCATAAATTCTGCCCGTCCACTGCCAGTGTCCTAGATCTCACCCCCTCCCCCATGCTTATTTGAAACCAGACAGTATTGTGGTCACTCCCAGTCAGGGGTCTTGTACAACCATGTCCCTTACCAGATCCCCATCTGCCAGAACCACATCCAGGACATGCCCCTCCCTTGTGGGCTCCATCACATGCTGTGTTAAGAACACATCCTGGAAGCCATCCAGCAGCCTCTGCTCCTTGGCCACCTTAGAGGACATGGTTCCCTAGTTTGTACCTGGCATATTAAGGTCCCCCATCAACACCACTCCTTTGCCTTTTGGTCCACACTGGGCAATGATGTTGTCCAGCAAACCATCCTCTAGAACATCACTCATCCCGGGGGCCTATATGCTATACCCAGCTTGACCTTATTTCCTGCTGGGGATCATAAGATGACCCATAAGGCCTCCACGTTTCCCTCTGCCTCTTCTACCCTAGCAATTTCTATGTCATCTCTAATGTACATAGCCACTCCACCCCCTCTGCCCTCCTTTCTATCCTTCCTAAGCATAGTGTACCCCCATACGTTTAGGTCCCAGTCATGGTTTTTGTTGGCCCACGTTTCTGTGACCGGCGCCACATCCACCCCCGAACAGCATGGCCTGGAACTCTGGCAACTTGTTTCTAAGCTCCTGGCATTTACTAACACCAACCCCACCTTATCCCTGATCCTCTTTGTGAACCCCACCCAGATTCCTTATACTTCATCCTCCTCTGCTCCTCCTGAAACCTCCACCCCAATCTGTTTCCCCCTCCCCTTGGGCTTGAAGGCTACTCCCTCATCTGGAGGAGAGGGCTTCTGGTCAGCCCCTCCCTTATATATGTATGCCTACTCCTGTAAAAATGGACTAAAAATGGTTATTTTATGCATTTTTTATCTTTTTTGTTTTTTTCATCACAAACAAACCATTGTATAATAACTTTAATACACTCCAGGGTGTATGTTATGCTGGAATAACATCTCTTCTCAGATGCTGGGTGCACTTGGCCTGCGGCCTTATTTGTAACCACCCAAGGCACAACATTATCCCAGCACAACACACACCCTGTTGTGTGTTATTGCTTAATTATTTATTTTCCAATTTGATAAATGCTGCCAGACTGTATGTCAACTGTACACTTTGCTTTCTCTTCTGAAGTAAAAAAGTGGATGCAGTTTCAATAAAGTGACACACAAACACGTAAACTAAACAATTAGTTGTGTAAAAATGCAATACTAGTGTTACTATAGAATGGTGAGTACAAGTAGAGCTAACATAGCACTAATAAATAGACAAAGACAGTAGCTAATATTTCAGACTGCATAACAGCAATGGATTACACTCAAAGCAGACCCAGAAGGTGGGAGGAGGAAGTTCTAATTTCCAGTGGAAGGGTATTCCAGAGGGCTGGGCCAGCAGAGAAGAAAGCCATTTTGCCCATGATAGAATTCACTTGTGGTACTTCAAGCAGAAGGCCATTAGAGGAGCACAGGTCATGTGGATTTGTTGTGTGCCTTAGGATCATTAACAAGGGAGACAGGTTAGGAGTGCATAGTGACTTGTCAATCAGGCAGCAGAGGGTGAAATCCCTGTATGCCTGCAGCAAGAGTAAGCAAAGGTTTCTGTAAATGTTATAGCAGTGCATTTTAAAAGGGGCCCATGAGGTAAACTGGCAAATGCTGCTACAAACTATGGTTAGCCAGGGGACATCTTTTACATTGGCTTACAAGTAAATGAGAGAGGCATAATCCAGTATAGGCAGCATAGTACTTTTGGCAACGGTGAGGCAAACTTCAGGCGTCATGGAGTGCTTCAGTCTACATGCTAAACCCAATTTTTGATTAAATCTTTTACTCAGATAATCAATATGGTCCACGTAGGTGAGGGATGGTTCAACAATGACTTCTATGTATTTGAAGGTGTGTACCTCCTCCACAAACAAACCATCAGAGTAGGAAAGATTTTTACAAATTTTAAAGGCAGTGCTACATATTTGGGTGATGAAGGGTTGAGTGGTAGATTTAAAATTGACAACATTTTAGGAATAAAAGAGTGAGACTTGACAGTCCTAGTGCTTTGATACCCATAAAACTCTATTCTTACATGGCCTAGGCCCTGCCATTCAGAAGGTTAGCATGTCGCTAATCATGTTAGTGACACACCAACCAGGTTTTGCATGATCGGATGCTGTGGGGGCCATATTCAGCAACCCCTGGTGCATGGCACTCAGTGGACAGCACATATACACAGAAAGCAGCACTGCTGCCATGCAAATGAGGGAGCCCTCTTGTATACAGGGTGCAGTGGTATATGCAAAGGTTTTGGATGTGCTAAAAAGCTGCTGTTGCGATGGGTACCCAACTGACAGCAAGAGCTGTCAGACTCTACCAGTCCAGTGGTCTCCCCATCCCACAATCACTGTCATGATGTGTGTCAGGGAGGAGCAGTGGATGTGGCCTACTGGGATTTCAGTAAGGCCTTTGACACTGTTCCACACGGAAGACTGATAAACAAGCTAGGCAACATGGGAGTGGGTCCAAAGGTAGTAAAATGGATATAAAGTTGGCTAAGTAACAGAACTCAGAAGATGGTGGTAAATGGAGTTCACTTGTCTTGTGCCTATACCCAAGGGCTCTGATTATTGCAGACAGGCAACGTGGTCATCCTTGATTTTTCATCCCTCCCAGGCAGTGTTATGCAATGCTAGGTCTGTTGGGAACAAGACTGCAGTAATTGCAGATCTGGTTGCTTTGGTGGACCTGGCATGCATCACTGAGACCTGGTTTGATAGAAATGTGGGGCCCAGTTTGGAAGCCGCAGTTCCTTCTGGGTTCTCGGTGATACACCACCCGAGAGAGGATTGACGGGCCGGGGAGGGGTCGTAATCTGTTTTAGATCAGATCTGGGAGTCAGGGAGGAGCCAGTAGGATCTACCAACTCCTTTGAGTATATTGTGGGAGCAGGTGCAGGTTGTAGGATCCTTCTCATCTACCATCTACCAGATGATGGGAGGGTTTTCCTGCAGGAGGTGGTGGACATCATCGCTGATGTGGTGTTGGAGTTCCCAGGATGGATGATTCTTGGGGACTTCAACACCTGGGTCAACAAAGAACTCTCACCATTTGGACAAAATCTCCTCCAATTGATGGAATCATTGGGCCTGATATGGGTAGTTACCTCTGCAACCCGCAAGGGGGGGTACTCCTTGGATTTGGTGTTCCTCCTGGGGATGGAAATCTCAGAGATGGAGGTGGATCCAATCGGTTGTCTGGACCATCACACTTTGAGATTCAGCTTCACGATCCTCCAGCTTATGACTATGCTGGGCCTTACACAGGTGGTTACCTCGGCTACCCATATAGGGGGTCACTCATTGGATCTTATGTTCTCCCTGGGGATGGAGATCACAGACTTGGGGGTGGAATCAGTTAGTTGGTCAGACCACCACACCATAAGGCTTAGTTTTGGGACTCACCCTATGGGCCTGTCCCTACGAAGATGGTCCAGTTCTGCCCTTTAAGTGGAGTTACCCCAGAGGGTCTATCAGCAGTTTTGGACCTATCAGGTTTGTTGAGTGAATGCATGAGTCCAGGGGATCTGGTACTTGCCCATAATAAGGTGGTGGAAGGTGCCCTGGACCAAATTGCTCCTGTTCACGTTCGACCACTCACCCTTTCCCCAAGGACCCCTTGGTTTGACAGGTCCTTGAAGGAGCTGAGGAGAGTTGGTCAAAGGCTAGAGAGAGAGCCTGGTGGAAGTCCAGCCTGGAGGTTGACAGACTTAGATTGATGGAACATTATAAGGGCTATCAATCAGCAATCACCCGTAAGAAGGCAGAATTCCTGTCCAGGGATATTGCTGCTGTGCAGAATCAACCAGCTCAGCTCTTCCAGACTGTAGACAGATTGTGCAATCCAATCTGTCTCTGGTCTGGAGGAGGTTTTTCACAGATGAAGTGTAATGAGCTTGCACGGTTCTTTGCAGATAAGGTTCCAGCATCAGGTTGGGTATCGGTCCGACTCTCCCTAAGAGGGATTGTGGAGATCGGCAAGAGGTGATGAACACCCTCTCTTTCTGGACAAGCTTTAGCAGGCTGGAATTTCTGGACATTGTGAGGCTTGCCCAGACTCTGTGCCCAAGCAGCTGTAGTTTGGATCTGGGCCCTACATGCCTCTTGGTAGGTTGCATTGAGTCATCTGCCCAATCCTTGCTGAAATTGTTTGGAGTTTCTTGGAGAAGGGGGTCTTTCCTGATCCCCTCAAGGAGGCAGTCATACTACCACTCCTTAAAAAAAAAACTCCTTGGATCCAGACTGTCTAGCTAACTATAGGCCTGTCTCTAACCTACCCTTTGTTGGTAAGGTTATTGAGAAGGTAGTTGCGTTGCAGCTGGATGACCACCTTATAACCAACAATGTCTATGATGCTCTCCAGTCTGGATTTAGGAAGCGACAAAGCTCTAAGACTGCCCTTGTCCAGGTCTTAAATGATCTCCTAGTTGCGAGAGATCGAAAAGCTCATACTATCTTAGTCTTTCTTGGTCTCTCAGTGGCATTTGATACTGTGGACCATGGTGTGCTTTTGGAGTGTCTGCAGCTCCTTTGTGGACTGTCTGTGACAGTTTTAAGTTGGTTTCGATCTTTTCTTGTGGACAGGTCTCAGAGGGTTGTTACTGTAATTTATTCCTCTGATGCCCTTCCCCTGTCTTGCGAGGTGCCGCAGGGCTCCATATTGTCACTCATGTTGTTTGCAGTGTATATGCTGCCATTAGGAGATATCATTAGGTGTTACAGTTTGAGTTTTCACTGTTACACAGATGATACTCAACTGTGTATGTCCTTTATGCCCAGACAGGATGATATGGTCTCTGTGCTTAACAACTGTCTAGCTGAGCTCAAAGACTGGATTAGCACCAGCTGGCAGAGGTTGAATCTGGATAAGACTGAGGTGTTGGTTGTGGACCTGGGCCACCAGGAGGCAGATATGGGAGCTGAACAGGCTTCAGGCTTATGGCTTGATGGTATCCAGCTCATTACCTCAGACTGAGTGCATAACCCGGCCATAATTTTTGATAGTAATTTGACCCTGAAATCTCAGGTGTCTGCTGGTGTCAAATCCTCATTTTACCATCTGAGGAATATTGCTAGGGTGAAACACTTGGTTTCTCTGAGTGACCTTCCTACATTGGTCCACACCTTCATGACCACCCGTCTTGATTACTGCAATGCCCTCTGGCTTCTGGGGATTGATATCCATCATTTGCAGCTAATGCAGAGTGTGGCAACCAGGCTCCTGACTGGTACATCCAAGACTAGTCATATTACACCTTGCTGTGCGATCTGCACTGGCTGCCTGTAGAGTGGTGAATCACCTTTAAGGTCAGTTTACTGATCTATGAAGTCCTACATGAACAGGGACCCCATTACCTGCAAGATCTTCTGACTCCCTACTGCCCCTCTCACTCACTCCAATCCACCGACGAGGGATTGCTAGAGATTCTCAGGGTTCAGTTAAAAACTTCAGGAGCACATGCTTTTTCGTTTGCTGCTCCTACCCTGTGGAATTCTCTACCTCGTCAGTTAAGGGAATGCCTGACCTTCTCAAGTTTCAAATCTGAGTTTAAAACACACCTCTTTCGTTTGGCATTCCCTGATGGTTTTTAGGCCTGCTGCTATTTATGGATGTTACGAGTTTTAACTGTTTTAAAATTACGTATTTTATGTTTGCAAAGTACCTTGATTTTAGAAATTCGCTCAATAAATAAAGTTTTACTTTACTTTACTTTACAAATTAGGCCAGCCCTGGTGGAAATGGTAAAGTACTGTCCTTTCAGAGAAGTTACCTCAGAAAGACTAATGACAGTGCTCAACCTTTCGGGAATTCCGACTGATAGCGATGACCCAGGGAGTCTTGTTGTTGCCTTTAACAAGGCAATAACGGGAGCCCTAGACCTTAATGCTCCTGCACGTGTTCATCCTTTAACTCTTCACCCAGGTGCCTCATGGTATGATGGGGCACTGAGGGAGATGAAGAGGTTAGGACAAAGGTTGGAGAGACACTGGTGGAAAACTAACCTGGAAGAGGACAGGCTTAGATTGTTAGACCATTATAAGGTCTACCTATCAACAATTTCCCATAAGAAGGCAGTGTTCCTGTCCAATGAAATTGCGGCAGCAAAAAAACAAACCAGCTCAGCTCTTCCGGACTGTGGACAGACTGTGCAATCCAGTCTGTCTGCAGTCCAGTCGAGCATTGTCACAAGTTAAGTGTGATGAGTTTGCACAGTTTTTGGCTGATAAGGTGGTCTCCATCAGGGATGAGATCAACCAGTGCCTTCCCATTGGACCTTGCAGCAATCAATCGTATCTGATACTAACACCCATGTGACCTGGCTTACCTTCAGCCAATCAGTAATCATGGATATAGTGAGGATCATCCAGACTCTGCGGCCAACTTGCTATAGTCTGGACCCAGGCCCAACTCACCTTCTAGTAGGGTGCATTGAGATGATCACCCAGGTCCTTGCTGGAATACTAAGGGCTTCCTTGGAGAGAAGGATTTTTCTGGATCCCTTAAAGGGGGTGGTGGTGAGGCCTCTTCTGAAAAAACCCTCCTTGGACCCGCACTGTCCAGTAAACCACACACCTGCCTCAAACTTATCTTTTGTAGGTAAAGTTATCGAGAAAGTGGTCACTTTGCAGCTGGAGGATCACTTAACAATTCATAATATCTATGTTCCTCTCCAGTTGGGTTTCAGGAAAAGACAGCATTGAGATGCCCCTAATTCGAGTACTAAATTATCTCCTGATGGTGAGGGATAGGACGACCTGTACAATCTTGGTCCTCCTTGATCTCTCATCAGCATTTGACACTGTAGCCCATGGTGTGCTACTCAAGTGCCTGTGGGTTTTCTGTGGACTGGGGGGAAGGGAGTCCTCAGCTGGTTTTGATTGTTCCTCGAGGGCAGAACACAGAGAGTGGTGATAGGGATTTATTCCTTGGCCTCTCACTGTCTGCCCTGTGGGGTGCCACAGGGTTCGGTGCTGTCACCCATGTTTTTTGCAGTGTATATGCTGCCATTAGGAAACATTGTAAGATAGTACAGTCTGAGTTTTCAATGTTATGCAGATGATTCTCAGCTGTACCTGTCTTTTGTGCCTGAGCAGGAGTTAGATACTGTCTCGGTGTTTAACAACTGTCTGATTAAGATACAAGACTGGATGAGTGCTAGCTGGCTGAGGCTGAACTCAGGAAAAACTGAGGCTGTTGGTTGTGGATCCTGGTTGGGGACCGGCTGGAGCATGGGGAGGATAACCCACTGGAATAACACTTGGGGGAACCCCATTATATGCTTCAAGCCTTGCCTGAAATGTTGGCATGATCTTAGATGAGAGCTTGACCTCCTTAAAATCTCAGGTCTCTGCAGTGGTGAAATCTGCTTTTTATCATCTAAGAAACATCACCAGGGTGAAGCACCTGGTCCCGGCCAAAGATCTTCCCACACTGGTCCATGCCTTTGTCACCAGCCGGCTTGGCTACTGCAACGCCATTTACCTAGGGCTACTAGGGGTAGATATCTAATGACTGCAGCTGGTACAGAACGTGATGGCCAGGTTGTTAACTGGAATTTCTAGTTCAAGCCATGATAACACTTGTGCTGTGCGAACTGCACTGGCTGCCAGTACAGTGGTGGATAGCCTTCAAGATTGTGTTGCTGACCTACAGTAGTAGCGCCGAATTTGTCAAGCAATTTTATGAGATTCCCTATTTATCCTTCACAAAATTTAGGGAAAAAAATCCTCAAAAATACTTTTTGTTATACCTACAGAAAGAGGCCAGTTCCTATTACAGTATTCAAGTGCCATCTGGTAGATTTTCAACTAGACTATCAGGTGGAAGCACAATCTCTGGGTAGCAGTGAACACACTAACAAACAAAACAAAATCCCTAACCAAAGGTTTCACAATTCTCAATAGGGATTTTTAAAAATTCTTAAAAATCCCTTGCCTAATTTGGTGCTACTACTGTACAAAGTCCTACATGGCCAGGGACTCCATTACCTGCAAGACCTTCTGCACCTCTACTGCCCCTCCCGTGCACTCCGATCCTCCAACAATGGATTGCTAGAGATTCCCAGGGTATGGCTAAAAACATCTGGTGTGTGATCTTTTGCCTTTATGGCTCCTACCCTGTGGAATTCTTTACCTCACCAGATACGAGATAGCCTGACTGTCGAGGGTTTTAAAGCTAACCTTAAAACACATCTCTTTCTTCCAGCTTTTAATGGTACTGATTTCCTGCTATTTATGGATCTGTATTATTCTGTTTATAATGTTGAATTGTTTTATAGATATTGTTCAGGCACTCTGAGCTCTGGAAGGGCACCTTTTTATAAATAAAATGATGATGATGATGGAGGAAGGTAAGATAACCAGTGGGGTGCCACAAGGGTCAGTACTGGGACAAGTCCTCTTCAATGTCTTTATTAGTGACATTGTAGAGTGGCTTGAAGGAAAGGTACTGTATGCCTGTTCGCGGATGACACAAAAATCTGCAACAGAGTGGACACACTGGGTGGGATGGGGGTAGAAAATGAAGGAAGATCTAAAAAACTGGAAGACTGGTCAAGGGTTTGGCAACTAAGCTTCAATACCCCAAAATGTAAATAATGCACATGGGGCACAGAAACCCAAGGACAATGTATAATTTTGGGGGAAGGTGTTAAAAACAACAAAACAGGAAGGGGATCTGAGGGTCATCATGTCTGATGGCCTGAAGGTAGCAAAGCAATAGGAAAGGCTAGTAGGATGCTGGGGTGCATAGGGAGGGATATCACCAGCAGAAAAAGGGAGGTAGTATTACCACTAAATAGATCAGAGGTGGTGGGTACCAAAGTGATAACAGGTTTTAAACTTGCATGGGGTAGACACAGGGGGGCTTTAGGAATAGGGCTGGGGGGTAAGGCCTGAGATCAATTAAGGTTTATGGTAGCACAGTAGGTAGGGACTTTAGGACAGACTAGATGGATCAAGAGGTCCTTTTCTGATGACAGCGTCTATGTTTCTGTTTCTATCAAATATATTCCTGGTAGTCCTGTGGTCTCCCTGCACCCCGATGCCCATCCAAAGAATAGTTACATATAGATCCCTGTCCCTGTTTATTTAGTGGTCGTCTGCACCCAATGCCTGTTTGATGCATAGTTAGATATACATCCCTGTCCCTGGTATCTTAGTGGTCTTCCACCCCTCCACATGCCTGCTTGATGCATAGTTACATATAGCTCCTCATCTGTGGTAGTCTAGTGGTCACCCCACTCCCCGCTGCTTGTTCCATGCTTATGTACATATATATCCTTGGCACTGATAGTCTAGCGGCTCCCCACCCCCAGTCACCATCCCAATATGTATACAATTTATCCATAATAGTCTAGTGCCCCTCTACAATCACTGTTGATTCCCCTCTCCCTGGCCCACCAACTCAGCACTCACCATTCCACCCACTCTGGCCCCTGAGCAACCATTCTCAAAGGTGTCGCTCTGCAGATGGGACCACAGACAGTGACTGGCACAGAATCTCCACTCACCACCTTGGTCGGACATCATCTGACTGAAGTGGGTGAGCATGTGTGTACAGTAGAAACAGCTATCAGTGTACAAAGGAATACAATATCATAGCAAGGGAAAGGAAAAATTGAGCCAGTACAGTTGATGATAAAGGGAAGGCAAGAATACTCAATTTATATTTTTGCTTGGTGCTCACAGTTGAGAAAGCAGGACCACTTTCCGACAGTGTAGTGTATTCAGAATCAGTGACCAGATGCAGAATGTGTCTGGTGGAGAAAGTGCAGATTGCAGCATACAGTAATAGCCAGTCTTAGCACCTTGGCTAAAATAAGGTTCTCTTTTAGGTGAATGGTTAGAGCTGCTGCATCTGAGACTAGGGATGCAAGGATTGATCCCTGGGTCCAGCAGTGAATTGAGCAAGCCTGTAACTCAGTTTACAAAAGCTGTCCCCCACAAGCTGCATGAGGATATTACAAATTCAAGGACATTCATGGCTGATACATGGGACAGGTTTGAGATGAGAGGAATGGCAGGGAAACTGGTTATGCAGGAACTGGGAAACTTAAAAGTTATTGCATCATCAAGCCCAGATGGGAGTCATCCTAGAGTGTTAAAGGAAGCAAGGCAGGGGTCCACTCAATGACCCATGTTATGCTCCCACACTAGTTACCCAAGTTTGGGAGTGGACTCAGAAGTGGTCCAGGGTGGGGCTGGGGAGGCTTTGCCACATGGCAGCATTCCCAGCCAGGGAGGAAAGAGCACCAGGTTCCACCACACTAGCAGGCTCCGCCGTGGGCAAGGGAGCTTGTGTCCTCCATGGGAGGGGAGGCTGCTACATGTGGGAATGTCATGCAAGGATAGTAGTAGATTTTATTTCTGTATGGTGCCCTTCCCTACAGGCTGAGGGCACCAGTACAATAAAATGGAGACAACAACAAATACAGGCAAATAAATACAATCCCAATTAATAAATACAAATAAAATCACATTATACTATAATAACATTTTTAGCAACTATCTAAAATATTCTGACATGACTGCTTGCTGTCTCATACAATGATGACGATTAGGAACTTTCAAGCCCCATAGGCCTGTGCGAATAGATGCGTTTTAAGTCCCCTTTTAAAGGCTTCAACCAAGGAGGCCTCCCTCAGGGCTCTTGGAAATGAATTAAAAAAACAAAAATAGATCCACAATCTCAAAGGACAAGTCCCCTGAGGTTTTAATCCTGGACCTAGGAACAACTAGGACACCTTCCTGAGGGGAGCAGAGGGGGTGCACAGGTGCATAAGGGTGCACGAGATCACTCAGGTAACTTGGGTCCAGCCTGTATAAGGACTTATAAGTTAGTAACCCGACTTTGTAGGAGATATGTCACTTAAATGGTGGCTAATGAAGTTCATGCAGTGTCAGGGAGATATGACTTGGCCTCAAAAGACAAGTCAACAACCTAGCAGCTGCATTCTGCACCAACTGCAGGTGCCATAGCATACCTCCACTGACCCCAAGGCATAGAGTGTTACAGTAGCCCAGTTGTGAGGTCAGAAAAACATGCACAAGTGAGGGTGAGTCCACCAAAGGGATAATAGCTCAAATCTGGCTGATGTTCTTAAGGTGGTAAAAGCCATTCCAGATGACTGCCAACTCTTGAGCCTCAAATGCCAGCCCCTCATCCACAATGACTCCCAGATTCTTCACCTTTGCAGCAGCTAACAGCCTAGAGGTGCTGAGTTGAAGCCCCGTCTCCCTCTTGGCAACTGCTTCTACCCCCCCATCTGACCCGCTCAATCAGCAGTACCTCATTTTTATCCAAGCTGAGTCTCAGCCAGCTTAATGATGTCCAGTCCTGGATCTCAGTCAAGCACTTATTCAGCACATCCACCATGACACATGTCTGGGGTGCAAAAAGACAGATTGAGCATCATCTGCGTAACAATGAAATCCAACTCCATACTGTCTAAGAATCCTACCCAGGGTCAGCATGTACACCGCAAACAACAAGGGCGAGAGGACTGACTCTTGGGGCACACCACAGTGCAGGTCCATGGGGAGTGAGGAAAAATTTCCCATAACTACCCTCTGTGTCCTGTCCAGGAAGTATGACTCAAACCAGCAGATGACTTTGCCAGTGAGCCCAATATACTTCCTAAGTCAATCCAATAGAAGCCCATGGTCCACGGTGTCAAATACAGAGGAGACATCAAGAAGGACAAGAACTGACCACTCTTCCTTTGTCTCTTTTCATGAGCAGGTCATTACACACCCTGACCAACATGATCTCTATGCTGTGCTTTGACCTGAAAACAAACTTGAGAGGCTCATATTTGTCAAAGGCCATGAGACATGCCTGAAGCTGTAACACAGCCACCTTCGTAATAACCTTGCCTAAAAAAAGGCAAGTTAGAGACAGGTCAGTAATTTGCAAAGGTGGCCAGGACCAGCTATGTGTTTTTTAAGAGGGGCTTCACCAATGTAGTTTTCAATACAGATGGAAAAATCACTATTGACTAGGAGCACTGGAAAATCTCAGTGAACACCAGGCCTAGCTGCCCAACACAGCTTACTAGTAGCAGGGATGGACCTGGATCCAGTTCACAATATGTTGATCGCAACTCCGAGATCACCTCCGCAACCTTATCCATCGTCACTGGCAGAATCTCTCCCCAAGACCACTGACTGCCATTGTGTCTCTCTGGTTCAACACTGCTGGGCTGTAACAGCCCACTTGGTGAGATCCCAACCTGAACAGAGGACACTCTGTCTGAAAAGAACTGAGCAAACTCCTCATACTTTGCAAATAAAACAGCTGTCATGGACTCCATACTGGCAGGATGGAGAAGCCTGTCCTCACCTGAAAAAACTGAGCTGGTCAGTTTCTTCTGGCATCAGTCTCCCTGGACAGGAATTCTGCCTTCTTATGGGATATTGCCCTTTGATATTCATCAAAGTGAATATTCAAAGCCAGTTTGTCCTCTTGTGCCCTTGCTGTCCTCCAATAATGCTCCAAACTTTGCCCTTTGCTTTCACCTACCTCAGCCTGCCATTAAACCATGGTGAGCCAAGGCATGAAAAGCCAAGGGTGCTGCCTTGTGCCTGGTGTGTAATAGGTGGAGAAACAAGAAAACCCTGTGTGTACCAGCTGCCATCAGTGAAGGCACCAGTAGGGCAGACTGGGTGGGCCATAGACCAGTATCTATGTATCAGTACTCTTGGATCCTACCCCATGTAGGTCATTAATGGTGTGACAGCAGGGGGAGTGGTAAATGAGATGGGAAGTCCAAAGAAATGCCTGAAGCAGGTGTGAGTAAGCAGACACAGGTCAAAAAGCTGAATAAAAGAAAAAAGGGAAATGAGGCAGAAACTGATGGAGCTGCTGTCATCCTCTATGAGGAATCAATAGCAATAGGTGTGGTGCCTACAGATTGGCAGGTGGCTCTTGAGGTTCAATTACATAAATTGGGTAACAGGGAAAATCAAGCTGATGAGATTGACATCAATAGTGGGAAACATTTAGAGACATCAATAAGGAGATATAGTAACTGCATTCCTGGAGAAAAATGATGTAATGGATAGGAACCAGTATTAATTCCTCCTGTACCCAACCCTTACCCAGGCATCTGGTGATCATCCAAGCTTGGTATGGTGCTGGCACAGCCCTCCTCTCACATACTCAGCCATTTGCCATATGAACTGTCAGTGAGCATATGTACGGTATTTAATACATGTTCACTGACAGCTCATATGACAACTAGCCGACGAAGTGAGAGGAGTGCTGTGCCTGTCGTCATATCAAGCTTGGATGATTCCTGAAAAACTGGCTAAGGGGGGGTGTGAGGAGGTGGTATGTGAGCAGGCAGGTCAAGCTGGGGGACACTGAACCACTACTTCTTGTAGTAATTGTGTAAATGGGCAATCGGTGGGGGAGGGCGGACAGGACTAGCCACCAGGGTTTACTTGCTGATTTGAAATTGTAGATCGGGATGCGGGGGGAGCAACTGGACCCAAAAGCTTACTAACTGATATGAAGCAGATGATTGGAGGGTGGGAGGAACCACTGGACACCAGGGCATTTTTACCATTTTTACAGGGGAGATCAAGGATGGAAGATCACACTAGACCACCAGGGAATGTGTCTAGATACACTGCCAGGAACAGTCATGGGTAAGGGATCATACTAGACCACCAGGGAATGTGTCTAGATACACTGCCAGGAACAGTCATGGGTAAGGGATCATACTAGACCACCAGGGAATGTGTCTAGATACACTGCCAGGAACAGTCATGGGTAAGGGATCACACTAGACCACCAGAAAATGTGTCTAGATACACTGCCAGGAACAGTCATGGGTAAGGGATCACACTAGACCACCAGAAATGTGTCTAGATACACTGCCAGGAACAGTCATGGGTAAGGGATCATACTAGACCACCAGGGAATGTGTCTAGATACACTGCCAGGAACAGTCATGGGTAAGGGATCATACTAGACCACCAGAAAATGTGTCTAGATACACTGCCAGGAACAGTCATGGGTAAGGGATCACACTAGACTACCAGAAAATGTGTCTAGATACACTGCCAGGAACAGTCATGGGTAAGGGATCATACTAGACCACCAGGGAATGTGTCTAGATACACTGCCAGGAAAAGTCATGGGTAAGGGATCATACTAGACCACCAGAAAATGTGTCTAGATACACTGCCAGGAACAGTCATGGGTAAGGGATCATACTAGACCACCAGGGAATGTGTCTAGATACACTGCCAGGAACAGTCATGGGTAAGGGATCATACTAGACTACCAGGGAATGTGTCTAGATACACTGCCAGGAACAGTCATGGGTAAGGGATCATACTAGACCACCAGGGAATGTGTTTAGATACACTCACAGGAACAGTCATGGGTAAGGGATCATATTAGACCACCAGGGAATGTGTCTAGATACACTGCCAGGAACAGTCATGGGTAAGGGATCACACTAGACCACCAGGGAATGTGTCTAGATACACTGCCAGGAACAGTCATGGGTAAGGGATCACACTAGACCACCAGGGAATGTGTCTAGATACACTGCCAGGAACAGTCATGGGTAAGGGATCACACTAGACCACCAGGGAATGTGTCTAGATACACTGCCAGGAACAGTCATGGGTAAGGGATCACACTAGACTACCAGGGAATGTGTCTAGATACACTGCCAGGAACAGTCATGGGTGAGGGATCATACTAGACCACCAGGAATGTGTCTAGATACACTGCCAGGAACAGTCATGGGTGAGGGATCACACTAGACTACCAGAAAATGTGTCTAGATACACTGCCAGGAACAATCATGGGTAAGGGATCACACTAGACCACCAGGGAATGTGTCTAGATACACTGCCAGGAACAGTCATGGGTAAGGGATCATACTAGACCACCAGAAAATGTGTCTAGATACACTGCCAGGAACAGTCATGGGTAAGGGATCACACTAGACCACCAGGGAATGTGTCTAGATACACTGCCAGGAACAGTCATGGGTAAGGGATCATACTAGACCACCAGAAAATGTGTCTAGATACACTGCCAGGAACAGTCATGGGTAAGGGATCATACTAGACCACCAGAGAATGTGTCTAGATACACTGCCAGGAACAGTCATGGGTAAGGGATCATACTAGACCACCAGGGAATGTGTCTAGATACACTGCCAGGAACAGTCATGGGTAAGGGATCACACTGGACTACCAGAAAATGTGTCTAGATACACTGCCAGGAACAATCATGGGTAAGGGATCACACTAGACCACCAGGGAATGTGTCTAGATACACTGCCAGGAACAGTCATGGGTAAGGGATCATACTAGACCACCAGAAAATGTGTCTAGATACACTGCCAGGAACAGTCATTGGTAAGGAATCACACTAGACCACCAGGGAATGTGTCTAGATACACTGCCAGGAACAGTCATGGGTAAGGGATCACACTAGACCACCAGAAAATGTGTCTAGATACACTGCCAGGAACAGTCATGGGTAAGGGATCATACTAGACCACCAGAAAATGTGTCTAGATACACTGCCAGGAACAGTCATGGGTAAGGGATCATACTAGACCACCAGGGAATGTGTCTAGATACACTGCCAGGAACAGTCATGGGTAAGGGATCACACTAGACCACCAGGGAATGTGTCTAGATACACTGCCAGGAACAGTCATGGGTAAGGGATCATACTAGACCACCAGAAAATGTGTCTAGATACACTGCCAGGAACAGTCATGGGTAAGGGATCACACTAGACCACCAGGGAATGTGTCTAGATACACTGCCAGGAACAGTCATGGGTAAGGGATCACACTAGACCACCAGGGAATGTGTCTAGATACACTGCCAGGAACAGTCATGGGTAAGGGATCACACTAGACCACCAGGAAATGTGTCTAGATACACTGCCAGGAACAGTCATGGGTAAGGGATCACACTAGACCACCAGAAAATGTGTCTAGATACACTGCCAGGAACAGTCATGGGTAAGGGATCACACTAGACCACCAGAGAATGTGTCTAGATACACTGCCAGGAACAGTCATGGGTAAGGGATCATACTAGACCACCAGGGAATGTGTCTAGATACACTGCCAGGAACAATCATGGGTAAGGGATCATACTAGACCACCAGGGAATGTGTCTAGATACACTGCCAGGAACAGTCATGGGTAAGGGATCACACTGGACTACCAGAAAATGTGTCTAGATACACTGCCAGGAACAATCATGGGTAAGGGATCACACTAGACCACCAGGGAATGTGTCTAGATACACTGCCAGGAACAGTCATGGGTAAGGGATCATACTAGACCACCAGAAAATGTGTCTAGATACACTGCCAGGAACAGTCATTGGTAAGGAATCACACTAGACTACCAGGGAATGTGTCTAGATACACTGCCAGGAACAGTCATGGGTAAGGGATCACACTAGACCACCAGAAAATGTGTCTAGATACACTGCCAGGAACAGTCATGGGTAAGGGATCATACTAGACCACCAGAAAATGTGTCTAGATACACTGCCAGGAACAGTCATGGGTAAGGGATCATACTAGACCACCAGGGAATGTGTCTAGATACACTGCCAGGAACAGTCATGGGTAAGGGATCACACTAGACCACCAGGGAATGTGTCTAGATACACTGCCAGGAACAGTCATGGGTAAGGGATCATACTAGACCACCAGAAAATGTGTCTAGACACACTGCCAGGAACAGTCATGGGTAAGGGATCACACTAGACCACCAGGGAATATGTCTAGATACACTGCCAGGAACAGTCATGGGTAAGGGATCACACTAGACCACCAGGGAATGTGTCTAGATACACTGCCAGGAACAGTCATGGGTAAGGGATCACACTAGACCACCAGGGAATGTGTCTAGATACACTGCCAGGAACAGTCATGGGTAAGGGATCACACTAGACTACCAGAAAATGTGTCTAGATACACTCACAGGAACAGTCATGGGTAAGGGATCATACTAGACCACCAGGGAATGTGTCTAGATACACTGCCAGGAACAGTCATGGGTAAGGGATCACACTGGACTACCAGAAAATGTGTCTAGATACACTGCCAGGAACAATCATGGGTAAGGGATCACACTAGACCACCAGGGAATGTGTCTAGATACACTGCCAGGAACAGTCATGGGTAAGGGATCATACTAGACCACCAGAAAATGTGTCTAGATACACTGCCAGGAACAGTCATGGGTAAGGAATCACACTAGACCACCAGGGAATGTGTCTAGATACACTGCCAGGAACAGTCATGGGTAAGGGATCACACTAGACCACCAGAAAATGTGTCTAGATACACTGCCAGGAACAGTCATGGGTGAGGATCCATACTAGACCACCAGAAAATGTGTCTAGATACACTGCCAGGAACAGTCATGGGTAAGGATCACACTAGACCACCAGAGAATGTGTCTAGATACACTGCCAGGAACAGTCATGGGTAAGGGATCACACTAGACCACCAGGGAATGTGTCTAGATACACTGCCAGGAACAGTCATGGGTAAGGGATCATACTAGACCACCAGAAAATGTGTCTAGATACACTGCCAGGAACAGTCATGGGTAAGGGATCACACTAGACCACCAGGGAATGTGTCTAGATACACTGCCAGGAACAGTCATGGGTAAGGGATCACACTAGACCACCAGGAATGTGTCTAGATACACTGCCAGGAACAGTCATGGGTAAGGGATCACACTAGACCACCAGGGAATGTGTCTAGATACACTGCCAGGAACAGTCATGGGTAAGGGATCACACTAGACCACCAGGGAATGTGTCTAGATACACTGCCAGGAACAGTCATGGGTATGGGATCACACTAGACCACCAGGGAATGTGTCTAGATACACTGCCAGGAACAGTCATGGGTAAGGGATCACACTAGACCACCAGGGAATGTGTCTAGATACACTACCAGGAACAGTCATGGGTAAGGGATCACACTAGACCACCAGGGAATGTGTCTAGATACACTCACAGGAACAGTCATGGGTAAGGGATCATACTAGACTACCAGGGAATGTGTCTAGATACACTGCCAGGAACAGTCATGGGTAAGGGATCATACTAGACCACCAGGGAATGTGTCTAGATACACTGCCAGGAACAGTCATGGGTAAGGATCTACTAGACCACCAGGGAATGTGTCTAGATACACTGCCAGGAACAGTCATGGGTAAGGGATCACACTAGACCACCAGGGAATGTGTCTAGATACACTGCCAAGGAACAGTCATGGGTAGGGATCACACTAGACCACCAGGGAATGTGTCTAGATACACTGCCAGGAACAGTCATGGGTAAGGGATCACACTAGACCACCAGGAATGTGTCTAGATACACTGCCAGGAACAGTCATGGGTAGGGATCATACTAGACCACCAGGGAATGTGTCTAGATACACTGCCAGGAACAGTCATGGGTAAGGGATCATACTAGACCACCAGGGAATGTGTCTAGATACACTGCCAGGAACAGTCATGGGTTAGGGATCACACTAGACCACCAGGGAATGTGTCTAGATACACTGCCAGGAACAGTCATGGGTAAGGGATCACACTAGACCACCAGAAAATGTGTCTAGATACACTGCCAGGAACAGTCATGGGTAAGGGATCATACTAGACCACCAGGGAATGTGTCTAGATACACTGCCAGGAACAGTCATGGGTAAGGGATCATACTAGACCACCAGGGAATGTGTCTAGATACACTGCCAGGAACAGTCATGGGTAAGAGATCACACTAGACCACCAGAAAATGTGTCTAGATACACTGCCAGGAACAGTCATGGGTAAGGGATCACACTAGACCACCAGGGAATGTGTCTAGATACACTGCCAGGAACAGTCATGGGTAAGGGATCATACTAGACCACCAGGGAATGTGTTTAGATACACTCACAGGAACAGTCATGGGTAAGGGATCATACTAGACCACCAGGGAATGTGTCTAGATACACTGCCAGGAACAGTCATGGGTAAGGGATCATACTAGACCACCAGGGAATGTGTCTAGATACACTGCCAGGAACAGTCATGGGTAAGGGATCATACTAGACCACCAGGGAATGTGTCTAGATACACTGCCAGGAACAGTCATGGGTAAGGGATCACACTAGACTACCAGAAAATGTGTCTAGATACACTCACAGGAACAGTCATGGGTAAGGGATCATACTAGACCACCAGGGAATGTGTTTAGATACACTGCCAGGAACAGTCATGGGTAAGGGATCACACTAGACCACCAGGGAATGTGTTTAGATACACTGCCAGGAACAGTCATGGGTAAGGGATCATACTAGACCACCAGGGAATGTGTTTAGATAGACTTACAGGAACAGTCATGGGTAAGGGATCACACTAGACCACCAGGGAATGTGTTTAGATAGACTTACAGGAACAGTCATGGGTAAGGGATCACACTAGACTACCAGAAAATGTGTCTAGATACACTCACAGGAACAGTCATGGGTAAGGGATCATACTAGACCACCAGGGAATGTGTTTAGATAGACTTACAGAAGCGATTGGTGTGGTCACACTAGACCACACTAGACCACCAGGGCTCTCATTCCAGATCTGTCAATGATGATTAGGGTCTGCTACACTCCATGCAAATGAGCACATTAGAAAGTACTACTTCACAAGAGTGGTGGGCGGGTGGAACAGACTTCCAGACATGGCTGCAGAGGCAGAGGCAATATAAAGGTTCAAGAGAAATTTGAATGGATTTAGTGGAGTTATAAGACTGGAAAATTCAGAAAGGAGAGGGGAGTATGAGGAAAATAATTAACAATAGAAATATTCTGAGTAGGGAATTTTGGGACAGATTAGATGGAATGTTCAGGTCTTTTTCTGTCCTCTTTTTGATGTTGCTATGACACCAGAGCTTAAATCTTTCTGCCTCTATCCAACTCAGGCTTTCTGTTTGGCTCCAACATCATCCATTCCACTTCTTCAGTGGATATCATTTGTGTCACAATGGACTCTGCCTTACAACTGGAAAAGAACATCAGCAACATCACCTGGTCTGTTTTACCTATGTAATACTACAAAGTTCGCCTTGTCTGAAACATTGAAATTGACACTTTTTTATCCACCCATTTATCTTTTCAAGTCTGTACTACTGTGACCCATCCTAGCTGGCCTCTCAGCAAAGAAAATTTATGAACTTCAGCTACCATATTTCACTGTTTAGAAGCTACCACAAATTTACAACCAGCCCAAAATAGAAGCCACAGCTGGAATAAACTTTACTAAAAGGAGGTCCCCTCCCCATTTGTAGCCACGGCTTCTAAATGGTGAAATCAGTATAGTTAAACACAGGGGAGCAAGACAGAACTGGGGTGAATGCCAGTACATGGAAAGCAGTATATAAATGCTACAGTTGGCTGAAGTGGCTTTTTTAAATTTTTTTTAATTCAGTAAGGGAACACTAGCGAATCAGGTTGGGTTGAGTGAACTGCAACAAACAGATAAAAAAGTGGCCATGTGAGAAGAAGCAGGCAAGAGATAGAGATAATCAGGGTGATTACCATGACATGGAGAGCCAACAATAAACCTCTCTTTCCACACCAAGATAATCTGCTGATATATGTTAAACTATTAAATTGGCTGAAATGGTGTTTTGAAGTTGATTTGAGCCACTAAAAGAACACTGGAGAATTGGGCTGTGCCAAGTGGACTGAAGCAAACAGCAACAAATTGTATATGGTTTTGATCTCTTCAATTAGCACAAGTCATTTTGGAAATAATGGTGTGGGCATGTTAAGTAAACTATGCCTGCCTTTAGTGTGAGTCAAGGGACTGAGCAGCTCAGTATAGTCAATAGCCTAGCACTGCAGTGGATGGAACGGAGGATGGAAGATAGGAATAAACACAGTATGGTTTGACAGGTTATTAATTAAAGCTGTCCCCATTTACTAGCCACTACCATTTAGTAGCCATTGCCAAAAATGCAACAGAAGCAATGGCTTCTAAATGGTGAAATACAATATAGAAACATAGAAACATAGACTTTGATGGCAGATAAGGACCACTTGGCCCACCCAATCTGCTCATTTCCCTACCTACTTGATAAGCTGCAGATTCTAGTTAACTAACAGCCTACTTTCTGCCACCCCCCCCCACTACAATTGCCTTATGCCTGTCCCATGCATGTTTGATTTCCCCCATTGTTTTAGACCCAACAGACTTCCCAGGAAGGTGGTTCCATACATCCACCACTCTCTCTGTGAAAAAATAATTTCCTCTCATTACCCCTGAGACATCCCCCCTCAATCTTTAAATTGTGCCCCCTTGTTCTTACACATATCTTTTTCTGAAAGATGCTACCCTCCTGGACTTTGTTGATTCCCTTGAGGTACTTGAATGCTTCTATCATGTCCCCCCTGTCCCTCCTTTCATCAAGGGTATTCATATTAAGCTCTCTCAGTCTCTCTTCATATGATTTCTGATGCAGACCCTACCATTTAGTTGCCCTCCTCTGGACTGCTTCCATCCTGTCTATGTCCTTGCATAGATGAGGTCTCCAAACTCCACACAGTACTCAGATGGGGTCTCACCAACTGTCTGTACAGAGGTATAACCACTTCCCTTTTTCTACTTGTGATGCCCCTTCCTATGGCATCCCAGTATCCCCTGGCTCTCCTTACTGACTTCTCCATTGCTTACCAACCTTTAGATCATCTGATATGACTACCCCAAGTCCTGCTCCATTTTTGTTGTTGTTAGTACCTCCTCTGCTATTGTGTACTTTCTCCTGGTTTTTGTTTCCCAGGTGCATTACTTTGCACTTCTTTGCATTGAATCTAAGTTGCCATATGTCTGACCATTCCTCCAACCTCCAAGTCCTTCTCATCCTTTCTAACCCCTTGTGTATCAACTCTTGTTACAGATCTTGTGTCATCTGCAAAGAGGCATACCTTTCCTCAGACCCTCTGCAATGTCACCTATAAAGATGTTAAAGAGGACTGGACCCAGTACTGAGCCCTGAGGTACTCCAATAGTGACCCCCCCCTTTCTTTGGAATGTGTTCCACTCACTATAACCTTCTGTGTCCTGTTGTGCAGCCAGTTTGCTACCCAGACTACCACCCTGGGACCCACTCCCAGGCTGGCTAACTTGATTATTAATCTATTGTGCAAGACTGTGTCAAATGCCTTTCTAAAGTCTAGGTAGGCCATATCCACAGCCCCTCCCTGGTCTATTACTTTGGTCACCCAGTCAAAGAAATCTATTAGATTCATCTGACATGACCTTTCTGCTGTAAATCCATGCTGCTTTGGGTCCTGTGCTCCGCTGACCTCTAGGTACTCAACAATTCTTTCTTTCAGAAGTGATTCCATAATTTTCCCTACCACTGAGGTCAAACTTACAGGTCTGTAGTTTCCTGCTTCTGCCTTACTCCCACTTTGTGAAGGGGAATCACATCTGCCCTCCTCCAGTCCTCAGGTACCACCCCATCCTCCCATGATTTGTTAAAAGTGTGGTCAGTGGTGTCACTAGGTCCTCCCTTAGTTCTTTTAGGATTCTAGGGTGAATCCATCAGCTCCATTGCTTTGTCCACCTTGAGTTTTAGGAGTTCTTTCAGGACTCTTTCTTCTGTAAATGGACTGTGTCAACACCCCTACCCAGAGTGCTTATATTGTCTGGTTTAGGTAACTCCTCCTCATCTTCTTTTGTGAATACTGAGCAAAAGTATTCATTCAGTATCTCTGCCTTTTCACTGTCTCCCTCTGCCCACCTCCCCTCTCCCTTATTAATCTTCACTATTCCTCCCTTAACCTTTCTATGCTCCCTAATGTGCCTATAAAAGGTTTTATCCCCCTTCTTAACTGAATTGGCTATTTTTTTCTCAGTTTGGGCTTTTGCTATTCTGACTGCCTTTCCCACTTCTTTCTGCTTTAATTGACACAGTTCCCTGTCGTGCTCCTTCTGTGATGCCTTATACTTTTTGAATGCAGCCAAATATGCCAAATCACAGCTGCCAGGCTTTTAATGAGTGCCAAGAAAACTGCTTATATTGCTCCCACCTTAACCAGCCTTCGTTGGCTCCCTGTTCAACAGTGCATTAACATTAAAATACTATTAAATAGCTAGTTTGCTGCCTGGAATTAATTGTAGCTTTTAGAAGTAGTCAGCTGTTACTTCTTATATCTGAAGCATTTTTTTTTTCTTTTCTGTTTTGTCGATTAGAATACTTTCTACCTGACAAGAGTAGGTGTGATATGAGGAACAGTACTCTATCTGAAGGCTGACAAAGTCAGTTCTACTCATCCCTTTACATCATCAGCAGTATGACCTCACTGTCTGCGACATCACTAGTAACCAGGAAGAGGAAATCTCTTGTTACTTGATTAGTAACTTGTGAAACATGTTACCAATCAAGTAGCAGGTGTTGTGATGTAACGAGTGAGGTCACAAACTCATGATGTAGTGGAGGAACACAACTAGATATGTCTGCTTCCAGGTAAAGCACTGCTTTTCACATGACACTCAATACTCTTAGGTAGAAAACCATCTAATGAGCACATAGAAAAACACTTCAGTAATAAAAAGCAATAAGGGAAAACATTAAAAATTACTAATGTTCTGACTTGTATTTTTTGGCACTACTAGATCTTTAATGGCCTTCAAATGCCATCAGGGAATTGCCTCTACTTACCTGAGTGCCTTCCTTCTTCACCAACCATCCAGATGTCTCCTGCACTCCTCTTCTGCCCATCTCTTTGCTCAGAAGCCCTAACAACTTGTTTCATATGGTAACAATCTTCTCAGTCTATGGCCCTTGTAAGAAACTTATATTCCAAAATCCTGGAAAGGGACCATCATAATTCCTATACATAACAAGCATTTGTCAATGCCGAATGTTTACATGCTGGTATTAGTATTGGAAATGCAAGAGTTAGACAGATGCAGAATAGGAATGGCAGTGAAGTATTGAACTTCATGCCAACCCCATCTCCATTCTGTAGAGATGTACAGGCATTGGGGTAAGTGTTTGAATCAACGCCCATGACGGTCATGCCATGTCACCTCACCCTATTCTGCAGACACCGACACATGCTGAGGTGTGCCTTAGGGTGTTTGGCTTTGCAGTCACCCAATTCCATAGGGACATACACTGAAATGGGTGCAGCATAGGAGAATGGGGTGTAGTCTGGGGCTGAAGATTCCAAGGTACACCTCGATGCCTGTCAGTGGCTGGGAGGTGGGGGTGGAATGGTATGAGCAGTACAGTTGGCAATCAAAAGGCACACCCTGATGCCTGTCAGTCTGTACAGGGTGGGATGTTATGGTTAGAAACCCTAATGCCTCAGGTGTTTGTTGGTATTTGTACTACAAATTTTCAACATGGCCATTTGGGACCTCTTCTCATGAAGAGTGGCAGTGTGATTTTGTCAATGTGTCCCGAACTTTGGGTTCCAACAGCGACCTTGCCATTCTGTGCCAGATGTATGAAAACACAGATTGGGCAGGATATGAAGAATGGCAGCTGTACCATCCATAGGGAGGTGTGAAGAGATGGCAATGTTGAAAATCTGTAGTGGGAATATTAAAAAATGCTTGCACTTTTGAGCATACATGGAAACTGCACAACACATGCACGTAATACAGTAATTTTACGGACTTTCATCACCAAATTTTCAACATAGACATTTTAGGACCTCTGCTCACGAACAGTGTCACTGTGATTTTCTTAATGTGTCTTGAACACTGATTTCCCACAGCGACCACGCTATTCTGTGCTGGAAGTGCAAAAACACATTTTGGCCAGGATGTGAAAAATGACAGCTGTACTGTTCATAAGGAGGTGTGGAAAAATAGCAATATTGAAAATCTGGAGTGAAAATATTACAAATGTGCAAACTTACAAGCGTGCATGGAAACTGGGCAATGCACGCTTGTAACACAGTAATTTTTATGGACTTTCATCACTAAATTTTCAACATAGGCATTTTAGGACCTCTGCTCATGAACAGTGTCACTGTGATTTTCTTAATGTGTCCTGAACACTGATTTCTTACAGCGACCGTGCTATTCTGCTCTAGATGTGCGAAAACACATGTCGGCCAGGATGTGAAAAATGACAGCTGTACTGTTTATAAGGAGGTGCAGCAAAATGACCATGTTGAAAATCTGGAGTGAAAATATTGCAAATTTGCTAAGTTATGAGCGTGCGTAGCAACTGCACAATGCACGCTCGTAAAACAGTTATTTCTTGGATTTTTCCACCAGATTTGCAACATAGACTTTTTGAGAGGCCACCTCATGAACTCTTGCACTGTCATTTCATCAATTAGTCCCGAAAGGTGATTCTGCGCAGTGACATCAAAATCACCTTTCGGGACCGAATAACGCCATGACAGTGGCTGAATTCATGAGAAGGGGTTCCAGTAACCCCATGTTGAAAAAAAATTATTTATGCCATTATACAGCTTACCAGCATTTCTTCAGTTCGTTGTCGGCTTTGAAGAGTGCAGACGTGTTTTCAGTCCCCGAAGATCGTCGCACTGGGATCTGGAGGTAAGTATGATGTGAGGGGTGTGTGTGGGGAGAAAGGGTGCGCAAAGTGTGCACGCGGGTTGGGGGCAGGGCCACCGGACTCAATGAGGGACCATTTTCTGATTTACAGGTAAAACAAACAAAAAAACCATTGCAGGACTTTTTTTTTAAACAAGGACATTTGGCACACTGGGGTGGGCTCCCAGCATGCCAATGAGTGTTTTGTTTGGGAGGGGTGGCTGTAGCCAATGGGGGATTGGGCACCCTTGTTGGCACATATGGGGGTACAAAAGCCAAGGGGATTGGGCATCCCTTGGCACAAACCTACTTTTTTTTGGGGGACATTATGCAGACTGGGAGTGGCCCCTGTCAGAAAATTAAACTGGGATGGGGGACATTATTCTGAGGGGGGGTGGACTCTCCTATCAGCAAATTAAACTGGGATGGGGGACTGAAGCCAATAGGGATTGGGGCCCCCCTCAGTAAACAAAGACTGTTTTTGGGGTACATGCTGTCGAGGGGGATTAGGTACCCCCTCAGCAGTGGGGCTGTATACTATTGTTTGTGAACATGGCAGCTGCTTGCCACCGTGTTCACAAACAATATTACACTTGGTAACGTTTGGCCCTGCAATGATGGGTTGCTCCCTCATTGCAGCGGAATGGCTGATGCTGCAATTACGAGGCAGCCCTTGATTGCTGCAGTGAAAACGTTATAAGTTGGTGGCACTTTTGGAAGCTATTGTCATCAGCACACTGTGCCTCCGTTGGTCCTCCAGTGCCATGCCCCCAAATACAATGCCTCCATTGGCTGTCACAGTGCCACGCCGCCACAACCCGCTTATCTCCTAAGCTGCCACACAATGTTTCTTGCACATGCATGCAAGCAAACATAAAAAGGGGGATAGGCAGGACCCAAAAATGTACAACCAACTAGTCTGACAGATGCAATGGAAAAAATATTTTCTTCAATTATTTTAGATAAACTAAAAAAAAGAAATCAAAAAGGTAGGGGTATCTCTCAGTATCAGGCTGGCTTTAACGAAGGATTCTCCACCATAGATAATTGCTTTATACTGCTTCACATAATGGAAAAATATTATAAAGTAAGAGGAAAAAATATACGCTGCTTTCATTTATTGTAGTACAGCATTCGATTCTCTGAATACGAAGACACTTTGGAGCATTATGATGCGATGGGCATAAGCCCAATGTTAATAAATATAATTATGAACTTGTATATGAATACGTGGGCCCAGGTGAGGGTGGGCCTGAAGGTCAACTAAATCCAATATTTAATACCAATAAGGGTGTACGCCAAGGGTGCATGCTAACTTCAACATTGTTTTCAATTTATCTTAATGAATTAATACTTACTATAGTAGAAACTCAGTCAGACTCACCTAAGCTGGGAACTACTGTTTGCCCCTTGCTAGCATAGGTGGATGATCTTGTCCTTTTCTCCTTAACTCCGTTTGGGCTCCAGAAAAAAATGGATATAGTAGCTAAACAATTGGCTAATTTAGATTTGAAAATAAATCATTGCAAGTCCAAAATACTAGTATTTGGGGCCAGAGAAATGAAATATGGATGGACTATTAGTACTAGCCAGCTGGAAGTGGTCAAAAATTATACTTATCTTGGTACAAACTATACTTGGAATCTTTCCTGGAATCTGAAAATTGAAAGTGGTTATGATAAAGGCAAAAGCAGCTGCTCTATGGCTTAAGAACTTTAATTATATGTATGGGGGTCATACCATAATTCCCATGGTCAAAACCTTTCAGCCAACGTATAATTCACAAATTTTGTACAGTATTGAAATACGGGATACCCAAGGTATAGAAAAACTGGAAAAAACAATCCTACAAGTACTTTGATCTGCCGTTTGTGTAAATAGTTTTACCCCAACTTGTTTTATCCATGCCGAATTAGAGGCATCTAATCTACAGGCCCTAGCAAACACTAGATTACTCAACTATTGGACTAAATTTATTAGATATGAATGTAATAGATTATTAAATCTATGATTGATGGAGAAAGTAAGATGGCATCAAACAGGTTGCAAAGGCTCAAATTGGATGATACATGTATTTAAACTTTTGGATAGATATGATTTTAAAAACATTTTGTCCTACACTAGGCAGAATATCAAGATAAGCCACAAATACAATAACTATGTACTGAAGAGAATAACAATCTACTTCATTGAACAGGATCTAACTGCAATAAGTAAAGCAAGATATTGTAAGTGGTATTCCGGTAATGCTTGTGCATTCTATATGAGATACTATCTGGATGTACTTAAAGATACTGTGAAAAGAAGAATGTATACTAAATTTAGATTCAAACCTTTCAAATCAAATGTGCTAAAAGCCTGAAATGCAAAAACTGCTGATGAAAAGGAAAGCCTCTGTTCTTGTAACATCTTGGAGAAGGAGAATCTACAACATGTTTTTCAAACGTACATGTTAGAATAAGGCAAGGAAAAAATTACTAGAACCTATCTTTAAAGCTATGCTGCATACAACTGAAGGTGTTCTTTTGAATATTTGTTAACAACAGAAGATGATTTTATAATTAATAGTGTGCCATATTTTCTTATAATTGCACAGAAAGTTAGAAGGAAAATGGGTATGAGTAATAAATGAGCTAATGTATTGTGGTTTGTATATGCAAGTGTAAGATGACATGTACATGTATATTTATTATATTGTTGATATTTATTACTGTGAATACAATATAATATGTGCTGTTATTAAAAGGTTGTACAATAAACTATTACCTACCTACAGTATATGGCCCTTGCCTATGGAACCAGCTCCTGCCTTCTATTCAGATTGCACTGACATGGAATTTTTAAATCCTTACTAGAAACCTTCCTGAATTGGCAGGCATTTACCTCATCTTCAAAACTCTGCAATGGTGTTTCTTATTTTCTGATTGTGTTGTATTGTTGTTTTTATTGTTTGCTTTTATTATACTAATATATTTTACATTTGTACATCTCTTTGAATTCAGTTACTGTAATGTAAGTTACTTTATAAATTAGCTTGATTAATAGTATGACTATGATTATTATTATTATCTTTAGAAAAGATTGGTAAGCTCCACAAGTATACTTGTTAATAAAGGGACACGTGATGCGGAGGCATACGATAGTGGTTTTATCAGTACGAGTGGCAAGTGAGCTCGGGGTTATCATGAGTGGCTCTGTGAAGTGAAGTCATGAGTTATTTAACCCCGAGCTCACTTGCCACGAGTGTTGATAAACTTACTAGCGTATGCCTCCCCATCACGTATCCATTTTATATGATAGGGGTTGACCTGTTAGTGTGTATTTTTTTATAGTTTTATGTTATGTGGCTTAGTTTTTTACCTGTGTGTTGGGGTGTTCCTTTTTCTTTCTGTGTTTCTGCATGAGGCTCCGGTGTGTTATTGGTTTTTGCTGTGTTACGTGTCATGTGCTTTGTTTTAATTGGTTGCTGTGGGATGTGGGTGAGGTTGCATTGTTCCAGGTTTTGATTACTGTGTCGGGTCGGGAAGGGTTCTAACATGTACATTTTTGTATCTTGTTATACATGTTATTAGTTTTTTTTTGTTGCTTTTTATGTTTTTGTGTGCTTCGTGCACCTTGAGAGTTTCTTCACTCTGTTTTATTCGTATACATTTTATTGTACAGAGTTGTGTTTTTTTCACTCCTTTTTATTGCTATGCACTTTTGTATACACAGTTGGATCACAGAACATTTGAACTGCTCATTATGCTTGATATCCATTTGTAACAGAAAGTACTTTATTCATTTTTTTCTATATAGTGCATTGGTTGACTTTCACCAATATGTTTTTCAAAGTTAACCGGTTATCTCACAATCTTAAAAGTGTATGCTTTGCTTTCAGGTGTTAGTATTTTAAGGTTCTTGTTTAGGTACAGTTTCAGCCAGAATCTGTGTCTGATATCACAAGTCTTGCTCTTTTCTTAATCATTTCTGGAGGATTGCCACCTGAAAAACAGAAAGAATATTTTAATACTGTATTCATTATTGGGTGGTGTTGACATATTTTTTCTGTGCTGTATACTTATTTTGAACAATGTTAAATGTTAAATGCTTTGCGTTAATGGTGGTAAGTTTAAACCATTTGGGAAAGGTCATGTCCCATTCTGGTGTTGTTAGGTGCTTGCTGTCTTTGGTTGTTTTAAATTGAGATGTTCCAGATGTACTTGGTTGGGGTTCTTTGTTTTTGGCAGTATTGTTAGTACTTATTTGTTCAGGTGTTGTGGCAGAAGTTAATATGTTGGATATGTTTTCTTTCTTTTCATCATTTAGTTTAGAATACTTATTTAGAGAATCAATTTTCTTATGTCCTGAGACTTGAATTATGTCATTTGGGGCAATTCCACTATCTGATCATTTCTGTATCAGATGTTTTCTTACAGAATAGTTCATACTTTTTTCGGTGTTTCAATTTCAGCTTGAGTTATCATGCTCATCACCATTTGGCTTATTGTATTGATGCCGAGAGGTTGGTTTTTTAAACCAGTTTGTAGGGTACTGGGCTTTATTTGAATGGTAATTTATTGACAAAAAAGGGAGACTCATCATGTAGGATATTGGGAGGTCTTTTGTCTTGATGGAGTAAATAACTTTAAATGGGGCATTTTTCTGCATCCGAGGACTCATATGCTCTAGGTTTGATCTTTCTTATATTTTTCAGGTTACTTCCTGATCGGGTTTTTGTTTGTCGCTCTGTTACATAGTCTAAATATTTTTTGTTGTTCTCATCATTTTTTAGTTTGATGTCTCCCCATTTAAGGCTTCTGGCTTCAGTTGTTTCTCATATGCCGCGAAATACAGGGTAACAGTATGGCACATGGTATTAAGCAGAGACTGGGGACAGTCAGGTCCAAGTTCTTTTTGATGGAAGAGTTCTTGGATAATTACGTCACTTAATTCCTCAGAAGCATGTGGTTTATTCCCTTTTCCTTAAGATGTTTTTGTTTCATCTCTATTACTTGCTTTGTTTTGATGAATTTTGTGGAACTTGTAAGGCATTCCATATATATGTTGTCTTTCAAGTATCTGTCTATACTTAGACAGATTTTATTGTTAGTGGCTCATATGGTGAGCTGCTCTGCTTTTTTAAGTTAATAAAGAAGTGGCATAAAAGCTGATTGAGATATTCTGGTGCAATCTGATGAATTGGTTCATGCAACTATACTGTCAGTTAAGAATGTTTTCAGTTTTTGAATGTCTGCTTCAGTTTTTCTTTTAGGATTTATGTTTTTCCCATTGTCTATTTATTTATTTATGGTGTTGTACTTGTCATTTATTATGTGTGTTGTTGTTGCAGTATTCAGTTCATTTGTGTCTATAGTTTAGAATTAATTGTAGAAGTCCAGATCTGTTAGAGGTTCAGTGTCCTGTTCTAAATGTTTCATGATTTTTTGTATTTCTTTATCTAGATCTTCTTCTTTTAAATTAGAGGTTGACATGTTCAATGAAAGGTTTATTTTGGCTTCTGAAACAGGTCTCTCAATTTGGTAAGTATTCAGATGTATCTTTCATTCATTTTCAGCTCTGTAGTAGCTTTTGTAACTGTGTGGGTAGTGGGAGGGGGGTGTTGTATTTTAGTTACTTAGGGCCACAGCAGTTGTTGGTCAGTTCATGTGTGTACTCCAACACTGAGTAGCAGAGATTGTGTCTGTGACTGTGTGCAACAGGTGGGTAGTATGATCTCCTTGCTGCCCATTGCACTGTAGTCACTCAGGATCAGGAGGACAAGAAAGAAGATTTTTTTGTTAGTTTAATCCCTTTTTAGTATAATCAGGACATTTTATAGTGTTATTACGATTACCTTGTTTGTGCAAGAGGGCTTTTGGCAACAGTAAACTATTTAGCAACTGATAATGACTAAAAGGCAAAGGGGTGTTCAATATTCACATTCCTGTTTGAGAAATTTACTAGCATGTTTGATGTAAAACAGATGTACTGCCCTATTAACCTGCTACCAAAATCAGAAAGGTTATATAAAAATTGGAGTTGTATTGGATTATTAACCTGGAAGGAGACTTCAAAGAGGGGTACAGCATACCATAAAAAAATATCTGGCAGGTAGAAGTGCGAAGTTGAGACTTCTTGTGCTAACACTGTTGTTACCTGGGCTGATATTGAACATAATCCAGGCCCAGTAGATAATCATTTGCAAAGTTCTTTCTTCCTGAAGGCCCACAAAGGTCAACAGATCTGGCATGTAAACATTCAAAGCATTATGGCCCATCTGATGATGTTATGGCATGATTAAATTGGAATCAAACTGATATGCTAGCCCTTAGTGAGTCATGGCTAAAAAACTAATTTAACTGAGCACATTTCAATAGATGGGTACAAAAACCTTTCGATTAGATAGGCAAACCAGTAGGGGGAGCAAAGTCTTGGTCTATGTTAAAAGCCACCTCAAATGTGATCTGATTGAATCCAGAAATTTCAACGGGATAACTTACATCTGACATTAAAAGTTAAATGAGGAGGCCTTTAGGAACACATTTGTAGCTAGCCTGTGTGTATCTACCCCCTAAAACTACAGCAAATTATTTAAAAGTATTAGACAAATTAATGACCCAAAAACAAAGGTAACAAAGAACATATAATGTTAGGGAATTTTAATCAAGATTGGAATACATTGCCTACAAATGAGAAAGTCAGATGTTTGCTTTCTGACTATAACCCTTTACAACTGATTAGTGATAATACACCTTGATGCCTATCACTGGCTGCATGGTGAGGGTGAGGGTGGAATGGCATGAGCATTACTGTCGACAATCCTAAGTCACACCCCTGATGCCTGTCAGTCCCTACAGGGTAGGGCATTATGGTCAAAAACTCTAACTCCCTGGGTGTATCTTGGTATTTTTACTCCAAGTTTTCCACATGAGCTTTTTGTGACCTCATTGCATGAACAGTGACACTATCAGTTCTTTAGGTGAAAGATGATTTTGCACAGCGACTGTGCCATTTGGCATCACAGGTATGAAGACACATTTCGAACAGGATGTGAAAAGTGACAGGTGTACTGTTCATGAGGAGGTATAAAAAATGGCACTGTTGAAAATCTGGAGTGAAAATATACAAAAACTGGTGACGCCATGAGCATGTGTAGAAACTGCACAATGTACACCCATTATTTAATTAGTTTGGGTATTTTTTACAGCAGATTTTCAACATAGGCACTTTGGGACCTCCGCTCATGAACAGTGTCACTGTGATTTTCTTAATCTGTCCCGAACACTAATTTCCTACTGCAAATGTGCTATTCTGTGCCAGAAGTACGAAAACACATTTCAGTCAGGTGTGAAAAATGACTGCTGTACTGTTCATAAGTTCGTGAACTTATGAAGGTGTGTGGAAATTGTACAATGAATGCTCATAACAGAGTCATTTCATGGACTTTTGTCATCAAATTTTAAACATAGCCATTTTAACACCTCTGTTCATGAACAGTATCACTGTGATCTTCTTAATGTGTCCCAAACATTGATTTCACACACTGACCGCAGTCCACCTGCCCCAAATGGGGCTTGCACCTGCAATGCACTGTGGCATGGTGGTAGGGGGACTGCGGCCAATGCAAGCTGCATCCTGTGATTCACAGGCATCACCTGGTGGGAGAAAATCTAAGTGTCCTTAAACCAGCCAGGGCAGCCATAAGGGGACTTAAACATTCTCCCCTGGGTGACATGCCTGTATGCAGCATACCATGGGTGACAGTCCACCCATAATACACCCCAGAGTGTGGCCTCATATGTGTGGCCCCATCCTAGTGGTCCAATGGCACCCCTCACAGGTCCCCAATGCCACCTATGTACCATGTTGGTACCCCCGTCCTGATGCAGCTCTCCTGATCCCCAATGCCTGCCCTATCAGTGCTACTGCAGCACCAACTTATGGTGGTACAGGGCCCACCCATGCCCTAGCAGGTGGTGCCCAAACCCCCTGTACACCAGTGCAGACTGCTCCCCAGTGTCCAGTACTTTCCACCTCCCACCACTCACCTCTGTGGCCAGGTGCCAATTGCACCAAACATGGTGGGGGGACATCAACCCATCAGGGTGGGTCCACATGCCCATTACCTAGTGGGACAGGGGGTCCTGTGTTAGTTTCTGGTGGCCCACGGTGGACCTGTGCAGTGTGCCAGGGGTTTGCTGCAGGGTTCTGGTCAGTGGTAGCATGGGGACTTAGCCACTGGGGCCCCTCCTGTACCTGAATCAGGTGCAGGGTCCCTGTTGCACCAGGCATTGGTGCAAGATGCTGCTTGCCAAACTTGTGCCAGATGCAGGCCCCTATGAGAATTGGGCCCATGCAGTATGGGAATGGCAGTGAAGTACTGAACTGACGCCAACCCCACCCCCACCCTGCAGAGACGGGCAGGCACTGGGGTGTGCCTTTGGGTCATTGCCCATAATGGTCACAACATTTTCCCTCACCCTACCCTGCAGACACTGACAAGTGTCGAGGTGTGCCTTGGGTGTTCGGGCTTTACTCATCTCTTTCCATAAGGAAATATGTGGAAATGGGTGCAGTATAGGAGAATGTGATGGATTCTGGGGCCAAAGAGTCCAAGATGCACCTCAAAGCCTGTCACTGGCTGCAGGGTGTGGGTTGGGGGGTGGAATGGCATGAGCATTACTGCTGACAATCCTAAGTCATATCCCCGACGGCTGTAGGGCATTATGGTTGAAAACCCTAACACCCTGGCCATTTCTTGGTATTTTTACTCCAAGTTTTCAGCATGGGCTTTTTGTGATCCCACCGCATGAACCTAGACACTATCAGTATGTTAGCTGAAAGGTGATTTTGCACAGCGACTGCAGCATTTGGCGCCACAGGTGTGAAAACACATTTCGAACAGGATGTGAAAAATGACAGCTGTACTGTTCATGAGGAGGTGTAAAAAATGGCAATGTTGAAAATCTGGAATGAAAATATAAAAAAAACTAGTATAGTCATGAGTTTGCATAGAAACTGCTCAAAGCACACCTGCAATGTAATTAGTTTGGGGATTTTTTACAGCAGAGTTTCAACACAGGTATTTTGGGACCTCCGCTCATGAACAGTGTCACTGTGATTTTCTTAATCTATTCTGAACACTGATTTTCCATAGCGACCATGCTATTCTGCGCTGGAGGTGCGAAAACACATTTCAGTCAGGTTGTGAAAAATGACAGCTGTACTGTTTATAAGGAGGTGTGGAAAAATGCCAATGTTGAAAATTTGGACTGAAAAGATTACAAATTTGTGAATGTACAAGGCTGCATGGAAATTGCACAATGTACACTCATAACGCAGTCATTTTATGGACTTTTGTCACCAAATTTTCAACATAGCCACTTTAAGACATCTGTTCATGAACAGTGTCACTGTGATTTTCTTAATCTGTCCCAAACATTGATTTCGTACACCGACCACACCATTGTATGTTACATGTCTGAAAACACATCTCAGGTGAAATGTGAAAAATGACAGCTGTACTGTTCATAAGGAGGTGTGGAAAAATGGCAATGTTGACAATGTGGAGTGAAAATATTGCAAATGTGCGAAGTTATGAGCGTGCGTGGAAATTGCGCAATGCATGCTCGTAACAGTCATTTCATGGACTTTTCTCACCAAATTTTCAACATAGGCATTTTAGGGCCTCTGCTAATGAACAGTGTCACTGTGATTTTTGTAATGTGTCCCGAACATGGATTTCCCACAGCGACCGCGCTATTCTGCGCCGGAAGAGCGAAAACACATTTTGGACAGGATGTGACAAATGACAGCTGTTCTGTTCATAAGAAGGTGTGAAAAAATGGCAATGTTGAAAATCTGGCATGAAAAAATTGCAAATGTGCGATGTTACAGGTGTGCTTGGAAACTGCACAACACACGCTCGTAACACAGTCATTTTATGGACTTTTGTCACCAAATGTTCAACATAGGCATTGTAGCACCTCTGCTAATGAACAGTGTCACTGTCATTTTCTTAATATGTCCTGAACACAGATTTCCCACAGCGACTGTGCTATTCTGCGCTGGAAGTGCCAAAACACATTTCGGCCAGGATGTGAAAAATGACAGGTGTACTGTTCATAAGGAGCTCCAGAAAAATGGCAATGTTGGCAATCTGGAGTGAAAATATTGCAAATGTGCGAAGTTATGAGTGTGTGTGGAAACTGAGCAATGCACGCTCGTAATACAGTCATTTCATGGACTTTTGCCACCAAATCTTCAACATAGGCATTTTAGGACCTCTGCTAATGAACAGTGTCACTGTGATTTTCATAATGTGTCCACAACACTGATTTCCCACGGTGACTGCGCTATTCTGCGCCGGAACTGCGAAAACACATTTCGGGCAGGATGTGAAAAATGACAGCTGTTCTGTTCATAAGGAGGTGTGTAAAAATGGGAATGTTAAAAACTGGAGTGAAAATACTATAAATGCATGAACTTATGAGCATGCTTGCAAACTGCACAATGCACGCTTCGTAACACAGTCATTTTATGGAGTATTGTCACCAAATTTTCAACATAGGCATCTTAGGACCTCTGCTAATGAACAGTGTCACTGTCATTTTCATAATATGTCCCAAACACTGATTTCCCACAGTGACCACACTATTCTGAGCCGGAAGTGTGAAAACACATTTCGGGCAGGATGTGAAAAATGACAGCTGTACTGTTCACAAGGAGGTGTGGAAAAATGACAATGTTGAAAATGTGACATGAAAATATTGCAAATTTGTGAAGTTATGAGAATGCGTAGCAACTGCGCAAAGCATGCTTGTAAAACAGTCATGTTTTGGATTTTTTCCACCAAATTTGCAACATAGGCTTTTCGAGAACCCACCTCATGAACACTGGCACTGTCATTTTGTTAATCAGTCCCGAAAGGTGATTCTGTGCAGTGACCCTGAAATCACCTTTTGGAGCCAATTAACAGCAAGACAGTAGCAGAATTCATGAGGAGGGGTCCCAAAAACCCCATGTTGAAAATTTGGTGCCAAAATTCAAAAAAATGCCTGAGATATGTATCAAAATTGAAAAAAAAACCCTATGTATTCCACTATACAGCTTACCGGCATTTCCTCAGTTTGTGGTCGGCTTTGAAGAGTGCAGACGTGTTCCCGGTCCACCGAAGATTGTCGCTCCAGACTCTGGAGGTAAGTATGGGGTGAGGGGTGGGATGCGCAGAGGGTGGTGCGGGTGAGGGAGGGTCACCGGACTCGGACATGGGGCCGTTTTCTGCTTTGCAGGCAAAAAAAAAAACATCGTTGAGACCGTTTTTCATTTACAGGGTTATTTGGCAAGCTGGGGTAGGCTCCCAGCATGCCACCCTGTTGATCTTTTTTTGGGGGGCTGTAGCTGACTGGGGATTGGGCACCTCCATTGGCACATGGGGTAGGGGCAAGAGCTGAGGGGGGATTGGGCACAAACCAAATGTTTTGGGAAGGATATTATGCATATGGGGAGTGGGCTCCCCAATCAGCAAATGACAGAGGGGGAATGATGGCAATGGGTATTGGGCCCCTCATTGGCAAAACAATGTTTCGGTGTGGAGGAGCAAGAGACGAGGGGGATTGGGCACCCCCTTGGCAGAACCCGAATTTTTTGAGGGGGATATTATGCCGACGGGGAGTGGGCTACCCCGTCGGTTTTCATTGTTGTTTTTTTTTAAGTGTTTCACCAAAAAGGCACACTAAAGGGGGGGACTGGTGGCTTGTAACTCTGTAATTGGCTGCTGCAGTCAGGGAGCATACCGAACAGCTGATTGCATACTGACATGGTGCTCCTTGATTGCAGCAGTTCAATTCCTTTGATGTAGTGGCCTGCTTGTTTAGCTGTGGTGATCCAGGGCATGCTCCTCTATTGGCCAGGCAGAGACCAGCCCCTGAATGGGCTGCTGCCATTCGGCATAACACTGCCGCACCTCCACAACCCCTTTGTAAAGAAAGCTGACCCAGTGTGTTTCTTGCACATGAATGCAAGCAAACACAAAAAGTACGGGAGTGCTAATATGTGAAAACAGAGATTTTTAAAATTTGAATGAAGGAAGTTTTATTGAGGATATTAAGAACACCTACTGGTCTGAAATTCTTCTGCAGAAGTTAATGAAACAGTCAAGCGACAGTCTTGGTTATGGTTGTGGGAGACATTTATGACAACATTGAAAAATGGTTTGCTCACAGTAGCAGTCTTCATTGACCTAACCAAGGCCTTTTACTTGGTGGACTATTCTATACTGGCAAACAGACTTGAGACTATAGGAGTGAGTAAATGTACACTGGGTTCGTTTATAGACTAGTTGTCTAAAAGAAAGCAGATGGCAAAGTGTGGAGTGTTCCTATCTGGTCTACTAGGAATCAACTTGGGTGTTCCTCACAGTTCTGACATTGGCCGGCTCCCATTTTCCATTTTTGTAAATTATTTACCCGCAATATGCAGTGACATGTCAGCCATCATGTATGTGGATGACACATGCTGTACGGTACAAATGGGAGTACACATAGGGATATGCCTGCAGAACACTAATAATCTCCAAAATTGGTTCCATGGAAATAAGCTTCCTTTAATTGAGAAAAAAACAAAGGCAATGTTTTTGACTCTAGAGAAAGGCTACATGTCTCAGAAAATGAGTTAAAAATTCTTAGGTCTGACAATTTACCCTTAGAAACTGTAAAAACATTTAATTACTTGTGCATTAAGCTTGACCAGACACTTACTTTCCAAGATCACATCAACACAATGTCTCAAAAATTAAATGGAAAACTAGGATTCTTGTACAGAAAACCCAAAAAAGTTTGATTATTAAGGTAAGGAAGGTCATAGTCAAACAGGTCCTGCTTCCTGCACTGGAATACAGTTCTATTCTTTTCTGTAACATTCCCAACAATGTCTTATCAAAACAAATTTCAATAACATATGTTGGTTTGTCACTAGATTACCAAAGAAAATGTGTCATTGTGATTTGTATGGCCATATGACATTTTGCTACTGCAACAGTGGATTTAGCAAAATACAGTAACTATTGTTCAAAAGGGAATGATATCAAAATACCAAGTGTGCTCAAAAGTAATTTATGTTTGTCCAACATGGTTAAACCGTTACATAGTTCATGAGTTAAGCAAATTGTAAAGACAGGTATCTCCCTCAGTGGCTTTCACTGAGGTGCTGCTAATCTATGACAGGGGACAGGTGAGGGAACTCTGTACCAGGAGTTTCAACTCATGGCTGAAATAATGGTGCACAGAAGAAGGGTTCAGCTACACTGGGGACTGAGGACCCACCTGGGAGGATAAGGGCCTATACTGTGGTGATGGCCTGCATTCATCTGGGAGGGGAACCACAGTCCTCAGTTGATGGTTTAAATGTTACTTTGATGAACATTTAAACTAGTCAAGGGGGGGTGACAGAAGGAATCAGGGAGCCAGAATCTGATTCCCCCTACAGGCTGAAGTAAAGAATAAAGAGAACTCAAGGGGAGAAGAATTCCCAAAGGTGCAAATTAATAAAGGGAGTAGAGTGGTAGAGATAAAGGCGGAAAGAGACACCAACATTAAAAGGAGATATGGGAAGGAGGGTGGACAAAAAGGAAAAAAGGTGGGCAATAATCAGAGTGTAATCAAAATCTGGAAGGCCATGTGTGTGAATGCTACAAGTCTAGGAAATAAGATTCTGGACCTAGAGGCCATCATGGCAGAGGCTGACCAAGATATTGTGTCCATTACTGTGGCCATTACTGAGTCATGGTGTGTTGAAAATCATGATTGGGACATGGCCATGCCGGGCTATACTCTGTTTAGAAAGGACTGGGTCTGAAGGAAAAGAGGAGGTGTGGTGCTTTATGTGAGTAAAAGCATAAAAGCCATGGAGATAAAATATACGGGGAGGCAGATGAATTGTGGGTCTCCCTGGAGACAGGGAATGGAGCCATTATTTGCACTGGAGTGATCTACAGACCTCCAGCACAGAGGGAGAAATTAGATAAGGTGCTGGTGGAAACCATTGGCAAGATGATAGAAGTGGGGAGGGTGCTGCTGCTGGGAGACTTCAACCTGCCAGATGTGGATTGGAGCCTCACACCAGCTGCTTCTGTTAGAAGCAGGAACATCCTGGATTCTCTGCAGGGGGAATTCCTCGGGCACTAGTCAGTGAACCAACTCTTGATGGGGCAGTACTGGACCTGGTAATCACTAGATGAATGTGCCATAGCAGAGGAGCCAATACATAAAAACAAAAAGAAAGGTGGAAGGGCTATGGAATTTTCAGTTCCATCAAGCAATCATTATACACATTTATTTAACTTAATTGAGAATGTAGAGGAACAGTCACAGGACTTAGTAAACACTGTTACTGATATTGACACCCAGAATGTTCCTATTATAGATGGTACAAACAACACTAACTTGAATGAGCCAAAAGAAATGTTATATGTACTGACACCCAGAATGAACTAAACTGATATAGCTGTTGCAGATTCAGACACTCCAAATGAGCTAAATAAAAATGGTGTAAACACCAACTGACAGAATGAATTAAAAATAGTTGGAATAAACACTGCAGACATAATGATGGAAGTCACAAGCAATGAGGCATCTGAAAAGTAAATTCTTATAGTAGGGGATTCCATCACTAAATACACAGACCATTTTACAACTAAGGGTAACAAAGAATGTGTAATAAGCAATAACCTCCCAGGAGCAGGAGTAAAAGATATCAACACTCTACTACTCCGATTATTAAAGCAGACCCAGGTTAACTCTTTAATAGTGACACATCCAGGAACCAACCATGTTAAACAAATATCTGAAGAAGAAATCTTCAGTGAGCTAAAATATATGTATATATATATATATATATATATATATATATATATATATGTATACACTATATAGTTGAAAGAAAATAACTGTGGGGTAATTTTTTTCTGAAGTACTTCTGGTTTCGAGAGCACCCCAGAAGCATAAGAGAAAAATCATGAAAATAAATAATTTGCTCAAGCAGTTGTGTCTCTTCAAAATAGTGAATGTATTAAAACCTGGGAATTATTTATGAGAAACAGTGCTTTATATTGTTGGGATGGTTTGCATTTAAATAGGAGCAGAAGTCAGCTTCTAGGGAACATCTTAACAGCCACCATCACCAAGCATTTACCCCAGAAAGTAGGGGGAGAGAGAAAGCTGTCCCAGTTCATCCAACAACAAGCAAAGACATCAAAAATATAGGTTCCAAAAGCAGCCTTTGTGGTGATTTAAAAACACTGTTGATAAATGCAGGAAGCCTGGTAAATAAAATGGATGAGCTAAAGCTGATTCTATTTAAGGAAAGAATATACAGTAAATATGTGCTGTAACAGAGACTTAGTGGAAGGTGGATGACTGGGATAAAGAGACACAGGGATATTACCTATTTTATAGAGCATGTACTGATAAAAGGGGAGGTGGTATAGCTCTTTACATTTCAAACACTTTGAAAGCAAAAGAGATTAAAATTAAAGACAATGATACTAAAGATATGGAGCAAATATGGGTTCAGTTAATGCAGAATTCAGAATCTATAACAATTGGAGTATGCTATAGCTCTCCTAGCCTCAATAGTGAGGAGAACAATTTATTTTTGGAAGCTATTGATAAAATGGATGTGGTTGGAAAAATATTATTAATGGGAGATTTTAATTCCCCAAGATTGATTGGGCCAATCTAAAATGGACGCCACCATTAGAAAAGAGGCTATTGAACATTTTTCTACATAAAAACCTTGAGCAACATGTACTAGATGCCACTAGGGGGCACAGCATTCTAGAGTTGGTATTGTGTAATATGGATGAACAAATAACAAACATAAAAGTAAGAGAACCACTTGGAGTTGGTGACCACAAAGTGGTCTATTTTACTATTATGAACTAGGGAAAAAAATCCTAGACTCTGATTGGTCAGCTCCTCAGTAAAGGTGTGATGACATCTAGATACATCATCACACCAAAAAAAAAGACCCAGCAACACACCAAACCTTCCAAGTACCATATCACTACACCCCTGACAGAAATCAACACTTACCTCAAATGGAAAGAGAAGCAGCATCTTACCAGGTAAACTTCAACTTGGACATTGAACTCACCTTGACAAAATTTCAAACAAAAAAAATGAGTAAACCAACTGTAAAAAAGGATATAAAATGCCATATACAGGTTACAGCTGAACAGTTAGACTCAATAGAAATGAATAAAAACAAGCAGAATACCAAATGTCAAACCAAGTGGGCAGTGAATGTCTTTAAAGATTGGCTGACAGAAAAAAATCTTGACATTGACTTTTCAACAGTAACATCTGAAAATTTAAACACATTGCTTCGTGAATTTTATGGCAGTGTTAGAACAGCAAATGGGGAAGAATATGGTATAACTAGTTACACAGGCATACGAGCTGGTCTTAACCATTTTTTAAATGAACCGCCTCTTAACAGAAATTTCTGCTTAATGACTGACCCTTCCTTCACGACGTCAAACAACGTATTCATTGGAGTTATCAAAAACATCAAGCGTGAAGGAAAGGATATAACAAAACACCACCCAGCGTTATCTGAAAAGCATCTACTTTTCATTAAAAATTCAGCAGCCCTTAACCCAAACACAGCACCAGGTTTACTACACAAGGTTTGGCTAGATTTACAGCTTCATTTTGCTCGACGAGGAAAAGAGGGAGTCCGACAGTTAAAACCAAGTAGCTTTGTTTTCCACAGCAATGAACAAAGGTTGCGATATGTGTCTCTAGTGTGAAATGAGTACACCAAAAATCACAATGACCCATTAGAAAGGAATAAAGAAAGCACACATGGCTTCATGTTTGAAAACCCCACTGACCCACTGTGCCCTGTCCAGAACCCTCGAGCTGTACCTCACGAAAACACGGATGCCCCTGCTACTGCCATCCCAAACGATCACCACAAACCCTCCTAGACAAACAAGCTATATGGTACAGTAAAGAACCCTTAGGTATAAATTACCTTGCTTCTATGCTCCCCAGAATCTGCAAAGAAGTAAACCTCGACAAAATATACACAAATCACAGCCTACGAAGCACCGCAGTGCAACTTCTCTCTAAAACCGGACTAGAAACAAAAGAAATAATGTCCGTTACTGGCCACAAATCTGAAACATCAATACGAAGCTATTGGCAGCCCTCTTTAACGGACAGACAGCAGTGGAGCAAAATTCTAACCACAGTTAACATCAACACAGAACTGCCTGAAACATCTCATCAGTGTGTTACCGAATTAACCAGCATCCCAAAAGAGAATTCACCACCCACAATCCCACCAGAAGAAACACCAGTCCCAAGCAAAAAATATAAGTTGACCCAGCAGCCAAGCCCAAATACAAATATAGACAATGACTTGGTAAGTACATCACACCCCCTCCGATCATTCACATAATGTCTAACTACACTTTTTCTTCTCCACAGATCTCAACAGCCACAGAAGATGACAAAAACACGACTCCATCCCACATGGACTCACCATCACTTCTGGTAAGTCGAAAAAAATACCAGCATTTCCCAAAAAAGTCACACACAGCTAATCACAACATAAAGACGGATTTCAGCAGTTTTGAACTTGTGGCCCACAAACATTCACTCGATGATGCACCTCCCAAAAGCTGCACAGAACCCTTTCCCTCATACCCTTACCTTTCTGAAGTAGCAGAAATTCACACCACACTGGGCCACACACTATAACGCTCCACAACACTGCTCAACTCGTCCTCTCTCCCAAAAAAAAAACTGAGCTACGCATTACACTAATGTCTCTTCTCTTTCCTACAGCTCCACCCACAGCAACAAGAACAAGATATCCCCTCATCGAGCTCATCCAATCCATCTACCGTACATGCAACAAAACAAAGCCAACTGGAAACCTTAACTGAAGACCTCTGCATACCGCCCTCAAGCAAACAGTTTTTCCCTTACATACAAGTAGGCACAATGTCTGGCAATATCCAATTTAATGTTTACAATTATAAAGAGAAAGAAAATGAAAAATAAAATAAATATGTAACAGTTACTGTTCATAAGCAACTGCTTTAGTAAGACTGTTACCACCACTACTGCACCAAAGAATAATTTTTATCTTAAATGTTTAGATTTTACCATACTGCAGAAAAGTACAAATAAATTATTCTCATCTAAAATGTTTAATGTTACCATACACAGTATGTAAAACATGTTCCTGCTTTACTGTTTTCTTACTTTAAACTATCTTAAATAACAAAAAAAATACAGCAATAATCATTTGTTATACATTTGTATACTGCCTCAAAAAAGGGACTATTTTTTTCTTCTTTAAAACAACTGTATTCAGACAAGAAATAAATGTTTAAAAAATAAAAAATGACTCTTCTTTCAATGTACTAACCACTTTCTCTTCACAGCCTAGTTCATAATAGCAATAATGCACTCCAGGGTGTGGTATATCATGAGATTTCGTCACTTCTCGGGCAGTTGGACACACTCGGCCTGCGGCCTCATGCCCAACCACCCGAGGCGTGACAATATCTCATGATATACCACACCCTGTCATGCATTATTGCTTAATTAAAGACCTTGCCAACTCCATAAGAGGCAATACTAGATTTAAGTGCTATAACAAAGCAGACCATGAGGGAATGACAACATACTTGAATATCTGGGATTGGAAAGTGAATTTAAATGGACTCACTTTAGACCAAAAATGGAAAATTATCAAAGATAAAATGGAGTACTGTAATCGAAAATTCATTCCTGTGATTGAAAAGTATAATAAATCAGGAAGAATTCCACAATGATTTAATGGGAACATTAAAATAACTTTAAATAAAAGGAATAGAGCCTACAAAAACATTAAAATAAAACCCCCACCCCTGAATACTGGTATAGGTATAAAGAGTTGGCAAGAAAACTAAAAAACTAATGAATACAACTAAATAAGATGAAGCAAAAATGGCATCTTTAGCTAAAGACAACATAAAACATTTTTTTAACTACATGGGGGGGTTAAAGGTTGTCAAATATCAATAGGTCCCCTACATGTAGGAGACGTTTTTGTATCAGAAGAACAAAAGATGGCTAAAACCTTTAATAATTTCTTTGTGTCAATATTTCAGCAGAAAAACATAATTGAAACTGTCTCTTTTGTTTAGATTCCTACACACTCACGTGTTGTTGAAATATCAGAAACTAGTGTTAAGACCAAACTTAATAACATTAAGATTAATAAATTGGCAGGACCAGATAATATCCATCCAAGGGTGTTAAGAGAATTGGCCAATAAATTAGCCAGTCAAATTGCCTCATTATTTACATCCTCGCTCAAAGATGGAAAGGTAATTCAAGCATGGAGGGAGACAAATGTTACCCCCATATTTAAGAAAGGCTCCAGACATGAAGTAGAAAAATACTGCCAGTTAGCTTAACTCTGTCTTGGGGAAAACTCATGGAAGAATATGTTAAAGAGATGACTGAATAACATCTGATAGGTAAGGGATTAGCTGATGTTACCCAGCATGGCTTTATGTAAGGAAGATTGTGTTTAATCTACTACAATGTTTTAAGCCAATTAGCAGTGCCCTAGATAAAGGCCTTCCAGTGGATGTGGTCTATCTAGACTATCCCAAGGCCTTTGCATGGTCCCTTATAAAGAATTAATTGAAAGGTTGTTCGACCTGGAGTTTCGCCCACTAGTAATAAAATTGGTAACATCATGGCTGGAAAATAGGCAGTAGAGAGCGTACATATGAGAGTACTACTCTGACTGAGGACCTGTGATGAGTGGGGTGCCCCAGGGTTCTGTGCTGGGGCCAACATTGTTTAATTTATTTATATCTTCCTTGACAATGTCGTCAGGCTCTTGAATAAGCAAATATGTTGACAACACAAAATTGGGAGCAATTTTTAATAATCAGGAAGCCGTGTTTCATTTTCAAAAGGATTTATATTATGTAGAATCATGGGCTAAAGAACACTGATTAAAATTCAATGAGGGCAAATGTAGAGTAGTGTACTGTATTTCAGTCACAATATTAGGATGACTAAATATAATCTAAATGGCAAAGTTTTCCAAGTAACTGAAACAGAAAAAGACCTTGGCATGATTATTAACAATAAATTATGTTTTGATACTCATGCCAGGGAAGCAGTTAAGAAAAGTAACAAGATACTTGGCTGCTTTTTTAGGCACATCAAAAGTAGTGAGGTGAGTGTAATAGCTCCCCTCTATTTGACACTGCTTAGGCCACACCTTGAGTATTGTTTTCCCTTAGGTGCCCCACAGAATCTAGGAAGCATTAAATTAATGGAGAGGGTACAGAGGACAGTCAGCAAAAAAATCACATCTGTGAGGAATTGGCCCTATGGGGAGAGGCTCATGGAACTGGGCCTGCACTCCATGGAGTACAGGAGACTCAGAGGAGATTTATGTTTTCTATACAGAGCCTTTACCAATGAGTATTTGTGGGAATGTGTAGGGTTTAATAGAAATACAAATGTTACATGTTGGAGGCACTCTGCTGCTACGCCCTGCAAGACACTTTGCTCTTTCTGCTGTGGAGTAGTGGAAAGAAGTAGGACCACTTTTGCGAAATTTTGTTTAATAAGAGGTAAACCACCATTGCCTGAATTGTGGTCTTTCCAGTTTATTGTATGTTGAGCACGTCTGTGGTTTTGGCTGCCACTTTTTGTTTTCTTTTCCTCCAGGTTAGCACAAGAGGAAGGCCACTAGGTGGGAGCGCCAGGATTGCCTGGGTGGAGGAGGCCCTTCGGGAAGGCCAAGGATGAGAAGCAGACCAGAGTAAGGAGCAGTGGGAGAAGTGGGAGCTGTGAGCAGCGAACTGCAGGAGTTTTCTGTGGAGCAAGGAGTGAAGATCAAGGAATGAGGAGTGAGCTCCTAGAAACCGAGGAAACTTCAGCAACTTCAGCAAGTCATGGTCTGAGAATTACCGTGGTCCGGACTAGCAGAGACAGCAAAGCCGAAGGAGTGTGCGGTAAGACTGGAATAAAGTGACTGATTTTACTCTATCTTTTTATCCAAAAGAAAAGCCTGCTGTATACTGACTATTGCCCAACTGGGAACCTCTCGTGAATCTTTTTTTCTTTTGACTCAGTTCCTCTGCTTCAGTAACATAATTTGGACTCGCTAGGTTTTAAATTTGTTTATATCACTTTTATTCGATTATGCTTTATTCCATTCTTGTTTTTATATAGTCTTCCCAAGTCCATTGTCAATTGAATGCCCATTGCTGGTCTGTTGAATCCGTCTAATTTGTCTATTCTGTCTTTTGCTCCAGGACATGTTATAGGTATAGAAGGGCACAGAAGGGTATAGAAGGAGCCCCCCCAAGTAAAAAAAAGTACCAAAAACTGCAAATTTTAACAGCCCCAAATAAGATCTCTATGTTTTATTTTGCAGCATTGCATGTATATATAACTAAGTACTAATTAAGTATCTTAATAGCCTGTGGGTAACCAGATATTTAGGTTTCTGGATATTTAAAGTTAAGTCCTGTTTTTTTGAAATTTGTGGGTATTCGAGATCACATGTTCCTTTTGATCTGAGAAGATATTTATTGTGCATATGCGATATTTGCATCTTCATTCTCATTGCTGCCATCGCATTGAAGACTTGCATAGCATTTGCACTGCCTTTTTACTGACATATTAAGCTCGAACAAAACTGTGGTTTAGCCTTTTAGCCTTTTTTTTAGCTTTTTTAGCAGTAATTTATTTCTGCATTTAAAAAAGCCTTGCCGGTCTTTGTTTTCCACTTTTAAAGGACCTAGGACCGAGTGCTTGAACATGGAAATGTTGAAGATTCTTAGACCAGGTAGATCTTCACTAAACTCTTCACCATCAAGTGTGTCCTGCTACCTGGTCAGTCTAAAAAAAGGAAAAACAAATATCTAGCTCCAGGTTGCATTCAGTTGCAAATACTATAGATAAAAAATAAGCAAGTAAGTAGGGCGAGTGTGTGACTGTAATAGACTAGTACCCATGTAAATTTTAGTATAAAAACTGTTTAATAAACAACATAAAATAATCATGTATTCACTTAACAGTAGTGATACATTTACTAGTTGTAATCAGATGACTAAATATAGTTTCCCCACTGCTGATACTAAATATTTTTATGTATTTGTTATTTCTGATTTTATTTCTGTATGCTTGACTAGAAAGGACTAGTTATGTATTTTAACTTCTTGGGCAGATACGTTTTTTTTTTATTATTTCTATTTTACCCTACTTTCATCCTCTTCTAGTGCCTGCTGTACAGTGATTTTGGGAGTCTTTGGTGTTCATCCGAGAGAGAAAAGAAACAGTGTTTCCATATAATTTATTGTGTAGAAGAGCACATGGAAACTTGTTTATTTTGATCCTGAAAAGTTTATCTAAAACTATAAGAACTATAATCTTACCCACAAAAAGTGTAGCCTATCCCACTGAGACTTCTCTGAAGGAACTTTTCAGCAGCGTGGTTTATAAGGGGTAATTCTCGACTACTAACTTTCAAGTTGCCGTTAGACGAGGAGTAACAGATAAGTGATTCTTCCATTGTCTAAATAATATCTTTGTACTTTATAAAAGATTAGACAAGTTGTGCTAAGTGGACTTGACCTTATTCTTGTGTTGGTATTGTTTCCTATTAAGCCCTAACAGGTATTTAAAAAGTTACAGATCATATATCACATTTTATTACCAGTTAGCTTGCTTCTAATTGTTATGTGTGCTTATTCTGAGTGTGTATAACCTGCCATTTTCGGATTACAATATTACTGGTATTACTGGTGTCTCTTTAAAAAGGGAAGGAAATATTCATTCTGGCCAAGTAATTCTGGGCTTGAGTTACGAATACGTCGAATACAGTGCCCCCCAAAATATGAGAACCTATAACCGTAAGGCTATAAAAAAAAATTTGAAAAACCTGATGCTAAAGGACAAGAAATATCCATAACTGGAAAGATAACACAATTCTTACAACCTAACCTTGGTCAAATTGAATTGAAAGGAAATAAATAAAGTACAAAGCATTTTAATGATAGACGTTAATGGCAGATAAGGACTGCAAGGCCCATCCAGTCTGCCCATTTCTTTTTCTACCTTATGAATGTGCCATCGGCCTTTGCTCTGTCAATGGCCTATCTATTCATACTCCTCTGTATTGCTCCCTTATGCCAATCCCATGTCTGTTTGAAGCCCTGTACTGTATTCATATCCACCACTTCCTGAGGTAGGCCGTTCCATGCATCCACCACCCTTTCTGTCAAAAAGAACTTCCTCACATTACCCCTTAATCAACCTCCCTCTAATCTCATGCTGTGTCCTCTTGTCCTGCTATTTTCCTTATATTGAATCATGTTAGACTCTTTCACCTTGTTAATGCCCTTAATGTGTTTGAATGTTTTGATCATATCACCTTTCTCCCTCCTTTGCTCTAGGGTATACATATTGAGCTCCAATAATCTGTCCTCATATGTTTTCTGATGCAGTCCCTGCACCATTTTGGTTGCCCTTCTCTGGACTGCCTCAATTTGGTTAATGTCCTTATGAAGGTGTGGCCTCCAGTACTGCAAGCAGTACTCCAGATGGGGCCTAACCAGTGTCTTGTAAAGAGGGATTATTACCTCCCTCTTCCAACTTGTGATACCCCTACTAATACACCCCAGCATCCCCCTAGCCTTACTTACTGCTTTAGTGGTCTGCTTGGATGATTTCAGGTCATCGGTGATGATGATGCCCAAGTCTTTTTCTTCCTTTGTGACTGCCAGCAACTCCCCTCCCAGCCTATAGGTAGCTTCAGGGTTTCTCTTCCCTATGTGCATTATCTTGCACTTCTTTGGGTTAAACCCCAGTTGCCACTCTTCTGACCATTTTTCTAATTTATCCAGATCTCTTCTCATTCTGCACACCCCATCTGGATCATCTACTCTGTTGTAGATCTTGGTGTTATCTGCAAACAGACAAACCTTACCCTTCAGTCTATCTGCAATGTCACTGATGAAGATATTGAAGAGGACTGGCCCCAGGACTGATCCCTGAGGTACCCCATTTGTGACTTGCATCTCTTCTAACTGTATACCATTTACCACCACTCTCTGTTTTCTGCCTGTCAACCAGTTTGCCACCCAGTTGACCAACTTCTGACCCACCCTGAGCCTACCCAGCTTATTAATCAATCTTCTATGGGGAACAGTATTGAAAGCTTTGCTGAAGTCAAGGTAGGCAACATAAACTGCTCCCCCTTGGTCCACCACTCTGGTTACCCAGTCAAAGAAATCTATGAGATTAGTTTGACAGGATCTTCCTTTTGTAAACCCATGCTGTCTTGGATCCTGTGCTCCTATGGATTCCAGGTGTTGCACTATCCTTTCCTTAAGGAGTGCCTCCATAATCTTGCCCACTGCTGAGGTAAGACTGACTGGTCTGTAGTTCCCTGCCTCCTCCCTGCTACCACTCTTGTGGAGTGGGATCACATGAGCCCTTCTCCAGTCTTCTGGGACCTCTCCTGTGCTCACAGATTCACTAAACAGTTCTGATAATGACTCTGCTTGTTCCACCCTTAGCTCCTTTAGTACCCTGGGATGTATGCCATCAGGTCCCATTGCCTTGTCCACCCTGAGCTTATTGAGCTCTTGTAGGACCCTTTCTTTTGTGAAGGGACTAGTGCACATCTACCTCTCCATTGTGTCCATGATGCTGAGCTGTGGGCCCTGCCCTACCTTCTCTTCAGTAAATACTGAGCAGAAGTATCTATTTCAGATAGATGCTTTTCCATGGTCCTCCTCTTCACATGCCCCCTTATCCACTTTGATCTTAGAAATACCCCTTCTGGACTTTCTCCTTTCACTAATGTATCTATAGAAAATCTTGTCACCTTCTTTTACTGCTTGTGCTAATGTTTCCTCAGTTTGGGACTTTGCCTGCCATACTGCCTTCCCTGCTTCCCTTAGGGAAGTTTGGTACATCTCCCTATCTTCATCCTGCTGCGTTCCCTTATATTTCCTGAAGGCTAGTCTTTTGGCTCTGACCTTTTCTGCTTAACCCCAAATTAACCTCATCCCCAGTGAAAATGATTAGTAAAAGTTTAACAAGTGGTCAATCTATACACCCATTAGTGGAAGAAATTAGAAACCTTGAAGAAAATGTTTTGGTATGACCAAATAAATTGCAGTGCAGCAGTTTAATTGATGTTACATGTCTGATCTAGATATGCCCAAACAGCAGAATGTAGACCTGAAAATAGGAATATTTAAAAAGTTGAGGTTCCAGTGTCAGATAATAATAATGATCTGCACAATGTACAAATTGAAGATGATGCTGTAATATGCCTTACTTCAAAAGTGTCTAACATGAACAATGTACAAGTTGTTGACTGTATGGTAAATAAAGGAAGGAAGGCAATGCCAATTCTAAAAGCTGCTGTAAAAATTGCCAATCAAGAGTCTAGTCCACAAGCAAGCAAACAAAATAATGCCACTGGATTATATCTTAACCAGTTTGATTTATTTTTTACCCTTATATAAATAAACATACCTTGGACCCTCCATCAAAGAGGGATCATAAAGTACCACTGAACAATCTATTAAAGAGGATAAGAAAGTAAATACCAATAATGAAATAGCTTCCTGTATGGACCATGAAATAAATCATAACAATGACACATTACTAAATAAAATTGAGGAACTTAAAAAAGAGATTTGCTTTAGTAACACACGGCTTCTGGAGCTAGTCACACTCTTCTGTGCTTTTATCGAATATTATGTAAAAAAACAACCTTGTAAGGAAAATGTGGGGAAATATAAACAAAATATCAATGAGGGTGAATCTGGTCCTGTTACAGTGGAAGAAATGAGTGATTGGAAAAGGTAAAGGTGCTTTGGATAATAAGTGTACAGAAATCACCTAGTAAAAACTCTGGAAAAAAGCATAAAAAAAGGGATTAGAAACAGTAAAAAGAAAATAAATCAATTAAAGCTATAACAGAAGAAATAGCGAACAAAGAAATCAGGGAGATAAATCTACTGATTAATGAATTAAATCAATAAAAAGCTTTAAATAAACGAAATAGATGGTAAAAAAGCTAGTAAAAATAGTAAACAAAAACAAGGTAAGGATGATTCAATAAACCATAACAAGAAGAAAAAGATGAATAAAGAAACAGACAGCAAATAAGGGGCAGTGAGCAAAAAGGTAGAAAAGAATCCGAATAAATTACCTAGTAAAGTGAGATTTGCTAAAGTTCAGAGCATGGATAACCACCAGGCAAATACAAAAAAATTCTAATTACACCTTTGAAGAAGGTGAAAAAGAAAAACTAATAACAGCTGGTAGCTTGTTACCAACTATTTATATAAAAGAGATTCCAAAATCAAAGATTGAAAACTCATATATAGCTAAATTAGCTGCATATAACCTTATTAAAGGTGTATTAGGTAACAAAATAAGTTGGCAAGACATTAAGTCTGCTTATAGATACCAAGCATGCCTGTTTAAAGGTTGGATTTGCCTGGTCATAAGAAACGCAGACAAAAGAAAATATATTCTAAAAGAAAAGGACAATTTCATGGAACTAGGTATAACACTAGATGCTACCATTAGATTAACTTCAACAACCAATAACATTCAACTAAAAGATCCCCCTACTACCATTTATAAAGATAATAAGGAGAAGGTTTCAGTTAAACAACCTTGCATTACAGCATATTTGAAGCCAAATGAGTTAGAACATACCCTAGAAGGTGAGGAGATCGAGAGTTTTTGTAGAAGAGGTAGGAAACAACTAGGACAAAGGATTAACAACAATGTGATACTTGAGTTGGAGGACGCATCTGCTTCTGATTTATCATCATCAAAAGAAGAAAGCCGTGAGGGCGATCATAGTATATTGAGCTTTATGGAAAGTACAATAGAAATTCTGGAGAAAACTAACTGACTGAAGGGTCATAACAATCATTTAGGTATGGTAACTTGGGATATAGCTGGCCTTAAGGAAAAGCTTGAAGATAAAGCCAGTTTGGAATGGATGTCGAAGTTCACAATATTATTTTTACAGGAAACGTGGATGGGGAAATCAGATGAATTATGGATGAAAGGGTATAAGTCCTGGGTAACTCCTGTTTATAAGAATTGTAAATATGGTAGATTTAAAGGCAGTCTAGCTAGTCTTATTGACATAACACTAGAAGTCAGTGTATATGATGAATTCTACATGTACATAGTAATTGCTGGGAATGCACTAATTATGGCATTATTTAATATCTACATACCCCCAGCCCTTGAGCAGAAGGAAATTAACAATATCTTAGGAAGAATACGAAATGATATAGAGTCACTCAGGTCCAGATTCCTGGGGGATTGTATATTTCTGTTTGATGATTTCAATGTGCTCATATGCACCAGTATTGAGGACCTTGCTTTAGAATGGGGTATTGATGATACCCTAAATATCCCCATAAGGCATTCAAAAGATAAAACTTTAAATAAGAATGGTAAGATATTCTTACAATTATTAAATAGATTTGGACTTAGAATTTTGAATGGATGCTCTAAGGGTGACTGGGAAGGGGATGTGACCACACCTACAGCAAATGGTGGAAGTGTCTTGGATTTATGCATAGTTGATGCCTTGGAATACCCTTTGGTGAGTTATCTCAGGGTTCATAAGTTGTGGGACAGTGACCATTTCCCTGTGAACTGTGCTTTGAATTCTCATTTTAAGCAGACTATTAAAAACCCAAAGCAAGAACTTGAAGCCAGTCAAAATATGTGCATTAGGTACAGGAAAAAATCATCTGGAATGAACACACAAAGGAAACAGTCAATGAGATTATCCAAAATTATAGAAATATAGAATTGCCCAACAGTTCAGACTGTAATAATGAGACTGAAGTTAATTACAAACTAAAAAAGTTTGAAGAGTATATGAAACTAATAGAAGAGGCACCAGACACTAGGAAAATCACCCCAACAAAGGCTAAAATTGGCTTTGATAAACCATGGTTTGATAACGAATGTGAAAAATTGAGGCAGGAGATAAAGGTTCTAGGCAAGTTAAGAATAAAGAGAACTTTTCCTACTATATCGATTGCTTTTAAAAATCTTAAATCAGAACACAGGAGCTTAATTTATAAAAAGGAAAAAGATTATAAAAACACCTTGGCCCAGATATTCAGACTGTGCCAGGCTGTGGCGCAAGCCTGGGCGCAGCGCAACTTGGCTATGCAGGGGTGTTGACTGGGTGATATTCAACAGAGCTGCGCTATGGCACAGCATCATTGAATATCACACCCTGGCCACCCTCAGTGTGCATGTTGCAGTGGCACTGTGCCAGCACAAGTGGCCAGAGTGGAGCAGGGGGATACGCTAGCGCAAGTTCTGTTGCGCTATGCACAAAAACCATGATATTCAAAAGTGCACATGCAAATGGTGCCATAATGTATTCAAGGCACAAATGGGTCATTTGCATGTCATTATGGCCTCATTTGCATGCAGGTGCACCGATCCCCGGCGACTTGTGCATGGCGCCCTGCCAGGTAGCAGCTGTCTGGGACTGACGCCCCCTGCACAGTGGCAGCAATGCCCCACTGCTCGATCAGGCATATGTTGATTGAAATAAATGTCCAGTATCCCTGGTGGTCCAGTGGACGCTTCGCAGCCTAATCGGCAGCAAGTATAAAAACAAACACGTCCCATATCCTGGTGGTCCAGTGGACGCTCGCAAGCACGATCGTGGGCTTAGGGCTAAAAACAAAGCAAGTCCATATCCCTGGTGGTCAGTGGACCGCTGTAACCCGGATGCGGGCATATGTTTAAATAAATAATGTCCAATATCCTAGTGGTCCAGCAGTACCCCACCCACCACTGAGCCCCACCGCTCCTCCTTCCCGGTCAGCAGCGGGCAGCAGCAGCACCACCCACCTGCTGCACTGCCACCCACCGACTGACACCATAGGTAGGACTATGCGCCCATCGGTCCACGCATGAGCCAATGGGTGTGCAGCCTGAGCACATATTATATATTCCCAGATATGTGAATGGATCCATTCACATATCTGACTGTGTAGTACGGGGCTGCACACCCATTGGCCTCATGCTGTGGACCAATGGGCATACAGCCCCACCTACGGTGTCAGTCAGCAGGCAGCGGGTGGTTGGTGCTGCCACCCACCACTGACCAGGGAGGCGGGGGCTCAGTGGGCAGGTGGGGGTACCACTGACCACCAGCCATATAGGACATGCTTTATTTATACTTAAGCCTGCGATCTGGCTGCGAGCGGTCCACTGGACCACCCAGGATATTGACATTATTACTTAAACAGATGTCTCGCGATCGGCATAGGGGCGCCGCCACGGAGGCTAGCTGGAGTTGGTGGCAGCTGCCGTTGCACCCTGCAATACGGCAGCTCACCTGTGGGTGGCCAGCCATTGTTCCTTTTTTTTTGGCTCACCTGTGTGCAGCACAAGTAGGCATTGTGCATGCATGGACTCAGCACATCCCAGGCTGAATACTGGGATGTGCGGAGTATGTATGGGCACACCCCCCCACCTGCACCGCATACATTACTGATGTGCTCTGGCACATCGGGATTTGTGCCAGGCACAATCCCCATTTGAATATCGCACCAGGGCATATCAGTGGGTTGTGCATGGCACAACACTGTTGTGCCATGCACAACCCTTTTGAATATCCGGGCCCTTATGTTTTTTTTTTTTTACAAGAGGCCATCTGGCAAAAAGATTCAGAAGCATTTTGGACCATAGTGGCATATGGGTGTGATGATAAGACTATACAATTTAACATGTTAGGTATGATAACAGAAGATTTGTGGATTTCACATTTTAATTAGATTTATGGCGATGATGCAATAGTAGAGACACTTAGGAATAATAAAAGTAAAAGATGAAAAACTCAAATTTGATTGTTTTCCCAGCAGATGAGATAAAGGAAGCTGTACAAGTGCAAAAAAGGAATAAGGCAGCTGGGGTGGATGGTGTTCTGGCCAAAGTTTTTCTGCATAACATTGACTACTGGGCAGAGGTTTTGACCCTGATATTTGTGTTAATAAGCCAGTATCAAATCATCCCCAGTATCTGGAATAAAGGAGTTATTGTTCCCCTCTTTAAGAAAGGTCAAAGACAAGACCCAAATTGCTATAGGCCAATTACTCTTTTGCCAGTTGTTCAAAAAACTTATACAAGACTACTGTTAAATAGACTTACATCCTGGCTGGAGAAAAATAGCCTGGTCTCAAAATTTCACTGTGGCTTTAGGAAACGTTTTAGTACCACATATCTCATTTTACACCAAATTACTTAGTTAACATCTATGTTACATGTGAAAAGAGCACCCTATATGTTTGTTTTGTAGACATAAGGGCTGCCTTCGACTCTATAAACAGGAATAAGCTGTGGGAGACTCTGGAAGCACTAAAAATTAATAAGCAGCTGCTGGCTATGTTACAAGTACTTCATCATAACACTACAGCGCAGATACGATACACCAGGGAAGGAGACCTGTCAAAGGAAGTAAAAATCAGGAAAGGTGTAAAACAAGGGTGCTTACTGATGCCTTTGCTGTTTAACTTATATATAGAGACCTTGTTGAAGGATATTAAGGAAATAGACACATTTGCCCCTGCAATTAATGCTGAAAAAATCCAACTTTTGTTGTATGCAGATGACACTATGGTCATCTCTCAAACCCCTCTTAGCTTGAGAAGAGGAGTTACAAGTTTAATTAACTATTTTGATAGGTTGGATTTGAAAATGAATGTGGAAAAAACAAAAATGATGTCTATTGGTTGGAAAAGGCCTATTAAAAAGTACTGGGAAATAAGTGGCACAAAACATGAGGAGGTTAAGGAGTATAGATACCTTGGGGTTATTTTTGATAGCAGTATGTCTTGGAATTCCCATATTTATGGTGTAGAAAATAAATCATACAGCTCAATGAATGCTATTGGAGCTTTTGCAAATAAGTTTGCCAACAATTCCTTTTCTGCTCTTAAAGCAACATTTGAAGTGAAAACAGTCAGTCAGACTTTATACGGGAGTGAAGTTTGGGGTATATATGTGAATGAAATAAAACTGGAGACTATACAAAATTCTTTTATAAGAAATATACTTAACTTACCTAGGGATTGTCCAATGGCTTTTATGAGATTAGAAGCTGGCCTGAGACCTTTGTCTGTAAGAAATAAAATAAGAGCAATCAAATTATGGAAAACACTAAACAAAATGCCTAATGATAGGCTACCAAAATTATGTTGGCTAGACCACTTGAAAAGGCTACAACATGGGGCAAGCCCAGTAAATGGGTTTACTATGTTAAACACAATCATAAAGAAAACTGACATGGAAGATCTTTGGTCTATTAAAGCTAATACAAATATGAACCAATTTGTAAAAGAAACTATGCAGCAAGTATATGACATTGAAATGCAGAATGACTTTGAAAAAATATACAATGTGGACATAGGTGGCCTTTATTTAAGCATAAAGCAAAATTGGGACACAGACTACTATTTATTGCATTGTGAAAATAAGTGGCACAGAAATAATTTGTGTAGGTTGAGATTGAAAAGTTTGGGAATTGTTAACCTGCAGAGGAAGAAGTTATGGGGAAAGGGGAATAAACCTGCTTGCAGTTGTAAAAATGTAAAATCTTCAAATATAACTCATATGCTTCTGGGATGTAACACTTTAATGCCAGAGAGGAAGAGATGGACTATACTGCTCCTTCAAATGTATAAGTTGGTGAATGAGGAAGATTGTATGAAATATCTGCTAAGTTTGGATAAAATAAATGTTATTTATGGGGTGGAAAATATGTAAATGTTTGTTTTAAATAAGCAGTGGGCTTGCTAAAGCTTTTACATAGACTTAGCACGTTATACATTTATGAATGGATTATTGTAAAACTGATATTTTGTATGATTATATCTGATCTGATGATTTTAAAACTGTGAGATGCAACAAATTCTATGTGATTTTATACATCTGTTAATAAACTTAACCTTGAACCTAACCTAACATTACATCAACCAGGATTCACAAACTCCAAATAAAGGGTGAAACATACAGAACAAGAAGGAGAGGAATTTGGTATAACCAAAGTATACTTTCAGTTTGGAATGGCTTCCCTGAAGCTGTGGTACTTAGTACTAGTATGGAACTTTTTTAAAAATCTTTGGATGATTATTTTGGAGTAGCTCACACCAAACTAAACCACTAATACATGACAAGTCTGTATTGACTTCTGCTGACAGTCTTAATTTCTTTCTGTGATTCTGTGAGTTGGAGTCCCACCATTGATCTATACGGGGTAACACTACCTCCCTATTTCTGCTGGTGATACCCCTCCCTATGCACCTGAGTATTATGCTAGCTTTTCTCACTGCCCTATCACACTGCTTTGCTACCTTCAGGTCATAAGATATGATGACTTCCAGGTCCATTTCCTATTTTGTGGTTGCAAATACCTTTTGACCCAATTGGTCCTTATCTGCCATCAAATTCTATGTTTCTATGTTTGCATAGAAAAGTTCCTAGAAAAAAACTGCCTAATGTTCATTTATCTGTTATGGTCCTAGGATATTTATTTATTTATTTATTTATTTATTTATTTCATAGTTCAGAAATAACCTTTGAGCAAGGTGCTTGTTTTCAAAGGTTCCACATCAGTATTAAACAATATGATACATATATACATTTATACATACATACATTATAAGAACTTCAGTTCACATAAAAAAAATAGAAGCGAGTACATTTTACGAAGGTAAGGGAATAATTCAGGCAACACCATGTACAGTCACTAATAACTTCACATATTGCAAGTAATGGATAATTCAATCATGGCAATGTTCAGGCAATGAATTAGTTGACTTATAGCAGATGCCCAAGTTCAGAGTACCCCTGACACAGTGGGTAAAGTTAACAGATGTTCATTTTATTGTTCAACTGGCATAGTAAAATACATCACTCAGCCTGGTTGGTAGGCTCCATTGAGGGGGTGGTAGCCTAGAGGGTAGGCTCAGTCCAGGAGGTGGAGGGCTTAGACAAGGAGGAGGAGAAGGATGAGGAGACTAGTGGGAGACTAGTGGAAGAGATCAAATTTAGGCAAGAGGGAGTGGGGATGGGGTGGAGGATAGAAAAGTAATGTAAGTGGGAGGCTTTGTGTTAAAAAGGAGGAAAGGTAGAATGGGAAGGAGGAAAGGCAGATGTGAAAAGGGTAAGGGTAGGAAGACTGGTAGTAGCAAGAGCTCAGGGCATAGGAGGAGAGGAGAAATTTATTAAGTGCATCAAGACACTGAGAAGGGCTAGGCACCAGGTCAGTGGAGTCAGCTCATACTGGGCATATGATTCAGGCTAGGGAAGGAGGGGTAAGTCGAGGCCTAAAATGGCCAAAATTGTCAGGCAAAATCCTACACTCACAAGATCCAGTTTCAGCAAGGAAGTGTTTGAGGTCAGTTTTGAAAGAGCGAAGACTATCTATGTTTAGTAAAGATGTGGGGACTTCATTTAACCAAAGTGAGGCCCTATACGCAAAGGACCCTTGTCCCAGTGAGATTTTCATGAAGGGAACAGAAAGAGGACTACGGACCATGCCCTGATCTGATAACTAGAGAGGTTAACCTGCAGAAAGTCCACTATGCAGGGGGGAGCTTTGCCCAGCAAAGCATTCTTACCATGGAGGTATGTCAGATACTTTATTGTATTCCTGAGGTTCAGCCAATTTGTATGCTCATAGAGCAAGCAGGTGTGTGCTAAGTTATCCACACATAGGATAAGTGTGCATGCTTTGTTAAGGGCAGTCTCTACACATTTAAGAGCAGTGTCAGTAGTTACACCATAAACTACCAAGCTATAATCGATGAGTGTCAGAATAGAGCTAGATACTGCCAGGCAGAGGGCAGACAGTGTAATAAATTTTTTGTGTGTATGAAGGATTCCCAGCTTAATGTTGACAGCTTTTACAACCTGGTTGATATGTTGAGTGAAGTAGAGAGTGTCATCAACAGTTATCCCTAAGTATTTGAAAGAGATACCTGTTCAAGAGGGTCAGCCTTGTTATTGAGAATGGTCAGAGCAATGTGCTTTTTCTTGATCTGGTGACTGGAGATCAGCATAGTTTTAATCTTCTTATAATTAAGGAGTAGTTTCTGAGCGCTGAACCACTCTTCTAGATGGTAGAAGGTAAACTATAGTTCCCTGTGGAGTTGATTGGGCTGGTTGCTGCTACCAAGGATGACTGCATCATCAGCGTATAAAATAATTTTACTCTTACAGGCATCTGGAAGGTTATTTAAGAACAAGCTAAATAGTAGAGTCCCCAATATGGAGCCTTGAGGGACTCCAAGAGAAACATTCATTGTGGTTGAGATGGTGGAGCTGATTTTAACACTCTGGGACCTGCATGACAGGTAACTCTTGAGCCACATAACTGTTTCTGGGGCCAGTCCCAAGGACAGCAGTTTCTGAAGCAGGATAGGACTGTTGACAGTATCAAAAGCTTTAGTGAGATCTATGAAAATAGATCACACTAACTTACCACCATCCATAGCCTTGTGCACATAGTCAGAGAATTCTACTATAGCAGTGGCCATGCTGTGGCATTCCTGAAAGCCGTGCTGCTGGTAACATTGCAGACCATACTTCTGGAGGTACCCAGTGAGCTGATCAGCAATTATTCTCTCCAATGCTTTTGAGAAAGGGGAGAGAATAGAAATAGGCCTGTAGTTTGTAGTGCATGAGTGTATTCATCAGCATCAGTATTAAATCAATGTATTCATTGAGGTTTAGACTCACTTACCAAATGTTCAGTTTTTAAAATCAGCTTGTGTGACAGATTCTGGGCAACTGTTTCATGCAGTTGTAACACTGAGTAAAGCTGAGCAGCTACTGTAAATATATTATGTATATAATAGAGACTATTGGCCTATACCTGAGAGGAAGGGCGAGGTGGGAGAGGGTGGGGGAGAAGCAACCACAGATGGGGAAATCACAGTGGAAAGGGTGAGGGAGGGCCTTAAGTCCCTGAAGGTGGACAAGGTACCTGGCCCAGATGGAGTCCACCCCAGGGTGCTGAGAGAGATGGCAGAGGTCCTGGCAGGGCCATTGGCAGACCTGCTCAATACCTCTCTGAACTCAGGGTGCATGCCCAGGAACTGGAGAGAAGCACATGTGGTACCTCTCCATAAGAGTGGGCCCAAGGATGAATGAGGGAACTACAGACCAGTGAGCCTTACTGCAGTTGTGGGAAAACTGATGGAGACAATCCTCAAGGAAAGACTGGTGCAATTTCTTGAGGATAACAATCTCCATGACAGCAGGCAGCATGGGTTTGTCTCAGGCAGATCCTATGAGATGCACTTGGTTGATTTTTACAACTGGGTTACGAGGGCACTGGATAGGTGGCATGCAGTGGATGTCCTCTACCTGGATTTCAGCAAGGCCTTTGACTCAGTGTCACATGGTAAGCTGACCTGCAAGTTGAAGACTTTGGGAGCAGGTAGAACATTTTTTATTTATTTTTATTTATTTGGAAAATGTTTCACCAGGAAAGACAACATGAGCTGTAAACAGCTCATTTCCAGAAGCGTCTGGGGGGGCAGAGTTGGAAGAACAAGCAAACACATAGGAATACAAGTACAATTTCTAAAACAAAACAGTCTAGTACAATTACAGAGCAGAAATAACCCAGACCAACCAGCCAGGGTAAACAAAACCATATTCAGATATAGCATACATCAGATTGGTCAGATGGGTCAAGAACTGGCTGCAGGGTAGACAGCAGAAGGTAATAGTTGGGGAGGGGAGGCATCTGAACCCAGGGCAGTAACAAGTGGTGTACCACAGGGCTCAGTGCTGGGATCAGTTCTGTTTAACATTTACATAGCTGACATTGCAGTAGGGATTAAGATCAAGATCAATCTCCTTGTAGATGACACAAAGATTTGTGCAGAGGTAGATGGGGGGTGTGTGCAAAAGTACTTCAGGAGGATTTGGCAAAACTGAAGGAATGGTCTCACATTTGGCAGCTTGGTTTCAATGCCAATAAGTGCAAAGTGATACATTTAGGAGGCAAGAACCCAGGACATAATTACTGGCTGGAGGGTGTCCCATTAATAAAATCCAAGGAAGAGAAGGATCTTGGAGTGCTGGTAACTGGGGAGATGAACCACTCTGCTTAGTGTAGGAAGGCAGCAGTGAAGGCAAACAGGATGCTAGGGTGCATAGCAAGGGGGATTACTTCTAGGAGTGGGGAGGTCATCTTGCCCCTGTTCAGGTCCCTGGTGAGACCACACCTAAAGTACTGTGTGCAATTCAGGTGCCCCTACTTGAAAAGGGACATCAAACTACTGGAGGGGGTACAGCACAGGGTAACAAAAATGATCCTGGGGTTGGGGGACAGACCATATGAGGAGAGCCTAAGAGAGCTCAATATGTATACTCTGGAGGAAAGAAGGGACAGAAGGGATTTAATTAAGACCTTCAAGTACCTGAAGGGATTGAACAGAGTAGACACCAAGTGTATGTTCAATCTGAAGGGTGGAAGGGATACCAAGGAACACTCCATGAAGTTGGAAGGGGGCAGGTTCAAGAGGGAACTGAGGAGGCACTATTTCACAGAAAGGGTAGTGGCAGGGTGGAATGCTCTGCCAGAGGAAGTCATATCACTGCAGAATGTTGGGGGCTTCAAGAGAGGGTGGGACAGATTCAAAGGGAGGGTACAAACTGGGAGGAGTGGGAGATGGGGGTAGGGCATATGAGGGAGGAGGCAGCTGCAGTCTAATGGACTGAAGTGCTGCACACTCGAGCAGACTAGGTAGACTGAATGGCCTGTATCTGCTGGCAGTTTTGTATGTTTGCATTGTCTATTTTGTGTTTTAAATAATATTCATATTTTCTGTATTTTGTATTATGTAATGTCTTCCTTTTATTGCACCCCAAAACCCCAGGCATGGCTGAAAACAGATAATGTTGACACAGTCCACCTTCCTGGTGAAACAGAAAAAAATACAATAAATAAAAATGATATGGGGATTCAAAAAAGAAAGACCTGCCCATTGGCTGACACAAAGTAGTTCTTACTATAGCATTGCATTAGAAACTACTTTGTGAAGTACTGTAGATTTGTGCATTCTTGGGACTCAGAAGCAACCACATGGTAATGCAGGATTTTAATATTTGTCACATTGCCCTGGATCTAAAGGAATAAGATGGAGGACCTTCTGGCAACAGAAGCTGCATATGTGCTAGATACTATAGCTATCTCACTGAGACAATGGACATCACAGAATAATAGCTGGGATCTCAGTCCCTATTTATGCCCTGTTCAGGAAAGATAGGGATAACAAAAGAGGAACAGGTGGCAGGAAAATAAATGTTAGGGGTTCTATTAGAGCAACAGAGGACAGGACCATAAAATATATGGGGTAGAGTCCCTATGGTTGCAGTTAACAGATGATGGGGTAGGATCTAGGGGATTAGCATTGTTTATAGACCCACAACCAATCTATGGAGTTAGACCTACTGTTAGAGAAAGAAATTAAAAGCTAGCTAGGACAGGTAATGTAGTTCTCATGGGTGACTTTAACCCCCCAGATATTAATTGTGAAACTCCAAAGGCCAAAAGTCAAAATAACCAAAGAATCTCAGAGGCAACACAGGACTGCTTCCCACATAAATGGGTTGGAGGGGCAACTGGGAGGAATGCAATCCAGCCCCTTATGATGTCTAATGAAGAGATTATCTAAATACCATCTGAGGTGGTTGTTTGGTATCAAGGCTAAACACTGGTATGTTTGGACTTCTGGAAACCCTATTGAAGAAAATGGGTTTTAAGCAATTTAAGAGTAGAGAACTCCTTGGAGCAAAGTTGACATAACACTATGAGTTCAAGCACTGTAGGTTAAATGCCTAAACTCCATCACCATGATTCCTAACTTCAGTATAGCAGATATTGTCAGGATGGGTGAGAAACCAGAGGACAGACTAAAGGGAATAAATGAGGTATCCAGAGTGGGGAACAAATGGTCAGTAACCCAAAATGTGGTATTTGGGCCACATGGGATTGTATAAAGTATGCTACAATGGCCAAGAGACATTTTGTTTAGTTACTTGGTTTAGGCAGCAACTGGAGAAATGAGAGTGCTTCTAGGAGACCAGACTGAAGCTAATAAGGAGGAGTACAAGGGGAAACCTGAAGCGAAAAAAAAAAATAGTGAGGGAAGTCAAGGCTGAAAATTGAACTGAGAATTTCTGAAGGGGTTAATGAGAATGATAAAACATTTTTCAGATACATTCTGGAGAAAAGACAGACAAAGAAGGGCATTGAAAGAATGAGGAAGGATGGGGTGAGCATGGAGGGTAATGTAGGCAAGGCAGATATCTTAACAAGTTTTTCATTTCTGCATTCATGGTAAAGACCTCAGGCCCTGCATCTGACAGCAGGGTCAAATTTAAGAGTCCCTTAGAACTAAAGTTAGAGATGGGGCAATTTCTGTGGAAAAGATGACAAAGGTAGCAAAATCTTAAAATGAACAAATCAATCAGACTGGATGGGACTCATTCAGTGGTGCTGAAAGAAACTAGCCATGCTTTGGCATTAACTTTAGCAAAACTGTTTAGTAGGTCATTAGAAACAAGAGAAGTTCCAAGATATTGTAGCAGAGCAGATGTAGTGCTATGCCACTTTACAAGGGAGGAGATAAAGAGGATGTGGCGAATTACAGACCAGTTAGCCTAACCTTCATGATGGGGGAAGTTATTGGTAACTATTGTAAAGGATCACACAATGGATTTACTGGAAGCAAATGGATTGCAGGACAAGTGGCAGCACATGTTTATGAGGGGCAGGGCTGGATTAATTACCTAAAGTATATCAAAATAACTGACTATCTAAAAGTGAAGAAATCGAAAAATAATCAAAGTTATATAATTATAGTATTAAAAGTCTGGAAAAATACTATAATTTTGATCAATATACATATTCCTCCTAAAAATCACCAATATATGATAAAGTCTCTTCAGCAAAATTATGCATGATATATGTTTGCTACAAAAACAGTATAATAATGCTGAAGTACTTTTGGTAAGTGATTTAACTATTAGATATGGGGATACAAAAATTCAGAATACCATGAATACCCAAACCATGTTAGATATATTAGATATAAGGAATAGGGAATCTTTGGAAAAGAAAAACAACAATTTGGAACATATGAAAATGTTATTAGAATCCATAAATTTGATTATACAGTGGTAGTCATGCAAAAGTTGACTGGTAGCATGGTATACCGAGCACTGTGCAAGTGCAGTACCCATTAAATAACATGTACAGCGGCACCATACGATGATGCATGGTGCACAGTACCGGTCAACTTTTGCGGGTTTACCACTCTATATAATGGTAGAGTCTCGTCAGACAAAGAGGGAAGATTAATTGCATAAATTATAGAGGCACTTCTCTTGTAGACTATATTATTTATTTTATTTTATTAGCTTTTGGTAACTGGGTAAGTGCACTAGGCAACAAACCTGCCTATTTTCAGGCACGACCTGTGAGAGTACAGGACAATGTATACATAGTACAGTAGCACATCATGACAATAAGGTACACATAGGACAGCAGGAGCAGTAACAACAAACGTAGGTTATTAGAGCAGTAAGTAATAATCTCCATCAAATACAAACATAATAGGTTACATGCAGAACAAGACTAGGCTTGTGTCTGTGCTACAGGCCAGCAATAGGGTGAAATAGGTTACAAGCACTTGCAGTGACCACCGTCATGCAGGTGAGAGAAAAGAGAGCTTTTAAATTCCCGGTGGGAGGCAGAGATTTTAGTGTGTAGGGGGAGAGAGTTCCAGAACTTAGGAGCAAAGTGAGAGAATGCCTGTTCGCCCATTTTTGTAGTGCAAAGTCTGGTTGAGAACATAGGGACAGTGGAGGATCTGAGGGATCGGGTACGGGAGGCAGGAGTCAGTAGGTTCACCAGTTTGTCAGGGCTAGGAGGTCTAGTTAGTGAGTCAATAAAGCATCCCAGTGAGTAGGTCCTAAGATCCTTAGGTGATAGCCAGTTTAAACCAGAGTAGAGGAGGCAGTGATGAGTGAGGCGAGGGGCAGTTAAGGCGAATCTGCAGATGTTGTTATATACTGTATCCCATTTACTGAGTATAGAAGAGTTAGCAGAATAGATAATGGGAAGAGCATATTGGAGCTGGGGTAAGAGAATTCCCCTAGCCACTGCAAGTCTGGCTGAGGGACTGAGGGAGTGGCATACATGATAGGCACCACCAATTTTTGCATTGACAGCTCGGCAAACCGTGTTGATGTGTAAAGACAGGTCGAGGGAAGGATCAAGTGTGACCCCAAGGTATTTGATGGACGCCGTGATGGTGATGGGGGAGCCATCAAGGCAATGAACTGAGAGTCTGGGAGCAGTTGAAGGCAGTTTTTTTGTAGATCCGAACAGCATAGCATGAGTTTTATCCTGGTTAAGGTTTTGATGGTTGTTCGAGAGGCAGCATTGAAGGACCTGAAAGTCATTTGAGAGAGTGGAGTTGATGACATCTATTGATTTGGATCTGGAGTAGAGTACTAGGTCATCTGCATACATAAGGGTGCAGCTGTGTTGGGAGAGAGCAGGGATATCATTTAGGAAGAGGGAAAAGAGGAGAGGACCAAGTGTGGACCCCTGTGGGACTCCATATGAGATATTTATGGAGGAGGAGAGAGTCTTATGGAAAGCCACCGACTGAGGCATTACCCAGGTAGTCGAACCAGGATAGAGTCGGGTCAGATGCACCAATAGTTTGGAGCTTCTTTAGCATGAGAGGGTGATGAACCATGTCAAAAGCTTTGGACAGGTCAATGAAGACGGCTCCGGTGAGAAGTCCATGGTCCATATTGCATTTTATGTTACTGGTAAGTTGTATCAGAGCCATAGTAGTGCTGTGGCCCAGTCTAAATCCATGTTGGGAGGGGGTTTGGAGATTAAACTTGGCAAGGCATTCAGCAAGTTGGCGATGGACTATTTTCTCAAGGAGCTTACTGAGAGTAGGTAGAAGGGAGATTGTTTGGTAGTTTGTCATGAGTTTGACATCACCCTTTTTGTAAATCGGGATGGTTCTGGCCATTTTCCAGATAGATGGAACAGTGGACGTATGGATTGAGAGGTTGAAAAGCCAAGTGGCTGGCTTGGTCAGCCATGGTGCAAACTGCTTGAGGATACCAGGAAGGACTCCGTCCGGGCCCTTGCCCCCAGTTGCCGGGAGTGAGTTAAGTAGCTTAAGTACTTCTCGGTAAGAGGTTGCAGCCAGCACAAGGGTGGGTGGAGTGTGATATGAGGAAGGGGCATGATGATGGTAATCTTGAGGCAGATTGTCTGGGATGCACCTGGAAGCATTGAGAAGAGGGAATTGAAGGCGTTGGCAATTGTACTTGGGTTATTGCAGTGAATGCCTTGAATGTTCATGTCAGTTGGGGACTGCTGCTTTTCATTGCCAAGAATTTCCTTTATTTGGGCCCAGAACTTTTGTGGGTGCTTGAAGAGGATTTTAGGAGGTTCTTAGTAGGTACTTTTGGCAAGGTGAATTTCCTTTGCATTTATTCCTCGAGGCTCGATAGGTTTCATAGTCAGTGTGAAGATGGGATACCTTCCACACTGCCCAGAGTTGTCCCTACTTTTGAGAAGTTAGCCAGCGATTAGCTGTTTGTTACTATCCCTGCCACCCGGAATGTGGTGGACTGGGATATGTAAGTTTTGTAATGCTAGGAGGACGGAGTTGAAATAGTCAGTTCGTAGTTAATGTCCTCAGCTTGGTAGAGAGGAGACCAGTCAATCAGACTGAGATAATTTATGAAAGCATCAGCATTTAGTGGAGAGGTTAGAAATGTGACTATTTTAGGTGGGAAGGAGGGGTGATGGTGTTCCAGACACAGTAAACAGGATAGTGATCACTAGCCGTTGTCGGGCAGCACTCCAGCTGAAATGCGTATTCCTTTCTGTTTGTGAGTATCCAGTCAAGCAGGGTGGCACAGACGCCGCCCTGTGAGACTCTGGTGGGTACCTGTATGATCTAGGATAGGTTTGCCTTACTAATCATGGAGGATAGGTTGGCTGAGCTATTCTTGGATCAGTCAAGGTTAAAATCCCCAAGACAGATAATATCATTTTTGCCTGTTGTTGTAATTAGGTTTTCCAAGAGTTCAGACAGACCTTGTCTGGCATTTTTATTTTAATTGCCTCTCCATACAGTTATTATAGATATACTGTACATACTTGAAAATCTTTATGAGGGCAGAAAGTGACCACCTTCCAATCCTTATATTTAGGAAGCCAATGTAAATAATAATGAAAGGTACAGAAGATTCATTAGAAATAATAAATAACAGAAAAATTAAGTGGGATAGGATTCCTGAAAGCAAAGCACTTCAAAAAATAAATAAATACAAACAAGAAATAGATCAAACACTGGAAAAAGATCTGGATCCAGAAGTAATATATTTATGTATCATAAATTCTTATAAACCTGTTAAAGAAAAATGTAAGGAAGGAAATGGTACAACTCAACTCAAATATGAAAATTGATTCTACAGAACATGTAGACAAGAAAAAAAGAAATTGGCAAAATGAACTAGACATGCCAAGAAAAATTCAACTAAAACAAATTTACAAAATTTAAACAGACTTAGAAAACAATAAAAAAAGCAAGTGCGCACACACAAATCACTACATCAGAAAAAAACTCTGGGAAAAAATTATTTGGGCAATAGAAAACAAAGACAATAAAAATTTCTGGAGACTTGTAGCTATGGGTACTAATTATTATAAAAATCAACAAGACTCATTTCTCCGAAAAGCTGGGTAAATTATTATAGAACTTTTTTTAATGCAGTATTTAACTAACAGTGCAAACCTGGAAATTAGCACATTAAATGCATTACCCTTCAAGAGGTTATGATCTCCACATCTAGTTTTTAAAAGAATAAATTACCAGGACCTGATGATATCCCAGCTGACTTCTATAAGCTGGATGTGGAATGGTGGTCCCAAATTCTGAGAGATCTTTTTAATAAGATTATTCTGTACGATTTTACACCTCACACTTGGAGAGGCAGTTACATAATCCCAATTTACAAAAAAGGGGATAGAGGAAACCCAATAAAGTACCGTCCAGTCTGATAGGTACAATGGCAAAATCTATGCAAAAGTTTTGCTGAGTAGACTCTTAGAGTGGACTGATGAACAAAAAATACTTTTGCCTTTACAGGCAGGATTTAGAAAAGAAACAAGAACCACTACCCAAAGTTTTATATTTGCCCATCAGATAGAAAAGTATTGCAATATAAAAAAAATAGAATCTTTGCATAGCATTTGTTGATTTTACTGCAGCCTTTGACTCCATTAAAACAGAACATTTGTGGAGGAAAATTGCAGAAGTTGGGATAGACCATAACATTCCTGTCTTGATAAGACAACGGTATACAGATATATGGATAAAAACTAAATACAAGAAATTTGGAGATTTAACTGAGAGAATAAACACAAATATGGGAGTAAGACAGGGTTGCGTACTTTCCCCAACTCTATTTAATATATACATAAAAGAGATTCTAATTGAGCAGGATAATAAAGGAATAATGCATGACAAGGTGTGTGTCATGCTGGGATAACATCACACCTTGGGTGGTTGGGCATGAGGCTGTAGGCCGAGTGCATCCAACACCTGCGAAGTGACATTATCTCAGCACAACACACACCCTGGAGTGCATTATTCCTATTATACAATGGCTCCTTGTTGAAAACAAAGGGAAAAAAGATTGATAAATACAATTTAGAATACATTTTCCCTTACATTTTAACATCAGGACCTTTTTCTTAAATCAGTTAACTCTTATTGTGGTAATGGTTACAGCAGTATAATAGCTACTATGCTGATTTACATACAATAACAAGGAATTATGGGTAGATTAAAAAAAGTAACTTAAATTGCCCTTACTCAGCAGTGCAGTCTCCTATTTTGGTAGTGGTGACTGCAGTATAGCACCTAATATGTGGATATATGGTGCAAGGCATTGTGGGTAAAATATGAAGCTGTCTTTCATTTTCATTACTTGGCAGTGCAGTCTCCTATGTCTGTAGTGGTTACAACAACATAAGATCTCAGATGCTTTTTTTCAAAATGAAGTATTGTGCATACACTTATAAGCTGACAGGATTTTGTTACTGAGAGATGCAGTATCCGATTTCTGTAGTGAGTACAGAAATATAATAGCCTGGATACTAATTTACATATTGAGGAATTGTGGGTACAATAAATAGCTAATTTTTCTATCTCCCTACTGAGGACATTCGGTCATATGTGTGTGTTGGGACTAGATCTGTGATGTTATGCTGGGATAACTTCACGGGTCCAGCCCCAGACTGACCAATCAGAGCCCAGCATTCTTTCTTGCCATTGTATAATCCTGCATATCATACTCCTAAGATCTTAAGTCATCGCATACCTACCTTAGTTTATGACGATGATTTGATAATTGTATCCATCAGCAGGTTAGGTCTGCAGAGGAGTCTCTACAGTATATAAATTAGATATGTTGTGCTCCAAATTTAATTTAACACCTAATACTCAAAAAAAAAAAAAGTGATGGGGCTAGGCAGAAAGAAGAATTTAAAAAAATTATTGCTAGCAGGCAAATTGTTGGAATTTGAACAGGAATTTCCTTATCCTGGTGTGACTTTCTCCAACAATATGCAATGGAATACGCATTCTAAATCTGTTGTAAGTAAACTGGATACAGCAGGGGCTTTAGAGAGATTTAATCAGATTTACAGTGGCATGTTTATTACACCTTTGCTGAAAGCCATTAATGCAAACTGATAAAGCAGGGACTGTATGCAGTTGAGGTATGGGGAACTGCTGTTCTCAGCTTCTTGGATACAGTATTAAATATGTTGTACAAACAGATATTGAGAATACCTAAAGGAACACCCAACTCACTGGTCATATCTCAGTTATGGCAAATAAATATTAAATATCTAGCTCAAAGCAGAACAATAAACATTTGGAAAAAAAATATTTTTTTCAACCTTCAGGATCAATTCTAGCTGACTGAAGAAAAAAAAAAGTTTATTAAGAACCATAAAGAGCTATGGCTGACTAATGTTTATAGACTCCTAAGTGATTATAAACATTGTTATTTAAAAGACTGGATAGGTCAAGATATAAAGTTAAATCCTTCTTATGCCAAAGTTTTTACTAAAACGATATATCAGAAGGCTAACAGGATGATTTCAATTTAATTACCAAATGGAAGGTCTCGAAATGGCTAGTAAACAATACTAAAAAGCATTCTTTAAAATGTTATTTGAATTCAGTACAAACTCCAGAACACACAGAGATTTTGACTCTATTCAAATTTAAGGCATTTCCTAGCAATGTTTTTACACTTAGACATAAAAAAATATATCATAACAGCAAATTGTAATTGCCCCCTACAGGAAACAGGGGATCTATTACATGTACTGTGTTGTCCTTGATATAAACATACATTATACACGACAATTTGCTGGGCAAAATTATAGAATCCCTTTGTGTACCAACTAGATTTGTTCTTGATCTCCTGTTTAATGCTGAAAACTTGGATATTTTGGAGAAGTTTGCCATTTTTCTCCTGAGTGTCTCTAAGATTAGAAGACAACATTTTCAAGAGCTAAGAACTAGAAGTGGGCGAAGTGGCCAAAATTTTCTCTGTGAAGCAATTCGCAGAGTAATGCGGAATCCACAAAGTAATCTGCAACACGAAGTGGAGTACTTCGTGTCATAATAAGGAATGTGAAGTCCATTGATAATAATGACTTTCCATTACTCCGCCTTCCCCTAACCACTTCTGCACCAATTTTACTGTGAAGTACATAGAAATCAATGTATTTTGCAACACTTCGCCTTGTTATTGAGCTCCAAGATGAAGTTTGCAGTGATTTATGGGATTGCAGGTCACATGGGCTCTGGATTGTTCTGCACAGCCTCAGTTCTGTGTAGTGTGTGTGTAGTGGTAGATGGAGACAATTTCTTCTCAGAGCGCTGCAATTCAAATCCTCTAAAAGCTGTTAAAAAAGCTTTTTTAAGCCATTTTTTTTGCTCAACATTTAGTACATCGATTGTAGAAAACCCTCCTGTGCTCATATCATTGAATGTTTATTGTTTATGTGTGGATTCTGAATGTTAATTTAGAACATTCAATCTGTGTAATGACAGACACTTGAATTGTGGTTTGGGGGAAGGATGTATCTGTGGTGGAGGTAGATTAAAACTAGGAGTAAAAGGCAGTCTTTCTGTTTTGGTTATAGTTTTCTTGCATAACTGTGTTAATGTACACACAGTAATATTTTCAGTAATTATTGATTTTTTTTGTTGATTGTTGTGGTGCAGCAGTGCACAATTTCAGTTTGTTTAAAAAATTCAGTTATATTACTGAAGTTTTCAATTTGCTATGCATTACTTGTAGTATGTGCGTGAGTGTGTGTGTGCTGTGCGTGCCATCAAATCAGACACATTTTATTGTGTCAGACAGTAATTGCAGCAGTGTAAACCTGCTATCTACTGCACCTGCATGACTTTGTACTGCTTTGAGGTATATTGGTTTTGGACTGTTACTGCAGTGCACTGTACCCCCCCCCAACTGTCAAAAGGTATACTTTTCCAGATTGAATTATGACTTGTGAGCACTGGTTAAGGTGTTGTTGTGACTTTGTGTCTCCATCTCCTCTTGATTGTGCAGTGCAGTCTTAATCTGTCTGTGCTTTTGCATCTGTTTAGTGCCCAATCTCCATCTGCAAGCCACAGTTGTTGTTTTTTTGGCTTCACATCCACCGGCCCAGACTGAAAGTTCAGAAACCTAAATTTGTTTAGAATTTTCTTGGTGATCCCCCAAAATGCCTGCAAAGAGATGTGCAAGCAAAGCTGTTTCTGGCCATAGAACTGCTGCCAGTGGCAAGATTGTCCATGGGCGTGGTAGAATGCAGAAGTGCATAGCTGATGTCAGTAAAGGGATTTCTCCATCAATGTTTTTTTACAGAGCAATCTGTAGCTTCTCTCATAGTTGGAGGAGATGATGTTGTCTCAGATGGCAGTGTTAGTGCAGTTTCTGCTGGCATGAGTATTGCTGCCTCAAGTTCCATTTCTGACCAGTTAATCATTTCAAAAAATATAGTTGGGTCTAAAGCTGTGACTGACAGTGTAGATGATGTCATACTCCCCATTAACATCCCCATGGTAGCTGAACATGATTCTGATCCTGGCAATGATAACTCACAATGTCACATTTCTTCCAGTGCTGTTGAGATCATGCCTTTGCCATCCAATGATTCAAAGTGTGGAGCAAAAATATTGGGTGATGATGTTGATGATGATGCTGTGGTTGGAACATGTTCTCCACATGACATCATCCAAGCTGAAAATGTGGATGTGGATGATGTTGTTGAATATGATAATGGTGGCAGTGACCACTGTTGGGAACTGGAGAAAAAGGAAGTCAAGGTGGCTGTGGCTGGGTCTGTTGGTGTTAAATCCCCCCCTCCTCAAAAAAGTTGTGATTTAGCAGTTCCTGTTGATGATAATGATGATGGCCCAATAATAATCATAGGCAGTCATGGTGGTCAGTTGGAGTCCAAGTGTGTCCAGCCTGAAAAATCATGTAGCACACACCCCATTTCAGGGATTAAAAAAATTGAGTCCAATAAGCAGCATCAGGGACATGTTAAAAGTAAGGGATTACAATTCCTTGTTTTGGATTTTTTTGTCCAAGATGCAAATGATGAGTCGACTGCAGTCTGCCAGCTTTGCCACGCGTGTGTGAGTAAAGGTAAAAAGGGGAGTCATCTGGGCATGGGGGGCCAGCATGCACATCTTAAGAACAGGCACATGGCACTGTGGACCCAGCACCAGATGGCAGCTAATGCCATAGTGGGGTGTTCACCCTCATCATCAACCTTACTGAGCATGTTATCTCCTTCCATGACTGTAAGACCAAATAGGAATGTCTGCAGTAGTGATGAAATAACACCAGAGTATTACTACAGGTATGATGAGAGGGAGGATTATGATTTAGAAATCTTGTCAAGTGGTGGTCAGAGTAGTAGTGTTGTTGGTGGTGGTCAATGCAGTATGTCTAGTGCAAGTGGTACATCAACCCCTGTACATAAAATGGGGAAAATAACTGCATTTGAGGACTTGTCACCTGTGCACCCCTCATCATCACATGTCCACACCCCACCCCCGCCATTCACAGAGCCGAGCCATTTGTCACACCTAATGCAAAATGTGCAAGCCAGCCCACACTGGAGAGTGTTTTTGCCCATAACCTCCTGCCTGCCTGCCTGAAGCATGTGACCTACACTGTGTAAGCCATGTGATGTGTGTGGGCTGCCTGTGAATTCTTCCTCCACCTTAAAGCAGAATAAGGTAGGGTGCACAATGCAAAGTCATAATTACAGTGCGAAGTGGTGAAGTGAGGGTTTAAAATGGGCACTCCGCATAGCGGAACACTAATGCGAAGTGGCCACTTCGCGACCACTTTGCGGGCAGAATTTTACTTCACTGCATCTCTACTAAGAACAACTGAGGCTATATGAAACTTAATTAGAGAGGATGCTGTGTTCTAAATTTTTAATGGGTTCTATATTTGGACTATCAGTCTTCTAGCAGAGAATTGGGATTACAGGCACACAAATGTTGCAGGGGGTGTAGATAATCAGACCCAAACCTTGCAAGGGGATGTTTACACTCATATTGAATAGGTTGTTTAGTCAAATTAGTTATTTAAAACTTTGAACACACTGTCCACTCTAAATACAGGTTATTCTTACAACTAAGCCACTCTTGCCAAAGTTGTTTGATTTAAATTGTAATTATATATGTATAGAAGACTCATGTAAATTGTAGCTGCTTCTTGTCCTTACTAATAGATATTGTCTATGCATCTTCTTCTATCATATGATATAACTATTAACAACATTGGAAAGAATGTAACATATACAATCTGAACTCCTGTATATCAATATTTATAGAATGTATCTTATATTGGGTGATTTTAAATTGTAATGACAATATTGTCACACAATAGAACTTTGATTAATTGATTGAGTCAGCACCTAAGAAAAGACAGGGGTGGACTGGTGACCATCCAGAGGAGGGCAGCTGAAATGATGCTGATACAACAGGAAAAACTATGAGCAAAGACTGGAGGGTTTTATTATGTACTCTCTGGAGGCAAGAAGGGAGAGGGTGGATATGATCCAGATCTTTACATTTCTACTAGGATGCAATAGGATAAACCATTTCAGACATTTCCAAGTGAACAATAATTCAATCACAAGGGGTCATAACCTTAAATTGGTAAGAGGCAAATTCAAAAAGGATGTGAGGAAGTTTTTCCTTACAGGGAGAGTGGTGGAAATGTGAAATAGTCTGCCTAGCATAATGGTCAATGCAGGCACCATTTAATACTGCTCTGAATTTTTAAGGTAGCTGTTACTCTAGTTGCAATTCTAATGATCACTATCTCTAATGTGATTTTGATGGAGTTCTTGGTTCCAGTAGATCAGTTGTAGAATGTGAGTCCTTTGAGGATGTCATGGGGCCTGTGTAAAGACACATTGCATTGTAACAATTTGTTTTGCAACTTATTTAACCATGATAGGCCAGACAAAATGCAATATCTCATTTTCAGTGGGGTCCCTCTTCTAACCATATATACCTTTCGGGTTGACTGGATGGATTGCTCGTCGTTTTTCTGACTATATCGTTCTGTTTTTATGTTTCTAACCAGTTTTGCAACTGGGAGGACTGAAGGAGAGGGAAGTTAAATAAATTGCTCATGGTCTCATAGTGATTAAGTGGCTGTGGTTGGCTTTGACCCAGGGATCTCCAGTTATGTGGCACAACAAATGGACTACAGTACTTTCCAAATGTAAATCTATCTGCTAGTGCCAGTCTAACAGAGAGAGAGAAAAGCATGCTTAACAAACAAAGTGAAAGCAATTTGATTTACGATACAGTTCACATTAATAATATCAATGGATTCATTTTACATTTTTTTTAAAGTTAGCAATGAGTTGTCAACCAACATTATATTGTGTTTCAACACTTAACCAGCTCAAGAATAACTTTTATAAAATGCTTTACAACTCAACTGAAATGCTTTTAGAGTTCTTTCACAAGGCAATGCAAAACTGAGTTGCAACTCATAGTCAACAGTTTTTGCAAGACTTTGTGTCGGATATCAGCAGTGTAGTAAGAAATGTTAAAACAGCTGATTGGTGAGGCAGTTTAAGGAGAATGGTACTGTATAGAGGATAATGTATGGTCATACATTGGTAACCGGTTTGTTAACCATCGAGAGGTTGCCATGGTGACTATGTAAACCTCGAGAGCATCACCATTATTCTCAAGATGATTTCACAAACTGGTTGCTAATGTATGACCATACATTATCTTTTATAGTGTATGGTCATCATAACTAGGCAAAAAAATCAAGCAGGATCGTTACTATTGCTATTTTCAGTCACCCCCACTCTGCTCCAGGTCATGCACTCTCCACCACAGCTGTTTCAGGAAGGCTATTATTTCAGGCTGCGTGCATGCGCAGAGCGATCCCCATTGTCATACCATTGATGTGACATACCATCGATGGGTTACAATATAGCGATGTCACATCGATGGTATAACAATGGTATAAAAAGATAGAATTCAACATATAACAATATTCTACCATACATTATAGTGCTTTAAACATTGAACTGTGAAATAGAAGACTGCTGGTTCAGACCCCACTATAGCCACTACCTCACTGTGTGTCCTTGATCAAGTCATTTGACCTCCCTTTGTGTTTTTGTCGTTTACAGTTTATTTACTGTACCACGATAGCCTGCATCTCCTTTTCAGTGTGGGACTGTTTTCACCCAATTTTATAGCTGGGTGAACTAAAGCACGGGGAAGTGAAATGACTTGCTCAGGCTCACACAGTGAGTAAATAGCTGTGGTGGAATTTGACCTTTAATCTTTTGTTTCACAGGCCTGGGCTCTAGCTATGATACTGTATTGCCTCCCTAGCTTCAGTTCTGCCAGCTGTAAGACTGGATAGACACAAAGGTATGCAAATACTCTAGTATGCAGAGTTTGCAAATATTCTTATTTAGCCAAGTTAGGATTCTAGAGAATTCACTGTTGTGTTTGTTATTCTTGAGTAAACTGTTGCACAGATAATTTGTCACAAATCACAGCTTGTAGCCCCCATTGGTATCATGGCCAGGGCCCCGATTTTTGTGCAGCACATCGGAGCAAAGTTCTGTGGCAGGGTTCTCATTTGCCACAGAACTTCGGAGGCACTCAGCACCAATTTCATGCAATTTATGCACATTTTTACCTTTAATTTTTTCCTTTTTGTTTTTTTTGCCAAATCTGACACAATGCACGCTCAGAACACAGTCATTTTAAGGCGCTTGTCACCAAATTTTCAACATAGCCAGTTTAAGACCTCTGCTCATGAACAGTATCACTGTGATTTTATTAATCTGTCCGAACATTGATTTCAAGACACCAACCGCATCATTTGTGCTATATAAGCGAAAACACATTTTGGGTGAAATGTGAAAATGACAGTTGTACTGTTCATAAGGAGGTGTGGTAAAATGGCAATACTGAAAATCTGGGGTGAAAATATTAAAATGCTTCGAAATTATGAGCGGCGAGGAACTATAACGCACGTCAGAAACAGTCGCTTTGGGACACTTTTCAATTAGTCTTCAACATAGGGTTTTTAGGAGCCTACCTCATGAACTGTGACACTGTCATTTCATTAATTATTCTGGAAAGGTGGTTCTGTGCAGTGACTGCGAACCATCTTTGGGACCGATTAACCAAATAACGGTGTCACAGTTCATGAGGTGGGGCCTACAAAACCCCATGTTGAAAATTTGGTGAAAAATTCCAGAAATGGCTGAGATATGCACTAAAGTTGAAAAATCCATTTATGCCATTATACAGCTCACCGCATTTCTTCAGTTCAAGGTCGGCTTTGAAGAGTGCAGACGTGTTCCCGTCCACAGAAGATCATCGCGCTTGGGCCCGAGGTAAGTATGGGGTTGAGGTGGGGGTGAGGTGGGGTTTGGGGAGGTGGGCACGCAGAGGGTGGGTGTGGGTTGGGGAGGGGGCAAAGAATCACTGATGGAAGGTTGTTTTTTACGGTGTTGGAAGCCTCACACAAGGAGGGACTTTTGCCACACTGGGGTGGGCTCAGCGTAGCACCAGGCAACTTGAAATTCATTAAATGAAGCGAGGATTAGGCACCCGGTTATGAGAAGGTTGCCATGCTGGGTGGGCTCCCAGCATGGCACAGAAACATTTGGGGCGGCAGGAAACCGACAGAGATTGGGCACCCTGACGGCAAATCAAATGAAGCATTTGCCACGCCTGGGGTGGGCTCCCAGTGTTGCATACTAATATTTCAGAGGGAGCACGCTTTGTTCATGGTGGCGCGAATCTGCGGGTGACGGCAAATTCCGCGGATATTTCTGCGGTTTGCCGCACCCGTGGAATCACGGAAAACTCGGGGCCATGATCATGGCTAATCCCATAGCTACCTCCCACTGACCATCCAGGTCCTTCCCAAGATGACAAGAATAGAATATACATACTCTATCTATCTATCTATCTATCTATCTATCTATTTTTTTTTAATACAGTGTGTGAGACAAATCTGTAAAAATGCTATCTCCTGATTAGATCAAGCACACCTCATGACTGTACATTTTCCCACAAGGACCACATGCCTGCACTTCTATTTTTTACCTCCAAAAACAATGTTTCCATTTTATAAAAGAGATAATCCACTACAAGGCATCTGATATATGTACACCTTGGGTGGCTGAACCCACTTGACTTGTGGCCTCATACCTCACAACACACACCTAGGTGTGCATATATCAGAGCATGACTGCATGTCCTGTAGTAGATTATCTATTGCACAAATATGTATATCTCAAGAGCATAAGAAAGATGTAGAAAAACCACAAGAGGGAGAGAGAGAGCAAGAGAGAGACAGAGAGAGTGAAAGTGAGTGAATACCCCGATGGCAGAGTATTATAAACAAGGAAGTATTACAACTGAGGGGCCGATGAGATCAGGCAAACATGAGCCCAAAGGGTGAGTAGCTGTTATGAGTGTTTTAGGTTCCAAGCTAATACAGTAGGATCCCAATTTACCAAACCTTGCAAAACCAAAAATCCCTATCTAATGAACTCAGGCTGTGTCACCTGCCTTTCACCACTGACTTGTATGACGTTATTGCAGTTTTTGTTGTAACATTCTTTTTCCATGACCACGGAAGGTATGTTCAACACCAAGAGCAGAAAAACATGAACATGTGTGCTGAGAATAGCCATGATGCCACAATGTACCTGTGGTTTAGACAGGAGTGGTAGAAAAGGGGTGCTGATCCCTTATCCAGTCCTGAAGGTGAAGGCTATGATTTTCCATCTAAAGTGTCAAGAAATTTTAAGAGAAATTACAGGAAGAAATTTGTGCAAATGAAGCTGGATGGCAAAAACCATGACCTTTGGCTTCAAGACATCATCAAAGCATTCACCCTAAAATATGTTGTCTATATGAGTACTGAGCCATTGGATGCCATCCGTCTTGAAACAATTGCAAAAGCCTGGTTCAAGTCTAGTACACTCGAAAGAAAGGAGCCAGCTGAAAATACAGCATAATCTGCCACCAGTGATCTTTATGAGGATGGGCGTGAACATTTAGATGGTGATATGATTGTTGCCACAGTCACAACAGGAGTGAAACTGAAACAAGCTGATTAGGCAGATGAAGAGGAAGAGAGTGACAATGACCTTTCAACTAAAGCTCCTAGCCACAGTGACTCAGAAGAGTGACTTGCTAAGGGCTTACTGTGGCCAGAAAACCAAAAGGCGTGTAATCGTATTCACCTCTTAATGATATGAAATCTAGGAGTTTAAGCCAAGAGCTCCTGAGTGGGATCGCTAAAACAAAATTCCATCACCGACTTCTTTAAATGAAAAAGGAAAAAGTGAAAAACAGTACTGTATAATCACAAAGTCACCCTCTAATCATGCTTTAAACACCTAAACACAGTGGCACAAGCAGCAAATTTATAAAAAAGCTGGTATTACAGCAGGCACTAAAGCACCTATGCATAACACATACTTCCTCTATAATGAACTCCCAATTATCTGAACAAAATGGATGTTTCCCCAGCAGTTCAGATAATCAAGGTCCTATTGTAATATTTCATGAGTATATTGGACTTTGCAATCAGATATTATGCATTAGCTTGGTCATTTCTAAAGCATTTGGGTGGTTGTTACATGTCTTGATAATGCGTCTGTTCCATGTGTTAATGGAGTGGCTGCTATACTGTACTTGTTATTAGGGTGATTATTACAAATATTAACAAGACTGTAAGAGGTGGTTTGCAGAGTGTTTGTTAGGCATACATTTCTTATTAAGATGTTAGTAACACATTTATATAGTGATAGCAGTTAATGTGTTGCATATCTTCAAATTGGGTATTATCAGATACAAGGAAATATCTGATGAGGTTTTCAGTGGGGTGAGGCCCAACCATGTCAACTGTGTTATATTTCTATATATCTGGGGTTTTCAATGGGGTGAGGCCCAACCATGTCAACCATCTTGTACATCTATATATCTATATCTCTATCACTTCCAACCAGTCTTCTACCCACCAAACACTGTCTTGTTAATTTGTCCCCCTTCTCCCAAGACCAGTATTTTAATGGCATAAAAGTCTGGGCCTCTCCATGTGCCTTTTGCACACATACTGGCATCCCAGGTAGTTTCACGACGAGTAAACATCTATAGGCAAGGCAAGGAAAACGTATTTGTTAGGCACCCATCCTGAATGGCTCTGGGCATTGTACAATAAGTTAGCATACTAGATGGAAGATTAGTAGAACAAGCAATTAAACATAATAATATCTAACACCTGATGGATAAGATTTAAATTTCTAGTTAGACCCCAAAGCTACAGTAGGTTAAATAAATACATTTTTAACAATGCTTTAAAAACGTCCGCTGACGAGGCTCTATGTACACAGAAGACAGACCATTCCACAGCAATGGTGCAACTGTCCCAAAAGCCTGGAGAAGATTTTAATCGGGATCAAGGAACCATGAGGAGGTCCATGGCAGAAGAACAAAGGGGGCAGATGGGAGTGTACTGGAAAAGAAGGTCTTTCAGGTTATGTAGAGCTTTGTATGTCAACAAACAAATCTTGATAATGATATACCACCTTACTGGCAACCAGTGCAGCTCACACAACACCGGTATATTATGCTCAGACCAAGGAGTCCAAGCAATCAACTGGCTGCAGCATTCTGCACTAGCTGCAAGTGACATACCAACCCCATAGATAGCCCTAGGTATAAAGCACTGTGGTAGTTTGACTTTGAGGTAACAAATGCATGAACCAGAGTCACCAGGTCAGTCAGGGCTAATTAGGCTTACTATAGGCAATATTAGTCAGATGGTAAAAGTCATTGCAGACTACAGATGACACCTGATATTCCAGTGCCCATCTACTGTCCACAGTGACATTCAGATTTGTTTTACCTTATCCACAACTCATAGCAATATCCCATTGAAAGATGGTAAAAGGTCACCATTACTATTTATTGTTGCCCCCACTCAGCCTGGTTTCACTAGTATCACTTCTGTTTTTGATAAACTGAGTCTAAGCCAGCTGGAGGCCATCCAAACCTGAATTTCAGAGAGGCAATTATCTAGCATAGCTACAGCAAGTGCCCCAGAACAATGCTAGATGACATATCTGGCCTACTGTCAATCCCTCCTTCTACCCAACACTGTCTTTCTAGTAAATTTCCCCCATACTTCCCCAGCCACCTATTTATATTCAAAATGCCCTATGGGCCATCCAAGATGATTTATTTCTCCCTCCCTTAGACCCTGACACTTGATAAGGGAAGGAATTATCCAAATAGCAAGCAATAAGAGTCCCACATCTCTTCAGTGCACTGTGATATTCAACAAACTGAGTGGCATGCTGGAGAGTTAATATGATTTACGTTATTGCTGCTGAGTACAGCTGCCAACGTAGACAATGATTAACAACTGGAACTTATCAATATACTGTATATCAATGAGCTTGAAATGTTTCCTAATAGTAACTGATTTTTGAAGAGTGCCCTTCCAAGTTTCAGAGCACTTGAATGCTTACATATTCATTAGTACATCAGGTGACATGAAGGAATGGTTAGGCAATGTGATTAGAATGACTGAGTGGATGAATGGTTAGGTTGTTTGGTACTCTAGGCATGGTAGTGCAGCTATACTGCTACCACTCACTAGGCCAGTCACCTGGGTTCAGGAACAAACTCTGGTTGCTCAGGATGCACTCACCACAGAGGAGACCACCGTCAATGGCTGCTGCAATGCTGGAGTAGAAACAGACTATGCAGAAGTAAAAACACTCTTTCGGTAAGTTCTGTATAAAGAGCTTCAGTGCTCAGGTGCTTGCATCCCTGGTTCTACAGCTCCTTTGCAACATAGGAAATATTGCAGTAAATACAAATGTTAATTGCATTGTAGACAGCTTGGGCCAGTTGCTTAATTACAGATGCCCCCAGGGAGTCTGTGATTGAACCAGTGGTCCAAGCTGCTGAGACCATGCTGTGTACTTTGCAGTAAAAGTTTGTATTTACTGCAATATTTCCTGTACTGTAAAGGAACTGTGGAACCAGGGAATAAAAGCACTGAAGCACTTAATACACAGCTTATTGAGAGACTTTTTTTATTTCCCTCTGCAAAAGTTCTACATAATCTGTTTCTACTTCAGCACAGCAGCAGCTGTAGGCAGTGGGTTTCCTCTGGAGTGAGTGCATATTAATTTCTTGTTTCAGTCTGTGCTGTTAGGGCTGGCTGCCCACTTATGCTTCCATTTATCACAGGAGTGCAGAGTTAATTTTGTGTGTTCAGGTTGCTCAGGAGCCTGTCATGGGAGGGAGGGAGGGAGGATCGAGCATCCTAAGAACAGCTCTCCTCCCTCATGGAGGGGGAACTGCATCCTCTATTCAGCTGCTAGCTGGTGGAGGCCAGGTGGCTTCACAGTAAGAGCACGTAGTTGGAATGGGGGGCAACTGTCAGATGCCAGGCATGCAAGTATAGAATAATTATTGTAATGTAATGTCGTATTGTATGTTTAATAATTGTTAGTAATTCAATGTTGGATTATATGTTTAATATTTTTTTTGTAACATCTTGACTGTATATTTATGGTCCCAGGTCGTACATGAAAATGGACCCTGGCTCATTGTACTTACCTGGTAAACAAAGGTTTAAAATAAAAATCACTGCACACATGCATGTGCATCACTGCACATTGATACCCTGAAGGAAAAAAACATGAGCGGGAGGACAAATCTCTGGTCTGCTTTTGCACCAGCACCCCCCCATATGCCCATGCAGAACTGACATGGGAGGCCACCCACTACTACTGTGGTCCTAGGTAGGTGGCAGATAACCAATCCATCTTTAGTAGGCTGGTGATGGTGCTTAGAGGGTGTCGTTGGGCAAATGGTGGGTGAGAGAAAGCTGAAGGAATAAAAGAAAAAGAGAATGTTATGACTATTTAGGACTGAAATAGTTGAGGGAGTGAAGAGATGCTGTATAGTAATGGTGTTTGAATGCTTCTGCAATGCAGATTTGGGATATGCTCTCTCTGCTACTAGTACAGGGTCTACCACCCTTTCAAGGTGCCATGGAGCAACAGCAACCCTTTTGAAAAGGGGTCTACCCCAAGAAGTGTCACAGGGATGAAGTCACCTTAAACCAAATGTATCTTACGGAAGAAAGCCAAAAAAGAACAATTGTGTAGAATGTGCAGAAACACTTGTTTCCCATAAAGACAGAAGAGACACAGCCATGAAGCATGGAATGCAATTGCTGACAAAGAGTGAAGGATCACCATTCAGGCCCAGCTCATGGCCAGATTATGAACTATTAAATTATCTAATATTATTATTACTTTCAGCATGAAGGGGAGGAAAAATTCCACCTGTGGAGGAGACCTCTGGGAACCCAAGGACTGGATTGTTATACCTTCAGGCCTACTGCAGGATTATTATCTTCCCATGCTTTCACAGGTGAAGCCTGCAAATGAGCAGGAAGATTACGAGTAGTAATGCCCCTGCTAGTAGCTGGTTTGGTTCCTATCTCAAGAACAGGACCCAGAGGGTTGTGTTGGGAGAATACTTCTCACACCCAATGGCTGTACCCTGTGGAGCATGCCAAGGCTTGGTCTTGTTGCCCATGTTGTTCACAGTGTATGTGCTGCCCCTGGGTTAGCACAAATAAATGTCTGTCCAAAATTCAGACTTGGATGTAATCAAGCTGGTGGAAAATGAACTCAGAGAAAAATGAAGTGCTAGTGGTTGAGCTGGGTCAAGACAGTGGAGTGGAGTGGAGGCCACTGAGAGGCAGACTGGGCTTTGACTGGGCCCCTATAGATTAATGGCTTCCTCCAAGATGAAAAATCTGGGAGTCATTCTGGATGATGGGCTGATATTGGAGGCTCAGGTATCAGCAGTGAAATGGAGTGGCTTTTACCATCTATGGGGATATCAACCAGATTAAGTCCCTTGCACCACCTGATGACCCAGCAATGCATGTACATGCGTTTGTGATTCTGAGGCTCGACTACTGCAATACTCTATACCTTGGGGTCAATGGAGGTACACTGCGACACCTGTAACTGCTGCAGAACATGGCTGCCCGGCTGCTGATGGGCCTTTCTAGGTCCTGTCATGTGTTGCCGGTTCTGCGCAATCTGCACTGGCTGCCGGTGAAGTGGCATATCTCCTTTAAAGTTGGTCAGCCAACCTATAAGGCCCTACATGGTCTGGGCCTGGACTACCTGTTAGAGCTCTTGCATCCTCACATACTTGTGTGTCCTCTCTGCTCCACCAAAGAAGGCCTCCTGGTAGTTCCCTAGGGTGAGGCTAAAATAGTCCAGGAATCAGGCATTTAAATTAGCAGCCCCTGTCCTCTGGAATTCCTTGCCCAAGACTTTGAGGGAGGCCCCCCTTGTTGGAGGAGTTTAAATGGGTCTGAAAATGTTTCTCTTTATGCAGGCATTTGGTATTTAATTGTTTTTCACCATTTGTATATATGCACTCTGTTATTGTTTTACTTTTGTCTAGTCTTAGTGAGTATATTTATACATTTTAATGTTCTTGTATTTCCCATTTTGTAATGGCACCTGAGCCTCTGGGGAAGGGCACCACGAAGAAATAAAGATTATTACTACTGCTGCTGCTACTACTAGCAAAGGTTTCCAAATGGTCCTGTCATTGATAACTTACAGTTCCAAAGGTATGGACCAATGGAGGAGATATCCTCAATGAAGATTTACTGAACTGTGGTTACACTTTTAGGGAAAGGGGAGAAATGGGAAATTGTTTAACCAGGAGGGGCACACTAAGCTGAAGCTTGTTTCCAGGTGCAACCTGGAAGCACAGAAAGTTGAGTGACTTGCTCAGGGTCACACAGTATGCAAGTGGGGGCTGTGGGATTCAAACCCAGGTCTCCAGGTTTGCAGCTCAAAGCCTTAAACCACTGCACTATACTGTCACTTTTAAAGGCATTACATTTGGATGTATGTTCTTGAAAATGTTATAGACAATCAGTAAATAGGCTATAGTATACCTCCAAATCTGAAAAATTCAGTTGTGAAAATAATTATGTTTTAAAAATGTCATAAGTTTCATTACAAATGTTGATACAACTTTAATATATTGATATATGAAACTGTACATATACATTATTTCAGTGTTGCTCTATATAAAAGTTTTCATTTAAAACAAAAATAAGTTCCTAGCTGTTCTGGTTTTAGACTTATCACCTTTTGGAAAAATATCTTTAGAGAGGGCTAACTTTGGAACCTTTAGAGTAGGAACTATTTTTTTTTTATGAAAGCATGGAGTCAGGGTAATATTAATATGTAATAGTAATACACTTTTCATCTATTGATATACATCTTTATTGGTAATTATAAACACTGTAGTATTATGAAAATGTAGTTTTTATGTATTGATGTGCATCTTTAGTAATAAATGTAAACAATATTATAAAATGTGTTAATCAACATTAAAAATAAAACTTTCATGTATTGCTATCTAAACACCACCTATACAATGTATTAATATTGTTCTAACTTTACACATTCATTTGATAAGAAGAACAGAAACTTATTTTTCAATTGAAAGCATTGCATCGGGGGGTTGTAGGAAAATACTGGTGGTGTTTTGTAAAAGAGGGCTGCACCCATTTTATAGTTTTAATCATAATGGAGTAAGGACCTCAGGTATGCTGCTCTGAGTAAAGGATGATTTTGCCTGTTTCTTCCTTGCCACAAGAGACTTCCATCCTCACAGTGTTACAGAGCTGGCCGAACATCAAAAGGAATCCCTACATGAAGGACTCCACCTGTGTATAGGTGCTTCGGGGCTCAAGCCCAGTGCCAAAGGAACAATGGGGTTTCTGAAGAAACCCTAAGGAGAGATACTTTCATATACAGTATCTTCTTCAGATCTAGCTTTCTAGTTCCTCTCCTTTCTAAATACAAGACCCATAAGACAACACCAGAGCCCATTTCCTGAAGGGTGAAACCTGAGGTTGAGGAGCACTTGAGGAGCTTATGGTAGCATCCTTGATGGGAAGGAGCACTGGGGAAAAGTCTAGTATTCACCAGGTTGAGTGTATTTCTGTAGTGATGTATGAAAGCATAAAAGGATGATGATGATGTTGAAGAATGAGGAGGGAGGGTGAAGCCTTTCTATAGATATGTTGCTGCGAGAGTTGAAACTTTAGGAGAGCGGCATGGTTTCCTGGGCAGCTGGTGGAATAACCAGCAAGGGTGAAGCAGCAAATGGAGATCCCCAGACAGAAAAGAAAGGACCAGAAATACAAGGAGGCACAGTATGGCCACAGCAACATGGCTAAGAGGACAAAGGATGCTAAGGAAGCAAGCCAGGAGGGTTATACTGGAGCCAGGGAAAAACAGCTATCAAAGGGCAGAGTCAGAAAAGAGCAAGGAAGAAAGAGGACAGATCAGAGTAGGGTCCAGGAAGAAGGGAAAGAACTAAGGAGTCTATAGCAGACTGGGAACAGCAATCAGGAGTAGTCACAGCCATGGAGAAAGACCAGGAGAAGAAGGAACAAATCACCAGTGTCCTACCAGAATGGAGAAGGGGCTAAATGGAGCTACAGGGAACATGGTGGCTCCAGAAAAAAGAAGCAGCAGGCAGGATACTCACATGCAGCATCCACAGCAGGGAATATGGAGAAACCAGCTGGCAGCCACAGGAATAAGTGAGTAACAGGGAAACAGAAGGAGGAGGAGGGCCAGTGGACAAACAACTGTGCAGCTGCCAAAACAAAACTTGTTTCTGAATGATCCTTGTGCATACATGGTTTAGGTACTGCTTGTTGAGGGGCGTAGAAAGCATTGTCTGCTACCCCATTAAACTGTGGGTAATTATAAAGTACAGAAATCACCAAATTGCAAGAAGAAAAAAGGGTGATATAAAGCCAAAAACAAAAGGAGGGTGCTGCAACATGTGGATAAAACAAAAATAAAACCTAAATATTGTACAATACAAAAATATACGGTGATAATGGAACTGCAACCAAAAGCAATATCCACAAGGCACAAGCTAATAAGTATCCAACTGGCCTGATAAAAAAGTTGTTGTTTCAGTTTAGCCTTGAAGATGGTGACTTAGAAGACTTCAGAAGGAAATAAGTTGCAGAGGGCAGGGGGCTGCCACTGCAAAGGCCTGATCCCCTGCTGATTTCAAATAAGAGGGTGGCACCCACAAAAGCCCCTGCCCCATGGACCCCACAACCCTGGAAGGACTGTTGGGAATCAGGAGCCCACTAAACTACTTGGTGCCCAGCATGAACTTCTGGGCATTGTAAATGGATAAAAAGTACCTTGTGGTCAGTGTACCACCTAATTTGGTAGCCAGGCCAGGACTCTGAGTGAGGGGGTGATATAAAAGCCTCACTGTAGCATTCTGAACCAGGTGCAAATGGTGCAACTGATCACTCAGTAAGCCCTTATAGAGCACATTTCAGTAGTTTAGTCCATAACAGATGAAAGCCTGCATCAAGGCACAGATACTAGCTCTGTCCAGAAAAGGATGCAGTATGGCAATATTTTTAGGATGGTAAAGGCAGCCTCTGACTTCTGAAGACACTGGGATAAAAATGTCAACTGTCTGACAGGGATCAATCCCAGACTGCAATCTTCAGTCTCTACCATTACCTGAACCCGATCAAAATTATGCAGCCTCAGGCTAATTACAGATGACAACTGCTATTCATGCCTCTTCAAAAGCAGTTCAGCCTTTTCCATGTAAAGTGTTAAGAAACTGGAGGCCATCCAGAATCTGACCTCTGACTGGCTCTGTTCTATTAACAGCACTGACAGTACCCTGTCAGGGGCAAAGTACAAAAGCTAGCAATCCTACTCAGACTCAAGGGTCTTTTGGCATAACTATGGGGCTGGAGTGGGGGGGTTAGGGTTGATATACATATTAAAGAGATGGCATCAGGGGCTGGCCCACCAGCACAGTGGTAGTGCTACCACCTGCAATGCTGAAAACCCTTTACCTGGGTCATCAGAGTGCCAGACAGGTGGAAGTGGGATAAGCATCCACAGGATTGCTCTCCTCCTTCTGGGAGGTGGGGGGCTGTGGTTTTTGGCATAAGTATGACTGCCAATGGAGGCTGGTAGTGCAACATAGGAATGAGGGCCACATAGTCAGGGAGGAGATGTAGGCAGACATGTGCAGGGCATATGTGGGAGCATGCATGCCCCGCACTGACCTCATTGTATGCCCACATCTCCTGGAGCAACCTAAAGAAGAAAAAACCTTAACCCAGTCACACAGTGATGCTGGGGACCCTTGCTGGCACCACCTCTAGCCCACTCTGCAGATGTCGGGGGGAACCAGAGTAGCCTGGGAAGCAAGCCACAATCTCCCAGATTCTTCCAGTAGCTCACCAGAGCTGGCACTAGTCCAGAGGTGAACCTGAAATGGATCAGCTGACCAAAATGGGGTACTTCCCCAACTTCATCAGGAGAACAAATAGAATTGATAAACAAAAAAAATGGCATCAGAAGGCAGGAAGGCAAGTTTACTCTGTGCATTTTTGGCACAATTGGGGTGTAAAGAAGATGGAAAGGCACAGAAAACAAGGGGTGTGTGGGATCGGTAGGAGAGCAGATAAATCATAAATACCACATCAGGTTGGTGGGAAACTGGAAGGAGGCCAAACATATATTTTGGATTGTTGACACCAAAGGAGGGTGTGGGGAGTGGGGAGTGGGGTGTAAGTTCATTTAGATAGTGGGAAGCAGTCATGGAAATAATCTCTGACTGCCTGGGGGCATAAACTGCGTTTCATAGTAAATGTTCTGTAAAATGTATGCACACAAATAAATACGACCAGCATAATATTTGCTATTTGTGATACAAATATGAATATCTTGATAGTCATGCTATTCAGAATTTTACTATCTATGTTCACATATCCCTGGGTAGAAGCAGGCCTCGTGACAAACAAGATGTTGCATTTCCGTTGGGTTCCATGAAATTGTATCTAGATACTGAAAATTGAACCTTTATGTCCCTGAAAGCCAACTTTCAATGTCAGTATGTCAAAAATAGTACTTGAGCATTTTAACAAAACAGCTATCTCTTGTATATTTTATTTCAAACACAACTAAAGCCAAGAAAACATGCTACATGCCTTTTTATGCAAGAATGTGATGACTGTTGAAGGAACTATACCCTTAAGGTGAAGCGGAAGAGACAACAATCTTTGTTTTTAAACTGGCCTGTCAATCAGCATCACAGTCTTTACATCCCAGAAAGACATGTAAACAAGGTCTTTCTTCATGGAAATATAATGATATACTGAAGCAATTTATTTTTTTTATCTGCGAATAAGGGAAGAAATATAATAGTGACAACTTGTGAATAAAGGTTTCTCATTACACTGAGAAGCAGAAGGACCAAATATCTTATGAAGCATGAAATAATGTGAGCACTAATTAAAAATGACAAATGTAGATGAAACAACTTATTAATTTATTTACATTTTTGACCTGGAAGGCACACTGAACTGATACCAGCTCATCTGTAGGTGCATCTGTGGCTACAAAGGAATAAGGATACCAAATCAAGTATAAATACAAATTGAAAAAACAGCTACAGTTACTCGTCGGATTCAGACAGAACAGACAAAGTCATTTAATCAGACCTGCATGCCTAAGGCCCTTACTGCTGCATAATTCAAATAATCCTAAGTCTGAATGATCACATATTGCAAATAGAAAATGTGCAAAAGTACAAGTATTGGTGCGGGCCAAGTAGATGGGTAAAGGAGGTACAGCATTAATAAGGTCAAGGTGCAGTGCAAAAGTTGTAATTATATTTGACAGTGTAGTTCTGTAGAGTAAATATAAGCTGACAATATGCTAACTGAGCAACTGCCATAGGCGAGTCTCAGAAGTAATAAAAGAGTATCAAAGGTTATAATGAGTAAAAGAAGACATCAGTTTTCAAGACAGATTATAGTGAAAAAAGATGTTTCTGTCTGTCTAATCTGCCTATCTATCTATCTATCTATCTAACTATCTATCTATCTATCTATCTATCTGTCCATCACTAGGTACAGTAGATACAATGCCATCACTGGGCCTACAGTAGTCAACTCATCAAACTGCATTTTCAGTTCTTGATGAGAGGAACAGGACCGCAGGTAAGTTAGGATGTTTTTCGATTGGTGAGGAGAATGTCACTTGTTCTATAGATATCTGGCATCCTGGAGGTGAGGAATAAACACTGTTAAGTGTTCTCAGAGTAGGAGGAGGAGGAGGAGAGGGGGAAGAAAGGGTAAGCAGTTGCTCTCAAAATACACAAACTAGCAGTTTTGAAATAAACAGCTACTGTACAGTATATTAACTTAAGAAGAAAATGTATGTTTGTAGAGGAAAACATGGAGTCATCTAGCAATACTGATAGCAGCAAAGCACCTGGATCCAGAGAGTAATAGAGAAAACTATCAATTGGAATAGGCTACACTGCGCATTATGCTCTTGCTAAAACCTGGACGGGATTGCTTCTGATTAAAGCTGCACTTTGCTAATCTCCTGCACTCAGCTTTGTAAATGTATTTTCTTCTAACTATGTAACAGAACTGTTTAGACATGGATGCCTTTGAAGAACATGATGGTACCTTCATTCCATGAATCTAGGGGTTTGGCCTCATAATTTATCCTGCCCCCAGTTTTACTCCATGAAATTACCCCTTTGTTCTTCGCAGGAACCCATGCATAGTCCTCTAATCTGCCACCTACCTGCATTCCTTTTTTGTTTGAATGTTGATCTTGTACCATTTATAACTGATACATTTTGAAACCTTTTCCTATGTGTGTGGCAGTTTGTCCACTTTGCTAGCCCCCCCCCCATCTTTAAAATGAATGTGAACCACAGGACCTGATTCCGTCTCCTCTACCCCTTTATTTTCTAGCCTACTGCAGTAGCAAACTCCGCTTTGGGGTCTCCGTTGACCCTTTTCCCTTTTCAGCTACAAGGGGGTGGCCTCCCTTTGTAGTCTTCTACTATTCTACCCCGCTATCTTTCTCATTTCTGCCTGATGGTGTACAGAAAAGGACCTAGGTCTTATGGTCCACAAAGCTTGTAAAACATGGGGAGGTGATAAGTTGTTGATAACCCCATTATGATTGAAAAGGGCTTGATAGTCAGTATAAATATCTGTTGGTATGAAAGGGGTAGTAGAAATACAGGGATGCCTGTATGAAAAGACTGAATGACCCCACCGAGATGTTAGGAAAATGAGGTGCGAGGTACAGTAAAGTGGAAGGTTCCCCATTGGAGAATTTTTTTTTTTTTTACTTGTTTATCCATGCCTTGCATCCCCATGACCCTCTCTCCTTCCATGCTCAAGGAGTGACATCCTCCACATCAACCTCAGCCATCTGGGTCTGCCCCTAGAGTGCCTCGCTGCCATCGGGACCCAACTTGATGGCCTGGATTATCCCCCTGGGTGGAGCGAGGAGAGGCATCCCCACACTACCTCCCCTCTTGTCCTCTGCAGCGAGCTTGCATAGTGGGATCTGCCCTTTTTTGTCAGCCTGATGCCGAGAATGGCTCTGGAGAACTTCATCTAGGGGGCCAGAGGCATTTTCCTCCAAGCTTGAATTCTTCCCCTGTAACCCAACCCCCTGAGATGCCAGCGCAGAGAGTCGATGTACTGACGCACGCTCGCTGTCAAGCACCTAATGACGTCCCCCCTTCCTGGCTCTGAGATACAAAGCCACCGTGCCCCTCAAGAGTCAGTGCATCCACCGGCTCCCATAGGACATCGGGTGCTAGACACCACCCCTGGCATCCCACCCTGAGGGAAGACAGCATCTGTGGGGACGCTCCATCCTCCCTCCCCCTGCCGACCCGGGTCCGTTTATGGCTGACGGGGGTGCCCAATCCCCCATCGGCTCCATGCCCCCCCCACAAAAGCTGTCCTGGTGCCATGCTGGGAGTCTACAACAGCGTGGCAAAAACTATTATAGTCGACGGGGGTGCCTTATCCCCCGCTGGCTCCACGCCCCCCCAAAAGCTTTCCAGGTGCCACGCTGGGAGCCCACCCCAGTGTGGCAAAGCTTGTTATGGCCGATGGGGGTGCCCAATCCCCTGTCAGCTCCAGCCCCCCCAACAGCCTTTCTAGCTGCCATGCTGGGAGCCCACCCCAGCATGGCAAATGTCCCGCGTCGTCTTAATAAAAAAAAAATAAACCTGTAAACAAAAAAAGGTCCCTCATAGTCTCCCTGCCCCCCTACAACCCTCACCCACCCACTGTGCACCCTGCCTCCCCACACCCCCACCCCATACTTACCTCTGAACCTCAGCACAATGATCTTCAGTGGACCGGGAACACGTCTGCACTCTTCAAAGCTGACCCTGAACTGAGGAAGTGCTGGTAAGCTGTATAATGTAATGAATAGGGTTTTTCAACTTTGTTGCATATCTCAGGCATTTTTGGGAATTTTGGGCCAAAATTTTCAACATGGGATTTTTAGGACCCCTCCTCATGAATTCTTGCACTGTCATGGCGTTAATCGGGCCTGAAGGGTGATTTCACGGTCACTGTGTGAAATCACCTTTTGGGACCAATTAATGAAACAACACTGCCAGTGTTCATAAGGTGGGCTCTCAAAAAGTCTATGTTGAAAATTTGGTGAACGAATTCCTAAAAATGACTGTTTTATGAGGCGCACAGTTCCTAAACACGCTCGTAAGTTCACGAATTTTCAATATTTTCACTCCAGATTTTCAACATTACTATTTTACCACACCTCCTTTTGAGCAGTACAGCTGTCATTTTTCACATCTCACCCAAAACGTGTTTCTGCCCATGTAGCACACAATGGCACAGTCGGTGTGTGAAATCAATGTATGGGACACATTAGGAAAATCACAGTGACACTGTTCATGAGCAGAGGTGTTAAAATGGCTATGTTGAAAATTTGGTGAAAAATTCCTTAAAATGACTGTTTTACGAATGTGCGTTGCACAGTTCCTACCCATGCTCGTAAGTTCGTAAATTTTTAATATTTGTACTCCAGATTTTCAACATTGCCATTTTACCACACCTCCTTATGAGCAGTACAGCTGTCATTTTTCACATGTCACCCAAAATGTGTTTCTGTGCATGTAGCACACAATGGCGCAGTCAGTGTGCGCAATCAATGTTTGGGACAGATTAAGAAAATCACAGTGACACGGTTCATGAGCAGAGGTTTTAAAATGGTTATGTTGAAAATTTGGTGAAAAAATTCCTTTCAGCCATTCTACAATGTTACTAATGAAGACTCTGCAGCACCCCACTGGTCACCCCCTCTCCCTAGACTGCACCCCATTTACCACCACTCTCTGCCTCCTGTCTGTTAGCCAGTTTCTAACCCAGTTTACCACCCTTTCCCCCATGCCCAGCCTACCCAGCTAGTTTATCAGCCTCCTATGTGGGATGGTGTCAAAGGCTTTGCTGAAATCAAGGTAAGCGTTGTCCACTGCCCCACCCTGATTCACTTCCTTTGTCACCCAGTCAAAGAAATCAACCAGATTTGTCTGACATGATGTCTCCACTGTGAATCCATGTTGTCTATAGTCCTGGGCTCCGATGGCTTCTAGATGCCCCACTATCCTTTCTTTAAGCAATGCCTCCATGATCTTCCTCACTACTGAGGTGAGGCTGAATATCCTATTGCTCCCTGCCTCCTCCCTGCTGCTGCATTTATGTAGAGGGACCACATGTGCCCTCCTCCAATTCGCTCATGTTGAATGACTCAGTGAACATGGCTGCCAGAGGTACTGCTATTTCCCTTCGCAGTTCTCTTAATATCCTTGGGCGTATGCCATCTGGTTCCATCGCTTTGTCCACCTTCAATTTAGTGAGCTCCTGCAGGACTCTCTTGCATTTGAATGGACTATTGTCCACCTCTTCACCCCCTTGGCAACTTCTGTACTGCTGTGGCCCTTGCCCCTCCCACTCTTCTGTGAATACTGAGCGGAAAGACACAGTGGATGACTTGGGAGGAAGGCATGGAACTATCACTTCCAAATACCTAAACAGCACATACAAGCAAGCAACCTTCGGCATTGACAAATGCTTGTTTATAAATACATTACAGTTTGGTTCACTGGGTTATTATGCAGGGTAAAATAAGTGATTCTCATAACAACAAAAACTGAATGCCAGTGTTGAAATAAGGGTAGAAGCCCTAAGTATTACCTGTTCCTTGTGACTCCATGCATTATCTGGTGAGCTCTGTAGAGCAAGTGGGCCCAAACTAAGCCTTATTTGTAGTAAGGAACATGGGTGATGTCACCAGAAGAGGGAAGGGCTTAAGCCCTTAAGTGGCCCTTAAACTGTATAACACTACTATTAATGTTTTAAAGCCCATAGATTGTGGCAGGAGGATGAAACCTTATATGTGTAAAGATATGAATGTTTGTGGTTAAGCTGAACCCCCAAATGTTTGTATTAGATTAGATATACTTTGTACTACAATAAGGGTGGGTCAGCTGACCAGATGATGTCACCAGGTATCGCTATATAAACCCTGCCTAAATATCTAAGAGTCAGTAGAGCTGGGAGAGCTATAGTGAGAGGATGTATAGCTAGCATATAGAGAGCACAGAAGATAGTGAAATTTACTTTTTAGTATTTATTTTTCACTCTGTGGTAGTTCTTTTTGGGAAGAACATTGCTGGAGCTTGGGAGAGCTAGTATTTACTTTATTTACAATTTAATAGTTATTTTTCTTGATTTTGATTTCTTTTTGGAGTATTTATTCTGAAGCTAAGAATATTTCCTTTAAAGAAAATAAATATCACACAAAAGACTTGTGTGTTTTATACTCAAACCACTGTGTTGTGTTTTCTATTCCCACACCCTCCTACAAATTGGTGTCAGAAGTGGGATACTGGCTGTCCATCGGATAGTGGGGGAAGCCAGTAATTGGTATCAGACCTGATACCTGGACAAACATATACAATGGTCGAAGGAGGTGATGACAAGAAACTTGGAGCATTGACCAGATCAGAGACCCGAAAGACTGGAGAACCTCTAAACCCAGGGCTGGCTAGCGACAGTCATTCGTGGATACAGAAGGAGAAATATGAGAAGGAAGAAGAAGATGATCCAGAGCCAGAGCCTACGGGCAGACAACGGGAGACCAGAGAAGAACCACCAAAGGATTTAGGAGACCTACTCAGATGGCTGGCGGTCCACCAGGTGGAACTCAAGAGGAAGAGGGACCTTGATGCCCAGAAGAGGGATCGAGACCAGAGGTGACAGGATTTCAGGTGGTCTGATACCATGCAGGCATTTAGAGATTTAAGGGCAGGACAAGGAACTATTGGGAGTGAAGCCAGTACCACTCCCAAAGACATTAAATTATCTAAAATGTTAGCTAATGATGATATCGAAACACACCTTACCACCTTCGAGAGGGTGGCAAAAGCATGCGGGTGGCCACAGATGCAGTGGGTAGTGTGCTTGGCACCATATCTCTCATGGACAGCATAACTTGCTTACAGAAACATGGATTCAAGACTGGTGGATGACTATGATCTAGTCAAACAGGAAATCCTTAACAGATATGGTATTAATGCCGAGACTTATAGGCAACGGTTCTGTGCCCTTAAACATTATGCCCATGACCCACCTAGAGAGACTTGGATCAGGTTAAGGAAGCTTTGTGTAAAGTGGATCCAACCAGAGGGAAAGTCCAGGAATTACATTATTGAACTGTTTGTGATGGAACAATTTCTGCAGATATTACCACTGGACATGCAAATATGGGTGAAAAAGCATAACCCTGAGAATGTGGAGATTGCATTAACATTGGCTGAGGATTTTCTTTCAGCCCACCAACCATACAGATAGGGAGGACATTGGGCACCTGACCCCCCAGCAGCAAAACCATCCAGTCAACCGGTAAGACCTCCACAGACTGTGTATAAAAGAAGATATGGCAACAGGAGTGGGTCAGGCTGGAGAACTTTTCTTCCAGACATTATATGTCGTAACTGCAAGGGATTGGGACATATTGCCTGTTTCTGCCCTACTAGAAAGGCAGAAATGACTCATTTAACACTGTTAAATCCAGGAAATTTTACTATGCCTGTATGCCTAGGAAAACAGATAGTGTTGGGGTTAATAGACACGGGTAACAAGAATACCTTGGTAGGGACTGATTTAGTTACCAAGACTAACCAAGAGCCTGTAATGAAAGTGGTTTGTGTGCATGGTGATACTCTCGAATACCCCACCACTAGTATTAACATTGGTGTAGAAGGAAAAGATGTGATGGTAACAGCTGGAATGGTGGCAAAGTTACCTGTACCCATTGTTATAGGGCACGATTTTCCAGAGTTTCAATCACTGATTAAGAATCAGGATACCCTGTCTGCAGTAACCACCCGCTCCCAAAGTAAGAAGGAAATAATGTTGGGGGAGGTATTTCCTTTCAAAGGAGAGGTGGTAGATACACTCAGTAAGACCCCAAAAACGTTGAATGCTAAAAAGAAAGAGCAAAGACAGTGGCAGAAAAGATAACAAGGGATACTGTATACTGATAATACCATGTTTATAAAAACTGACATGCATGAGAAACAGATGTCTGATGAAACCTTGAAACCTCTTATATCATAGGTTGGAAAGATACCTAAACCCGGTGCCCCTGAGATTGCCTGCATACAAAAACTGGTCTATCAAGTATGTATTCACCCAGAGACAGGGGAAAGGTAGAGCAATTACTAGTGTCCCAAGGTTACAGATGAGATAACATGTCTTTAGGGCATGACATACCCTTTGCAGGACATGCTGGGAGGGATAAAACTCTAAGCAGAATTTTGCAATGCTTCTTTTGGCCAGATATCCATGAAGAAGTGGCAAAATATTGTCAAACTTGCCCCGAGTGTCAGTTAACAGCCTAGATAGGGAAGAAAGAAGTAGTTCCCTTGATGCCCATACCATTGGTCACCACTCCATTCGAATGTATAGGAATGGACATGGTAGGACCCCTTGACAAGAGCTCAAAGGGCAATAAGTACATTCTGCTGGTGTGTAAGTATGCCACCAAATACCCAGAGGCCATACCCATGAGGACCACTACCACCCCAAGAGCTGCAGAAGAATTGGTGAAACTGTTCAGCAGGGTGGGAATCCTGAAAGAAATTCTGATGGATAGAGGAAGTAATTTTAATTCATCCCTTTTAAAAGAACTGTACAAGCTATTAGGGATTTGTGGCAGTACTAACATCCCACTACCACCCCCAGATGGACGGACTAGTTGAGAGGTTCAACCAGACACTAAAGAGGATGATAAAAAAGTTTGTAAGTGAGGCAGGGATGGACTGGGACAAATACCTGCCTTTCTTATTATTTGCTTATAGGGAGGTTCCCCAGGCCTCAACTGGTTATTCCCCTTATTCTTTGTTGTTTGGTTGAAATCCCAGAGGGCCTCTAGATGTGGTCAAAGAATATTGGGAGGAGGGATGAGAGATGAAATCCCCAGGCCTAGCCAGCTGTTTGACAAACTTATGACAGAGGTTGGTGTTGTACACAGCGAAGGCTCATGAGGCAGGGATACAAGCACAACATATTCAGAAAGAGGGCTATCATAAAGGAGATGCCAGTGAAAATAACTTTGTTGATGGAGATCAGGTCCTGTTGCTATTACCCACCTCAACTCACAAATTACATATGAAGTGGCAGGGCCCTTATAAAGCAATAAAACAGACTGGACCAGTCACTTATGAGATTGAGACCCCAGATAAAAGGCAGAACAGAAAAATCTACCATACGAACTTATTAAAGAAATGGTACGATAGAGAACCACCAGGTCTGGGTATGATAGTCTTCCCTGAAGTAAGGAATACAGACAAGGAGAATGCCTATGGGAGGTTGGAGAAAGAAACAGGGGTGAAGGATGTTCATACCAATCCCCAGTTAGAACCCAACCAACAACAGGAATTGAAAACCCTGCTCAATGAATTTGGTGATATCTTTACAAGCCAACCAGGTCAGGCTGAGGGAGTGGAGCATCAAACCAAAACTGACTCTGCCCCATCAGAAAAAAGCCTTATCGACTCCCTGAGCATGTACGAAAAGAGGTTGAGGGAGAGCTGAGGAAACTGAGAAACTTCCAGATCATAGAGCCATCCAAAAGTACTTGGGGATCCCCCATAGTCATTGTGCCAAAGAAAGAGGGAGGCATCAGATTATGCTTAGACTTTTGAGGGCTAAACCAAGTATCTCAATTTGACGCCCATTGAATGCCCCAGGTAGATGATATTTTGGATAAAGTAGGACATGCAAAGTACATTTCAACATTAGAGTTGACAAAGGGCTACTGGCAGATCCCCCTAGAGAAATCAGCATGTGAGAAGACTGCCTTTAGTACCCCACTAGGATTGTACCAATTTTGTATAATACCTTTTGGATTGCACGGGGCCCCTGTAACATTCCAGCACCATATGGATAAAATACTAGCCCCCCCATACTCAGTTTTGTGCAGCATATCTAGATGGCATTGTTGTGTATAGTATGAGCTGGGCAGAGCATTTAGTACATCTGAAAGCAGTTTTATCTTCCATCAGACAGGCAGGAATGACGATCAACCCTACCAAGTGCGCACTAGCAATGCAGGAGACGCGGTATTTGGGGCTCATTTTCGGAAATGGGACCATCAAGCCTGAGATTAGTAAAGCTGAGGCTGTATCTCAATGTCCAGTACCCCTCACAAAGAAACATGTTAGATCTTTCCTGGGCCTGGCAGGATACTACAGGAGGTTCATCCCAAACTTTGTGGTCATAGCATCCCTCTTGGCAGATTTAACCCAAAAGACCTGTGGTAATAAGGTTATTTGGACCACTTTGAGGTCTTCCTTGACCCTTTTCCCTTTTCAGCTACAAGGGGTGGCCTCCCTTTGTAGTCCTGTACTATTCTTCCCCGCTATCTTTCTCATTTCTGCCTGATGGTGTACAGAAAAGGACCTAGGTCTTAGGGTCCAAAAAGCCTGTAAAACATGGGGAGGTTATAAGTTGTTGATAACCCCATTATGATGGAAAAGGGTTTGATAGTCAGTATAAATATCTGTTGGTATGAGAGGGGTAGTAGTAATACAGGGATGCCTGTATGAAAAGATTGAATGACCCCTCCCCCCCCCGAGATGTTAGGAAAATGAGGTGCGAGGTAAAGTAACGTGGAAGGTGCCCAATAGGAGAATTCTGAAAGCAGCTGTTTTCCCAAATGTTTCTCTGAGGGGAAAAAAGAGCGTGTACATGATGACAGAGAAAGAACTTACCCTTTCTACCCCGAATACAGAGAATTAAGTCTCTAAGAGTCGCCTCACACATAAGCACACAAGGACAGTTTGTGACTTGATGAGAAGCAGAAAAGTCTGCCCTTTACATATTTTAAATGTTAGAAAACAAACCCTTTTTTTCTAAATACATTGCAGTATGGTTCACTGGGTTGTTATGCAGGGTAAAATAAGTGACTCTCATAACAACAAAAACTGAATGCAAGTGTTGAAATAAGGGCAGAAGCCCTAAGTGTTACCTGTTCCTTGTGACTCTATGCATTATCTGGTGAGCACTGCAGAGCAAGTGGGCCCAAACTAAGCACTATTTGTAGTAAGGAACATGGGTGATGTCACCAGAAGAGGGAGGGGCTTAAGCCCTTAAGTGGCCCTTAAACTGTATAACACTACTATTAATGTTTTACAGCCCCTATATTGTGGCAGGAGAATGAAACCTTATATGTGTAAAGATATGAATGTTTGTGGATAAGCTGAACCCCCAAATGTTTGTATTAGATTAGATATACTTTGTACTACAATTAGGGTCGGTCAGCTGACCAGATGATGCCACCAGGTATCACTATATAAACCCTGCCTAAACATCTAAGAGTCAGTACAGCTGGGATTAGCTATACTGAGAGGATGTATAGCTAGCGTATAGAGAACACAGAAGATAGTGAAATTTACTTTTTAGTATTTATTTTTCACTCTGTGGCAACTTTGTTGGGAAGAACATTGCTGGAGCTCTGCAGAGCTAGTATTTACTTTATTTACAATTTAATAGTTATTTTTCTTGATTTTGATTTCTTTTTGGAGTATTTATTCTGAAGCTAAGAATATTTCCTTTAAAGAAAATAAATATCACACAAAAGATTGTGTGTTTTACACTCAAACCACTGTGTTGTGTTGCCTATTCCCACACCCTTCTACAATGTTCATATCTATTACAATAATCAAGTTTGAAAATGTTTCCATGTTTGTATCTATTGCTATTGTTTTTATTTTAGTGCTTGATATGCTACCCATTTGCTGACATTAAAGTGACTTTTCTGCAGGAAACAAGAAAAATAGCAGCACTCATCTTGGCTCATGTATCATTAACGCACACTAACATCAATGGGCTGGATATTCAAACTGCGCTATTCTGTGGCGCAAACCCTTGCGATGCACAAAATAGTTGTACAGAGGTGTGGCGAGGGAGATATTCAACAGAGTTGAGCTATTGAGCAACTCCTTTGAATATCACCCCCGGGCCACAGCCACTGTGCATGGCGCAGTGGAACTTGTGCCACTGCAAGTGGTCAGAGCGAGCATTCAAGATGCGGTATGTTATACCATTGCGCCAATGCCAAGAACTTCCGATATTCAAAAGGTGACATGCAAATGGGCCATAATTCATGCAAGGTGTAGGGGGGCCATTTGCATCTATTTATGGCCCCATTTGCATGCCATTAGCATGCAGGTGCACCGATTCCCGAGGACTTGCGCCTGGCGCCCTGCCAGGCAGCAGCCATCGGGGACCGACACCCCCTGCAGCCCGATCGCGGGCAAAAGTTTAAACATCCCCCCACACCCCCGACTGGCCCGATCGCAGCAAAAGTTTAAACATTCCCCCAACCCCGACTGGCCCGTCGCGACAAATGTTTAAACATCCCACCACCCCGACTGGCCCGATCGCGGCAAAAGTTTAAACATCCCCCACCCCTGACTGGCCTGATCGAGCAAATGTTTAAACATCCCCCCACCCCGACTGGCTCGATCGCGGGCATAAGTGAAATAAAAGCCCACCCCCACCAGCCCAATCACGGGCAGAAACAGTTCAACCCCCCAAGTACATATCCCTGGTGGTCCAGTGGACCTCAAGCCCGATCACGGCAGAAATGCATTCAAACCCCCAGGGACCACCTACCTGGTGATCGCGGCCCCCCACCTCACCCACCCAACGGAGCCCTACCACACCCCGCCCGCCAGCCAGCAGGCGGCAGCATCCCACCCACTTCCGCCGCCTGCCGCCACCGACCGATTGCGTCAGTAGGTCTGCATGCCCATTGGTTCAGAGCAAGAGCCACTGGGCGCAGTTTATATGTAGAAGGTGGTCCAGATATGTGAATGAATTCATTCACATATCTGGACTGCCTTAGATGAGAGCATGCACGCCCATTGGCTTTGTTCTGAACCAATAGGCGGCAGCCCTACTGGGCAGTCAGTCGGCGGGTGGTGGGCGGCAGGTGGTGGGATGCTGCCGCCTGCTGGCTGACGGGGAGCGGGTGGTGGCTCCGTGGTGGGTGGGTGGGGCCACTAGATCATCAGGGTAGGTGGTCCTGGGGGTTTGAACGCATTTGCCCGTGATCGGGCTTGAGGTCCACTGACCACCAGGGATATGTACTTGGGGGTTGAAGGCATTCTGCCCAAGATCGACTTGAGGTCCACTGGACCACCAGGCATATGTACTTGGGGGTTGAACTGTTTCTCGCCCGCGATCGGGCTGGTGGGGGTGGGCTTTTATTTCACTTATGCCCGTGATTGGGCCAGTCAGGGGTGGGGGATGTTAAACATTTGCCGCGATTGGGCCAGTCGGGGTGGGGGTTACTATATGCCCGATTGGCTGCAGGGGGCGCACAGAGAGTAGGTTGAGGGACACCCACAGGTGGGCTGCTGTGTTGCACCCTGCAATGTGGCAGTTCACCTGTGGGTGGCCTCGACTTACTCCTTTTTTTGCTCAAAGTTGTGCAGGTGCAGGTTGGGGTTGCACCTGTATTGTCTCTGCAGCCCGCTGAATATCGGGCTGTACAGTTTATGCATGATTCCTCCCCCTCCGGTTCAGCATGCCTTCATTAGCATTGCGCTGTTGCTCAGCTTGACTTGGGGGGGCGCAACTGCCTCCTGCTGAATATGGCAGAATGGCACAATTTCGGACTTGCGCAGGCGCAACCCTATTGTGCATTGCACAACCCTTTTGAATATCCAGCCCAATGTTTATATTTCATCCTCTATTGCGAAAAATCCATACTGTGCATACACTGCAGTTTAAACACAAAGTAAAATGCAATACCAATGAACTAACGCAAAACATCAGTTGACTTTTCAGCATGTTCAATAACCAGTATTGTCATCTGGAGATGTTGACCCAGGAAGGCAGAGAGACAGAGAAAGGTAGTGACCAAGGGGAATGTGGGGGCCCTCCATAGTGAACACCCCAAGGAGGGTGGTAGAGGACCCTTGAGGAGGAAGAAGCAACTTCTGGTGGGGGATTCAATCGTGAGGGGGATAGATTTGGGAACAGGAAAGGGGGGAGAGGCAGGTTAGGTGCCTACCTAGAGCCACAGCCTGGAGGGATGGGAAGCAAATCCTGCAGATTGCTAGGGCAGCAGGATTGGAGGGATGTCATTGTCCACCTGGAGACCAATGAGCTAGCTAGGGATGGGACTGGGATAGTGCAGGGGGAGTTTAGGGAGCTGGTATGGGGTCTTAGACAGGTAGCTCACTCAGTGGCTTTTGTTGGGGGTGCTACCTGTCTATGACAGGGGACAGAAGAGGGAACGACGGACAAGGAGCTTCAACTCATGACTGAAGGAATGGTGCAGAGAGGAAGGGTTCGGCTACACTGGGGACTGGGGCCCACCTGAAAGGATAAGGGCCTATACAAGGGTGATGGCCCCACAGGCTGATGTAAGAGTAAAGAGAGCCCCAGGGAAAAGGAATCCCTCAGGGTATAAATGAATAAAGGAAGCATGGTGGTACATATAAAGGGGGAAAGAAACAAAAGAGAAATGGGAAGGAGAGAGGGCAAAAAGAAAAAAGGGAGGCAACAAGCTGAGAGGAATCAGCATCTGGAAGGCCATGTGAGTGAATGCTAGAAGTCTAGGAACAAATATTCTGGACCTAGAGGCCATTATGGCAGAGGCTGACCTGGATATTGTGGCCATTACTGAGTCATGGTGCACTGAAAACCATGACTGGGACATGGCCTTACCAGGCTATACTCTTTTCAGGAAGGACCATGTGGGAAGGAAAGGAAGAGGTATAGTGCAATATCTCAGGGGAAGCATAAAAGCCATGGAGATACAGGGAATACAGGGAAAGGCAGAGGTACTGTTGGTCTCTCTGGAGACAACGAATGGAGCTATTATTTGAACTGGAGTGATTTACAGACCTCCAGAACACAGGAAGGAATTAGATACGGTTCTGGTGGAAGCCATTGACAAGATGGCTGAAAAGGGGGAAGTGCTGTTGATGGGCGACTTCAACCTGCCAGATGTGGATTGGAGCTTCTCACCAGTGGCTTCAGCTAGAGGCATGGACATCCTGGACTATCTGCAGGGAGCATTCCTCAGACAACTAGTCAGTGAACCCACTAGTGATAGGACAATACTGAACTCAGCACTCGCCAACAGGGACAGTGTTACAGACATCAAGGTGGGAGACCACTTGGGGACCGGTGATCACAATACAGTGTGGTTCAATATAAGGATGGCTGCAGAATTGAACCACACAAGGGTGAGGGTCCTTGGCCTCTTGAGGGCAGCTTTTAGACTGATGGGTGAATGCCTCAAGGATGACCTAACAGAGGTGGATGACCTGGGTGGGGTTTTAATTTCATTTAACATTTTTTTATTTTTAACCAGGAGGTGAACTGGACACAGCCCTTTTTCAGTCATACCTGACATTTAACATACAACACCTGGGTGGGGTGGAGGAACAGTGGGCAAAGATCAAAGGGAGCAAAGACAACAAACCTATGTGTCAAACAAGTGAGCAAAAGCAAAAGGAAAAAGAGACTGCTATGGTTCTCAAAAGAGGTGGCAGAAAAGGTAAAAGCCAAAAGGGTACCATTCAGAAGGTATAAGGAGATGCAGAGGGAGAAGGGTAGGTAGGTGTATTGGGAAAACAGAGAGACGCAGGGAAAGCAGTAAGGAGTGCAAAGGTGCAAACTGAAGAGAGAGTAGTCCAGGAGGTAATGAAAGGGGACAATACATTTTTTTAGTTATGTAAGTGAAAAGGGGAAGATCGGGGTGGGATTGTAACACTAAAAAAGGAAAGGGGGGACTGTGAAGATGGGGACCAGGAACAGGCAGACATTCTGAATAAATACTTTAGTTCAGTATTCACAGAGGAAGAAGAAGGGTAGGGGCCACAAAAAAGTACCAAAAGCTTTGGAGGTAGGGAGGTGGATAGTAGTCTTTTTTGGAGGAGAGAGTCCTGAAAGGACTTGCTAATCTTAAGGTGGACAAAGCAATGTGGCCATATGGGGTGCATCCAAGGGTAGTGAGGGAGCTCAGGGACATACTGGCTACACCTCCAACAGTTCTGTTTAACAGCTCACTGGAAACAGGAGTGGTTCCAGAGGACTGGAGGATGGCGGATGAAGTTCCACTGCACAAAAGTGGTAGCAGGGAGGAGACTGGCAATTATAGACCAGTCATCCTGACATCAGTGGTGAGAAAGTTAATGGAATCACTGCTGAAGGAAAGGATGGTGGAATATCTTGAATACAGTGGGTTAAAAGATCAAAGGCAGCATGGTTTCACAAGAGGGAGGTCATGTCAAATGAATTTGATAGATTTCTTTGACTGGGTGACCAAGGAACTAGATGAGGGTGGGGCCGTGGACGTGGCCTACCTAGATTTCAGTACAGCATTCAACACTGTTCCACATAAGAGAGTAGTAAGCCAGTTGGGTAGCTTAGGAGTAGGTCAAAAGGTAGTAAACTGGATAAGAAATTGGTTAAGGTATAGCCAATACAGGGAGGTGGTAAATGGAGTTCACTCCAAGGAAGGGAGGCGACCAAAGGGGTGCCTCAGGGATCTGTGCTGGGACTGGTCCTCTTTAATGTCTTTATAAGTGACATTGCAGAGGAGCTGAAAGGGAAGGTCTGCCTCTTTGCGGATGACACCAAACTCTGCAACAGGGTGGATACTCCGGGGGTGGATAGGATTAGCATAGACCTGAGAAAACTAGAGGAGTGCTCAAGGGTATTTTAGATGGGTTTCAATGTGAAAAAGTGCAAAATAATGCGCTTAGGGCACCAAAACCCAGGGATGGAGTACAAAATGGGTAGAATGGTATTGACAACCACCAAATAGGAAAAAGACCTGGGGTAATCATTTTGGATGGCCTAAAGGTGGTCAGGCAGTGTGATAAGGCAGCAAAGAGGGCAAGTGGGATACTGGGGTGCATAGAGAGGGGTATCACCAACAGAAAGAGGGAGGTGATGTTGCCTCTGAATAAATCACTGGCAAGACCCCACCTAGAGTATTGTGTCCAGTTCTGAAGACAACATCTCTGGAAGGCCATACACAGAGTAGAGGCAATCCAGAGGAAAGCAACTAAAATGGGTCAGGGTCTGCATCAAAAGCCCCATGAGGAGAAAGTAAAGGACCTTAATATGTACACCCTGAAACAGAGACAGAAGAGCGAAAATATGATAGAGACCTTTAAATACCTCATGGGGTAAATAAGTTACAAGAGGGGAGTATTTTTTAGAAGAAAAAGTGCTCAAGAACAAGGGGACATTCTATGAAGCTGGGGGGGGAGTAGATTCAGAAGAGATGTAAGGAAGTTCTTCTTCACAGAAAGAGTGGTGGATTCATGGAACAGCCTTCCAGCAGAGGTGGTGGGGGCAGGAACAGTGGTGGGGTTCAAGAATGCATGGGATAATCACAAAGGAATCATACTGGAAAGGAAAGGGGGAGGGAGCAAGAGATGTAGATCAAGCACGGTCTGATGTAATAGTGCAGGCAGGAAGAAACGAGTAGACTGCCTGCTGTCAAATTCTATGTTTCTGTGTAGGTGTGCTAAGTAAATGGAGGGCTGCTATTAAATGTGATATCCTGCCACATGTTTCAAGTTGGAACACAATTGTGTGTTTAGTTAATTTATAGATACATAGACAGTGTCGGCAGAAAAGGGCCTATGGCCCACCCAGTCTGCCCATTTGAGTTTGTAAGTTCAGTTTATGTTTTCCTAGAAGTCTGTTGCTCCTTACCCCTGACCTCCAGAATTCCTTTATGTCTATCCCATGCATTCTTAAATCCCGTGATTGTTTCAGCCCCCACCACTTCCTCTGCCAGGGTGTTCCACTTGTCCACCACCCGTTCTGTGAAGAAATTCTTCCTCACATTTCCTCTGAATTGTCCTCCCTCCAACTTCATCCCATGCCCTCAAGTCCTGGAACATCTTTTTAGTTTAAAAATAGTGTATTCCTGCACCCTGTTCCTCCCTGTAAGATACTTGTATGTCTCTATCATATCCCCTCTCTCCCTCCTCTCCTCCAGGGAGTACATATTCAGTTCCTTTAACCTGTCCTCATAGGACTTGTGATGCAATCCATGTACCATCTTTGTTGCCCTCCTCTGAACCTTCTCTACCCTGTCTATGTCCTTACGTAGGTAAGGTCTCCAGAACTGTACACTGTACTCCAGGTGGGGCCTCACTAGTGTCTTGTATAGTGGAATTATGACCTCCCTTTTCCTGCTGGTGATGCCCCTGCCTATGCATCCCAGCATCCTATTTATTTTACCTGCTGCCTTGTCACACTGTTTCCCTACCTTGAGGTCATCAGAGATGATAACCCCAAGATCCCTTTCCTGCTTGGTGCATGCTATATCCTCATCCCCCAACTGATATATTATGCCAGGGTTTTTGTGCCCCATATGCATTATCTTGCACTTCTTTGCATTGAATTTCAACTGCAAAACCCTGACCATTCTTCAAGTTTCTGCAGGTCCCTTCTCATTCTGTCTACACCCTCTGGTGTGTCTATTTTGATGCTGACTGCTTTCAGCAGAATTTGCAGGTATTTAAGTTGGCATAAGTGCTAGATAAAGTAAAAAAAAAACAAATTTTTGTACTAATGTGTCTCATCTGTCCGTGTTATCTTTTCCCCTAAGGAACAGTGTCCATATTTGTCCTGTTTGTTCCTAATCAACATTTATTTTGCCAGTGTTCCATTTTTGGGGGAATTTTATTATTTATTGTGTGGTACATGTGTATGTGTGGTGCAGGTCCATCCAGTGGGTCAGAAGATGTGGTGGATGCGTCTGGGTTAGTGGGAGTGGGCATGATGGAATGAGTGGGTATGGGTGATGCATGTCCATTCTGTTAGCTGGGAGGTGTATGTGACATGTCTGCATCATTGGTGGAGGGGGAAGCATGATGTATGGGTATGGGTGCTTCAGGACAGTCCTGTTGTCTCTCAGGTATGTGTGTGTGACATGCTGTTGGGTGGGGGTCAAGGTATGATGTGTGGTTATGTGTAGCCCAGGTCCATCCTGTTGCCTGGGAGGTGTGGGGACTGTGTTAGTGGGGGGAGGGCAAGGTGGAATGTGTGGTTATGGGTGCTGCAGGTCTGTTCGGTGATCTGGGAGCGGCAGGTGAGTTGTTGGATGAGGTTCTAGAGGTGAGGGGGCACTGTGTAATGTATGTATGAGTGCTGCAGGTCCATTTGGTGATCTGGGAGGTAGCCCGTGATAATGGCGCTGGGTAAAGGGCACCTACAACAATGGTGACCCCTTTGCCAGCGCACTACAGGGACGGCCATGGTCTGGTAGGGCAACTGGATAGGGGGGTTGGTGAATATAGTGACAGGATGTCACTATATGTACGCACACGGGGCGAGCGGGCATGCCCAGCGAGGGGTGGGAGGGGATGTGAGGGGTGGTGCCGCAGTGGGTTGCCGAGACGACCCTGTGGCTTGGTGAGTCGACTGCTGGCATTGGTGCACAGGGTATGGGATTCGAGTCTGGGCGCCTGTGCCTTTTTGTTGCGCCTGGCCTGAACTTTTTTTTTATGTTTTCACCTCCCCACACACATGCACCCCTTTGGAGTTGAGAATCATTTAGTAGGGATGTGTGGGGGTGAAGCCCCCCCCGCATGGGGCGGTGTGAGGGGGGGAGCCCCCCCACAGAAAACATTAAAAACTAAGTCCCCAATGCCATTTTCCTGTGCACCGGCGTGTCACAGTGGTGAAAACAATTTTCATCACTATGCCTTCCCAATAATGGTGATCACCTTTAGGCTTTCACCATTATCACATGGAACCATCTGGGAGCAATGGGTGAGGGGTTGGATGAGGTCCTGGAGGTGGGGTAGGTAAGGTGTAATGTGTGATATGGGTGCTACATTTTTGTTTGGTGGTCTGAGAGCTCTGTAATGAGTGGCTGGATGAGGCCTTTGAAGTGGTGGAGACGGGCATGGTGTGATATCCGGGTATGGGTACTACAGGTCCATCCAGTGGTCTGGAAATTGTGGGTGATACATTGGTTGAGGTCCTGGTAGTGGTGGGGTTAGTCACTGGGATGTCTGGGTATGGGTGCTGCATGTCTGTGCTATGGTCTGCGATCTGCAGATGAGTGGCTAGATGACATCTTAGAGGTTGGGGGGCCTGATGTGATGTCTGGTTATGGATGCTGCAGGTCTGTCTATTGGTCTGGGAGCTGTGAGTGAGGCATTGTATGAGGTTCTGGTAGTGGTGAGGTGGTGCACTGTGATGTCTGGGTATGGGTGCTGCATGTTCATCCAGTGATTTGGGAGCTGCGGGTGAGTGGTTAGATGAGGTCCTGAAGAAGGGTGGGCATGCTGTGATGTCTGGGTATTTTTTTTTTTTATTGAAGGTCTAGGAATTACAACCCTTTGAGTCAGAGACTCATTTGCGAAGGCTCCACATCATACATATATGAGGACAGGTACAGAATACAGAAAACTGCTCTAATACAGAAATACAGCTTTGGGTACAGAGGTAAACAGAGATAATACATAAGAATGGGAACACCATGTTGTGCATAGCTGAGGCATATATTGGAGACACAGGAACTTAAACAGCAGTAAAGACTTTAGATTTTTTTTTTAATTTTGGTGGAGTTTATCTGCAGTCGCAGTGAGAGTTGGGCAAAATGTGGCTCCGCAGCTCAGGTTTAAAAGGTCCTAGCCTGGGGATTCATATGATAGACTCAGGGACTGAGTTCATCCAGAGTGGGGCTCTGTAGCGAAAGGACCTTTGACCAGCAGAGGTCTTTACAAAAGGGACATGGAATGCTGTAGTGTCAGAAAGTCTAGTGGCGCAGACTGGCAGGCTCTTTTGGAGGAACTGGAGACAGCCCGGGGGGCCTAAACCTAACTGGATTTTTTGGGCCAGTAAGCAGGTCTGGTAGAAAAGTCGCCCTTGAAAGTTTAACCATGCTGACCGTAGGTAGAGGTCACAGGTACGCATGAGCTGATCACAGCCTGTGGCCAACCTGCAGGCTTTGTTTAGGGCATGTTTAATGTTGGTTAGAGCAGTGTCAGAGGCTGCGCCAGAGATGAGTATGCCATAGTCTACCAGGGAGAGGATGGAGATGGAAATGGCTAATCTTAGGGCATCGGGAAGGAAGCAGGGTCTAAACCTGTAAAGTAGACTGATTCTGATGTTTATTGCAGAGCACGTTGATGCAATGTGCTTTCAAAAGGTAAGAGCAGAGTCCAGGGTAATCCCTAGATATTTGAATGTAGTAACTGGCTCTAGCATCGTGCCTAATGAGTTACTGTGTTGCGGGTGGCTGAATAGCATTACTTTTGTCTTTTTTGAGTTGAGTACAAGCTTGTGGGAGGTAAACCAGGTTTCTACTTGTGTGAAGGAGTACTGCAAAGATTTTTGGAGCTGGATGGGGTCAGGGTGCTGATTAAAGATCACAGCATCATCTGCATAGAGAAGAAGGCGCCCAAAGGAGGCCATAGGTAAGGAGTTCAGGTACAGTGAGAAAAGAAGGGGACCCAGGATGGATCCTTGGGGGACACCTGACTGGACGGGAAGGGTAGTGGAGAGGGTCACGAAGATAATTGGTGAACCAGCCAGCTGATTCTTGGGAAACGCCAACGGAGAGGAGGGAGTTAATGAGCATATTGTGATTGATGGTATCAAATGCCTTGGAGAGATCAATAAAGACTGACCCAGCTAAGTCTCCTTCGTCTAGGGCATCATGGATAAAGGAGGTGAATTCTAGTAGGGCAGTGGTTGTGCTATATCCTTTCCTGAAACCGTGTTGTTGCTGGGAAAGTAACTGGTGCAAGTCTAAGTAGTTAATAAGCTGATCCGCTGCTATTTTTTCCAGCACTTTTGAGAGGGGAGGGAGTATAGAAATGGGCCTATAGTTACTAGTTGAGGTACGGTCACCATTTTTATGAATTGGGGTAATCACTGCCCTTTTCCACAGCGATGGGAATTGCCCTAAGCAGAGGGACATGTTGATAATTTTTGTGAGGGGTGTTAGGACTGCGTCAAGGGCTAAAGAGAGCAGTTTTGCATCTAGGGAGTCACCACTGTGCCAAGTCTTACCTAGTGCCCTGGCAAGGTATGAGCGGGCAACACACTAGGGGAGACTGTTTTGAAGTGAAAAGATGGAGCACTGGGAGGTGGCGGGAAATGTCCAGAATTTACTGTAAAAAAGTCAGGGGGGAGAATAGTACTGAGGTCAGAGAAAGATTTATTGAAAGCATTTGCTGTTTTGTGGGGGTCATGGGTGGGGACATCATTGACAGTAAGCATGGTAGGGGGAGTGCAGGCAGACTTACCACTGAGTTCCTTTATATTTTCCCAGAACCTTTTTCCATTTCCCCAGTTGGCAGTGAGTTTGACCTTATAAAAAGCAGCCTTTGCCTGTCAGATAGCCCAGGTACATGAATTTCGGGCAGCCTGGTACAATTTTCAGTTAGAAAGGTGACCAGACTGAAGGGCGCGGTGCCACAGGTCATCACGGACCTTCATTTGGTCGAGCAAGGACTGAGTTACCCAGGGGGAGGATTTAGTTTTTTCAATCCATTTTATGAAGGGGGCCAAAATGTCACAGGCGGTTTGGAAGGAACATATGAAGAAGGACAGAGCGGTATCAACTGATGACTGGTGATCAAGAGGAGACCAGTCGAGGTTTTGGAGATAATTTTGGAAATGGATCAATGTCCCTTTCTTTAGCTGGTGATACCTGGAGATCCTGGGGGGCAGGAGCTTCCAGCTGTTTGTCCAGAGACAAGTTACAGGGGAGTGATCACTGAGTGAGTCCGAGAGGACCTGGACATCCTGTAAGTGCTCGGGATGATTTGGGAGTATAAGATCAAGGAGTGAACTATGGCCCAGGTTTTTGTTTACTCTAGTAGGGGTGAGGATGATTTGGGTCAGATTTTGAGCAGCAGTTGCATCCCTGAGGGATGCTGACTGGGGAGCAAGCTAGTTAGTGTTGAAATCACCAAGTGCTATGACTTCTGAGTTTTTTGGGAGCTGGGCGATAGTGTTAAGGATAGATGTGAAAGCATCTCTTTGGTTGCATGGGGGTATATATACTGACATAAGGCAGAGAGATTTACCTGAGTTGCCAATAGCAACCTTGATGGTGAGGACCGTGCTCGCCTGCTGGAGTTCAATGTTGTAATATTTGTGCCTTGCAGGTATTTCCGAAGATACAGTGCACACCCCCCACCCCGCTTACCAAGCCTGTCTAATCTGAACAATGTGTAGCCTGGTAGGCACACAGTGAGTCAGGGATATGCCACAATAGCCAAGTCTCAGTTACGACTAGAGCATCAGGGTGGTGGAGGCAGACCCAGGCTAGGAGTGGGGCTAATTTCTTTTGAAGGCTACATATATTAATGATAGCCAGCTGTAGCCCTTTGTGCTGCATTGTTAAGTGAGGGGTGTGGTCAGTAGGGCCAGGACTAGGGTGTATGTTGCCAATCAGTAGCAGGAGGATAATGGCTATCCTGGTTAGGGTACTTCTTAGGATCTTCTTGTGAGTGTGCAGTGGTGGGGTTGCTAGGTGGTGCGATTTGTTGGTAATGTGGGAGCATGTGAAGTGCCATATTTTGTGACCATATAGAAAGGGGGTAGGGTTAATGACTGGTAGTAGGTGGCTTGGTATGGAGGGTCAGATGGGGGGGTTGGACATGGTTATAGAAGAAGGAGAAGTGGACTTCAGGCTGAGTGGCAAAGGAGGTGATTGTTGAGCAGGAGGAGGGGTAGTGTGAGGTTGAGTATGGTAAGGGCAGGAGGGTGGTGTGCTGTGGGGAAGGGTCATCAAGAGGAAAGTAAGCCATAGTATCATTTTGTGAGTGAGAGAGGGAGATACCACAATGCTGCAAGGGAATTATGAGAGAAATTTGTATCAAATTTAACATTGTTAGTGTACAGAAGTTTAAGAAAGGATGAATATATTCCTGCTGCTGGGGGGGGGAGGCGAAGGCTTGCAGGTATAAGCAGGAAATTGTTTGGGAGGTATGTGTATTCTTATGTGTCACACACTGAGACAATGGGTTGCAATGTAGGAGCCGAGAAGAATCCCAGCTGAGAGACAATAGCAGCCTCTAGTGGTGGGTCCTGATAACCTGCCAATGGAGAAATTGCCTGATTGGTTAAAAGAGGCTTCTCTTCCTCTATCCTTCCCTATAAAGCAACAAGTCGACCAAGGGTGGTGGCGGGGGCAGAGGGGAGCTGACACGCAGTGTCAGCGGGGCTCTGATTGCGAGTTCAGAAATTTAAGTTCTGCGTTACAGTACTGCTGCTGTTCCTTCGGTTAAAGCTCACGTTACCTGGGCCAAATATGCGGCGGGGGTCCCTGCAAAGCTTGGGGGAAGGTGTCCTACCCTCACAACCAGCACCCACGAGGGCAGCCTTGCTGATTCTGGGCCAAATATGCGGCGGGGTCCCTGTAAAGCTCAGGGGAGGGTGTCCTACCCTCATGACCAGCACCCACGAGGGGAGCCTTTCTGATTCAGTTGGGTGCTGCATGTCCATACATTGGTCTGGGAGCCATAGGTGATGCACTGGATGAGATCCTGATGGCGGGGAGCTACTGTGATGTCTGGGTATGGATGCTGCATGTCCATCTGATGGTCTGGAAACTGTGGTTGAGTGGTTGGTTGAGGTCCTGGGGGGACAGGTATGGTGTGATGTCTGTATATGGGTGCTGCATGTCCATGTTGTGGTCTGGAAGCTGTGGGTAATACATTGGATGAGGTCCTGATGGTGGATAGGGGGGCCAGTGTGATGTCTGGGTTTGGGTGCTGTCTGTCTGTCTGTCTGGTGGTCTGGGAGCTGTGGGTGAGTGGTTGGATGAGGTCTTGGAGGTGGGAGGCACAGTGTGATGTCTGGTTATAGGTGCTACATGTCCGTGCAGTGTTCTGAGAACTGTGGGTGATGCATGGATGAGGTTCAAGTGGTGGGAGTTGGGCCATTGTGATGTATGGATATGAATGCTGCACATCTGTCCAGTGGTCTGGGAGCTCAGGGTGATGCTTTGGGTGAGGTTCTGGTGATGGGGGCTTGGGCCACTGTGATGTCTGGGTATGGGTGCTACATGTCCATCTGGTGGTCTGGAAGCTGTGGGTGAGGGGTTGGATGACATCCTGGAGATGGGGGTGTGCATTGTGTGATGTCTGGGTATGGGTGCTGTATGGCCATCCAGTGGTCTGGGAGTTATGTGTGAGTGGTTGGTTGAGGTTCTGGGGGTGGGGGGCATGGTGTGACGTCTTGGTATGGAAGCTGCATGTCCATGCTGTGCTCTGGGAGCCGTAGGTGATGCACTGGATGAGATCCTGATGGTGAGGGTATGGGCAGGTGTGATGTCTGGGTATGGGTGCTGAATGTCATTCCAGGAGACTGGGAGCTGTATGTGAGAGGTTGGATGAGGTTCTGGAGGTGGTGGGGAATGGTTTGATGTCTTGTCTGGGTATGGGTACTGTATGTCCTTATGGTGCTGTGGGAGCTGTGGGTGATGCTTTGGATGAGGTCCTGGCAGTGGAGCATGGTCCACTATGATGTCTATGTATGGGTGCTGCATCTTCATCCTGTGGTCTTGGTGCTGCAGGTGAATGGTTGAATGAGGTCCTGGAGGTGGGGAACATGGTGTGATATCTGGGTATGGGTGCTGCATGTCTGTTCAGTGGTCTGGGATCCATGGGTGAGTGGCTGGATGAAGTCCTGGAGGTGTGGGGGCATGTATGATGTCTGGGTATGGGTGCTGCATGCCCATCTGGTGGTCTGGGAGCTATGGTTGAGGGCTTGGATGACATCCTGAAAGGGGGTGGACAGGGTGTGATGTCTGGGTATGGGTGCTTCAGGTCCATCTGGTGGTCTGGGAGCTATGGGTGAGGCTTTGTATGAAGTCCTGGTTGTAGGGGGGGTGGGAGCATGGTGTGATCTCTTGGTATGGGTACTGAAGGTATGTGTAGTGATCTGGGAGCTGTGTGTGAGAGACTGAATGAGGTAGTGGAGGTGGGGGAGGCCACAGTGTGATGTTTTTGTATGGGTGCTTGTCCATGCAGTGGGCTGGGAGCCGCAGGTGAAAGGCTGGATGAGGTCCTGGAGGCAGAGGAGGGATGCGATGTGATGTCTGGGTGTGGGTGCTGCATGTTCTTGCATGCTTTGGGAGCTGTGGGGATGCATTGGATGAGGTCCTGATGGTGGGAAAGTGGCCCAGTGTGACACCTGGGCATGGGTGCCTCATGTCCATTCAGTAGTCTGGGAGCTGTATGTGAGGGGTTGGGTGAGGTCCTGGAGGTGGCAGAGGCATGGTACGATGTCTGGGTATTAGTGCTGCAGGTTTGTCTATTTGTCTGGAAGCTATGGATGAGGCATTAGATGTCATCCTAGTGGTGGGGATGGGCCACTGTCACGTCTGGGTATGAGTAAATACACACTAAATGGGCATACATTAACTTGACTTAGGGGTAATTATTAATTCTGAACTTACTTCTGGTAGTCATTGTAACTTTATCATAAACAGAGCGAATAGATTAATTGGCTGCATTAAAAGGAGTTTTACCTCCCGTGATAGGGGTTGCATCCTGCCATTATACAGGACATATGTGAGGCCTCACCTAGACTACTGTTCTCCCCTTTGGAGTCCATACCCAAGGAGAGACACTGGTAGATTGGAGGGAGTCCAGAGGAGACTAACTAAGATGGTCACTAACATAAAGGATAAGAATTACGAGATTAGGCTACAGGAACTGAACAAGTACCCATTGGAATTAAGAAGAAAGAGAGGTGATCTCTTACTAATGCACAAAATACACACTGACACTGAACTACTGTATCAGCTAAATATGATCGACAACAAGTGGGGTCGCATCTTACGTAGCCATTCCCATCAACGTGCACTCACATTCCCTAGACCCAATACAAGAAGAGCTTATTACTCTCAAAGAATCATTCCCTTATGGAATTCTATCACCAATTCTCTATTCAATTACAATACTCAAGCTACATCTAAACAAAATCTCGATTGTTATCTGTTGTAAACCACGGGATCCTATACCAGCTGTGCTGGAGACATACACTTATTGGCACTAGCCTTCTGTATGCCTACCTCTTCCTAGTAAGAAATCCTAGTATGAGTGCTGCATGTTTGTCCAGTGGTCTGGGAGCTGTGTGTGAGGGGTTGCATGAGAGCCTGGAGGTAGTGGTGGTGGGGGGCATGGTGTAATGTCTTTGTATGGGTGCTGCATGTCAATGCAGTGCTCTGGGTGCTGTGAGTGATGTGCTAGATGAGGCCCTGATGGTGGTGGGGTGGGCCAGTGTGATGTCTAAGTATGGGTGCTGCATGTCCATCTGATAGTCTGGGAGTAGTGTGTGAGGGGTTTGATGAGGTCCTTGAGGTGGGATTAGCACAGTGTGATGTCTGGGTATGGGTGCAGCATGTTCATGCAGTGGTCTGGGAGCTGCGAGTGAGGTGCTGGATGAGGTCCTGGTGGTGGGGTGTAGTCTACTGTGATGTCTCAGAATGGGTGTTGCATGTCCACCTGGTGGTCTGGTAGTTGTGGTTGAGGGGTTGGATGTGGTTCTGGAGTTTGGGGGGGCACTGTGTGATGTCTGGGTGAGAGTGCTGCATGTCCATGCAGTGATCTGGGAGCTGTGGGTGAGGAGTTTGATGAGATCTTGGGGGGCATAGTGTGGTGTCTGAGTATGGGTGCTGCAGGTCAGTCCAGTGTGCTGGGAGGTGTGGATCAGGAGTTGGATGAGGTCCATTTGTGTGGGGGAGGATGCAAAGTGTGATGTGTGGATATATGGTGAATGGGTGATGTACAAACTGAATTTGTATTATTGTAAGTGGTGCTGTTGGGGAAGTGTTAGTGATAAGCTGTGCCACAGCAACAAGGCCCTTCCCCTTCGGCACTAAGATGATCAATATATATATAGTCAACTAATACATTTTTATGGCTAGCAAAAAGTAACTATAGCATATCTTTGTACTACAGAAACCTTTTTGTGGCAGGGTTGTGGGATAACAGATGGACCAGACACAGAACTTCAGGTTAACACACCATCACTGTGTGATGTTTATTTAAAACCCAGTGGATAACCTTAAGCAATGGCATATCCCTTCTTCAATACATCAGTTTGTAGCAACAGACTATGTATGTCCTTCCTCTGCACCTAGTCAGCAACTACTGATCTACTGATTTATCTCTGCTGTGGAAATGAACTATCTCCTATGTTGGTCTTGTGTGTTAGGATGATGAGGAGACCAATAAAGAAAACCCCGAAGACAAGCTAAAGACAAAGAACCTCAGTGCACAAGCACTGAAGCAAGGGTTACCGCAAAGGGTATTGGCAATAAAGCCAAGTTTCAAAGAAACACAACATCACACATTACTCCATAATGCAGAGCATCATGGGATGTATATGCAAATCACCATGAACTTTTAGGCTGGTTCAGCTTAAAGCAGGAATGCATGGTGCCAAAGGGCCTCTCAAACAGTCTCTAATTTACATGCATTTTAAATAACACAACAGGGCTTTTCTGATATCTCTACCCCGGTAACTTAATTTTTATAATACAGTTCCCTAGTCATTTTTTACCTTTATTAAAAACATCTACTGCCGTGGTATTTTCAACATTTACAGGTTTCATACACATAAAGCATATACATCAAAGTATTTTATGACATAGTGCTAATGCATACTAAATCCAATGAGGGACACAGTTTGTTGTTTTACAACAGCTCGGAGGTCACCACAATAACCTCCCTGAACGAGGACAGGAGAGGGAAAAGGAAAATTAAAGCGGACCTTATAGCACAGTCAAGAATGGGAAGGGGGGTGCCCATAGGTGGCCAGCCTTATGAACTAGAAATTGTAAAGGACAGATTAGGCTAAGAAATAGAAGGACTGTTACAACAGATTTAAGAAAAGGTTGGTCCTCAATGGTGGAAGGATCTCCCTGTCACACTTTTATTGTTGTTATTTACAAATCCAGACTTTGTAGTGATGCATTTCCAATGCTTTTATTTGTATTTCTAGGCATAACTTCTAAACTTGAAGAGACCACAGAAACTGAAATGTAATGATGTTCCATCGATTTTTCATCATTCATTAAAAGCTCCAAGCAAGAAATGTCTCATAAGTGAGAAATGTGCTCATATGAAGGAACATCTTGAGGTAATGTAATAATCTGTGCAAAATTTTACACATTGAAATTCACTCAGGCCCTGATATTCAAAGATTAGTGCACCAGCAAATACGATTTGCATGTCCACTAATCCTGAAATGTGCTGGCACTTCTGGATGGCCCATATTCAGAAGCCCTGGGAGCACCAGCGCAATCATACTGCACCAAAGTGCTATAATACTGTTGTGCCTATACAAATGAGAGGGTCCCCCGATGCATATCAGCACAGCTGTATCTTCAAAGGTTTGCAGTGGTGGTAAATGGCTCCCAAAGTGGTGCTACTTACCAGCAACAAAAACCATCTCTTACCAGTGCACCCCACCCTCCCAAAGGCAGGGCGGTTGTACTGCAGCCACCTGCCCCCATACCCTGTTCCACAGATATGCACTGATTGCTTATAGACAGAGGTGTAAGTAAGCACTGGTGGTTCAGTGTCCCCTCATCTGCCCTACCCCCTCACATAGTGCCACCCATCACACCCCTCCTTACCAGTGTGACCAGCAATGTCCAGTGATGCCTGACATGGTGACTGGCACAGCTCTCCTCTCACCTTCTTGGCTGGCTGCCATATGAGCTGTAAGTGAGCATGAGTGCAGTATTTATACTGTATGTGCACTCACTGACAGCTCATGCAGTGACTGGTCAAGGAGGTGAGAGATGGGCTGTGCCAGTTGTCTTATTGGGCATTGCTGGACATCACTGGTCACACTGGTAGGAGGAGGTGGTGGGATGGGTGGAGCTATGTCAGTAGGTGGGGTGGGAGGACACTGGACCACCAATGGTTACCTTTACCTCTGTCTAAGGGCAATCAGTGGGATGGGGTGCCACTAGACACCAGGGATATTGTAGCTTACAAGGAATGGGTGTTCGGGGGGGAGTGTCACTAGACACCTGGGATATTGTTACTTACAAGGAATGGATGTTCAGGGTGCAAGGAGTGACACTAGACTCTAGGGAATTCAGCTGCAGGAGGGGCACTAATGGGCTGCTGTGCATTTGCAAATGAGCCCCAAATGGGCATGCAAATTGTCTCTTAGTGCCTTGCATGCCCAATGGTCTCATTTGCATGTTGCAGCTGAATATAGCCCACAGGAGTCTTGATGCTATCTGTTTCAGGAAGCGCTATTACCTGTGGGCTTTATACAGCTCAGGGTCATATTGGGGCAGTGCAGTTTCGCTTAGTGTTGCACCAGCATGGTTCAATATTCAGTCAGATAGCACTGGCCTGCTGTCTGACCAAATATAGCAACTGCTGGGTTGGGCAGTAGTGCAAGTGCAGCACAAATATTTGCATGCCACTGGCACTCCTTTTTCAAATATTGGGGCTCTTGTATTTAAATTTGAAGCTCTTCCACTTGTCCTGTTAGTACATCAGTAACAAACAATATGTGATATGATGGTGGTTTTGTACAGATTATAGGGTGCACTGTGTGTGTCCATGAGCATACCACCTAAACACGCATAATATACACCTGAACCCATGCAAATAAAGGATCCCCCATGCATAAATGGTGCAGTGGTATATTGAAAGATTTCTGATGCACTAAATGGTTGCTGTATTAGAAAAGAAATGACATATTTACAACCTCAAGTAAGTCAAGTAATAATATGTAGTTGCTTTCACAAATAGTAATGTTATCTAGCAAATGCATTTCCAACATGAAGAAATGCATGGCAGTGGATTAACAGACCCATGCTGCATCTTATCTCCACACACACTGCCGTTTCAGTCACTATCCAATACTAGAACAATGATCGATTTGTAATGGTGGAATGCACCACCACCCACAGTAGGAACTGCTATTGTTGTATACTGTGCAATCCGACTATTATCCTCTAAGGGTGGTTTTATTCTTGCATAATGGCTAACATGGCATTTGTGATGGTATCTGGAAACTTTTCTGTACAATGACATCACACTGAATACACAACATACTTGTGCATCATAGTTTGGATTCAATAATGGGTGTCAGTAACATCATACTCCAGGAAAGCTGGTCAGGCTAACTTGAATGGTTTAGGAGCTGCTGAAGCATGTCATTGCTCCAAACTTGGTACTGGCTGCCTCTGTTTACACCACGAGTGACACCTGCAGTAAAAAGTGGGACCTAGCCTCTTGTTGTGGAACACACTATAGTGACGGAACACATCTTGATGTTGGGACTGTGCTGGGGGTCAAACTGAAGCGTAAATACATGTTGGAAAAACAATTCATTGATAGAAGAACAAGACACGTTACTTTTGTTTCATTTTAATTGTCTTTTTCTTGTCTCCTAGATGATAGATCAGATTATGCAAACTAGTGTAGTTGTATCACAGCATGAATCTGATAAAGACAATATAGATGCAGACATTGACAGCTTTCAATATGAGGAGGTGATGGCTGACAACACACTGCCTATGGAGATAGTATATAAGATGTTATTTGTCTGTAATACACTGACAAGACATCATATAAGTAATGTACACTTCAAATGTGTACATGATCAATGCAAGTATAATAAATAATGTTTACTTGTTTGCAAGTACCATGATGTTGCATGCATTGCCCTTCAATAAAAATGTACAGTACTGCTGAAACACAAACTGGCCCCATTTCAGTTGTGAATCAGACAGCAGAATGGCCAGAATATGAATTTATTTATCAGAGTGTCATGCAAAAAGTCAACTTAGACCATTCATATGGCCACTGTTCAACACGTACAGAAATCTCTGGTAAGAGTGTAAATGAACAAAATACTGGAAGCATACCATTATATCAAACTGATGGAACCTCCTCTGAAGAAAGTTCACATGAGATTGATAGTGATGGAAGACTACTGTCCTAAATTTGAAAAATCTGAGGATGACATTTGTGCCAAAAATCTGTTTGATAATGGAAAAATTATGGAAGAGTCTAAATTTGCTGTCTATTGTAGTCAACTAAAACAGTTACTCTGTAAATGCATGATACGTGGATCAGATGTATCTCAACATGAATTCCATTCAAATGGTACAACGATTACAGTAAAAATGTTGTGTTAAAATGGATACACACAGCAAATAACATCAACAAATAGTGCCTGGTAACCTAGAGATGATGGCAGTCATTCTCTTTAGTAGAAACAGATTTTCAGAATTGAAATCATTGGCCAAGTTGTTCAAACTGCAATTCTTCAGTGCAAACATGTACCACAGGATCCAAAATAAGTATTTGTTCCCAGTTATTAACATGTCAAGTTCAAGTTTATTGTTTGATATCACGTCATTACAAAACAGTTTAGGGGAAAAATACAACATAAAAAAACAATTCAAAACATTCATTAATAGTTACAGTCTAGCTCTGTATAATAAACTCTGATATAAAGTTAAAATAGTAATCACAAAGAAAGTGTCAGTATTTTTTCATCATTACACAGCATAATAAATAGGAAGAATTCAGATGGAGAAGGTCCTTAGAAATCCTATAAATTTACATGAGGAAACGAGACTCATCTGGGTTCAGGTCTTGATACCTTCATCCTCATCCGAGTTACTGTAGCCCACTATCTCAATATTCCAAAAGACTATGTCAAAATGAAAGAAGAGACAATTAAGGCAAAAAAGGCATTTCCCTCTTGAATACTTCCAGGTAGTTTACAATATTATGAAGTAATCATAAGAGCTTCCTGGGACTGCTATGCTACCAGTTAGCTACCCAAACAACATTAATAAGTCATTATAGGTTAAGAGTACTCAGGAATTTAGACAGACAATGCAATATGTTTATATCAGTAGCGTTAAACAATACAATAATTATTTGATCCAGAGGAAGACACATGTTAGTTGATATGGGCCTAATCTAAAACACTCTTCTGCTATGATATAAAGAACATAAGAGTACCACATGCTTCAAATCATCACATACTTTCATCCCACATTTACAGAATGCTGAAACTATACCAGGTCTTTCTTGTTTAAAATGTATGTAATTTGCTTTATATAATTCTATTCTAAACCTAATAATAATAGTTCGATCTCGAGGATTTGAAAGATAAGATAAATAAAATTCCAGTCCATGATGTACCTTACTATTTCTATACCACTAATATAACTTCAAACTGCTAATTCTAGACTGATCTGAATTAACTGCCATGTCCCTCCTCTTGATTTTAACTTCTCTAACTATATCCTCTCTAGGTCTAGTATCGATTCCATGTAACAAATAATGTAACCCCATTGGCAGCAGTTGTTTCTTAATAAGCTTAATACTTTGGAAAATAAATCCCTTATGTGCATATCTAATTTGTTCTTCCAAGCACATGCTGGGAAATGGCTCCCCTAGTAAGCAGAAGAGGTCCAATGTAAATATTAGACATCTCTTTCTTAGCAGGGAAGAGAAAGAAAATGTCCCAAGCTCTGCTCTCAGTATTTCAGCAGGAACTGCATTCAAACTGAAAGGATGTAATGTAGTATTTTATTTAAAATAATTTGCAGAAGTCTGATTTTTGAAGAACCTCAGACTTTCACTGCATATAAAATTCCTGATTTTAATTTCATATTTAATACTGTTAGAATGCCTTTAACTGAAGTGTTTCCTAGTTTGTGATTACATTTCTTAAAGGCATTGAAAGCATTTTTCATTTTCATTTCTGTTAGCTCTATAGGCCTGGTTCTTAAAGCTCCCAGAATGGCACAAAGTGCAGCTTGCAACAAAAGATGCACAGGGAGTAATTCTCTAACTCAGCCTGCATCAACCACAGTCTGTGTACACCAGAGGGGGCTTGCAAACATCCTTGCCACACTAAATGGGCTACAGCATGGTACTAGGGGGCATGTGGCAGACGCAAGCTGCCATTTCCCCTAATTTGGGATTCTGTAAACTCTCCCATGGTGCAAAATTCTAAGTACCCTTAGACCAGCCAGGTCTGGTCTTAGGGTACTTAGATTTCCACCCTCTGGGAGGGTTAGTGCACTTGTACTACTCATAGAGCCCTCCCTGGGTGGGAGGGAAAGTGTGCCACTGTTCCCCACCATCCCCAATCTTCTTTTATTAATATTAATCCTGTCACTGGTGGTCAAACAGACTGCCCCAGCCCGACCTCCTTTTATTAAATATAAACATGTCCCTGGTGGTCTAGCAGACCCCCTTTTATTAAACTTAAACACATCCCTGGTGGTCTACCAGACCCCCACAGTCCTGATCCCATTTTATTAAAGTTAAACATGTTCCTGGTGGTCTAGCAAATCTCCTCCCAGCCTTGATCCACCCATATAAACATACATATTATTTTGTGGTGGTGTAGTGATCCCCACCCCCCACCCCAGCAGGCAGTGCCCACCACTCCACTCCACCATCCCAAACCTGAGTCAGTGACTGGCACAGCTATCCACTAACCACCATGGCCAGCTGATGACTGAGCTATCACTGAGTATATACTATATACAGTGCAGGCTCACTGACTGACTGACAGCATAGTGGGCTGTCAGTCACTGAGCATGTACTGTATACAGTACGTGCTCAGTGATAGCTCAGTCTGTGGCTGACTGTGGTGGTCAGCAAAGGGGCTGTGCCAGTCACTGGCTTGGGTTCTGGATGGAGGGAGCAGGGTGGTGGGGAGTGGGTGTCCACTAGATTACCATGGAATGATATCTATTCATATATGGGTTGATTAGGACTGGGACAATCTGCTAGACCACCAAGGATGTGTTCAACTTTAATAAAGGGGGGATTAGGGCTGGGGGTGTCTGCTAGACTACCAGGGATGTGTTTATATTTATTATAAGGGGATCAGGACTTGGGGGGGCTCACTAGACCACCAGGGACATGTTTAAGTTTAATAAAGGGGATCAGGGTGGGGGGGCCGCTAGTCACCATGGATATCCTAGTGTGTCTCACGGCTGTCCTGCAGCTTGTGGCAACCCATCCAGATGTGCTGTCTTTTTGACACATGGCCACAGCTGCTGTAAGCTGCTGGACTTTGCCACTGATACCATACATGATAGAGAATCAGGTGCAGGGCCCCCTGGCACACCAGCGATCAGTGCAAGTTGCCTGTGGCATGACTTACATGAAGTTTTGAGAATAGGGTCCTTAATGTTTTGTCCGTAAAACATTTTCTGAAAATCTCACTCCTAGGTAATCAAAATAAGCAGTTGTTTCAATAAAGGAATTTTCTATACATAATTTAGACTTTTTCATTATTGTGTCTCCAAAGACAACAAGCTTTGTCTCATCTTTGTTTATACATAAAGCATTTTCTGTACATAATTTGACAAAAAGATTCAATTTCCTCTGGAGACCCAGCAGAGAAGTAGGCAGTAATACAATATCATCTGTGTAAGCTAATAAACTGATATGATTGTCAAAAACCTTAGGGGAATGGAAATCAGGATTAGAGAGTTGAGTTATTATTGAGTCTGTGTATATATTAAATAACAAAGGAACCAATATGCATCCTTGTCGAACACCTAAATTTGTTTTGATTTGCCTTGTTAAGTTACCAGTCTGGTTATACTGAACCTGTACCCATGTATGTTGATGTAATCTTATCAATATGTCCAAAAGATAAAGATCTATATCAAGTGACCACAACTTATGCCATTACAATTGACGACTAATATTATCAAAAGCTGCCTTCAGGTTAATAGAGCAGCACTAAAGCATAGATTTCTTAACAATAACATATTTATGTATAAGATGATGTAGGACAAAACGGTGCTGAATAGTAGAGCGGTTCTGTCAGAAAACATTATGAGTTTCTGCTAGAAGATGATTTTGAGACACCCAAGTCTGTACTCTTTGAAGTATAATCCTACAAAACAATTTTTGAGAAGTATCTGGGAGATTAATTGGCCTATACATTCCTGGATCATTTATCTGACTCTTTTTATAAATCAGGAATATTATACTACCCTCTAGAAGTCAGAGAATTCTTGTCCTTGCAAAACTGTATTTACAATTAGCAGTGTCAGCGGCTCAGTAGGTAGCACACTTGCCTCTGAGGCCGGGAGATCAGTGGGATGTGGGTTCAGTTCCCACATCTGGCACTTGGGTTACAATATCCCGATACTGACAGTGTAGTGCAGCATGAGGAGGGTGCTGCACTTCTGAGGTGCCATCTTTCGGATGAGATGTTAAACCAAGGTCCCATCTGCTGGATTGGTGGTAGTTCAAGTGGATGCTAAAGATCCCATGGCACTTATTGAAAAGGAGTAGGGGAAATTTTTATTTAGGAGAAACTATACATTACATTCCAAAGAAACATGACAGATAAAAAAACAGAAACAAGAAATTCCCCAAAAAAGGTCCAAGAAAACTATCCTATTTTATCCTTAAGGAATGGTACCTCTGTCCAACGGAGGGCCCAACAGTCTGAAGGCATATGTTGTTTTTCAAACATACATTGTTTCAAGAGTTCATTCTCTATAATAATAACAGTCTGTTTAGGGTCTTGATATAGTTGCTGTAAAACAAACTTGCATCTTGTTTGCCATAAAACAAACTTTATAAAGGCAAAAATGATACGTAATGTACCCTTATAAATACTCAAGTCCTGGAAAGTAAAGCCACCAAAAATGTCTTCATATGAAATATTATTCCAGTATCCAATGTGCCACCTAGTGGCTATTGTATCCCATGTAGTTTTAACATATGGACATTCACTAAAAAAAATGTACCATTGATTCCCCTCTTGTGTAATACAAGATACCCTTGTGCACATCTCTTCCTCTATTTTTTTATGTTTAGCGTTACCTTTCACAAAAAGACGGCCATGTGCACTTAACCAACAAACATCCCATATTCTTGGTGGAATATAAGGGTCTTTCAAAGATTCCAATACAAGTTTAGTATAACCTGGCTCTATTTGCTTAAAAGAAAGAAATGGTGGATTAATAGACATATGAATTGTAGAATAAAGTGATTTAGTGGTGAATTTAGACAATATATTAAACTGTAACTTCCAGGATTTTAATTTACAAAGAGCAGGCCTGAAAAAAACACAGCTCATCTTAACCCGTGCTTTCAAAACTCCTTGTTCTTCCCAAACATTATAGAGAGGCTTTAGCCATTCACTAGCAAATAAGGACCATATAGCAAGACTTGATTTAGTCAACTCAATGAAATTAACATGGAAAAAATTACAAAAGAAAAAAAGTACTGGATTAATCAAATTTAACCCGCCTTCTGCTACCGATAAATATATTATTTCACATTTAATAGGATTCAAGTGGCTTCCCCATATTATCTGGAATACAAGTCCTAACAGTGTAGTTTCCAAAGATTTAGATAAAGGATAAACAGAACTAAGAAAAATAAATATTGGGAGAAAAAACATTTTAATTACCGCCGCCTTTTTCTTTTTAGTCTGATTCCATTTTTTCCAGACTTCCACCTTTGTTTATGCAAATTCTAATTTCTTTGTCCGATTGTATACCCTATTATTTCCCCATCCAAACCAAATTCCCAAACACTGAAAGGGGTCAGTAGATACCTGAATACCTTTAAAGGACATAGGAGAAATACTGGAGTTATTTAATGGATAAATAATACTTTTTCCAATATTCAAACACGCTCCAGATAATCTAGAAAATTCTTCAATACAATAAAGAGCCTGAATACCTGAAGTGTAATCAGCTACTAGAACACATAAATCATCTGCATAGGCAGCCACCTTAATGTCCATATCACCCCCCCCCAGTGTAGGGATCCCAACAATATGTGAATCCTGCTGGATAAGACGAAGCAGTGGATCCAGACACAAGACATAGAGTAAAGGACTGAGTGGACATCCCTGTCTTATCCCCCTTGATATATCAATATAAGAACCTATATGACCATTAACAAAGGGCATTGCCCTGGCATCATTATACAACAATGAGAGCCAGTTTACAAAACTATCTGGAATCCCATAATGTGTTAATATTAAAGAAATGTAATGGTGTGGTACACGATCAAAGGCTTTTTTCTGATCTAGGGACATGACAAATCCTTGAGTTTGACCATCCTTCCCCTTTCTATAATCTCCTGAAGTAATAATAAATTCGCCGTAATTGAGGGCCCCAAAACAGAACATGTTTGAGTTGATATAATTAGCAATGAGGCTATATTAAGTAGGCGATTATGTAAAATTTTCAATAATATTTTAAAATCAGTATTTAATAAACTCAACAACCTCCAATTACCCAAAATTCTCCTGTCGCCTTTCTTATAAATCAAAATCTGTACTGCTATACAAAAATGCATATCCACCTGCAGGGTACCCAACACTGTATTAAATACAATCAGTAATATAGTCTGTAATATCTCAGTGAATTCTACATAAAATTCAGAAGAAAGACCATCAATGCCTGGGGCTGTGGACGTTTTCAAATGATTAATAACCTCTCCAATCTGAACTTTAGAAATAGGTAAAGTAAGATTCCTTAAAAGATCCTCAGGTATACTGTATCTGAAACCTGAACCGATGACAAACATTAAGTTAATTGTGAAATATCAATTGGAGCCATTCTATACATATCTGAGAAATATTGTGAAACAGCCTGTAATATTGCTGACCTATTGGACACACAAGTCCCATCTCATAACCTAACAGAATCCAGAAGTCTATCAGAGGCCCTGTGTGAGCAGGCTCTAAAGGCCTCACCAAACCCAGTTTTCCCTGGGGAGCAAATCCCATGCTCATCTAGCATAGCTGCAGCTCTTGAATATTGTAAGGACAACATCTCTTTTTTTAAATTAAGGATCTACGGTGTCAACCCAATATGCTGAATATTAATAACAGAATAGAGTTTATTAAGTTGGAACTGGAGTTTAAGATAATCTTTATACTGACTCAAAACAAAATGGTTATATTAAATGCACGCTGAAAATAGAAAATAGAGTTAAAAATCTACGTTTCGACCTTAGGTCTTCTTCAGGAAATATCTAAAAGAGAAAAAAAACAAGTTGTTTTTTTTTTTTCTTTTTTTTTCTTTTAGATATTTCTGAAGAAGACCTAAGGTCGAAACGTAGATTTTTAACTCTATTTTCTATTTTCAGCGTGCATTTAATATAACCATTTTGTTTTGCTTTTAGACCACATGCTGACGCAGTGCCTTGTCTTTGTTTTTATACTGACTCAACCTACTTTTGGAAGAATGTGTCTGAAACACTATTTTTAAACCTCTTTTTGTTTCCTCCCACCATGTACTAAGGTTACCCACTAAACATGCAACAGACATTCGTGCCTTAAGATATTCAATAATCTTATGTTTTATTCTCTGTTCCTTTAAAAGTGTAATGTTTAGTTTCCAATATCCTTTACTGTATCTTGGCCCAATGTCACCTCTCAGTACAATCAGAAGGGCTGCATGGTCAGAAGTCTCTAAAGGAATGATATCTGCCCTTGAGATACTAATATTCTTTTTTGTAAATATAAAGTCGGTTCTAGTAGAAAGTGCACCTCTATGATAAGTATGACCCCCTGCTGTATGAACACATCAAAAGGAATCTTGTAGGCTACTCTGGTTAATAAGCGAAGTAAGATAGTTGGAATCACAGTACATTTTAGTTGCATTCGCTCCCCTATGCAGCACACAGTTAAAATCCCCCCCCATATCACTATTTTTGTCGTGTATAAATAAGGACTGACTTTTTGATATAAATCAATATGTTCCCTTTTTGTGAGGGGGCATAGATGTGAATCACTCTCCACCCAAATCCCTTAAAGGTAAAATCTAAGAGAAGAGCTCTACCCTCTGACATATCAACAAGACGTGACACCCTAAACCCATCCCCTTTAAACAATATCACCACTCCCTCACAAACCCCTGTGCCAAATGAAAAAAAGAGGGTCCCCAACACCACAATTGTCGTGCTGAATGAACTAAAGAAAGAGTATTTAACCTAGTATCCTGTAATAAGCAAATGTCACAATGTAGGTACTTTAACACAGATAGTGTGATCAACCTACGTTTGAGATTCTGAATACTATTCATATTAATAGACGCTACCCCTAAACAGGGAAAGGCCATAGGCGCAATATGCAGGATATTTTAAGGAGGTTTCCTTAATCTAGAACTCCTACAAATTCTAGTATGAATCCTAGGAGTCTGGTCCTCATCAGCTCCCTCTTCAATTCGTTCCCCATCAGATTCAGAGGAGAAAGGAGCAAAGGAAGAAGCCTCCGAGTCTCCTCCTTGTTCAGAATCTACCGTAGAGGGCCTAAGAACAGCAATTTTATTTGAGAAAATAATACCTTCATCCCCTGGGACGCTTGCTTTAGCAGCTTTAGACTCAGGCCGCGTTTGCTTCATACCCCTCTTTTTTGCATTACTCTTGACCATGGGGGGGGAGGAGGTATTTGGATTTCCATGTTCTTGGTCACTAAAGGCAATCCAGAAACTGCAGGAGAAAGTACAGTATCAGTACTCTGAGGAGGTACTATGGGGGTAGAAACTGCTTCTATAATCACATTGTGGGCTTCAGCATTAGAAGGGCCCGCAGGGGGCGGAGGTGGAGGTGGAGCGTTTGTATGCTCCGGAGGGGCCTGACTAGTTTTCTGTTTTTGTTTCTGTATTTCTTTTTTCTGGGCTTCTTGTAAAATAAAATCCTGACTAACACGATCATTTTCTATTGTGGGTAGCCCAAGGGCTGGCTCTAAAAGCATGCCCAACATCCTCACATAAATTACAACGTAAATCCTCAGTGCAATCCAAGCTATGGTGGCCAAAAGCTAAACACAGATTACATTTAATTCTGTCGCATGCTGAACCCAAATGAGTATATGCCTCGCACCTAAAGCAAGTTCTTGGCTGACCAGGGGAAAAACAATGGCCTCTATCATTACCTAAAAATAAACTATTAGGAAGATGTACTGGATCTAATGTATTGTGCCTTAAACGAACCTGTATAACCCACCCCCCATTTCAAAGACATTCCTCATCAAAAATAGGTCTAGGATTCTCCAGCACATCACAGCGTTTCTGCAACTAGTAAACAATGTCATAAATAAAGACAGCTTCATTACGAAATAAAACAGTGACATTTTTTATAGATGGCTTTGTTAGTGGTATTGCCTTGAAAGGCAACCATAGTTCAGTATACTTGAAAGCATCATATTTGGTCCAGAATCTGTCAAGACCCTGTGGGGAAGTAAAACTTATATCATAAAGGACAGACCCAGAAACCTGTATCAAAGCATGTATTTCTGTTTAAAAAAACCCCAAAAGATCCCTTCAATAAATCATGACCAATATATAAGTGATCAGGAGCTACTTCCAGGCCCCCAAGGTATTCCAGACAAACTGCATTGCATCTTTGCGGGGGAGGGGGATCCTGTAAATGGGTCCTTCCTCTGAAAAGACTCTCAAGCAGTTTTTGCCCACTCTTGAAAATTAGGAGCAGTTCTAGGAGCTTCCTGTCCCTCAGCCCAATGAATCGATGTTACACCGTCATCTTCTGAAATTGAGGACTCTATAACTTTTTGGGGGCTTAAACCAGACTGGGAAATGCTTTCCTGAGTAGAACTATATTGTTGTGCTAATCCCTGGTCAACAGTTGTAACATTATCAGGTACAGACCCAACTGTACTAGGAGAAGAAGAGTCCCCTGGATTTGGGCTATGGGCTGGATCCAGGATCCAAATTCCTGCAGTGCCCCGTTTCCAACCTGCAGCAAGCAGGGAGCACTCCAAAGATGACAGGGAGGATCCCTGAACAGGCTGTGCTGTCAAATCAGCCTCTCTGCCTTTCCGTAACCCCAGTGAGGAAACAATTACAACAGATGATTGTTCAGGAAAACTGTTAGGTGTACTTACAGAAGGTGTAGTTTGAGAAAACAAGTCAGAATTCATTGCTCCTGTCAAGGGATTTTGCTGCTGCGACTGAGAAGCATTCACCAGAGGTGACTCAGGTGTCTGGAATGAAGGTAGAGTGATGACCTCATTTGGGCGAGGCAGCCCATCCTGAACAGAGCTTTTCACAGCAGTCTCTTGCTGTAAGATTAGCTTTGCTGCTTCTTGCATAAACTCAACAGAACCATCCAGATCCTGCTCGGTAGCAGTGTCAGGTATCGTAGTTTTTATTATTGCACTTTTAGTAGTAGCACAATACAATTCCTTGTTTTTCTCCAGGATATTATTTAACCGACTTTCATCAGAATCAGAAAGTCTGTGACATCCTTGTTCTTGGATCTGAGAGGTGACAAATTGTTTCATACTCACTGCATTTGATACATCCAAATTATCTAGTGTGGTCTCCTGAGCTGGACCTGTGGGCTGGGAGACCTTCTCACCCACAGGTACATGAGCAGAATGATCCTCCAGTACACCTTCCTCCATAGCAGCGGCTCCCCCTACTGACAAAGAGTAGGGGAATTTCCCTGGTGTCCTGGCCAAATTTCTCCCATTCACTAAGAATTCCACCAACAGCTTAATCTGGTTCAATTTCAGTTGCTTACCATCTGTAACCCCCCTCTCCCTGGTCACCCCTGAAAAAGGGACTTCTAGGCCGAGTGGGCTTACTGGGTCAACAAAATTCAATAAATAAATAATATTTAAAAAAATAGAAATACGCCATTCAGTAAAAGATTTATAAATATCAACCAAAATCTTATCTTGGCCAGGTGCGTTATTACTTCTCATTTGATTCAAAGCTAAGATTATATACTCAATTGTACAGAACAGTTGTCTGAGAGAAAAGGAGGTTAATATTATTTCTTGCAGGATCCAATAAATTGATTGCCTCTGTTCTTCAATCATTAAAAATGACAAAGATTCAAAATGTTTTTCCAAAGTTTGCGGTGATATATTGGCGTAAATTCTGGTAGAATACTGTTCATAGCCAAAACTTACTAATGTCCAAAATGCTTTATTATACAATGGGGTAAATCAAAATCCCCAATCCCTGCACTCTGATTGGTTGGCTGACACCTTCACCACCATGATAAATCCTCCAGTATACCTACTGGAAAAGGTGCCTGCCAATCTTCGGTTCATGTCCCAAGACAATATCAATGTGAGCAATACACATGAAACAGCCACCACCATTTTTTCTTGCCACTCACGAACCATGCTGCAGGAAATTCAAAAATGACTACGTCTTTTGAAATTCTAGATTTAAACAATCTAGTAATAATATTTAATAATGAAAATGAACTTTCCAGGACTTCCGGTGACGTCACCAAGCTGAATGGCTGCATAGGGGAGAAGCTCTAGCATACCCCACCAGTTAAATCTCCCAAAGCCGACTTAGCAGAACTTAAAAACTATAGATACTGTAAAATATAATGACTGGGAGTAAAAACCAGGTGAAATCGTGCTCTGGAAGACACCGAGACAGTGTGGATGCATCCAGATCCAAAAAGAGGCCTATTCACAATTGCAGTGCCTCTCCTGCAAGCAGTATAGCCGGGGATCAGGACCCGGACATGGACAGGGAAAGCGAAAGATTATCCCGATCGTGCTATGAGACGCTCTTGTCAGAAATTAAAGCGTTTTGTGCTGAAAATAAGAGAGAATTTTCTGCATTGCAAAACAGGCTTACCGAGGTAGAGGAGAGGCTGGATCATGCAGAGGAGGCATCAGGGGAGATGTCGGAGGAAACCCAATGCCTACACCAAGCGGTCGATTTTTTAGTCGACCAACACGATTTATTACAAGATAAGATAGTGGATCTAGAGGCAAGGTCCCACAGGGACAACCTTCAGATATTTGGTCTCCCGGAGGATTCCAAAACTGGCAGAATGGAGGACTTTTTGTCGGACCTACTGAAGGACGTTTTAAACCTCCCCCCTACCTTCCAATTTAAAATCGAAAGAGCGTACAGAGCCCTGCCCTGAAAACCAACAGATCAAGCAGCTAGACCTCGCTCAATTATCTTAAAACTATCCAGCTTCAGAGACAAAGAATTGATTCTAAAAATGGCGTGGTCAAAAAAAAACATCACCTATAACTCTGCTAGGCTGCTGTCTGATAACGATCACCACACAGAAATTATGAAGAAAAGAATAGCCTACGCACCAATCCTAAGAACCTTAAAGGAGAAAGGAATCCGATTTCAAACACCTTACCCTGCTAAGTGCCGAGTTTTCTGGGAGTCTGGGACTGAATTGTATTCGTGTCCTGAGGAGGTAACTCTGGAACTAAAGAAGAGAGGTTGGTGTTCTCAGTCGTCTGGTCCGGTGCAACAGGAAAGACATCCCCCTCACTCGCGCTGGCAGAGCTCTATGAACATGCAAAGAGGCTTGGGGAAACGTGGAGGATTTTGATCCATACAACAAGTTAGAGAGTTCATTAGAAATAAGCAAACTCCATCTAAAGAAACAGATATGGACACTCAGGACTTGAATACCTGAACGGCTTTAATGACTGCCTTTCCCAGAGCTTAAGGCATTTTTTTCTTTTTACTCTGAGAGGAAAGCGGTACCAATAGGGTAGATGGAAGATAAGCACTGTTTTTTCCGGTCATTTCTCTTTGGTTCTCTCATCTGTTTCAAGACCAAGGACATACTCCGATCATATACTTAGTTATAGCCTATGTTGCTAGTTTTAAAACAGTTCAATGGATATGGATTTGATCTATGTAGTAATGATACACAAGTTTTAATTCCTACAGCACACTCAGTTTACTTATTCAGAGGTGGGCTATGCTAGTAACACGCTCAACATTCATACTCCCCTTTTTGCAGCGATACCAGCTGCTCCTTTTTTTGGCCACTATCTAGGGGAAACCATAGGGCTCTGGCCTGAGGGTTGCCCTATTGCTGGTTGACGTTCCTGTTATTCTGCCCCGAGGCTATGAGGGGTCGGGGAGGCCTGACCAAGATGGAGGTCACAATCCCTCCCCCGGGACCCTGCCCTGCTTCTGGGTCAGGGTTCCCTTTCTCCAGAGAGGTAGTTTCTACGCTCTCATGTTTTGGAAGTGCTATTGTAAATAGGTTCAAAAGGGTCTATTGTGTTAAAGTTAATTATTATTTTAGTTTTGGAAATGTGCACATGAGGTCTATCAGGCTTACGTGTAGTTGTCTATGGTTCATATACTTACTACAGAAGATGAAATCTCCACATGCGGTCCTCTTGGATCCTAATAGTTTAGAAGGGGACAAATTCTTGACATTTTTGGAATGGGTTTGGGCCCTTCTTACAGCCCCTTTTTGTCTAGGCCCATTCAGCTATAAGTATTGTACCATTACATTATGAGTAAAACCTCTACAGTCAGGGTATGCTCACATAATGTCAATGGTTTAAACAATCCCATAAAGAGATACAGGGTGATTTCCTCTCTTAAAAAATTGAAGCCCACTTTCCTTCTGCTGCAGGAGATGCATTTACGTAAACTCGAACATCAAAAACTTGCCAAATTTGGTTTCTCCACTATAGTGGCCTCCGTATATGGGAGGGGGAAAAGAAGAGGAGCTGCGGTCTTGGTCCCTAAAGCTGTTCCCTTTTGTCTTATAAATTCTTACTCAGACCCAGAAGGAAGACTTGCAATTGCTGTGGGTCGATTGGAGGAACAGGACATCACCTTAGTCTCTCTCTATATACCTCCAGGGGAGGGACCAGAAGTAAGAAAAATGCTGCTTCAAAGGGTCATGGAGAGGTCTAGAGGAGTATTGGTAATGGGTGGGGATCATAATTTAGTCATTTCTTATCTGGACTCTTCTAGCAGGAAACTGTTTAAGAAATCCCCTGCACACCGAGCAATGCAGACTTATATTTCTGAAGCTCACTGGGTAGACCTCTGGTGAACTCTCCACCCCAAAAGAAGAGAATATACACATTACTCTGCTCCCCATAAAGTGTACACTCATACAGATTATTTTCATGTGTCTAAAGAACATCTATACAAAATGCAAATCTGTACACAAACTCCGACAGTATTATCGGATCACTCAATCCTTACATTAAATATGACCTGGGAGAGAGAAAAAGTTAATACTTTATGGAGGTTTAATAATCATTTGCTGAATTTAAAGGATTTCAGGGAAATGTGACAGCAACAAATTAAACAAATCTTTGATGATAACAAAAGACAGGGAACAAAAACAGGAGTATTATGGAATACTCTCAAAGTAGTCCTAAGGGGTGAGATAATTAAATATGCTGCCCATTACAAAAAGATGCAACAGCAACGACTAGATAACCTGCAGCAGCAGTTACATAGTTTACAGACCTTGCATGTCTCTGGGGATGAGGGGGCTTACCCCCTCTTGCAGGCCACCAGAGGACAGATTCAAGCAATCTTAGATATCCGTACCAAGCAAGCTCTACAACTTATCAAGCAAAAATACTATGAAGGGGGCCCAAGAGCCACCCGTCTGTTAGCTCATAGACTCAGACAACATAAATCCAGATCTAACATTACCAAAATAAGAGATCTGGATTCTAGGAGGGTAGTTACTCACCCCAAGGAGATTGAACAGGCTTTTCAGAAGTATTACAGCGGCCTATATGGTACAGAGGGTGGGGGGGAGCCTCTAGGGGTGGAGGCCGTCTTGAAGGACCTTAACCTTCTGAAGATTTCACAGGAACAACTACAATTTCTGGAAAATCCAATCTCCCCAATAGAACTAGATCAAGTAATAGCGGCTCTTAAAACAAATAAAAGTCCTGGACCAGATGGTTATACCGGTGATTTTTATAAGGCCTTCGGGGGAAGACCTGTCCCCTACGCTCTTGGAGGCTTGTAGGAGTGTACAAAAGGGGGAGCCAACCCCTGATTCATGGCGATATGCTTATATATCCAGCATACCAAAGCCAGATAAAGATGTCACATCTTGTTCCTCGTACAGGCCTATTTCGTTCCTAAATATTGATTATAAAATCTTTGCTTCTATAATTTCCAAAAGATTTGAAACTTTTCTCCCAGAAATAATAGACTTAGACCAAACAGGGTTCATTCCCGGACGCCAAACACAGGACAATATAAATAAAACCTTGCATCTTCTGCACAGGGTGAGGTGTGGGAGGTCACCATTCCTGCTGCTCTCTATGGACGCAGAGAAGGCGTTCGACCGTGTCGAATGGCCTTTTTCGTGGGCAGTACTTGAAAGAATGGGAATACCCCTGTCGGTCATCAAATTAATAAAATCAATGTATGCAGACCCCAAAGCTTATGTCCAGATAAATGGCTCTTTCTCAAGCCCCATCTCACTGTCCTGAGGCACCAGGCAGGGATGCCACCTCTCCCCGCTGTTATTCGCAATATACTTGGAGCCTCTCGCTCAGGCCTTGAGACAAGAGGTGGGGTTGACTGGGGTAGAGGTCACTTCATTATCCTACAAATTGGCATTATATGCTGATGATCTCCTCATATATAGGACGGACTCAGAGAACTCTCCCCCCCCCCGGATAAGCTAAAGGGATTAGGGGCTGTATCTGGTTATAAAATCAATGAAGCCAAGACTGAAGTTTTGGCCTGGAACTTCACCCCGCGGGCAGAGCTGAAGCAAACTTATAGTTTTCAATGGGATTTGAAAAGCATTAAATACCTTGGGGTAAATATTGGTCTCTCTTCTGAGGACCTGTTTACCTTGAATTATTCCCCCTTCTTGATTAAGACATTTGCAGACCTGGACAAGTGGAGAGTTCTCCCTTTGTCCCTGCACCAATGAATAGAGGCTATTAGGATGGTGATTCTCCCCTACTTTCTATACTTGGCCCAGACCCTCCCAATGCAGATGCCAGATGCCTTTTTTAGAACACTACAGAAGAAAATCTCAACTTTTATCTGGGCGAACCAAAAACCGAGGATTAGCCTCTCTGTGTTGCAACTTCCCAAGCAGAAGGGGGGGTATGTCACTGCCTAATTTCAGATTATATCACCAAGCTTCCCAATTAAGAATACCTCTATACTAGATGGATAACAGTTATGTAGCCAAATGGAAATTGGTGGAGGGACAGGAGAGTGAGCTTGGTGACTTGTGTCGTACCTTGCTTTCCTTTCCCCCTGTCATTAAATTGCAGAATACTCCCAATGACTACACTCAATCTACACTGAAGTGTTGGCTGGGGGTACTGGCATCTCGGGAATTTAAGCCCTGGAGGTCTGCCCTGTTCTCTCTGCTGTATTTGGATGCTTTTCTCCCTGGCAAACTTGACCTGGAATATCTCAGGTGGCAGGGGAAAGGGTTACATTTGGTTTATCATTTTATGCCTTGGGGCACAATATTATCCCTAACAGACCTGACCCAAAAGTATGATATCTCCTATCAGGAGAGATTTAGGTACTTTCAGACTAGGAATTACCTCCGTTCTCTGGGTGGAATGCAGTGGGGAGAGGTCCCTCCTCCTGGCCTGTTGCTGATTTTTTTGGCAGCCATAGAGGGGAAATCAATCCCACCTCATATAATTTCGGTCCTTTACAAAGCTCTTCATTCGCTCCAGGGTATGCTCCCGGATAAAATTAGAATTACCTGGGAAAAAGACTTAGAGGTTGAATTAACGTTATCATTATGGGAGAGACATATAAAGACGATGTATATGGGTATCAGTTCTGGCTGCTGGAAGGAATTTGCCTGGAAACTGTCAGTTAGATACTTCAGGGCTCCAGTAATAGTCCAGAAGTATAGTATTGGTGCTGGGTCAGAATGTTGGAGGCAATGTGGTTTTTCCCCACCCACCCTGGGTCACATCTTCTGGTCCTGTAAGGCCCTTCACCCGTTTTTTGCTCAACTCTCCGGAGCACTCCAACAAATATCCCCTAATTGAGTGTTGGACCCCCTTTTCTTTTTATTTGGGGAAAATCTCTTGGAACATATGGAGGCCCTGTATTGGAAATTTCTTAACATATCTCTGCTTGCAGCAAAAAAAACTATCACGAAGAAATGGAACTCCCCCCTGCCTCCTACTCTAGATCTTTGGCACCAAATAATGATAGATATCTATAAAATGGAGAGGCTTACTGCCATACTTAATAAATCTCAAAATGTCTTTGAAACTAGGTGGAGGAAATGGATACTGTATATTACACCCATCCGGGCAGATTTTGTGCCGTGAGCCACTGCTTTTGTCCCTCTGTCTCTCTAATTTTCTCTGCTCTAAACTTTTTAAAGGAGAGTCATCTGGAATTGTATGAAATCTGTATCTCATTTCTAAAGACAACAAATGAAATTGGACCGGCTTCTGAATTGTTGTGCACTTAAATGTTCTAAATTCCATGTATTTATTTTAAATTTATGTTGTTATGTACAACTGGCAAGTTTGTTTTTTGTTATAAAATGAATATAATAAAGAATGATAGTTCAAAAAAAGGAAATGAACTTTCCGATGCAGAGCTATCAACAAACATAATTGAATTACCTGTTTCATCACTTCCAGCTACTCCAAATATCGACACTGCCAGGGCCTCTCAAAATGCCAGCACTCTCAGTACAGTTGAGCTGCAAATCATCGCTGAATCTGCGGGTCTTCCCCAACTACAACCACTACCTGCAATGGCTCCATGACAGCAGTCAACATCTGGTAAAAAGAAACAAAAACGCCACACAAACAAATATCAGAAAAAGTATTAGAAAGCTTGAAATTGCCAGAAACGAAAGTGAGTACTATAAAGCAAACAAAATGGTCCATAAATGTACTGAATGACTGGTTAACTGAAAATGACATCCAGACAGACCTAAAGACAGTGCCATTGCAAGACCTAAACGATATACTCAGACACTTCTACAGTGGTGTCAGAAACTCCACAGGGGAAGAGTATTGTCTAACTAGCTATGTTGGTCTCAGATCAGGAATGAATGATTCATGAATGACCCACCAAACAGCAGAGCAATAAACATCACGAGTGACTCAATCTTCAACTCTGCAAATAATGTTTTTAAAGGGGTTGTAAAACCCTATAGAAAAGCTAGAAAAGATCAGACAACACATCACCAGCCACTCTCCCAAACAAAACTCTTGCAACTCAGAAATTCAGAGGATCTCTCCCCAAAAACAGCAGCAAGGCTCCTAAATAAGGTGTGGCTAGACATACAGCTGCACCTTGCCCAAAGGGGCAATGAAGGCATAAGAGGTTTTACCATAAATTTCTTCACAGTGGAAATAGCCCCAAATGGACTCACTTAACTAAATCATATAATGAACAAACAAAAAAACACAAAGATTTTCAAGATCAGACTTGCCAACAACAAAGGGGTTTTATGTTCGAGAGGCCTAGTGACCCCCTTTGCCCTGTTGCCAGCTATCTAACATATTTACAAAAACTTCCAGAAAACCCACCTTCCCTCTTTTGTCACCTGACAAAACTATCCCAAGAGCAACTAAATGAGTCCAACTTCTGGTACCCCCGGGAGCCTTTGGGAGTGAACTATTTATCAAAAATGTTTCCCAGACTGTGCAAAGCAGCAGGCTTATCAAACCATTATACAAATCACTGCCTTTGTGCCATGGCAGGTACCTTGTTAAAAGATGCTGGCCTAGACTCCTGAAAAATTATTCAAATAACTGGGCACAAAACAGAGGCATCACTGAAAAGTTACTGGTGCCCAACTTCCAGTGTCATGTGCTCTCCAATGTATCACCTCCACAAACCATATAAAAACTACAAACAGGTATCTGCCTCTATCTCCAAAATCAAACAAAGGGACAGAGGACACTGCAGACCAGGACACTGCGGCACAAGAGCTAGCACAACAAAACTCACCCAAAACAGGGACCAAAACAAATAAAGCAAAAAGGAAATTCAAAACACTTCTGATGATAGGAGACTCCATGATTCAGGGAGTTGATACCAACCTCCAGCCAGGGGTAATGGTCAGATGTCTCCCAGGTACATCAGCGTGGAAAGACACTGACCGCATTGCTAAATTGTGCAGGAAGCAGGAGAAAACACTGATGTCCTGGTACACATAGGGACTAATGATCATGCCAGCTGGTCAGTTGCTGAGACCAAGGAACAACTGACCAGGCTGGGAGATACACTGTCATCCATTTCATCTGGCATCTCCTTCTCTGACATCCTGCCAGTTTGGGAGGGGGAGGCAGATGTATGGAAGGTCAGAGAAGGGGAGCTATGGGAGCTAAACATGTGGATTAAGGGCTGATGCCAGGAAAAAGGGCACAAATTTGTAAGTAATTGGCAACTGTTTTGGGAACAAAAGTTCTTTAAATTCAGTGGACTGCATCTGACTAAGGAGGGAGTCAGTGCATTGAGGCAGAAGTTTGATGTCTTTGCAGAATATTTAAACTAGCAAATGGGGAGAGGGGTGCAGCACCCGATACATTAAATAGGAAGAACATCCTTCCCCCCCCTCAACTAGTGATCAAACAGGAGTCCAGCATGTTTAAAGTTCATTTGCATCACCAGGTAAGGAAAAAGGTCTGGCTCCCCATATGACATGCAGGGGAAACACCCGACCTCGTCCAACAACTAACACATCGAAATCTGGCCAATGAAAAATCACATACACAAATGCCTGCAGTCTGGAAAACAAGTTCCCAGACTTGCAGGCAACAATGACAGAGGCTAAACTGGACATAGTAGCCATTAACGAGACATGGTTCACCAGTAACCACACTTGGGAGACTTCAATACCTGGCTATGTACTGTTCAGAAGAGACTGAGGTGCAAAAAGGGGGTGGACCCTTTATGTCAATGAAGATATCAAAAGCTACAGAAATTTAGAATACACATAAGGAGCCAGAAGAACTGTGGGTCACCCTGGAAACAGGAAATGGGACAGCCATACGAACTGGGGTTGTCTACAGGCCTCCAGACCAGTGGGAGGACATAGACACATTACTGTTAGAAGATATACAAAACATGACAGCTAAAGGGGAGGTTCTGATAATGGGAGACTTCAACATGCCAGATACAGATTGGTCAATACTAGCAGGAACATCCACCAGAACTAGGCACATGGTGGATTCCCTGCAGGGGGAGGGTCTCAGACAACTGGTACAACAACCCACAAGTGACAGGGCTATCCTAGATCTAGTACTGACTAACAGGGAAAGGATCACAGATCTCCAGGTAGACGGTCACCTGGGTGCCAGTGACCATCACATGGTATGGTTCAGCTTGGTCACTAGAAGTAAATCATCCCATTCCAAGGCAAACATATGGGTCTTCAGAGGAACAGACTTTGATAAGATGGCTAACAGAGTTAAGCTAGCCCTGGCAAGAAGAAATACAGGTGAGGGGGTACAGGCAAAGTGGGCAAGCATTAAGGATGCAATATTTGAAGCAGCATCCCATTGTGTTAGAGAGAAAAGCAAGAGCAAAAGAAGGCGGAAACCACTTTGGTTCTCAAAAATAGTAGCAGAAAAGGTCAAGGCCAAAAGGCTGGCCTTCAGGAAATATAAGGGAACACAGCAGGATGAAGATAGGGAGGCATACTAAATTTCCCTAAGGGAAGTAGGGAAGGCAGTAAGGCAGGCAACGGCCCAAACCGAGGAAACACTAGCATGAACAGTAAACAAAGGGGACAGGACTTTCTACAGATACATTAGTGAAAGGAGAAAGTCTAGAGGGGGTATTGCTAAAATCAAAGGGAATAAGGGGGAGTGTGTGGAGGAGAACCAAGGAAAAGCATTTATCCTAAAGAGATACTTCTGCTCAGTATTTACTGAAGAGAAGGTAGGGCAGGGCCCACACTTCAGCACCATGGATACATGGGGGAGGGAGGTGTGCACTAGTCCCTTCACAAAAGAAAGGGTCCTACAAGAGCTCACTAAACTCAGGGTGGACAAGGCAATGGGACATGATAGCATACATCACAGGGTACTAAAGGAGCTAAGGGTGGAACTAGCAGAGCCGTTATCAGAACTATTTAGTGAGTCTCTGAGCACAGGAGAGGCCCCAGAAGACTGGAGAATGGCTCATGTGATCCCACTCCACATGAGTGGTAGCAGGGAGGAGGCAGGGAACTACATACCAGTCAGTCTTACCTCAGTAGTGGGCAAGATTATAGAGGCACTCCATAAGGAAAGGATAGTGCAACACCTGGAATCCATTGGAGCACAGGATCCAAGACAGCATGAGTTTACAACATGAAGGCCCTGTCAAACTAATCTCATAGATTTCTTTGACTGGGTAACCAGAGTGGTGGACCAAGGGGGTGCAGTTGATGTCACCTACCTTAACTTTAGGAAAGCTTTCAATACTGTTCCACATAGAAGATTGATTAATAAGCTGGGTAGGCTTGGGGTGGGTCAGAAGTTGGTCAACTGGGTGGCAAACTGGTTGGCGGGCAGAAAACAGAGAGTGGTGGTAAATGGTATACAGTCAGAAGAGATGCAAGTCACAAGTGGGGTACTCAGGGATCATGTTCTGGGGCCAGTCCTCTTCAATATCTTCATCAGTGACATTGCAGATGGACTGGAAGGTAAGGTTTGTCTGTTTGCAGATGACATCAAGATCTGCAACAGAGTAGATGATCCAGATGGGGTGGGTAGAATAAGAAGAGATCTAGATAAACTGGCAAAATGATCGGAAGAGTGGCAATTGGGGTTTAACACAAAGAAGTACAAGATCAAGCACATAGGGAAGAGAAACCCTGAAGCCACCTATAGGCTGGGAGGGGAGTTGCTGGCAATCACAAGGGAAAAAAAGAGACTTTGGCATCATCATCACAGATGATCTGAAATCATTCAAGCAGACCACTAAAGCAATAGGTAAGGCTAGAGGGATGTTGGGGTGTTTTAGTAGGGGTATCACAAGTTGAAAGAGGGAGGTAATAATCTCTCTTTACAAGACACTGGTTAGGCCCCATCTGGAGTACTGCATGCAGTATTCGAGGCTGCACCTGCACAAGGACATTAACAAAATGGAAGCAGTCCAGAGAAGGGAAACCAAAATGGTGCAGGGACTGCATCAGAAAACATATGAAGACAGATTAACCGAGCTCAATATATATACCTTAGAGCAAAGGAGGGAGAGAGAGGTGATATGATCAAACCATTCAGGCATCTTAAGGGCATTAACAAGGTGAAAGAGTCTATATTTTTCAATACAAGAAAATAGCAGGACAAGAGGACACAGCATGAGATTAGAGTGAGGCCAATTAAGGTGTAATGTGAGGAAGTTATTTTTCACAGAAAGGGTGGTGGATTCATGGAATGGCCTACCTCAGGAAGCAGTGGATATGAATACAGTGCAGGGCTTCAAACAGGCATGGGATAGGTATAAAGGAGCAATACAGATGAGTATGAATAGATAGGCCATTAACAGAGTAAAGGCATATGGCACATCCATAAGGTAGAAAAAAATGGGCAGACTGGATGAGCCTTGCGGTCCTTATCTGCCGTCAACTTCTATGTTTCTATCATGAAATATGGGGATCCATAATCTCAGGACAAGAACCTCAAGCAATTAGCAGCACTGCCATGATCCAAAGCAACCATCCCAAAACACCAAAGCAGTATTTTATCCCCAAATACCAGACTCGTCCTTCTACAAGTAAAGTATTTTTTGTGATACAAGAAAATGATGAAGACAGCAGCACTGAAGACTACAACTCTCCACCCGCAAAACAAGCTGCACTCCTTCAAACAAACCCACTGCTCTGCACCCAAACTACATACAGTACTCTGCAACCACCACAGAAATAACACTCGGGTGGGATATTCAGAAATGTGCCAGGCAAGGGCACAAGTCTGGCTGTAGTGCAACTGGAATGCACCAGGGCATGGCCCAGGTGATATTTAATGGTGCTGCACCATGGCTCAGCACCATTGAATATGGCACTGGGGCTGCCCGCACTGTGCAGGGTGCAGTGGCACTGCACCAGGGCAAATGGCAAGTGAGGAGCAGGGCTGGTGCGCTAGGTGCATCAACCATGATATTCAGCACTGGGCATGCAGATGAGGCCATTATGCATACAAGGTGCAAATTGGGCCATTTGCATGTCATTATGGCCCCATTTGCATGCAGATGCACAGATCCCTGGCAACTTGCACTTGGCGCCCAGCCAAGCTGCAGCCACTGGGGACCAACGCCCCCTGCCCCTTGGAGGGCAACACACCCCAACGCCTGATCATGGGCTTAAGTAAAGATTAAATGCCCTGGTGGTCCAGTGGACCCTACCCCATTGCCCGATTGTAGGCATATAATTAATAAAACCCTGGTGGTCCATGGACCTGCTCCCCTGCCTGATCGTGGGCTGTAGTTCAGATCACATTCCCTGGTGGTCCAGTGGACCCAATCCTCAGCCCGATCGTGGGCTTTAGTTGTAACTAGAATCCCTGGTGGCCAGCAGGTCCCCCCTCACCCTCCCATTCAGACCCACCACCCCTCCCCGTCAGTGGCAGTTGGCAGCTCCCCACCCCATAAGCCATCCGCCAACTGACAGCATACAGTATGGTTGTATGCCGATTGGTTCTTGCGTGGACTAATGGTGGTAGACTATACTGCATTATAGTCCCAAAATGTGAATGAACCATTCACATATTGGGACTGTGTAGTACAGTATGGTTCACAACCCATTGGCCCATGCAGGGGGACCAATAGGTGCACAGCTGTACTGTACGCTGTCAGTTGGCAGGCGGGGCGGCTTGGCAGTGGGGAGCTGCTGCCCGCCGCTGACTGGGGAGCAGGGTGGCGGGTCTCAGTGGGTGGGTGGAGAGGAGTGTACTGCTGGACCACTAGCGATTTAGTATCATTATTTGCCTGTGATTGGGCAGGGGAGCAGGTCCACTGGACCACCAGGGTTTTCATTTCATTATTTGCCCGTGATCGGGCAGGGGGAGCAGGTTCACTGGACCACCAGGGATAATATATTTATATGCCTGCAATTGGGCAAAGGGGGGGCACAATGCTCCCTGGGCAGGGAGCATTTTGGACTGTGTTCTGGGTGGGCCAGTGGCCACCCACAGCTGGCAGCTGCCGTGTTGCACCCTGCAATATGGCAGCTCACCTGTGGGTGGCCAGGATTTATTCCTGCTTTTAACAGGCACATCTTTGTGCACCCGTGTGTGGCACAAGGCTGGTTTGTGCCTGCATATGCGCCACACATCCCAGGCTCAATATCCGGATGTGCAGCATATGCATGGGCACGCCCCCCCGCATTTGCACCGCATACATTACTGGTGCTCGACACATTGGAAATTGCGAGTGCACCATCCCCCTTTGAATATCATGCCAGGGCTCATCAGTGGGTTGCACATGGCAAAACACTGTTGCACCATGCACAACCCCTTTGAATATCCCACCCTCAGTCTACAAATCCAAGTCGAGCAGGAATATCTCCAAACATCAGAACACTACCTAGATGACAATCTGCACCACCTATCTCAACATTCCGAATACCCACTTCCAACAAGCTCCCAGTCCAAAAGAGGACCAGCCAAAAACTCCAAAGAAAACCAAGAAGCAAATCTGTTGTTGGCTCATATGGTCCCAAACATGTCTCATTTTATCAACTACAGGAACATTATGTTTAATTTTGGTGCAAAACACAAATAAAAAGCCACAGCAACTTATCCACAAGTAAGTACTCACATCGTTAAAAAAAAAATCACATACTCTGCCACATTATCTTAATTTCATTTTTTTAATCCTACCCAGGTAACAAACAACAAGAAAAGAAAATCACAAAAAATACCTCCACATCTTAGCAAAGGCACCAAAGATCAAAGCAAGCAACAACCAAAAACATCAAGGTGCCTCAGAAACCGATGCAATTATGTCTCACACAGAAGTTCACACCCCAAATCCATGTGACGATCCAGTAGGAACGCCCATCACATCACCGCTACACATAATGTATCTTTTAAAAGACACAGAACTTAAATCCAAAACTGTTTTTCAAAGACTGCTAATTTAATCTCTTTACTGTTTCTTTCTGCACTTAATACAACAGTTCTATACAATACCACTTCATTAAACGTTCTTAATTATCTTGTTATTTACTACTTAAATACCTTGTCATTTGTTAAGCATAAATAAAAGCATTCAGATCTCAGTTTTGCAATGTATTGAAAAATGCAAATAAAACTGTTGACATCTAACTAATGAAATTCACTAAAGCAGATCAAAAACTTCACTGTTTTCTTATTTACTGTATAAAAAAGCATTAAATAAAATGAAACAGACAACTCACAAAAAAGCCAGTTCATATAGTTCCTGTCTAAAAAATACCACATAATTAATAAACATTCATAAAACTAACAACGCTATCTCCAGCATTTTATTTCTTCTGTTCACTTCAATACAAGAAGGGACTATTTTTAAGCACAGCAATACATAGCACAAAAAAACTCAACCCTACCAAAAAAAAAAAAAAACAACAGTAAAAAAAAAAAATCACCATTGTATAATAGCAATATACCATGCCAGGGTGTGGGTATGGGGGGATTTACCACGCCTGGTGTGTGGTTAAGTCACTTGGCCTGTGGTCTCATGACCAAACCACACACCAGGCATGATAACTCCCCCCATACCCACACCCTGGTGTGGAATATTGCTTAAACATCCTTCTCAACTACTGTTCTCTTAAGTCTGTCCCACATTTATACTTGCCATCTTTGTTTTTCATCATTTAAGAGTTTCCTGTGATCTTTTCTCCTCCTGTTTAATGAGCTAATGTTTTCTTTGCTTTTATGTGATTTAATAGATCAAACAAATATATTTAAATCACTTTTTGCTTTTTTGCATTTAGCATTAAACCAACAGTGTTTAGACAATGTATTCTTCCTATTTACCTTGAACATTGATTCTAAAATGTTATTAATTTCCAAGAGCATAGAAATAGAATTAGAATAATTGTTATCCAACATAAATGTCTGCCTTAATGTGATCAGTTGATCTAGATAAAGGGCATTGGAAAGAGACTCTGCCACACCAGGTTGCCATCCTACTCTTCTTGAGTTAAGAACTACCACTATAGTATCCTGTAACAGTGCACCATCCTCTTTTTTAGTAAGAGTCTTTAGATGGAAAGAAAAGTAAACAGAAAAGTGAGATGATTCAAGATGTTTAGTTATTTTGAGATCAACCACATTTTTCAGGGCCAATTCATTGATCCACACTAAATCAATAACTGATGCTCCCATAGTTCCCATGGAGGTAAATTCACCCTCATGGTCACCTGATGTTTGACCATTTACTAACAAAAAGTCCAGCCCCATCATAATCCTATTTAAACATTTGCCAAGACAGTTACTGTTAGTATATTTACACTTCCTTTCTGTATTCAGCCTGTTGTTGATCATTCTTAGTCTTAAGTTTAATTCTTCTTCTTCTTCTTCAGTTTCATTATCCAATTTGAGATCAACTTGTCTATAAATCCTAACATGAAAGTCCCCTGCAAAAATAAAGCTGTAGATTGGGAATTTAGTTGTTAAATCATCAAATAGGTTTTCCAAGTGTTGCCATAAACGTAGGGAGTATTCTTTACTGTTAGGTAATATAAGGAAGTATTTTTTCATGGAGAGGGTTGTGGATGCAAGAAGCAGCCTTCCTGAGGAGATTGTGGAGTCAAGAACAGTGGGGGAATTCAAGAACGCATGGGACAGACATAAGACAATTCTAGTGAGGGATAGGAGAAAGAAGGCTATTGGTTAACTAGGATCTGCAGCTTATCCATCAGGTAATGAAATGAGTAGACTAGGTGGTCCAAGTGGTCCTTATCGGCCATCAGATTCTATGTTTCTATGTTTTTGGAGAGACATATATGTTAACCAGAATAATCTTAACTTCAGCATTGTCTAACTTCAGACGAAATTCTGATAATACAGAATCTTAGCAACTATAAAGTCCAAGAAAGTCTTGATTAATGTAACCAGACCACCTTGGTATCTTTCTGTCTTAGTAAATCTAACAGTGTGGGTCATATAAGATGACTATCCTGAGAATCTAGGTAGTGTTGTATACCACCATGTCTCTTGGAGTAACAGTACATCAAAGGTGGTCATAAATTTGTATGCCCCATAATCTGCCATTTTGAAGCATATTCTTCTTTATTCCAAAACAAAATATTCAATACGTTTATATCATCATATTTTTGCTACTAAACTAGATTCAATAGCTAATCATTTAGTCTACCATTAGAATTTAATCAATCATTAGACAGATCTTGCAATGGAGGAAATCTATTAGGAGTTGAAATTTCAAAATTCTGTAAAAAGGGAGGATTGGCAATGTCAGTGTCAGTTAGACCGTGCTCAGACTGATTCTTTTTTGCAATTTAATACTCTTTATAAAAATTCAGATTAATTACAAACATAAGGTTCAATGACCAACAGATCATCCAACTTCATACGAAAAATACATACAGAAGTGGTGGAATTAATCAACTAAACACTTAACTAAACAGAAAATAGCAAAGAAAAACTTAACCCTATATGTACCCATCTCCCCCTCCCTACCTCACACTCAGCCTCCCAGTGCAGCACCACATAGGGGACAATCTGCATCTAATTAACAAATAAAGAGAAAAGGAAGGTAAACGGGGTTAGGGACAGCCACCTTAAAAAAGGGACTCAATGCAAAAGGGGAGAACCCCAGATATATGGGCTATCACCCTGTCACACCATGCCCCACTTGGAGTAAAAGGAGAACCAATATTTCTGAAACCTAATCCAGGCACCAGTGGACCCAGACTGATTATTTAATCTATAAGACATGTTGTCCTTCCCATTAAGCAGATCAGAATGAACTAGATAAAGCCATGTTTGTCTAGAAGTGGACTTGCCAACAAAATCTAAGATGCCAAATAAGAGTCCCTAAACACAATATCAATTTGGGAAGATTGGTAAAACCATTATAAATATTAATCCAGTGAATTCCATCTTTTCCTCAATATATATATTTATGGAACAAGCCAAAAAAATTGCAAAGTTTCTCTTTATGTCTCCAACTGGTTCCCTTGGGTGAATTCTCCAGCCAAAAAGTGAGAGTAACCTCTCATTTAGATGTTTATCCTGTTTTGCTGTATAATTGTCTATTGCTGGCAATGTTTTATTAAATTTTATTTTATCTGTGTCCTTTCCAATTTCAATCATTTTCAAAGATTCTTCTCAATCATATCTAGGAACTCTTTTCAGACAAATCATAGATATATTCAATGACTTCAGTAAATTTCCTTTTGCCCAGATTTGATGTGCCAAATCCTGATTATCAAGATATAACAACACACAATCTGAGTAATCCAGGGTTGGGGGGGTGAATGGTGAGTATGTCACCAACAAAGTCTGGAGGTATGTGGAGTAGGTGTCAAACCTAACTTCTAAGTTTTTCTGAGGGTTGTTGATCCAATTTTCCAATATCATACAGCTCTATCAATATTTCAGAATCAACTGTTGCCTTCTCATGATTAATAATATTATCTGGGGAATTGTTTATTTATTTATTTTTTTTTATTTAGTTGTTTAACCAGGTATAGCACACTAAGCTGGAAGCTTTTTTACAGGAGCGACCTGGGAGCACAAGGAGGTAAAGTAACTTGCTTAGGGTCACACAGTATGCAAGTGGAAGCTGTGGGATTCAAACCCAGGTCTGGTCTGCTGGATGTCACCAGATTTGCAGCTCAGAGCCTTAGACCACTGCGTTATACTGCCTCCTAAATCCAGTTTAATCCAGTATTAATTTGTGGACAGGGGATCGATGAACAGGGCATATGCTTATTACTCTTCAGTTCTAATAATTTCTCTGAATGTTTAGTTTGTGAAACCAAATTAAGGTCCTCATGCATTCTTAGACTTCCATTTTGATTATTAGCAATCATTTGAAGTAATGGGTAGTCATATTTTCATTTAATAATATCTCTCCTTGCTTATCTTTTTTAGTCTCCCCAGACTTAACATTTAGCTTCCTCTTACCTCTTTTTACATTTCTTTTCTCTTTATTGTTTCCATTTTCATTGCTGAAATCATCTAAGCTTGAAATTGCTATTATAGAGTCATTTATATGTAATTTCGAAGGAAAATTAACTTGTATACCTTTATTTTAAGCAGGAATTGGCTGCACCATTCATACTGCCCTCCTCAATGCACTTTGCAGCGTGACTGCTCACCCAGGGGCACTATCCTTCTACCTTTACTTCCCTACACCCCTTCCTTCACCCCTCACCTTCCCCTGTTCCCCAGTCCACCACCCCCACTTACCTAACCATCAACAATGCCATCTTGGCTGACTCGCTCAATTGACAACACTTAATTTCAAATGTTTGGTTTACTGCTCTTTGTACACAACTTGTAATCTGCATCCATTTTAGACTCATGAACTTGCAATGAATGTCACTTTTTATTCTGTTTACTGCTCTTCGTACAAAACTTGTAATCTGCATCCACTGTATTCTCCTGAACGTGCGGTGAATTCACTTTTTATAGTGTTTATCCATCCTACCCTAATTGTATTGTTTTCCTTTCTTAATTGTTCAATACATTTGTGCATTCCTTAATCAATGTATGTATGTCTCTGTTACACTATGACATGGAACCTTTGTAAAAGAGCTGCCAGTTCAAAGGTACTTGTAATCTGAGATCTTAATACATAAAAAAAAATAAACAAAATAACATTTTCTTTATGCCAGTTTGACTTTAAATTACTCATATGACTAGTTTCACTAAAGCTGTTCTTAAGGTCATTGGATGAATTTGCCAATATCAGTTTCTGCCTAAGTTGAGAAAGCATAATCTGGTTGTGTGCAACATCTGTTCTAAGGTTTGAAAAGTCATCTTTTAATGCCCACAAATTCTCAAGAATCACTACATTGGCTTGATAGGGATATTTTATATAATCCAATAATTGTCTCAATAGAGATGAGGAAGAAATTAATTTTTCCTCAGGAGGAGTTCTTTGTCCCTCTAGTGGTTGGGTTGATATTTTAGAACTGAAGGTCTCCTAAAAATATTCAGTTGAATCATTAAATGGTAAATCTGGGGTAAGAGAAAGCTTCTCAGGAGTTTATATTCCAATGACTTCACCTTCCCATAAAGAAGCACCATTAGTAGCACAATTGTTAAGGCCAGTAATAGTGTTGTTTCATTTTTGCATAACAACAGCAATTCTAATAAAGGTCTGAGGTGCACTGGAACCTAAGATTTTAGCCACATGAGTTCCTAATTGTGTGTTAGATGAAACAATTTCAGCCTTGTTAATTGTGTCATTCAAAGAAAATCTAACAGGAGGTGCTGGATCATTATAACTCATTTTAGCATTATCCTGATATTTACATGGACAAATAGATACTTCACACTGTGAATTAGAATTAAGCAGTATATCATGACAGAGTGTTGGTTATGCTAGGATTTACTCACGCCTGGTGTGGTTCAATCATGAGGCCACATGCTGAGTGAGTGAACTACACCAAACGTGGGCAAATACCAGCATAACCCACACCCTGGAGTGGTATATTGTGATTATACAATGCCCCCCTTTATGGTGAAAAAAACTTGTTTTTATTTTAAATTATTTTCATTGATTTTATTGCTCCACCAAAAAATAGTCCCTTGTTGCTAGGGAGACTGTGCCCTAGCTTCCTGGGTTACACTTTACTTTAAGTGTCCTTAACTACACTGAAACTACTGTATAACTACAATGTAACTACTATCTAACTTATGTGTAGTTACATGTAACTACAATGTAGTAGTTAACTAGTTTCACATTTGCAGTTTAGTGTAGTTACACAATTTGCATGAACTGATAGTTATCACAATTACTATTGCAATAGCTGTTACATGTGTAGTTACACTTCCAACATAAATCACTTTTTCTGTTGCACTTTGCAATAGCTGTTACATGTGTAGTTACACTTCCAGCATAAATCAGTTTGTGCCAAAAGACAGATAGTTGTGGTTGCATGTGTAACTACCACATCATGCAATCTGTATAACTACACACCAGGAAGGGTCCCTACCTGTGTATCCTTTGCCATCCATCACCACTCCACACAACAGATTGATGGTAAAGCACATGGTATGTAGCCATGCCCCCCCACCACCCATCCTGGCCATAGCAGGTCAGGAGTGTGAGTACAGAAGAGATGTGGGTCAATGCCATAGAAGCAGCACATTTCTTAGCAACTGCAGCATTGTTACAAGCCAATAAGTGATTCTGTAAATTATTTTTTATTGTATAAGTAACCAATGTAGTTGTATAGCAATTAAGAGTATTAGATTGCATGTTTATTAAGCAGTAAGTGCACGAATGACTGATTTCTGAAGGAAAGCATACATCAGAATTACAGCATTGACAGTCAATGTAAGTGTATAGTAGTTACAGCCTTTTTCATATGCTTTATTTTAAGTGTCAGTCTCTGCGTACTTACTTTGCAAATACATGTTAGTTAGTCATTAACTGTGGAAACAATACCACAGAAGCAGCACATTCCTTAGTAACTACAGAACTGTTACACCCTTCTTCTTACACTTTATTTTAAGTGCTCTTTCTGTGTACTTACTTTGTAAGTACATGTTAGTCATTAACTGTGGAAACAATGCCACAGAAGCAGCACATTCCATAGTAACTATAGTACAGCACTGTTGCACTTTTCTTCTTACACTTTATTTTAAGTGTCTATTTCTGTGTACTTACTTTGTAAGTAGATATTAGTAAGGCATTAACTGTGGAAATAAGGAAGCAGCACATTCCTTTGTAACTACAGCACTGTTACACCCTTCTTCTTACACTTTAAGTGTCAGTTTCTGCATACTTACTTTGCAAATACATGTTAGTCATTAACTGTGGAAACAATGCCACAGAAGCAGCACATTCTATAGTAACTACATCACTGGTACACCCTTCTTCTTACACTTTATTTTAAATGTCTCTTTCTGCATACTTACTTTGTAAGTACACGTTAGTTAGGCATTAACTGTGGAAACAATGACACAGAAGTATCACATTTCATAGCAACTACAGCACTGTTAAAAGTCAATAAGTAAGTATGTAAATTAATGATTTTTTATTGTATAGCAATTTACAATGTTAGACTGCATGTTTATTTTTACTTCTTTTTTTTTTTTTGGTCACACAGTATACAAGTGGTGTCTCTGGGATTCAAACCCAGTTTTCCAGGTTTGAGGACAGTGCTTTTAACCATTATGCTATACTGCAATAGTTTCATGAGGGAGTGATTTCTGAAGGATAATTTTAAGTGTCACTAACTACACTGTAACTACTGTATAACTACACTGTAACTGCACTATGTAGTTGTTAACCAGTTTCACAATGCGTATTGTGCACTTACATAACTTTAAATGGGCTGCTTCTGTAAGATTGACCCACACCTCTACTGCACCCACACTCCTGTCCTGCTGCTGCCCAGGTAGGTAGCTGGGGGTAGGGCATGGGTTACCCATTTGATGACAGTCCTAATTCTTCTGTACCAAAGACTAAACTGTCCCATTGTACAATGCTGAACAGTTATCATAAGTCTGATTGTACATCATATACTGTATATTGCACCCACACTTTAGTTGCTACTCTGTTTTGTTTCAACTATATTCTTGCACTTAATTGTACCTAGCTGTACTCAATATATTCAGTGTATTTTCTGTATTACCTATGTACCATCTTTATGCCCTGGGTCATGTCTGAAAAAAGTCCACTGAATCAATGCACCTACCTGGTAAACAAATAGACAAAAACACAAACAAACAAACAATAAATAAATATCACCAATCTGCTGTATGGAGTTATGGTGGGTGATGCCAGACACACATGTCGGGATGCCTCCTTAGCCATTACATGCCCTTCCCACTAGCTGAATGAGGTTGCAGCCATGGCACCATCATTCACACCAAGCTACCACAGCCCCTGACTATACCATAAGGGTTGGGGCATGGTGGTGAAGACGTGCATGTAATGACTAAGTAAGAGTCCATGCATGTGCATCTGGTACCACCCACCATTACTCCACACAGCAGATATTTGTTTACAAGGGAGGCTATAAGGGAGATGGGGTGGTGGACCCACTGGCAGGGAGTGACCACCAATCTGTGTGGTTCACACTCAACATGGGCAGGGAGGCAGTTGGTACAGGGACAAGGGTGGTTGACTTCAGAAAGGCTGACTTCAGTAGGATGGGTGAAATCTTAGGAGAGTACCTGGCAGGAATTCAATCTCACTGGGATGCAAACCAGAAATGGGGAAAAAAACTACATTGGGGCTTGTAGAGGCTGTTGGGACCTGTACCAAACTGCAGAGTAAGAAGGGAAGATCTAAGAAGTCAAACTGGATGAGTAGGGAAGTTTTAAATGAGGTGAGGGCAAAAAAAGCAGCATTCCATACATACACGAATTCTGGGAGGGGGAAGATAGGGATGAGTATGTGAGGAAGTCCAGAGAAGTTACCAAGGGTGTTAGAGCAACCAAGGCCTCCAGGGAACTGAGACTGGCTCAGGGAATCAAAGACAGGGAAAATGACTTCTACAGACAGATTAGGGAAAGAGGGAGCTGCAAGGATCAGATATTGTGGATCAAGAAGGATGGGGGTGGGCAGAGAAAGAAGCAGAACAAGCAGAAGCACTAAATGAGTACTTGTTCCATATTTACGAGGGAGAAGGGAGGCAGCTTTACAGGGGTTGGGGAGGGTGGGCAGGGGAGGGGTGACAGATGGGGCAATCACTGAGGGCAGATATTAGAGGGTTGAGGGCTCTGAGGGTGGATAAGGCACCAGGACCAGACAGCATACTTCCCAGGGTGCTGAGGGAACTGGCAGAGGTACTGGCAGGGCCACTGATGGACCTATTCAACACCTCCCTGGACACAAGGTGCATGCCACAGGACTGTAGGATAGCCAATGTGGTGCTCCTCCATTAAAGTGACCCTAAGGATGAACCAGGCAATTACAGACCTGTAAGTCATCATGGGGAAGCTGATGGAGACAATCCCGAAGGAGACACTGGTGGCATTTGTGGAGGATAATGGAATCCAGGACAGTCATCAGCATGGGTTTGTCTTGGGAAGGTCCTGTCAGACTAATCTAGCTGAGTATTATGATGGGGTACTGAGGGAATTGGACAAAAGTCATGTGGTGGATGTCATATTTTGGACTTCAGCAAAGCCTTTGATTCAGTGCCGCATGGGAGGTTGGGGGCGGAAATTGAGGTATGTGGGGGTTGGGACTAAGATGGTTAACTGGATCAAAAATTGGCTTCAGAGAAGACAGCAGTGGGTAGTGGTTGGGGGAGCTCTCGTCTCCAAGGGCAATTACAAGCAGGGTGCCACAGGATCAGTACTGGAGCTGGTGTTGTGTGGGATATTCATAGCAGACATCTCGCATGGCATCAGGAATAAGATCAGCCTCTTCGCTGATGATACCAAGTTGAGGGCAGTGGTGAGTGACATAGAGGGATGGCAGGAACTGCAGAACAACCTGATTAAATTGGAGGAGTGGTCAGAATAGTGGCAGCTGGGGTTCAATGGTAAAAAGTGCAAGGTGATGCACTTTGAAACGAAGAACCCAGGGAGGAGCTATCAACTGGGTTGAGTACAGCTAGGTACCACCGAGGAGGAAAAGGATCTAAGGGTGGTTGTAAATGGGAAAATGAACAACTCAGGGTGGTGCAGAAATACAGCAGCAGAGGCCAACAGGATGCTGGGGTGTATTGGGAGAAGAATTTCTTCCAGGAACAGGGAGGTGATCCTGCCTCTCTATAGGTCACTGGTCAGACCACACCTGGAGTACTGCATGCAGTACTGGTGCCCATATCTAAAGAAGGATATCGGACTACTGGAAGTGGTACAACACACAGCAACTAAGATGATACAGGGACTGGGGGAAGGCCATATGAGGAGAGGTTGCATGACTTGAATATGTACTCCCTGTAGGAGAGGAAAAATCGGGGGGATATGATTGAGACCTTCAAGTACTTAGAGGAGATTAACAAGACAGGAACAAAAGGGATAAGCAGGGGGAGGGACACAAGAGATCATGGTCTTAGATTGGAGGGGGTAGACATAGGAGGGAAATGAAGAGACACTTTTTCATGGAGAGGGTTGTGGCGGAATGGAACTCTGCCAGAGAAGCTGGTATGCACAAGACAGTGGGGGTTTCAAAAGAGAATGGGTCAGGGTGAGATGGGAGGTTATTGTGAAGGGGGAAGGCAGCTGCAAGGTAGGTGTGCTAACTGCACATTCGAGCAGACTTGATAGACCATGTGGCTTGTTTCTGCTGGCAAATTTCCTATGTTCATATGTTCCTAGGTGCACTAATCCAATGGACTGTTTTCAGGCACGACCCGGGCCATAAAGATAGTACATAGGTAATACAGACAATGCACTTACAATAACAAAGAAAGGTACAGGAAATAGAATACAATGAATATATTGAGTATAGCTAGGTACAACTAAGTGCAAGAATACAGCTGAAATACAATAGAGTAGCAGCTAAAGTGCGGGTGCAATATACATGATATACAATCAGTCAGTCTTATGACTGTTCAGCATTGTACAACAGGACAGTTTATTCATAGGTAAAGAAGAGCTACTCCGGTTACCGTTGTCATGAGAGGGAGATACCACAGGGATCAGGGGGCAATCCTGTCCAGGACAAGTCCTACCCCCAAAAAAAAGAGGGAGGAGGAGGGAAAAATTATATAAGAAGGGAGAAAGAGAGTCCCCGTGGTCCCTCTCCTCTCTACCCTACCTAGGGGAGGTCCCCCACCACAGGACCAGACCACATCCAGGAGGAACCCCCCTGGCTGAGAAGGGAAGGACCTAGAGGGAGCCCCTAAGGCCAGGGCAAGAAGCCCTACTTGCTCTCCCTCCCAGGGTGGGCCTTCTGTCACTTAGGAAGGTAACAGAGGATCGGAGGTACCAGTAGGACCCAGCCCACAATTGGCCTCAAAGTGGGGGAGGGCAAGAAGGGAGGGAGCATTGCCCAGGGACTAAGACCCCGAGGGGTAACACCCATGTACAGCACTGATTATTGAGCACTACACTTCTGAGCGACTCAATAACCACTCTACAAGAGAGCAAGTGGTGCAATACATTGCTATATCCTGCATAGCGAGTACAGCAAGGAGCTGTACTCACTACTGCAGGACATAGTATGCTTTGTGGCTGATTCCTGCCTAGCTGCTTGCATAGTGTAGTGGTGTACACCACCACTTGCAATGCAAGCAGACCTGTGTTCGGGTCCGGCTACAGGCAGAAATATTTTTTTGCCTCACAATCCAGTAACTTGTCCCATGGTCTGCACCTCCCTCGGAGTTGGTTATCTTAGTTTGTGGGGTGCGGGGGCTTGTCCATCAGGGGATGAGGACAGCCCCTGCATAAAAAAAAGATTTCGTGAGGTTTACTTTAGGATTGTATCGACCATCGCTATTTGCAATGGTCGGTAGAATATCCATCGCCCTTTTGCCTATGGGCTCAAGTTTGGTCGCTCTATGTGATAGGTGGTCTTTCAGACTCACCTTTATCATATAGAACCCCCAGAGGGGAATCTGCTAGTGATGAATGGTGAAGATATACAAGAAGATCAAGAATTACGATAGGTATGTAATTTTCATGTCTTCCCTGTGCCAGTCTTCACCATTCATCACTGTCTGGGTGAGTACCGAGCCCCCTGATGGAGGTCCAGCACTTCCCTAAGGGATGTGAGTCTCTCAGTCTCTTGTGAGGGAGGATCATGAAAGGAGAAGACCCATTACAGGCCAGTTAGGCCTGCGACTGGTCAGGGTGAGGTGGGGTCTCCGGTTGCCTGCTAGATGGAAATCACCCTTATAGTTCCCACCTTGCCATGTGGGAGAAAAGGTGGGTCCTCTGGAGAGCAGAGACAACACCCTACACCACGCCGAGGGTGACAACCTTGGAAGACGATGCCACACTGTCCACCTAATGCAGATCGCTGTCACCACTAGTCTTGAAGCTACCTCATTGGCATCATAAGACACCCTTGCCTGGTGCCTTGAGAGCTCCAGGCCCTCCACAGAGAGGGCAATGGCCTGTCTGGTTGCCTTCGTATCATGCAGCAATGTCACCACCTGACCTAGCATTGACCACAGATGCCTGTTGTAGGCAGCGTGGTGTACCTGATGAGAGACAAAGCTGAGCATGATATGAGCCAATGAGAACACTATCCATCTCCAGCAGTCAGACTGCACAGAGTCCACATCCGGGGCCCTTTGCACACCAGGTGTCTATGCCCAGAAGGGGTATCCAGTACCCTCACTCCAGCAGTAGGATGAGGCAAAGTTCCTGGAGACCCCTGGTGTGCACAGTACCTATGCTGGCAGTCCATAGGGGCTGGAGTTCAGACAGATATGCACTGCTAGGTGTGGGATGATGCTTCCTGGAAGGGAATTGGACAGGAAAGGATGACCAGGTGGTCTGCACTGAATTCACTAAGGAAAACATGCACCCACTCAGTATTGCACCTTGCAATGTGGGATAGGTGCAGTTCACCAACCAGCCTTGCTAGGAAGTGCTGATACTCTATCTGATCAGCGTTTGAGGACAGATGGACAGAGGTATCCTCTTCCTTGAAGAAGGAAGATGAGAAGGCTAACAAATCTGGAGAGTCCAAGTCCAGCTACTTCTGGTTAGACAGGCAAAAGACCTGCTCATCCATAGCCCTGACACACCTGAAGAAGGCGGCAGCATTGGCTTGGAACTGCTCCCAGGTCAAGGGCCCCGAAGGACCCACATGCCCTGGGAAATGAGGGGGGCTGCAGAGACAATGGGGAGACACAATTCACCTTATCTGAGTCACCTCTGCCTGGGCTAGGAGATCTTGCTGGTGATCTTGGACCTCCTTGGGGTTCACTGGTCTGTACAATCACTGGCAATTCAACCAGCTCGAAGTGGTCAGGACTGAGCCCTGAATGAGAAACTCCCCTGTGAGGAGACCAGGGCTGCATAGAACCAGAAGGGCAGACCCCATCCCCATCCAAAAAGGCCTCCCTTGAAGGGGACGAGGGAGAGAACAAAAGCTCAGCACTGCGACACATCCCTGAACCCCCAAGGATCCCCGGGGAAGATCACTGCCCCATGTCCTGCCCCCTCAATCCCATCGATTCCAAGGCCAACCTCTTCCTCACTCCCAAAGCTAGGGACTGCTCCAATTCAGCAGGCCTGCTGAGGGAGGCCACAGAAGAGTGAGTCCCTGTTCTGACCTGGAGGAGGGAACAGCATGGGGACTGACAACTCTCCAGGCCCCCAAGACCTGAACCACCATCCCCTCAGATTGAGGATCACTATTGGCAGGCATGCTTCTGATGTCACCACTGGCATGGAAGCCAGCACCGATCATAATCACCGATGCCAAGGGAAGGGATGCCTGGGAAGGCACAGAGTTACTGGGCACCAGAGAACCCTCTGACTCTGAGGAGTTGGGCAGCCAGTCCAGATCAGTCTCCCAGTCTCTGGCTTTAGAGAGAAGGAGATCCAGAAGACCTCCAGATGAGTAGCCCCAGAGGTTTTCCCACCTGTGCTGCCACTTGTGGTGCAGCAGGAGGGCCCAGTATTGCTCACAGTGCCAATCACCAGAGTGACTAACAGCCCTGGGATACAGAACGGCACTGATGGGCAGTGCTGAGGAGCCACCTGTGCTGGGCCCAGCAGGCATTGGCCATGACATCGGGGGAGCCTGCACCTCTGAGGAGTTGACTGCCTATGCGTTGCTCCCAGCCCAGCTCCCAAGAAGCCCAGACCAATCCTCCATCACTGCAGAAGAGACCTCCTTCTTGGCAAGGCTAGAAGAAGAGGAGGTCCCCTCCTCACAGGTCTGTATAGAATCAGAAGGGTATCCAAAGGAAGGGTGGAGAGAACTGCACTTGGAGTCCGTCATACAACACTGCCTCCGAAAGTCAGTGGAACGCAGCTGACTTTCCATGCTCAGTGCTCCAGTGCTCCATGGTCCATAGAGAAGCAAGTGTCACAACTATCAATATCGTGAGACGGACCCAGGCAGGTGAGGTATTGGTCATGCTGGTCTATGATGGACATCTGCCAGTGTAGGGACACCAGTGCATAGGAGGTCAGCCTGCCTTGGAAGAATGCTTTTTGTCCCCGGACGAATCCAACATGACTGGTGATAACTAAAATAATAATAAGACACAGACTCGGCACTGTTTCAAGCAAGAAAAAGGAAAGGTCTTACCCAATTCCTGCAGAAAATGGTGCCAAGGAATGGAGCAAAAATGGTGCCAACAACAATGTTGAAACAACTAACTAGGCCGCAATGTTGCAGATGAAATTTCTTCAGCAGGTGCGAGGTGCTGCACTCTTGATGGCAGGAGAAGCAGAACTGGGTTGGAGGAGGAGGAGTTGGTGACCATTGCTGGCCAACCCATGAGCGCCACATAATGCATCAGCCTCAAGGGCAGCACTGCCTCCGGCGCTGGCTCCTCCCAATACAAAAAAAAAATTAGCACTGGGTGCTGTGCCTCTGGCTGTCACCCAGACAGTGATAAATGGTAAAGATTGACACAGGGAAGATTGGTAGTACTGTGCTGTAGTTACACAATTTGCATGAAGTGGTAGTTACTGCAATTACTGTTGCCTCCCTTCTACCTCAAATCAATTTTTTCTGCCAAATGTAACTTTGTATGTTGCACTTTGCAACAGATGTTACATGTGTAGTTACAGCTTCAGCATAAATCCATTTTTCTGTTGCACTTTGCAACAGTTGTTACATGTGTAGTTAAACTTCCAGCATAAATCAATTTATGCCAAAAGAGAAATGGTTGTGGTTGCATGTGTAACTACCACTTCATGCAACTACACACCAGTCAAATGTGAAAGTAATTAACAACTACATAATATTTACAGTGCAATAACAGTGTAGTTACTTCATAGAAATGTGTGTCTAACTACATAATATACAAATGTGAAACTAATTACCAACTGCATTTTAGTTACATGTAACTACACAGTGCATACATAGCAGCTACATTGTAGGTATACAATAATTACAGTGTAGTTAAGGACACTTACAATAAAGTGTTACCGCTTCCTGATTTCTATGGGCCTACTAATGGAATGAGACCCCCTTCTCTGTGCCCCAAACATCTTGTTCATAATTTCTATGTGCTTGCAAATGGAATGGCATCCCATCACCTTCGTGTCACCATCTGATATGCGCCACACACATAGCAGGAAAACTCCATACCAGTGGAGGTTCAATGTGATGCTGAAGCTAGAGAAGGCTCGTGTATGCCTCCCACCATGTCTGTTTAGCTCAAGATATAGTTTAAGAGCTGGAGGAATTCTGAACTGGCGAAACTGGTTCTTAATGAAAAATGAGGGCTAAAAGTTAACGTGATGGTCAAATAGTCAAGTCAGATACTGCATGCGCTATTGCACATGCATAAGTCAGAGGAGATGCATATGCATAGCCACCTGCACAGTATCACAGCTTCACTTTTTGGCCATGAGTTGTACAACTTTTAACCCTCATTTTTTGATTAAGAACCACTTTTCCTAGGTCAGAATTCCTCCTTCTCTTAAAATATATCTTTACCTAAACAGACATGGTCAGAGGTGTGCACGGACTGTTGCCATTCTATCATTTGGGGCAAAAGCTTAATGTGGCAATGGACCAGTGTGGACGGTGAAAAACACTTTAGAGGTGAGCTTTTTTATGACTGTTTTGTGAGGTTTTTTTTAAATTTATTCTGAGTGTTGCACCACTGCACTTGAACATTGCGTTTAGCAGGGAATCAATATGGTGGTTTTCTGAGACTGATGTTTGGAGGCTCAAACTGATTCACAAACTGGGGACTCCAGATGCGACTCACTGGCACTTTTTTCCATTGGTCATGCCAGGTTTTACAATAGCTAAATTGTGCCAGTCAGCCAATCAGGTTTCAGAATTCCTGGACCCACTGTATAATAAAGCAATAATGCATGGCAGGGTGTGGTATATAATGGGATACTGTCACACCTTGGGTGGTTGGACATGAGGCCACAGGCCGCGTGCATCCAATGACCCGAGAAGTGACGCTATCCCATGATATACCACACCCTGGAATGCATTATTGCTATTATGAACTGGGTACAAATTTTATCAGTGAACAAATAAAAAAAACAACTTTTAAAACCTGAAGGTGTGAATTTTTTTGAAGCGTTGGAGTATGTTTTGAGAAAATAGTTCCTGGAGGGCTCTGGACAGCAGGTTGCGCTGCTCTGGAGGAGGTGTAGTTGTAAACTAATGCTTTCCTCTGGCAGCACTGCATAGTGTGGTCAGGAGCCAGTTGTTTTATACTTGAGATTTGTTTGGGAGATGAGACCGTTGCAACGAGCTGTCTGAAAACGCAAAGGATTTATATTTTTTAACACGTCATTGAAGCCACTACAAAGGTTAGAGGTCACAGTTTGAAAGGCAGTGGACTGTATAGGAGGGACGTTTCCAGTCTTCCAACTAGATCGAGAAGAGACACCATTTCGGTTGATGTTAGCAGCTAATAAATAGAGGTGAACTGTTAAAAAAGGATTTAAAATAGCCATTATAAAGTTATACTTGTGAGCGCTACTGTGTGTGGTAATCAGGCAGCTGAGTGCACGCTTCTGATAAGGGAGAGATAGAAACTTTAAAACCACACACTTTGTTTAAAAGAAGCTTCAGTTTATAAATAAATAGCAGATTGGGTTGTGGCAGTAACTTAGGCTGCCAAAAATACATAGGTTGGTACCAGCAGGGTCACAGGGGTGTTTGTGGTGAATTGAAGAAACGGCAAGTGGATGTATGAACAGACGCTCTATGCCCCAGTTTGCAATCTGCTGCTTTGCCTGAAGAGGAGTGAGGGATCTGTGGAACGGTGTGATAGGAGGAAATAAAAAAAAAAAAGACATCCTGTGGTCTGTTTCAGGATTATTGATGGAGTAGCAGTTTTAATTGTATGTTATTGTGCTCACGGTTTTCCCACGGCTCGGTGCTGCTGAAGCAGCGTGTTTATCACTGATGCGTCGGCAGTTGGATGAGTTTTCTGCCAGTGGTCAGTGAGGAGGCTGGTGGCCGGAGGTTTTCTGAAGCCGTGAGGATGTAGCCTGATAACATCACAGCTTCAAAGACCTTTCGGCCAATCAGCTTCCTAGATTTTCGATCCATAGTTCATAATAGGTATTAACCAACTCTAAATCCAAATCTGTAAGAAACAAAGATAAACCTTCAGAAGGTGTTCTCTCCAGTATAAATTTATTAGTTATGTATGTTGTAGTCTTTGCTTTAGAGGAAACACTAGAGCCATGTACCTCTATACTAGTATTAGTATTGGGGGTGGAAGTAGCACAGTCCATGAACTCTAAAATCTTCGGCTGTGCCACACCAAGCACCCTACTTTTCTGATTGGTGTTACCCTTAGCAGCTGATACATGACATACTGTAGTCCCAATAGCAGATCCTAGCTTTGCCTTACCCCCGTAGCCTTCGTTTTCTTATTTAAAATCAATGAAGAGTGCTTGCCTGTCAAGTCTTTATTCTTTCTAGTCTTAGTTCTAACCATCTTAAAAAAAGGAGAGAGGTGAGCTTAGCAAACACAACATATAAAATGCAGTAATGACCTTAACATGGTAAACAAAATAAAACTTTAAATATCAGTCTTCTTAAACAGAGTTATCAAATGTTATTCCAAGTAGCCTAACAAAGGTTTCTTACTTTAGTAAGAGTTTGAATAACATTCTGGTGCTACTATGTCTTCAGTAATTTTCCATACAATACACAAAGGCTCACAGAGACCTTTCATTGTTCAGCTGAGAAAGCAATAATTGAGGGGCTTGAAAGAATTATGTGAAGTCCATAAAATATAGCTTGTTGCTTAAATCTGGGTGATAAGGTCTGTGTAGTCTTTGGCATGAGCGTCTCACAAAACTTTGCACTAAAAGGAGAGTGGCACACACTAATAAATTATCAGGAACCCCAGAGTTAGCTAAATGCCTAGAAAAAAAAGAAACCTTAAGTTATTATCTGTAGCACACTCACCTCTGAGGCCAGGAGATCAGAAGGCTGTGAGTTCTATCCCCACATCAGGCACTTGGGTTAAATCTCAGTACTGACACTGTAGTGCAGCATAGAGGGGTGCTGCCCTCCTGAGGCGCCGTCTTTCAAATGAGTCATTAAACCGAGGTCCCATCTGCCTGTTCTGGTGATAGTTCAGGTGGATGTTAAAGATCCCACGGCACTTCTCAAAAAGAGTCGGGGAATTTTTATTGCAAAAAATGGGCTACAATACAGTGCTATATACAATAATACAGTTTCACAACATTCCATATATAAAACTTCATAAATTCAAGTTTTAGGAATCTGTAGTTTTATACAAAACAATTCTTCATGGTGCAAAACCCTAATTCCTTACATATTTACAATATTTTAACAAGGATCCCAGTTTTCACAGTGTACCCATAGTAGCTTAACTTTTTCTTTAGAAAATGAGTTAGCGTCATTATACATGATCTTCTGCATTGATATTATGATATTTTGTTTCACTTCCAAGTGTGTAATACAGCGTTGTTGAGTCACCCATACACATCTAGATTGCCATATAAAATATTTGATACCAGCAAACAATATATACAAAGTTTCAATTATACTTACCCCAGCCATTTGCTGTAGTTCCATACGTAAGCTCTAAATAAGATAGTTTTCCAAATAATGTTTTTTTCCATTCTCTGGCCAGGGCAGCTCAGAATGCCTTTGCATAGTTGCATTCTTTTTTTTGAATTCCGTACACTTTATTATCATTTTCTTTTAAACGACAACCACAGGTGTACAGATAAACAAATAGGTGACCAAAAGGTTTCATCCCTCAAAACAAAATATCCTATTCTAATACAAATCATAGGGTACTGTGTAAGGACACAACAAAACCACCCTCCGCCCAATATAACCTTGTCCCACCCTAAGCCAAGTGTCATCATTAATCAACCATTCTGGGGTTTATCTAGATATTTAACAATCCACCTGAGGGAACCTATGGTTTCCATATAGTAAGCAAGGCATCTAAGGGTCCCCATCTGCTCCGGTAAGCAGTAAGCCTCTTGGCATAGAGGTGATATGCCTCTCCAATTGCAGGGCCAGCAGTATCTCTTTATGCCACTCTATCACCGAGGGGAGGGAATCCTACTGCCAGTGTCTCATTATAACTAATGTAGCCGTGGCTGAAATCAAGGCCATATGTGCTTCCCTGACTTGAAGAGTTCCATGAGGAAAACTATTCAGCAAGTAGACTTCCGGAGTGAATAGGTGGTCTAGCACAAGAATTGGGTCTAATGTCTGCCTGCTGGCTTGCCAGAAAATCTGTGGCTTAGGGCAGGTCCACAGCATGTGGTATAGTGTCCCAGGTGGACCAACACATCGTGGGAAATTAGGGGAGGAGAGCATACCCATTTTGTGGAACTCCACCGGGGTTAAATATAAATTATGCATGATGTTAAATTGAATTAGGCACAGTCTATCCTGCTTAACAAACTTGTAGGTGTTCTGCCATTGCTTTGTCCAGACATTTACCTCCGCTACCAGAGGCAGATCCTGTGTCCAATAGTAACAAACACCCTGAGGCAGGTGGGGGTCCAAAGATTGTAATTCTTTATATACCTTAGAAACCTCATGGGGCTGGTCCGCTACCTGCAAAAGCGAGGACAATTCAGTTTTGGGAGTAGGTGCTACCAACTCTGTCCCTATAAAGGTAATTATTGATTCTTTGAGCTGCATATATTTAAAAACAGATCTGTCCTGTACTTGAAATTGGAACTGAAAGCTAAGGAAGGAGATTATTTCACCACCAGGACAGAGGTCAAAGAGTTTTTTCCCTACTAAGGGGGACCAGTACAAGGCTGGATTGGGCATATTAGGACTTTTAAACTTACATTTAATTGTGATTTTACTTAGACATGGAATTTGTATTCCTATTAGTATGTTTTGTATTAAGTATAGCCTTGTCTGATGTAGTCTTTGTATGTATCTGATTGACCACAGGTCTTACCCGTAAAAGGGATTATATCCCAGTGTGCTTGCCTGTATACAAATAAAAATCAAATCAAATCAAGTCAATATGCCCAATTTTAAGGTGGGGATTATTCAAAATCGGTTGGTTCAAAGATGTGTGCCAATTAAGGGAGAGGTGCATTTGTAGCTGATGCAAAGCTCTGAGGGACTAACCTATGGGAGTATTCCTCAGAGACCTGGGGAGCATCCTAGGAGCCGTGTATATTAAAGATGGAAGAGCACAGTGGTGGTGTGCAGCCAGAAAGTTCTCTATCTCTATCCAAAGAGGTGCATAAACTTGCGTCTCCTCTGCTTGTTTTTCATGTACCCAATGAGCTAGCCTGCTAATATGGTGCGCACAGTAATATGTGAAAAAAGAGGAGGTCACAAGCCCACCCTGAGATTTTGGAGCTGTGAGCTTAAAATAGTTGTATCTGACACTCTTACCCTTCCACATAAAGGCATTAAGCATTTTCTGGAATTTGGAGAACCAAGTTTTAGGAAAGAAAAAAACCAAGAATGCTCATTGGGTACAGGAGCCTTGGAAGTATATTCATCTTTACAATATTGACTCTCCCCCATAAAGACAGTGGAAGAGCATTCCATCTATCCAAGTCTGCTTTGAGCATGCTCAATAAATCTGAGAAGTTTACCCTAATCATTGTGGGACTATCCCTGGCCACTTTAATACCTAAATACATCAGAGACTTTGCTTCCCAGGAAAGGTTATACTCAATTAAATCCACCTGAGAGATTCTGTTATTCATGGGAAATACTTTAGTTTTGAAAAGATTAAGTTTATGATAAGATACCTTGGAAAAGGCGTCGACTTCCTCCAAGAGCAGAGGGATGCCCATCAATGGCTCCTCTAGATGTAAAAGCAAATCATCGGCATAAGCCAAAAGGACATAGCGATGTTCTCCCATCCTACTCCCCTTCAACACCAGAGAGGAGACTAACTTTCTAATCAGGGATTCCAGATACAAATTAAAGAGGAAGAGGGACAGGGGGCAACCTTGTCTGGTGCCATGACAAAGGAGGAAGTGGTCGGAGAGGAAACCATTGCACCAAATCTGAGTGGAGGGGGAGGAGTACAGTATTCGGACCCACTTTAGGAAGTCCTTGGGGAAACCAAAGCGAGCCATGACAGCAAAAAGAAAGTCCCATGAGCCTTGATCAAAAGCCTTCTTGGCATCGAGGGACACAAGAACCACAGGGGAATCTGAGTCCCCCAATGCTGAGAGGAGATGTAGTAATTTACGCATATGATCTCCCGAGGACTGTCTGGCCATAAATCCCGCCTGTTCCCTACTAATTAGGTTACCCATGAGGGGCCGTAGCCTATTGGCAAGAATTTTTGCAAGGACTTTCATATCTGAATTAAGCAATGATGTGGGTCTGTAATTCTCAGGATATTGAGGATCCTTGCCCTGTTTAGGGATAAGAGTAATGAGCACCTTCAGAAAATTGGATTCCGAAAGTCCTTTCTTAAACCAGAAGTTATACACCTCCGTCAAAAAGGGGGGTAGTTCAGGGAGGCATACAGTAGCAGCCACGGACACTGCCAGCTATTTCCCAACATTTCTGTGATATTTCCAGAAATATCTCATGATTTCTTCATTTCCACAGTAGGGGCAGCAGAGAGAAACTCTTTAGAAATTTCACGAAATATCTGGAAATAGCTGGCAATGTCTGTGGCTACTACTGTACCTTATACAGGTTGTTAGGAAAGCCATCAGGCCTAGGTGACTTATCAAGGGAAAGTTGTTCAATGGACTGCTTTACTTCCCAGACGTGGATGTGCCTTCCTAGGGTCTTGGCCACACAGGGGGACAATTTGGGGAGGTCAACTAAATTGAGATACTCCATGATGTCCCTCTCAGAGGGGTGCCAAGAGCAATCTTCAGAGTAAAGGGTTTAATAGTATTGCCCCAAGCCAGTGGCTATATCTCTAGGATCAGCGACCACTGCGTCATTTGCATCAAATTGAAGACCTGGAATAAATCAGGAGGCTTTGGCTTGCCTAATCCTAATATCAAGCACCTTCCCAGCCTTTCCCCCTGCATCCAGATACTTAAGCTTGGTATCTTTCAAGGCGAGCTCAGCCTTCTGAAACATCAGATCAGAGCATTGGGCTTGCAAGTTATGTAACTTAACTCAGTAGCCTTCCAGAGCCTGTCAGCTAAGGGTATGCTCCAACCCTCGAATTGAACTGAGTAATGATTCTGCCTGCCTTTTAGACTGTCGTTGTCTTGTAGCAGTCAACCAAAGGCATTCTCCCCGTGAGGCACATTTCAGAGTTGCCCATACAATATCTACTCTTGATATTGACCCTTTATTGGTCTCCAAAAAATGGGAAACAAAATCTTTGACTTGGGAGAGGGAGTCCGGTTTCTGGAGCAACTGGTTGTTCAAACAGGTATACCATCACCACATCGAAACTCCAATGGAGAGGACCACCACAGCAACAGGATTTGGCCAAAATCCGCCTGTCGCTGTGATGGTCTCCCATGGCCAGGGGATTGCCTTGCAGGGTGTCCCCCCCCCCCGGTCCAACTCCGACTCAGAGTTGGAATCCTAAAGACTGGGGGGTGTGGGGGCAGAGCCCCCGATGGAAACAGGAGGCATCCCCGACACTGCATTGCCGACAGTCGGCAATGTGGCTGTCACTGTCGGGGATGTCTCCATAGTCGCTGTTGCTGTGGCATGGTAAAACCATTCAAACACCACAAGGCATCTCTCCTAATTCCAGGCCCCAAGACATAGGTAATAAAAATAGGCGAATGGTCAGATATGACCCTTGCTTGTATATCTGAGTCTATTATACCTGGCAAAATAAAGGAACTTACTAGAATATAGTAAACTCTAGACTAGGACTTATGGGGAAGGGATAAAAAGGTGTACTGGTGTTCATCAGGATGCAACACCCTCCAAACATCTAAGAGGTCTGCTCCCAGCATAAGGTCTTTCAGTGCTCTTTGGGCTAGTGACAGGCCACATCTTTTAAGGTCTGACCTATCTAAAATGGTCTGTGGGATGATATTCTAGTCCCCCCCAATATGGTTAATTTAGGTGGATTGGTAGCTACAAGACTTAAGAGATGGGTAAAGAATTGGAGAGAGTCCACATTCAGACCGTAGATAGCCCCCAGGAGAACAGGCTGTGATTCCAACATCCCATGAAGGAGAATGTAGCAGCCATTGGGATCCCAGCTTTCCTGCTCCAGTTTAAAGGGGACTCTGTTAGAGATCAGTATAGCTACTCCCCCTCAGTTCAGAGAAATTCCTGAACTAAAGGCCTGTCCCACCCAGTTCCGGCACAACAGAGAGACATCTTCTCTAGAAAGATGTGTCTCTTGTAGACAGGCGATCCCCGCTTTTAAATGTAAAAGGTACAGAAGTATTACTTGTCTCTTACATCTATCCTGGGATCCCCTTACATTCCAACTCACCCCTATATAAGGACCACTCATGAGAAGTTATGTAAGGGGAAGATCAGTGGTCTGTTGCCAGTTAACTGAGTACTTACTGACAATACATCTTGAAGCCGTCCCAGTAATCTGTGCTGATTGCAGTCAACATTGCCTGTGCTCCCATTTAGAACTGAGGACCTTCCCCCGATGTTTCCATATGACATACATGGCATCCCCTCTCTCTGACACAAATCTGTGATACAATATAATTGAGATTTCCCACTTACTCCCTAAAACCCCCCCTTCCGATTCCCACCTAAAATAGCATACCAAACTAAATAAAGTACCCCTTTTCCCCCCAAAAGAAACAAACCCCAGTTCTGATCAACCTCACCCTCTCAGACACACCATCAGGTGATGTCTTTGCGCTAGTCTGAGACCAGTAAACCCCTTCTCCCTACCCCCCCACTATTCAGATAACACTACAACAAAATAACATACAAACAAGAGCAACAGCATAAGAATTCTAAAGTCCAGTAAGCAGGAATTGCTAAATAGAGTTCTGGGAATGTAGTATATAGTCCTTCTACATGGCTACCTGCTGGAATCCCAGAAAGAGACTAGGTGCCCCTCACATATAGGGTCCATATCTATTCCAATATGAGGTCCCACATTTGCCCACCTTCTCCTGTTGAGCAGGGAATAAAAGAAAAAAAATTACACCCTGGAATATTCCTGAGGTGCATACCCTAAACACCGGGTATTCATCGTATGAAGGGTGGGCAAAATCATCAAAGTCACCCTCAGGCACATCACTTAAACAGGGGAAATTCAGGTCCATATTGTCGGATATTGAAGGCTGATATTAAAACAAAAAGTCCAACCCTGTAGTGAAAAGGTAAACAAGCAAAGAATTAAAAGAAGAGAACAAACACAGAACAGACATAGTTGACAGACCCATGATATATCCTCAGGGTTACTAGAAGTGCATGCCTTTCAAATATAGCTTCTTCCAAGTCGCGGCTGCTGTGAAAACGTATGTCAATAGCTTGCTACGGGGATGTAACAGACCTCTGGTGAAGGAACACAGAATTTGACACATTTCAGGCAGACAAATATTAACAACAGAGCAGGGTCTCAAGTCTTCCACCCTACCATCTCTAGCAGGCCCAAGTCCATCTAATAAAAGGTGGTTGATCGCTCCCCAACCAGAATTTAGAGTCCTGAGCCAATCCGCTGAGTAAAATTTGAGCTCTACAACATCTGCTCAGCTTACTGAGTCCAGAGAGTGTTCAGTTCCCCAGCTCAGAATAAGTTCAGCCCATCGAGGAAGGTTCTTTCCTAATGACAGTTAGAGAAGATGAGATACTTCATTTACTCACAGCGTACAAGATCAGGACAGTTACCTCCAGCCATTCAGGACAGCCTCACTTGAACAAATCCTGGAATAGAACCTTGAGCTCTTGAACTGCTTGCTCTTTAGAGTCAAATGACAGCCACTGGTCTCCCTGCTTAACCTGAAGCACCGCCGAGTATTTCATCCAAAATGGCTTCCCAGCAGCAATCAACTTCGACACTATTGGGTACAATTCTTACCATTTCATCCGGACAGACTGGGGAAGGTCTTGCATGTTACCAATTCTGAGCCCCTTCCATTGCACTTCCTGGAGCTCTTTAACTTTAGCCAATATATGTTTTTTATCTAAAAAGTTAAGAAGCTTAAAAATTCAGAGGCCTGGGCGGGGAACCTGGTGGAGGAGGGGGACAAAGGGCCCGATGTGCCCTCTCTATGATGTATGTCATACCGTTCAGAGATGGGCCTGCAATTTTCTCACAGAACTTCCAGAGGAGCAATATGGGGCAGTGCCTTCCTCCTTTTTGGTCACTCCGATAACCAGGAGGTTGTTCTTCCTACTCCTCTCTTCCAAATCTTCCATTTTCTCTTCAAGTTTCTTAATTCTTTGGCCGGTGATTAGCATCCAGTTCAACCTTGCTCTGCTTTCTTTCCAGGGTAACCAGCCTGGCTTCCGAGTAGCCCACTCGGATGGTAAGTGATTCAACAGTTGACTTAATTTCATGTAGGTCATCCAATATGCTTACAATTGTGGCTTGCAAGGGCTGCATGATTTCAAGAAGCATAGTTGCATTCTATAAATAAATATTCCCTGGGTCTCCAGCAACAAGATGCAATTCTCTCTAAGACAGTATCTTTCCATAAGGGGCTTATGTTTATTATTTTTTACTCCTAGTCTTCCATAATTACTTAGCCATATTATATCCCATACAAATACAGGAAGCCTCTTATTCTCCAAAAATTGCAAAATACCCTTCACTTTAGCCTCTGGATAACCAGGGAACACGAAGTCTTCTTTTTTTCTGCCTGAAGCAATGCTTTATAAATTATCTTCCTGTCTTGTATCTGAATTTGAGCAGGGGTAAGCTTCCATTTGATAAGATTCTTTAACATTTCTAACCCTGATGTGAACAGTGAACTAACTTTGCTTAATGGTCTTATTTTATTCTGAGTCCACGGGGCTATGTTAGGGATTAACCATTCCAAAACTAAAGGTTTCCATATCTTATTGCTAGGTTTTAGAGTGAAACCAATATTGTCTTTAATAAACATACTGTAGAAAAAAGCCACCGAGTTTATCATATTTATTCCTCCCTCCAAGATGGGCCTATACATAAATTCCCTTTTTATGGGATTTTACCTGCTCCCCCAGAAGGCCTGAAAGAAAACACTAACAAGAGAGGTCACGATAATTTGAGGGGAGGAGGATGAAACCGATACATATAAAAAAAAAAACAGAATTAGCAAAGATTTAATAAGGGCCACCCTTTTCTTTTTTGATATTTGTTGCCCTTCCCACCCTGAGATTAGCCTATTTGCCCTACTGAGGCTATTTTCCCAGTTATTTCTAGCTATGTCTCCTGTTCCAAATTCTACTCCAAGAACTTTGATGGGAGTTAGGGAGATTGAGAAACCAGCAAATTTTCAATTGCTCAGCAGGGGGTATCACCTAAAACAGTTCCTATGCTTTTGCTATAATTTATTTGTGCCCCTGACAGGCTTGCATATACCTCTAATGTATTAGTTAAGGTGGTTTCTACTGTATCGGGCTGCAACAGTAATACGACATCATCTGCATACGCTAATATTTTAATGAACTTTAATTTTATTATGCGTTGTAAGCCTCTAATTTTTTCCTGTAACATAATATATCTTATTAAGATATCAATACCAAACACATACAATATAGAACTAAGAGGGCAGCCTTGGCGCATGCCCCTTATGACTTTTATTTTTTTCCCCACCAACCATTCAAGTTGGGTATTAATGTTGCTTTGTTATATAATACCTTTAACCATTTGCTGAAACTTTCTGAAAACCCATAAGCTTGAAGAGTTGAAAATATAAAGGAATGGGCTATCCTAGGAAATGCTTTTTCTTGATCAAGACTCAGTACATAACCGTGTACTATACTTTTTTTGACCTCTCTGAAATAATTCCTTTAGAATGATTAGGTTGTCATGCTGACACCTATTGGGAATCATGCAGGTTTGTGCTGGATGTATTAATAATTCCACTACCTTAGTAGAGCCTATCAAGAAGTATTTTGCTCAAAATTTTGAGGTCCATATTTAATAAACTCAGAGGTCTCCAGTTTTCTAATATTTTCCTAGCCCCTTTTTCGTATAGTTGTATTAGAATTGCTTCATTCATAGAAGGGCCAAATTGCCTTGTGCTAACATATGGTTAAATAAAATGACTAAAACTGGCACCAGAAGTTCAATAAATGTTTTATAGAGCCTGCTCCAAAGCCATCCATCTCTGGAGCAGCATCTTTACATTAGCTATTAATAGCTTGATTCACTTCCTCCAATGTAATTTCTCTGGTTAAGTTCTGTCTGTCCCTACCTTGAATTTGTGGCAGGTCCAGCTGTGAAAAAAAAATCTTCCTTGCATCTCACTTCGGGGCACGTACCAAAAAAAGTTTCCATGTGTTTTTCGACCAAGCCCAGCATTTCAGCTGTTGAGGTGCATAAATGACCATTTGTATTTTTTAGGCCCATAACCATTCTGTGCCGTACCCTTTCTTTACATTCTTTAAAGGGATCTAAAGAACCTTTTTTAAACTTTGTGCTAAATCTCAACTCTTGTTCTAATGATTTTGCCTTATTATACTGAAATGTTTTCATTTTATCTTTGGCACTCTTAATTTGTGAACTGTAATATATTCTCTGTGTTTCAGAATGGGAAATAAGAGTTTGTAGTTGTCCGCATATTTGTAAATAGCTTATATACTCTTTATTGGCCATGTCTTTTGATTTATCTTGAAAAAACTTTCCAAGAGCCTTTTGTATCTTCCCACCAACATGTTAGATCTTCGGAACAAGCTATGACTGAAAGTCTTGCTGTCCATTCTTTAACCCAAGCCTTTTTTAACCTCACCATTTTTCAACAGGGATTCATTTAAATACCAGTTATTTTTTTTTTATATCTGGAGGAATTATTCCAGCTCGCTTGGACAGTAAGCAATTTGTGATCTGAAAATCCCCATGCATTTGTAGCTACTTTATTTGAGATCAGTGTTTGGGATAAAAAACTGAAGTCTATTCTGGTGGATAAATGACCTTTCAAGAAGGTACGACCACCCATTGAAAATTGTGATCTATATGCGTCTGATAAACTGGCCAAGGATATAATATCCTGTAGTGCCAGGGTATTACAAAATAGTTTTTTTGTCTTGAGCCCCCTGTCCGCCTGTTCCAGCCCACAGTTAAAATCTCCAGCCCATACCACTAGCCTAGAAATATGTAAATAGGGCTGTATTTCTTTAAAGAGGACACCCTTTGAGCTTTTGTCTGGGAGCATAAACTGTGATCAATTGGAATCTTTCATGACAGTAATCAAAATCTAACATGAGGGCTCTGCCTGGAAAGATATCTAACAATCTAGACACAAGAAATAGCTGGATTGGAGAATAATATACCCACCCCATCACAACTCTCCTCCCCTATAGACCAAAAAGAGGGTTCTTTAGTCCAGTTATTAGCTGCCTGCCGTAGCTCCTGGTGGAACATAAGCCTGGTGTCTTGTAAACACCAAATGTCACAGGGCAGGAGATCAATTGAAGGGGAATACCCCTGCTCATTTCTTTTTATTTTTAATACTGTTCACATTAATAGTGCAGATGGTTAAAGAGAACATGGAAGGCAGTATATATCAGATGGGTGCACGGGGGGGCACAATCTTATCAGCAGGTTTTTGAACCCTTTCTGTGCCTAGTACACTTGGCTATGGAGTTAATTGCACCCCATCCTCAGTATCAGACATGACATCTGTGGTCATAGAGGAAACAGATGGGGTGTCTGAGTCTTCTTCCTGTGAGTCACCCCACTGTTTTTCTATGGGCAAGGGAGTGTATCTGTTTCCTGATTTCCATGGAGGGGGGCTTTCCCCTTGCCTTTCTTTCCTCCCTTCCCTTCAGCTTTCCCAGATTTTAAGGCAGTATCTGGTCTAGATCTTTTTGAGATTACTGTTTTGAAAGGGGCTTCTGCAGTGGGGGCATCTCCATAGCCATATTTTCTGTGGTTACAAGAGGAGTATCTGTTTCTTCAACTTGTCCTTCCAACTCAGGGACCTCCTCCATAGCAACCCCAGTAACCTGAATTTGTGTCTGTTCCTGCTCCCTAATAGTGGATGGTCTTTCCCCTGGTCTAAGTTGTTTTCTAAAGCCTGATTCCTAGCTGTTTCTTCATCCTTCCTAGTAACTTTTTTGCTTGTGCCTGCTGTGCCATATTTATAAGACCTTCATGGGAAGGGCAGTCTTCTCTATTATGAGAGGCCCGTGGACATCTTCCATAGACATGCCCTGTCTTCTCACACAGATTACATTTAAAAAAGTTTAAGCGGTTAGCTGCAACATGTCCATATCTGAAACAGTGGTTACAACGTGTTGTGCCACAGGCTGAACTTAAGTGCAAGTGAGCTCCAAACTTAAAACATGCTTTTGGCTGACCAGCATAAAACAAGGAAATTCTGACTTTACCTAGAAAGAAAAAGTTAGGCAGATGAACTGGTCCATTATTAGATGAAAAAAGTTCGATTCTGATCTTCCAATCCCCATTCCAGCTCTGTTCGCAATCCATTATGGGGATGGGCCTATCCAGGACTTCACATCTCTGTCTCGACCAAAATAGTATATCTTCAACATTTACTCCCTCATTTTTGAACATTACTGTGACGATCTTGACAGCTGGCATGGTTAGGGGGACATCTAGAAAGGGAAGCCATAGAGGGGAATTTTTTAGCTTGTTATATTGAGAACAAAATCTGTCACGGTCAGTAAAATTTTTAAAACGTATGTCAAAGTTAGCATTTCCCACTTGGATCAAGGCAAAAATCTCAGAAGAGAAAAATTTTTAAGAACCCTTTAAAAGTATTTTAGCAATGTATAGTCTGTTCGGTGGGTCTTCAAGGCCTCCTTTGTAGATTAACTGAACAGCATTTCTTCTGGGGGCCGGCTTCCCTGTATTGTGAAACAAGTCAGCTAGCCTGAACATGGAGGCTAGCCATGCCCTTTGTTCTGGGTTCTGTAATGATGTTTCTGAGGGGCCTATACTCAGCTGCTCAGACTGAGAAGGAGAACCTCAAGGACAAGGAGGTTGCACAATGATATCCTGTTCCTGTGCCCCTTCAGTGGAGGCTTGGTTCATTTCTGTATCGCCACTAGCCATTTGGGCTGGGTCCATAGACTCTGCTGTTGTGGGGGTGATATTTGTTGTGGGGGGCCACATTAATTGCATTTTGCTGGACTTCGGAGGCATACCTTTGTACAGTAGGATCCTTAGGATCTGGGATCCATTGTCCTTCCTGTGTATGCAACCAGCCTGCATCTGCCAGTGCAAGTTCTGGGGACCAGGGTGCTGGTGGGGGGGGGCACAAAGTTTAGTATAGAAGCCACATCATTGTTTGTTAACAGAGCAGCAGATTTAACATTCTGTGTATACTTATGTTGTTCTGTGCTCTGATTTTGAATCCATAGAGTCTCTTTTTGTTTGCTGCTACCACGGACCAAGTCTACTCTGACCTGTAATCTCCTGTTGGATTCTTTGTGAGAGTCCATGCAGCTCTAGGCACATGGGTGTCACCTTCTTTTCACTGCAGTCACATTCTGTGTCTGTAGACTCTCTGCGCTTGACTTATCGACCTGCATATCCAAGGGGTGAGTCACTGGCGTTTCAGCTGTTACTGCTTCCTTGTTTCCCAGCTGGTTGTCAGAGACAGCTGAAGAGTTTGTCACATTGCTCTCTGTGCTCCGCTGAGCTACACAGAGCTTCTTCACTAATTCCGCCTTTTTTTTTAAATACTGCTGCTTTTCCTGTTCCAGTAGAAGTTGCAAATGATCTGTTTCAGTCAGCTCTATAATGCATTCAGATTTTTTGGTATTTGTAGCCGAGTCATCCTTCAGGTCAGTTGTATTTTGTGAGTTCTCCATATTAGCAAAAATAATTTCTTGCCCAGTGCTGTCTTCCTGAAATTCCTGGACTAGTACTGCATTTTCAACAGCCTCTAAACTTGTCAGGCTAGGGGAGGAGGCCTGCTCCCCAGCCTCCACAACATCCATCTTCTCCTCAGCTTCTAGCATAGTGGCCATCTTGGACAGAGGGACAATGGTTCCTCCTACTGGCAAGTAGGGGAATTTTTTTGGGGAAAAGGGGGTAAAATTCAAATCAATCAGGCATCATACTAAATCAGCCCAAATAATGATCATATCTTCTTCTGATAGGTTCTAACCTTCAAACTGTCCAACTGTTTCCTAATGTACATAGTAAAGCCATGAGTTCCTTGGCTAGCCATAGCTGACTATTGCACTCCATTCATAACGATTCCACATATAATCATACTTGGTGTCCCCATAAGTGTTCATATGTTATGGAGAAATGTAAGACTCCAATCCGTTCCTCATTTTTGGTAGCTATCAACTATAGTGTCACCCTTTTTTTTTGTGCGAAAATTACAAAGCAACCCCTCACCATGCTCTTCTTCATTATTTTTTTTAATTTTTTTCAGTCAAACATCAAAAATGACATACACTTATCCCACAGATTATGCAATTTATGTCTTGCCATAGACTTAGAATCTTTCTCATAAACTTGTTGAAGTGAGATTACTACATTCTTTATCATAATCTCAGGGAAGGTTTCTTGTTGTTGAATGACCCATTTGCATCTGGCTTGCCATATGAAGTACTTCAAAATTGCAAATACAACCTGTAATGTTCCTTTATGAAAACCATTCCATTTGGTTGAGAAGACGGTATGCACAATTTCCATATAATGTAGGTCCTGGAACAAAGTCATCCGCCATGTTTTATTCAGTGTATCCCAAATCATTTTTACAGATGGACATTCCAAAAACAGGTGTTCTTGTGTTTTCAAAAGCTGAAAACAAGAATTCAGTGGACAATATCTGTCTGTTAATTGCTTATGCTTCAAATTGTTCTTTACGTTCCGTCGTTTATGGATACTCAACCACAACATGTCCCATGCATAAGCAGGAATTCTATCGTTAGTTAATTGAGATAGTGTAATCTGCATCTCAGGAGCCGAACAAATAGGTTATATCAACTCTTGTCTAGTATGTTTCATCATCACATGATACAACTCCTGTCTTGTTTTAGGTCTCGTAGTTTGTCCAAGAATTATTAATTTGATTAGATCTTGAAGCATAGTTTTTACATATCCCGGGATTATTGTTGTTCTGGTTAATAATTTCCTGTTTCCTTGTACCCATGCCGTGTTACCAATTTCCACCCCTTCAGAGATCATTCCTTTCCATAACTTCATCCCACTAATTGTTGCATGAAACATATTATAATAGATAAAGATACTATAATAAAATAATCCTGGATCTATCATATTCAAACCTCCCTCTTTTATCTGTCTATATGTGATCCCTCTTTTTACAGATTCAGATGGCTCCTCCATAAACTTTGAAAAAACACACTATATAATTTAGTTTTAAATTGTGGGGGAGGGGGGACTACATAACTGGCATAAAGAAATATTGGCACTAATATGTTTTTGATCAATAACACCCATTTCCGTTTCGAAATCTGTAGCCCTTTCCACCCCTGGGAGATTCTTTCAGCTTTCCTTAATTTGCTTTCCCAATTTAAGACAGCTAAATCTCCTTTTCCAAATATAATGCCCAGAACTGTAATGGGTTCTGTAGTCAATGCAATACCTGCATATATTGTTTTCATGATATCTGGCTGACTTCCTATCCACATTCTTACACTTTTCTCAAAATTAATGTTTGAGCCAGATGTCCTAGAATATTCTAATATTATAGTTGTAATATCCCTTTCTTCTGTACTTTTATCAGTAATAATTACTATGTCATCTGCATAAGCCAAACACTTTATCGGAGGCCCCAACTGTGTCAATGATATGCTCTTAATAGACTCAGACATCTGTATGGATCTTAAAAAAGGGTCAATACAAAAGGTATATAATAAGGTGCTCAGAAGGCAGCCCTGTCTTACCCCTCTCTGCAATATTACAGGCCGACCCATCCACCCATTTACCCTAGGGGTAAGTTTTGCCTCTTGGTACAGGCAGGTTATCCATCGCACAAATTTATCAGGTATTCCATATCGCCGTAAAACTGACATCAAAAAGGAGTGGGATAAGGAGTCAAAGGCTTTGTGCTGATCGAGGCTAAGAAAATACCCTTCCTCTGCGCCCATTCCACCTCTTTGAAACAGTTCCCTGAGGACTATCAAATTATCTTGAATACCCCTTTTTGAAATTGAGCATGTCTGTGCTTTACTAATTATTTTCTCCACTATCAGAGTCAATCTCCTTGCCAAAATTTTGGTCAATATTTTAAAATCCACATTCAACAGACTAATAGGTCTCCAATTTTTTAAATCTTCCTTTGTCCCTTTTTTATATAAAAGAATCAGGTCTACCTCTGTCATAGACTGTGGCAGCACCTCTGAATCTAATATATCATTATATAAAATGGTAAGGTCCTGAATTAAGTAATTACTGTATTTTTTATAGAATTCCCCAGTAATCCCGTCTATCCCTGGGGAAGTCCCTGTCTTCAATGTAGTAATTGCATATTTTACTTCGTCCTCCTCAACTGGTTTCACCATAGTGACCTCCTGGGGAGATAACATTTCTGGAATATCAAGTTTCCTTAAGTATTCTGATGAACTTTGTACTACTGGGGGTTCCCCAAACCAATGCATTACCTGTTGTTGTACTGTTTGTAGAATTTCTTGCTTAGTTAACACTAACCTTCCCTTATTATCCATTACCCATGATATTACTTTTCGTTCTGTTCTTTTACCACAATCCTTAAATGCATTAAAAGTCTGATTTTTACAATCAGTGCCAAACCGCATTTCCTGTTGCAATGTTTTAGCCCTATGATATTGTTGTGTAAACATTTATTCCTTAATTATTCCTATTTGCTCACTAAAATCCATCTTCAATATTTCTGTTTTGGAAATAAGGCTTTGAAGCTGTTTTTCATAATCCTAGATAACCTATATAGGATTTCTGGGTCTGTTTTCTAGCTCTATTTCGAAAACATTTTTTTGTTTCCTCCCATCATTCAGTTTGAGAATCATACAAACATTGCACAGATTTCTTGGCAGTCCAAAAGGAATCCCATTCTCTATTAGTTGCCTCATTTTCCAATAGTAGGCTATTCAGACACCATGGACTCTTCCCACACACAGGACTGTTTCCCCAGTTAAGTTGTATCCATAGGCCCCTATGGTCTGAGAAATCAAAAGTATGAGCAGGTGGACACAAAAGAATAGTCTATCCTTGTCGATAGGGAGCCCCTAAAATAGGTATTCCCCCCTGTTTTGTGAATTACCTGATATGCTTCTTGTTAAATGTGCATTATGGACCACATCGTTCAAAACATTGGAATCACAATATAATTTATGCATTGTGAGACCCCTATCTATCCTTTGCATAGCACAGTTAAAGTCCCCTCCCCATACCACAAACCTAGAGGTATGTAAGTAAGGTTGTATCATTTTAAATAGTGTAATTCTATTAACTTTCCCCTGTGGGGCATAACTATTTATTAGTCAGAGTCTAGTATCTCCAAACTGAATATCCAAGATTAAGGCCCTCCCAGGCTCAAGGTCTATCAACCTGGTAACTTTAAAGAGTGAGCTACTAAAAAGGATACCCACACCATCACAAGTGTCCAAGCCCTGGGACCAAAAGGATGCTCCCTTACCCCATAATCTTGGTGCTTGTGCTATTTCCAAAAAGGTTTTAATTCTTGTATCTTGAGTGAGAACAATATCAGCTCTAGATGACTGTAACTGTGAAAGAATAGTCAGTCTTCTTTTCCCAATTTTAATAATGTTTGTATTGATAGATAATAATTGTAAGGAAGTCACGTCAGTTTATGAAGATAGGCCATACTCTTTTATTTTGATCTAGTCTTCCATTTCTGTTTTCCTTTCTTAGGAGTTGTACTTTCTTTGAGTTCTGAAGGAAGATCTATCATAGAGGATGATCGAGATGAAGAATTGGATTCTTCATCCCCCTCTGAATCACCCCAGTCATCTATTTTCGATAAGACATCATATGGATTGTTAGGGGTTACTTTCTTTGTCCCTGTCGCAATCTTTCACTCTTTACCTTTTGGCTCTGTCTTAGTACTGAGCCTGGTCCTAGACCTTTTTCTATAGTCAACTATCTGAAATGGAGGTTTCTGCACTTTGGGGGGGAGGCATTGTAGCAGAAGCAATGTCTTGTGCTTGTTGTTCATCATTTTCTCCATCCCCTTGGTTATCTTCCTTTCCTTCCTCCTGGGGATGGGCTCCATCATTGGTCCAAATTTGTGAGCTCTCCAGCTCCATGTCAAGTGGATCAGAAAAAATGGGGGGCCTTTGTAGTAACAGAAAATCAGAGGATTGTGCAGCTTTTTCTTGCAAATCAGCCATCTGAGTTTCATGTGGTACAGGTACCGGACTCACCATCCCTTCCTGAGACAGTCCTATAGGATCTCCTTTACCACTCTGGTCTTGTTCTGCTTCTTGTGGCACTGTCTCTTTGTCTGTATCTGTGCTTTGTCTCATTGCACTCTGTTTGGCTGCTTCTTTCTCATGCCAAATGGCCTGTATCCGTTTCTCTGAGGCAGCAGCACAACCTTTTTTTTGTGCCTGTGTAATTAATGCTTCATGTGAAACTCCTTCTTCAGTATTGTGAGAGGCCCATGGACACTTCACATAGGAGTGACCTTTTTCTTCACATAAGTTACATCAAAAGGTATTAATGCACGCTGAAGCCATATGTCCAATTTCTAGACAATGGGTGCACTTTGAAGTGTCACAAGCATTACTTAGATACAATCTGGAGCCACATTTGTGGCATGACTTGGGCTGGTCCGGATAAAACAATGACCCCCTATCTCTGCCTAAATAGAAGCAGCTAGGGAGGTGCACAATCCCATGATTTCCTAAAAACAGCTTACATTTGACTCTCCATCCCCCAGTCCAATACTGCTCAGTATCTATCACTGGGGATGAATGTTCCAAAACCTCACAGCGCTTCTTTAACCAAAAAAGAACATCTGTAATATTAACTCCTTCATTCTTGAATATGATGGTAAGTGTCCTTCTGCCGGTTTAGTAATAGGAATGGCAAGAAATGGGGACCATAAAGGGGTATTTTTTATCTGATTGTATTTGACCCAGAATCTATCCAAACATTCCACTGTTTTGAAGCTGATGTCATAATTGTATTCATCAATATGAATAAGCGCAAATACTTCTGATGTGTAAAACTTCAAAGAGTCCTTCAATAAAGTCTTTCCCACATATACTGTATCGGGTGGGTCTGGTAACCCACCTTTGTAAAGTAGCCTAATAGCATTGCAGCATGGTGCTGGTTCCCCCTTATTTTTAAATAAATCTGCCATACGTAACGCTGGTTTAAATCTCAATTCTTGAGCTGGATCTTATAGTCTAGAGACACCCATACCCACTGGGAGCTCTCCAGTAGCCATTGTGTCTATATCAGAGGAGTCCAAAACAATACTCTGTCCAGTAATACTTTGTCTCAGTGGATCAGGTTTTTGAAGAGCATTTGATGTAGAAGCTACTGGTTTTATAATACTAACAGTATGTCCCTCATCAACAGTACTGACTGAGTCTGTAGTCTTTCTATCTTCCAGTACTATATTATTGATAGAATTATTACCTACAAGATCATCTTTATGCATTAACATGTCTGTAACTTGCCCAAAGGCAGTTTTACTTGTGCAAGGCTGTATACAAACTGCACTCTGATTTGATGCACTCTGGGGTATGGAAGTAAGAGGAAACACCACTTTATCTGTCGAGGTGACTTCCAGCACAGAATATTGTGCTACCACTGGGTCCTTAGGGTCAGGAGACCATCCGCCTCATGATTCAGCCACCCAGCCTGCTTTCTGTAGGGCTTTTGCGGGTGTCTATACTTCTGTATTGCAGTTTGTGACTCATTGCAGTTCTAAGGTGCATCCAGTATCATTTTGTTTTGCCACGGTCCTAGCTGAAACCCCCCATGTTTTCATGCCACTTCGACAAGAAACAGTACTACGCTCTGGTAAGGGATTTTGTGCTGCCGAGGCTCCCTGCTTCAGTTTCGCTCAATCAAGGGTTTCACCTCACAAGTGCTCGTAGTTAGTACTCCCAGTGGCTGCATCTTCTACCTGCAGCATTTCAGATGCAATCCGGAACTTCTCCTCCTTGTCTATTTTTTGCAGCAGTAATCTCCATGTGGATTCTAATTTAAGCCGCAATTGATTCTTTTTGAGAATGGGATACTTCTCCACATCATCAAGAAATTGGAAGTCCTGCTGTGAATCCACGTCGATCTCTTTGACCTGTCCTGGTTCCATAGAGGCAGTTTCAGAAGCCTCCAGTGGTACTGTGATTACAAGACCAACTGCCTGGTCTAAATCCTGCATTAAATCCAATTCACAAGATGCAGGCAATTCCTTTGCAATATCCACTTCAGTGAGTGGTGAATAGCTCACAATCCCATCAACTGTTGTCTCCAAATTAGAGCAGGAAACTGGGATGGAGACCTGATCCCCTGTCTCCTGACACTCCATCATCTCCTCTGCACAGCTCTGGTCGGCCATCTTGCAGCTGGCCAGCAATTCCCCCAGAGGAGGGTGGGGGAAATTCCCCGGTGCCCTGGCTAAATTTCCCCCATTCACTAAAAATACCATCAACAGCTTAATCTGGTTCATGGTCAGTTGGCATTCATCTGTGTCCCCCTCCCTCAGGTCGTGCCTGAAAATAGGCAGAATTTGTCTAGAGCATTTACCCAGTCAACAAAAACTAAATAAAATAAATACATGAATAAATAAATAAATAAAACATTAAAAAGTCAGAAAAGAGCTATTTAAAATAACAATATAAATAACTATATTTAAGTTATTTATTAGATTAATGATTTATAAGTTATAATGAATTTTAAAAAGAGTTTTATCTTCAATAAGTTTACTTACTTTTATATATTGTTATTTATTAGGCTGCCTTATAACTCCAAACTGCACAAGATACCACCTCACAAGATCACAAACGCTCTTCCAACCAGGAGATCAAAAGCATAACTGATTTAAATGACTTTTTAATGTTTTATTTATTTATTCATGTATTTATTTTATTTAGTTTTTGTTGACTGGGTAAATGCTCTAGACAAATTCTGCCTATTTTCAGGCACGACCTGAGGGAGGGGGATACAGATGAATGCCAACTGAACTATATCAGTTAAAGCAAAAGGAAGCTGGGAAGGCAGTCAGATCAGCAAAGGCCCAAACTGAGGAAAAGATAGCCAACTCAATTAAGAAGGGATAAAACCTTTTATAGGTACATCAGAGTGAAGGAAGACCAAGGGAGGGATAGTGAGGCTTAATAAAGGGAGGGAGGGTGGGCAGAGGGTGACTGTGAAAGGCAGAGATACTAAACAAATATTTTGCTCAGTATTTACAAAGGAAGAGGGGGAGGTACCTAAAACAAACAGTAGAAACACTCTGGATACAGAAGTTGATACCTGCCCATTTACAGAAGAAAGAGTTCTGAAAGAACTCTTAAAACTGAAGGTGGACAAAGCAATGGGGCCTGATGGGATTCATCCCAGAATTCTAAAAGAACTAAGGGTAGAACTAGTGACACCACTGACTACCCTCTTTAACAAATCATGGGAGGATGGGGTGGTACCCGAAGACTGGAGGAGGGCAGATGTGATTCCCCTTCACAAAAGTGGGAGCAAGGCAGAAACAGGAAAGTACAGACCTGTTAGTTTAACCTCGGTGGTAGGTAAAATGATGGAATCACTTCTGAAGGAAAGAATTGTTAAATATCTAGAGGCCAGAGGGGCACAGGACCCAAGGCAGCATGGATTCACAGTGGGAAGGTCATGCCAGACAAATCTGATAGATTTCTTTGACTGGGTGACCAAAGTAGTTGATCAGGGAGGGCTGTAGACATGGCCTACCTAGACTTTAGCAAGGCATTTGACACAGTCCCACACAAAGATTAATATACAAGTTAGCCAGCCTGGGAGTGGGTCCCAAGATGACAGCCTGGGTAAAGAATTGGCTGGAGAATAGGACACAGAGAGTAATAGTAAATGGAGTCCACTCTGAAAAAGGGGGTTAGTAGTGGGGTACCGCGGGGTTCAGTATTAGGACCAGTCCTCTTCATGTCTTTATAAGTGACATTGCAGAGGGACTGGAAGAAAAATATGTCTCTTTGCAGATGACACAAAGATCTGCAACAGAGTTGATGCACAGGGTGGGGTGGAAAGGATGAGAAGGGACTTGGCAAGGTTAGAGGAATGGTCAAATGTATGGCAGCTTAGATTCAATGCTACGAAGTGCAAGGTAATGCACCTGGGAAACAAAAACCCAGGGGAAGAGTACACAATGGGGGGTGAGATACTAACAGCAACAAAAATGGAAAGGGACCTGGGGGTAGTCATATCAGATGACCTCCACACCCAATCTCGTCATTGACCAGGTGCAGTCCTATAAATATCTTGGTATAACCTTTGACCCTGCACTTTCATTCCATGGACATATATCTGCCCTAAATTCTGTCGCCAACTCACGGCTAGGCATTCTTTACCGGCACAAGAAATGCCTCCCTCCTGATGTCCTCCGCCTGGCTGTCACCTCCTCTGTCATGTCTCTTATTGACTATGGCCTTCGGTCTATGGCTCAGCAGATCAGACTGCCCTCAACAAGGTTCGCCTCACAGTTAATAAGGTCTGCAGACTTATCACTGGTGCTTCAGACTCACTCACACATGTAAGCTGTACACCTGGCTACCCTACTCAACCTGGAAGAGCGACTCATGTATCAGACATGCCAGCTCGCTAAAGCCTAGTGGCCCTTCCCCATAGGCCCTATCCAACTCCATTACGTGCTGCCGACCCTGATCATGCAGCTCGTCAAGAGCTACCCTAGGTATTCAGAGCCAGGACCTCCAAGGTCAGAGGGCATTCCCTACGTGCACCCCACTGGTATAACTCCCTCCCTGCCAGTGTCACAAACTCACTAACCTTAGCTTGCTTTAAGCCCAGGCTCAGAAACTTCCTGCTTAGCTCTCGTAAATGCAACTGCGCTAGCCTAGTGTAAAAAAAAATATATATATATATACTCTGTTTGACAATGCTCACTGAGCGCTCCCCTTCCTTTCCCTACTAATTCCTCCTCCCTATCTCCTCCTTCTACTCCCACCAGCTCTCCCGACCATAAGTTTTGCACCTTTTGTTATCTTTTTGCTTCGTTGGAGATTGTATTCTATTGAAACAAAATTGTAATTGAACTGTAACTTTTTGTTTGTAAGTACTGTGTCCTTGTACTACTGTTCTGATGTCCTCTTTGTGACGAGGTACCTTTGTAAATGAGCCTCTGGCTCAAAGGTTTCTAAACTGATGTTTAACTAAATAAACTAAATAAATAAAGGTGGGCAAGCAATGTGAGAGGGCAGCAAGGAGGGCTGGGGGGATACTGGGATGCATAGGGAGAGGCATCACCAGTAGAAAACAGGAAGTTATTATCCCTCTGTACAGACAGCTGGTGAGACCCCATCTGAGTACTGTGTGCAGTTCTGGAGACCAATCTCTGCAAAGACATAGACAGGATGGAAGCTGTCCAGAGGAGAGCAACTAAAATGGTGCAGGGTCTGCACGGAAGACATATGAAGAGAGACTTAAGGAGCTTAATATGTATAGCCTCGAGGAAAGGAGGAGGGAGGGACATGATGAAACGTTCCAAGTACCTCAAGGGGAATCAACAAAGTCCAAGAGGTAGCATCTTTCAAAAAGGGTGTGCAAGAACAGGGGCACAATTTGAAGAGATAGAAGAGGCGGCTCAGAGGTAATTTAAGGAAGTATTTTTTCACAGAGAGGGTGGTGGATGTATGGAACAGCCTTCCAGAGGAGGTTGTGGAGTCACAAACAGTGGTGGAATTCAAGCATGCATGGGACAGTCATAAGGCAATTCTAGGGGGTGGGGGTAGGAAGAAGTAGGCTGCTGGTTAACTAGGATCTGCAGCTTATCCATCAGGTAGGGAAATGGGCAGACTGGGTGGGCCAAGCGGTCCTTATCTGCCATCAAATTCTAAGGACAAAGCAGCAAAAAAAAGGTTCTTTTCTTTTCTTTTCCTACTAGTGTAATGATACCACATATAGCCAAGTTGCCAACTGACTTGCTCTGTTAAACTTTTGCAGAGAATTAGCACAGCTCTGGACATTAAATCAAAAGAAAGTCTCCTTTCTCCAGCAGAGCACGATACAGCAGCAGCAAACCTCAGCAGGATTGTCAAGCTCTGTCGTCTGAGTGTTTCCACCTCTCTTTTATACTTTTTGTGGAGTGTCAGTCAACCACCAATGAACTAAATGCAGACCAAGGCATGAACAAACAAATGAATTATGTCATGCTAAAAGATAAACTTAGGTAGAAATAAATGGAGACAAGTAGGTTGCCTAACAAACAATAATAAGTCAAACTGAATCACCTGTTCATTGTTACAATGCTAATAAACAAATAAGACCAAATTGAGAACTTCCTCGGTTAACACATGCTGCCGAGCGACAAATGTCAGGAGTGTTACTGAATCAAATATCTCTAAATTATGCAGCTTAATTAATCAATTCAGGTGACACATCTGGGCAATGCTTGAATAGCCCCTTGACAATAAAATTATACTACATAAATTTATAAAATGAAAAAGGAACACAGTTTAAAAAATAAAAAAATGGATTAGAAACAGAACTAGAACAAGCTTTAGCTAAACTTATAAATTTATAAAAGACTCTGGGATTAGCAGTGCTTAGAATCCCAATACACTTCTCCTTTTTTTCCCCCGATTACAAACCCAGCTCAAAAACTCAGTAAGAGCTAAAAAAGGTTGCATTCAGTGTTAAGATTGAAAAAAAAACACACAGATGTTTTCACAGTAAAGCATGCTTCGCAAGAAGCCAGACGCAAATACTGAATCTTAAACTCAGCCATACTGCAATGCTGAATCGTAGTTGACCCCCCGACCAAGTTAAATCGGCTGCAACACTGCACCATTGCAGCTGTCTGATGGTGTGCAGCAAATTAAGTATGCCTTGAGTATTTATATATAAAAACAGGTACATGAATTAAAAGAAAAACAACTAATTTAACATTGGCTAAAAAATAAGCAACAAGCCAAAGCCTACTCTACTTCTCCTACTTTCTTTGCTGAGCTTCAGCTAGTAGATGTCAGATAACTCAGAGCTGCCACACACACACAGGGACTCTTCCTCCCCCTATATCAGTAGGAAAATGCGTCCATGAGGCCCAGCTTTGCCGTTCCCATTCGGTGCTCAATAATCACAGCCTGCAACTTAGAATAGATGGAGAAGAGGGTTTATCTAAGAGCCTGCCATCCACTCCCAGCTTGATGTCCATGTGACTCCCAGCTTGGTGTCTGTGATACTCCATACTCCAACTCTTTGGTTCTGGCTCCCATGCACCAGGGCTCTGTGCTCCACTGTTCTAGTAATCAGACATCCTCAGGCTTTGACTATAAGCAGACAAACACAAAACTCTCTGGGAAGACTAGCTATTGACAGAATTCCAGTAAAATATACCTTATTTCATTGTGGCTAAGGCAGCACTGGCATACCATTAAAATAAATTACCATCAGGCAGTATATTGACGTGACTCTGCTAGCTACTCCTCAGACACAGTTATAAACAGGACTTGGACAGAACAACCAGAATCTATATTAGCAACAGTTAAAGAGAATTGTAGTGTATCATTATGTGGTGACAGCCATTGTGACTCGCCAGGCTTCTCAGGTAAGTATGATTCATACATGCCCATGGACCATGATACCAGTAAAATTATAAACTTTCACACAGTGCAATTTTCTGAAGTAGGGATTATGACACTTGGCCAGCTGGTTATGATTGTTCTATGATATTTATAATATAAAAATATAGTATGTGAGTCTGTGCCCCCCCCCAGGTTTCAATTACAGGAACTGACCAGGAGATCTCTGTAATGTAATTAACTTCCTTGAGAAGTTGCATTTTATGGCCATTTTATGACCTCCTGCCTCTGAAGCTGGGAAGCTAAATATGCATTTTATTACAGGACAGGATATAACTTAGCTGATTCCTGTTGGCTATATTGGCACCTAAGTGACGTATGGCAGAGTTGTAAAAAAACCTTTGATGTTCCTTGGGAAAACAGGAATTAGCTACCAGTTCAAAGAAAAGGCTTGATTAAAGACTGTCATAATTTAGGAAATTAGTTTTTGCTGAAGTCACATTATTTAAAATATCTCCTGATAGGACATCCAGTTTGTAATTTGTTTTATAGTCTACAACGAGGAACTAGATGACTCACAAAAGGGGTGTGAAGTGACACAGTTTAAACTAATACTTGTGTCTGATCTGTTTGACATATCATTTTTGGACTCAAGAGAGACAGAACTCTGTGCTCTGAGATAACGTAAGCACTATAGAGGTAATACATTAGATAGAAAAATTCTAAATGTATTGTGGTAGGAGATTTTGTGTTGTAATTTTCCTTGTTTTCTTTTAAGTGATTGTATGCTCTTTGATACATTGTTCTGTGTTTACATTTTAAATATTTTTATCCATTTTTAATAAACCTTTGATTCAAGAGACTGCCTGTGTGTCTTCCAAGTTCTTTTTGCATGTGACGTATAGATGGTTAAGTTTGAAAATTGTTCAAAAGCTTGATGGTGTTACTAAACTGGGAAAAGGTAAGAATATGCCTAAGGTCTTTTATAGAGTTTTAAGGGTTCATTTTGGATACCTGGTTAGGTGCCCTTAGGTGAAAGATATAGTGCATCTCCCAAAGAGAATATTATCTGAGCCTGTACATTTGGGTACACTAGCATAAGGTTCACAGTTTTCATCCCCCCAGAACTTGAGACTAAAGGTGATTCAGACCCACAAGCAGACATGAGGGTTACCCTGTCTGTTACCTGTTCACATTACTGCGCTTGGAGGTTGGCACTGTGGGAGCAGAGGGCCTGACCTGCTAAGTGTTTGTGACAGATTCGGTTGGCAGCAGTGTGGATAAATTTGGTAACACAAGCTTTAATTGTTCAGTGTGTCAGCTTAATACTGTACAGCTCACTTGCAAAACAAGGCAATGATTTATTAAAAAAAAAGGAAACAGAACTATATAATTTTGCTTACAGTCAAGTTCCTACCTGTTTTATTTATTTTTCCTAAAGTGCAAGTTAGAGTAGCCATAGTTAGGGAAGAAGATGGATTCCAACTACAGCGGGTACACTGCAGACTACTTGACGCAGTTGTTCCAGGAGAGAGGAGTCCTGCACGAGGTGAGAGCCACCAAGCAGAACCTCGTGTATGCCCTGATGGCAGCAGATGCTCAGAGCATTGAGTCACAGACTTTGATTGTAAAAGACTGAACCTTGAGAATGGAGGGGGCAGTGGCCAGTGCAGTGTCCAGATCTGGTGAGGATGACAGCAGGGCCAGTACAAGCCAAGGGCCACAGCAGCAGGGGAAGGTCACCAGCATTCCGGAGCCAGAAGCAATCAGGCTGCAGATTGAGTTGTGCAGAATGGAGCTGGAGTTCCAGAGGGAGGCTGAGCAGGAACAACAAGAAGCAGAGCAACAACAGTGAGAAGCAGAGTGAGAACAGAGAGAAGTGGAGTGAGAGAAGTGAGCTGCAGAGGAGAAGAGGGAGAGAGAACAGAGAGAAGCTGACTGTGAAGAGCGTGAGTGCCAGTGAGCCGCAGAGGAGAAGATGGAGCATGAACAGCGAAAGGGGGACCAAGAGGGTGAGAGCGCCAGAGGCAACATGAATTGCAGAAGCTACGACTCCAACCACCAGCACCAGAGCAGGTAAGTGGCTTGGGTTTAACTAGAACTACAGAATTGGCTTAGAAATTGAATTCCAAATTGATAGCTGAATTTAAAGAGGGGGAGGATATGGATGCCTTTTTAAATTCCTTTGAAAAAGTTTGTATTCAGGAAAAAATTCCAAGAGGGTCCTGGAGCTTTCAGCTATCCCTGCTACTTACCGGGAAAGCTCGGGATGAATTGGGTCAAATGGACAATGAGGACAGTAATGATTACAGCAAACTTAAAGCTGCACTTTTAAAAAAGTTTGATTTAACTGCAGAAGCAAACAGAGCTAAATTCTGTAAGCTCTGGAGAAGCCCTGACATGAGCTACGAGGAGCTAGCCATGAAACAACGTCAATGTTTTAAATGTTGGTGGGAGGGAACTTAAGCAAACTCTGTAGATAAAATTGAAAATGCTATTTTATTAGAACAGTTTTTCTGGGCATGCCCCACAGAGCTGAAAACCTGGCTGGAGGATTAAGATCCCAAAACAGTGCAAGAGGCTGCTGAACTCTTGGACCTCTATGCCAAGAGCAGATCTGCTCTAAGAGTGAGTGGGGTGGGCGTGGCAGCACAGAAAGGGAAAAGCGTGCCTTCAGGGCAGCTAAAACCCTCACTGCCTCAACTGAAACCAGTTAGCCCCAGGTTTCAAAGAAAAGATTTCTCTGAGAAAAGAAATGAATGTTGGGTTTGTAAAGAAACTGGAATTTTTGCCAGACAGTGTGCCAAAAGGATGAGCAATACGCAACATGGGGCTAGGAAAGAAGTGAGTTGTTTATGTGTCCCTGGAAGCATGTCTGTGAACATGAGGGAACGCATGCACCCAGTCATGGTGAATGGTGTACAGACACAAGGATTAAGGGACATAGGGGCATCCCTGACATTGGTAAAAGGGGATCTAGTAGAGCCTGGTCAGCTTACACCCAATGAATTTGTAACTGTACAAGACATCACTGGGAGGGAGAAACATTGCCACTCGCTAGTGTTATCCTAGCCTGGGGTGAAACAGGGGGACCTGTGCAACAGCTGGCTGTAGCCAAAACTTTAGCAGTTAATGTCATCCTTGGAAACAATCTCAAACAGGGAATGGTGTGTGCAGTTACCCATAGCCAAGTGGGAAGGGGAAATTGTAGTTCCCTGGACCCCGCAGAAACCAGTGTGCAAATCACTGGGAACCTGATTTCCAGCCTGTGTCTCCTGATATGGAGACTAATGAAAAGGGGGTAGAAATGTACCCAGTAGCAGTTAACCACACAGCTACAGAGGGTTATTCCAAAGAAGGAGGGGTGACCCATTGTCAGAGGGTTAGGGATGACAGTGATCCTAAGTGCCCTGATGCTAGTGGTAGGGACCCTAGTTTAGAGACTGAAGGGGACCTGTCCCATGCCTTGGGAATGTGTAAGGAGTTTGCAGCTGCTCAGAAAAGTGACCATAGTCTAGAGAAGCTGAGGGTTTGGGCAGACTCTGATGGAGAACAGGGAGGTGACAGTAAACATAAAGTTTATTGGGAAAATGGACTGATGTATACTCAGGATATGAAGACAGAGGGAGGGGTGATAGGCAGGCAGTTTGTCATTCCCCAGGGGTATCATGAGTAGTTGCTCAGGATTGCACACGATATTCCCTTGTCTGGTCATCTGGGAATCATGCACACTATGCAGCAGTTGGCCCAGAATTTCTTATGGCCCAACTTCACCCAGCAGGTGAAGGAGTACTGCAGGTCTTGTCACTGGAGCCAAGAAATAGGGAAGGCAGGTAAGAAAACACAAGCCTCCCTAATTCCATTGCTCATAGTGGAGGAGCCATTCCAGGGGGTGGGAATGGATATCCTGAGGCCTTTAAATACCCCCAGCTCCTCTGGGAAGAGATTCTTCCTGACTGTGGTGGATTATGCCACCCAGCATCCAGAGGCAGTCACCCTATCCTCACTGAGTACAGACAAAGTGGCAGATGCCTTACTTGGGATTTTCTGTCATGTTGGGTTTCCACAGGAGGTTATCATCGATTGAGGGGGTTCCTTCATGTCAGACCTGATGAAATGTTTGTGGGAGAACTGTGGGGTGCTGCAGAGGCACACAACACTTTATCACCCACAAGCCAATGGGCTTGTGGAAAGAATTAACTGTACCATGAAGTCAATGCTCCAAGCATTTGCTGAACAGCATGAAAGGGACTGGGAGAAATACCTTCCCCACCTGTTGTTTGCATACAAGGAGGTGCCCCAAGAGTCAACAGGATTTTCCCCCTGTGAGCTCTTAAATGGACGCTGGGTATGTGGGCCCATAGACTTGATCTGGGAGGACTGGAAAGGCAAGCACGCCACCCAGGGCACTCCCATAGTGGATTATGTCCTTAGGTTTAGGGAAAGGCTGAAGGAGCTTATGGGGACAGCCCAGAGCAACCTGGCAGTTGCCCAACAGAAACAAAAAGTTTGGTATGACCGCAGAGCCAGTGCTCGCTCATACACAGTGGGTCAGGAAGTCATGGTCCTTATTCCAGTCCGGAAAGACAAGCTGCAGGCTGAGTGGGCAGGACCGTATAAAGTAGTTAGGAAGGTAAATGATGTGAACTACATCATAGAGTTACCTGATAGAAGACAGACAGAAAGAATGTACCACTTCAACACGATGAAGCCGTATGCTAATAGGGCTGACATGGTGTTGCAGTATGTAGTCCTGGGTAGGGGATGGACAAAGGAGACCCCCTTCTGGACTTTCTGGAGGAAAGCAAGTGGGAGTCCTCTGTGGAGGCAGCTAAATTGTCTCCGCTGCTGGCCCCGGACAAGATCTAGGAAGTAAGGGAGGTTTTAGCAGACTTTGCCCCACTGTTTAGTGCCAAGCCTGAACTAACCCTCTTAGCAATGCATGATGTGGAGACAGGGACACAGACGCCCATACAGTGGACAGCATATCAGGTGTCAGAGGCTGTCCAAAAGGACATTAGGAGGGAGGTGGAGGAAATGCTGGATTTAGGGGTAATCCATAGATCCCACAGCCCCTGGGCCTCACCCATTGTCCAGATAGCTGTACTCATTTCTGTGTGGACTATCATGAACTGAATTCAGTCATGAAGTCAGACACCCACCCAATGCCCTGGATGGACAAACTCCTGGACAAGTTGGGAGGGGTGACATACCTTACGACTATTGACCTGACAAAGGGGTATTGGCAGGTTGAGTTAACTGACAGAGCTAGGGAGAGGTTGGCTTTCATCACTCCGATAGGCTTATTTGAATTTAAAGTAATGCCTTTCGGAATGAAGAACGCCCTGGCCGCTTTCCAAAGGTTGGTGAACCAGGTGTTAAATGGTGCTGAGGAGTACGTGGTGGCATACCTGGATGACATTTCCATCTTTAGTGCCAGCTTGGAGGAACACTTATCCCACCTTAGGGAAGTGCTGGGCAGGATACAGAGGTCTGGGCTCACTGTCAAAGCTGGGAAGTGCCAGGTGGCCATGGCTGAAGTGGCATACCTTGGCCATGTTGTAGGCCGGGGACAGCTTCATCCTAACCAAATAAAAACAGAGGTGATCAAGACGTGGCCCAGATCAGAAATGCAGAAGCAGGTCAGGAGTTTTCTAGGGACAGCAGGATACTATAGGAAATTTGTACCCAATTACAGTGCCCTGGTTGCTCCCCTGTCTGAACTCATAAAGAAAATGATGCCTAAGAAAATTACCTGGGACCCAGCCTGTGAAAAGTCTTTACCAGACTGAAGGAGGCACTGTGCAGTGCTCCTGTGCTGATAAGCCCTGACTATAGCAGACCCTTTATAGTCCAGACTGACACCTCAGATGTGGGTATTGGGGCAGTACTGAGTCAGACATCCAACCAAGGGAAAGATCACCCTGTAGTGTACCTGAGTAAAATGTTACTTCCCAGGTAGCAGGCATACTCTACTGTGGAAAAGAGTGTTTTGCCATAGTGTGGGCCCTAAAGAATTTAGAGCCATACTTATATGGGCAGCATTTTGAGGTACAAACGGACCACAACCCCCTGGTTTGGCTGACCCAAATGGGAAAAACTAATGGTAGATTATTAAGATGGAGTCTTACCTTGCAAGGGTATGACATGACGATCTTACATAGGGCTGGAGCAACCAATCAGAATGCCTATGGCCTATTGCGTCTATATGAGGAGTGAACTGACTTCGGAAACTCATCCCATGCAGGGGATAGAGCCCCCAAATTCAGTCTAGGTGGGGAGGATTGTGATGCTTGGCCAGCTGATTATAATTGTTCTATGATATTTGTAATATAAAAATATAGTATGCAAGTCTGTGCTCCATGGGTGCCCCCCCCAGGTTTCAGTTACAGGAACTGGCCAGGAGATCTCTGTAATGTAATTAACTTCCTTGAGAAGTTGCATTTTATGGCCATTTTATGACTTCCTGCCTCTGAAGTTGGTAAGCTAAATATGCATTTTATTACAGGACAGGACATACCTTAGCTGATTCCTGCTGGCTATATTGGCACCTAAGTGACGTATTGCAGAGTTGTAAAAAAACCTTTGATGTTCCTTGGGAAAACAGGAATTAGCTACCAGTTCAAAGGAAAGGCTTGATTAAAGACTGTCATAGTTTGGGAAATTAATTTTTGCTGAAGTCACATTATTTAAAATATATCCTGATAGAACATCCTGTTTGTAATTTTTTAATATTCTAAAAGGAGGAGCTAGATGACTCACAGAAGGGGTGTGGAGAGACACAGTTTAAACTAATACTCGTGTCTAATCTTTTTGACATATCATTTTTGGACTCAAGAGTGACAGAACTCCGTGCTCTGAGATAATTTAAGCACTATAGAGGTAATACATTTGATAGAAAATTCTAAATGTATTGTGGTAGGAAGTTTTGTGCTGTACATTTCCTTGTTTTCTTTTAAGTGATTGTATGCTCTTTGATATATTGTTCTGTGTTTACATTTTACATATTGTTATCCATTTTTAGTAAACATTTTATTCAAAAGACTGCCTGTGTGTCTTTCAAGTTCTTTCTGCATGTGACATATAGATGGTTAAGTTTGACAACTGTTCAAAAGCTTGATGGTGTTACTAAACTGGGAAAAGGTAAGAATATACCTAAGGGCTTTTATAGAGTTTTAAGAGTTCATTTTGAATACCTAGTTAGGTGCCCTTAGGCAAAGATATATTGCATCCCCTGAAATGAATATTATCTGAGCCTGTACATTTGAGTACACGAGCATAAGGTTCACAGTTTTAATCTGCCAAGAACTTGAGACTAAAGGTGATTCAGGCCCACAAGCAGACAGGAGGGTTAACCTGTCTGTTACCTGTTCACATTACTGCACTCAGAGGTTGGTACTGACCTGCTGAGTGCGTTTGTGACAGAGAGCTCCACTAACATGGAGAAAGAGGGTTTCCAATGCAGAATGACAAAAATTATAAGAAAAGAGGTGAAGACACACACTACTGTGATTGGTCGATATATCCAAATTAATGCCTTCATGAATAATTATACCCCCAATCACAATAATAAACATCAATATGATGTCTGGCACATGGCTAAATGGCTGAAAAAGGAATTCTTTGCAAAGGCCCCCCCCCCAAAAAAAATAAAAAGCCTGCAAAGAATTGTCACATTAGGCTTTAGTCATATCAAGCCATTTCTGGTGTGCAGTGCCAACTGCAAAGGTGATGCTACATTACATTGCAAGATGTTCACATCAATAGTCTGCCATGTCGCTAACAAACATCAATGGACAGATTCCACAAAGTGTCACAAATGCAAGCATCCAAAGCTGACTAAAGCACAGCAAAAGCCAAAATGAATGATTAAAAGAAAGTCTTTGTCACCTGAGACAATAAAGACTGTTGTATTTCACAAGAAATTCTTGGGAAATCTTAAAAAATGCATATTGTTTTACCATGCCTGACAATTAGAGGTGTTCCATGCATTGCTGTTGAAATATTGTTCCAAGAGACAACAGTTGGACTTCTTGGCATGATAGCTAGACATCGGTTCACTGCAATGGATCATAACCAGAACTCTGACAGGTGAAATGCTGTGACTGCTTCTGGAGATGGCCACTTTAAATTGTTGTATCTGAAGAATTAAAAAAAAGGTGACTAAGTGAATCAAAGAAAAGAAAAACAAGACAGAAAAGTTTATGATGAAAAGAGTAGTTTCTCTCCAACAAACAAGAAAAGTGCCCACTGGTGAAGTACCTTAGCACACCAAGGAACATTGCTGCAGAGTCTGGACCACCTGTGATTGACATGCACATGTCTCGATTCAAGACTGGAAACACAAATCATTATTCCATTAGCTCTACATCATTCATCTGGAGTTTAACATAAAGGATTATGTATGGTCATCGATCGTTACCTGGTTTGTTAACCATCAAGAGGTTGCCAGGGTGACTGTGTAAACCTTAAGAGTGAAACTCGAGAGGTTTACATCACCATGGCAACCTCAAGATGGCTTAAAAAACTGATTGATGATTGATGTACCATACATTATTTTTTATAATATATGGTATTAATAACGTTTTGAAAAACAATGAAACAGGTCCTTACTGAAGTTCTTTCAGTCACCACCACTTTGGGTCATGCTTTCACTGCCATGGCCATTTCAAGGCCGTCGTATCAAGTTGCGTGCATGCACAGACTGTTCCTGGTTGTTAACCCATCGATGCGACATACCAGCGATGGGTTAACAACATCATGACGCCACATCAATGGTAAAATGTTGTTATAAAAAGGTAGATTTCTACATTTAACAGTGTTCTACCATACATTATAATAACAATCATCTTGAACAGCGCCAAAGACACTGTGAAACATATATGAATGTGCTTAGAAACTCTGAAAATGACACTACCAGAGAACAGTGGGATAGCCATTTACATGGACTTTCTGTGCAGCTCTGTACAGTGTTCATTTGTATTTTTGATCAATTTCTGTATTTTGTTTGATGTGTTGTGATATAATATTTACATCGGCCTGTTACTAGCTTTATGTTGTGTTGCATAATAATTTGGTATAGTATCTTATTGTGGAGACATTGAAGAATTCAAAGAAAAAAGGGATGAAATATTACGTGTTGCTATGCTGTTTGCTAAAACAGCAACACATGCTCAAGATACAACAGAGATCGTTGGTGGCCACCAAGGAATGATAAAGGTGAGCGTTCAAGGTACTACTCATCGCCTAAGGATGCATGGGGTGTTGTTGAAGTCTACAGCATCTTGACTGATGTGTTATGGAGTCAAGGTTTCAGCACAGATGGCTGCATCTCTACAGTTAGGCTCATTTCAAATATACAGGTGAACACTGTCAAATTAACACATTTGTTGTTCACCGTGTTTGTGACAGTGTGTGAGATGTTGCTACTGTGGAGGTCACAAAAATAGGTAATTGCAGAAATACTGACATTCAACCACTGGAATTCATGTTGTTATGAGGTCAGGATACTACATCAATGGTTTTTAGTTGGTGTAGGCATGTAGAACCCTGTGATCACATTGATCAAAGTAATAAACATGTTCAGGCTCTAAATGCCATTACTCAGTATTTTAATATGGTGTTTCAAGCAATAGGACGGTATTGAACAAAATTGTTTACTATTTTACATGTTACGATTGCTAACAAGTATAACAGTATATAGTTGGTAAATTTAATTTCACAGTCATTTACTGTTTGTGTTGATAATAATAAACATAAAACATTGATTTCTATATATGTGATATTTATGCTCAAAAAATGTTGTATACTTTCAAAAATATACATATGATTATTTCTTTAAACATTTTTGGTCACAGTAACTCAACCTCATGAAATCCTTCATAGATTCCATTCTCAAGAATGCATGGGGCAGACATAAAGCAATTCTAGTGGGGAATAGGAGGATGTAGGCTGTTGGTTAACTAGTATCTGCAGCTTATCCATTAGGTAGGGAAATGGGCAGATTGAGTGGGCCAAGCGGTCCTTATCTGCCATCAAATTCTATGTTTCTATGTTTCTCCTCAGGATATGGACACCTTATAGCCCATACCACACCACACCACACCACACGTGGTGGTATAACTCTTTTTGTTATGGATCCATCATGTAAACTGAGAGTATGCACGCCAATGATATGATCTGGAAAAAAGAACAGAACATACGAGCATATTGTGTACACACACACACACACACACACATACACACATATATATATATTTATATTTATTACATGTATGCAAACTTTTCCCCATAGAAAAGGCCATCACTTATTTCCCTTTACACCTATGACTTATCTATCAATTAAAAATATATACATGCAGTAAACAATTGTAGTTATATACCTACACTAATTAAAATTACATACCTACACTAATCAAACAAAAGTATAAACCTATAATACATTAAATCCTATGGGACAATAGTGGTAGTAGTCTTTATTTATTAGTGGTGCACTTCCCTGGAGGCTCAGGGAGCCATTACAAAAAGTGAAATACAAAAAATAAAAAAAAACATTAAAATGCATCAATACATTAAACAATACCCTCTAAAATTAGACAAAAGTAAAAACAGTAGCAGAATACATATATACAGATGGTGAAAATCAGTTAAGCACCAAACACCTACATAATTAGAAATGTTTTTAGACCCCATTTGAACACTTCCACTGAGCAAACCTCCCTCAAATTCACAAGAAAGGAATTCCAGAGGACCAGGGCTGCTACTTCAAACACCTGATCCCCGGACAATTTTAATCTTGCCATAGGGACTACCAGAAGACCTTCCTTGGTGGAGCAAAGAGGATCTACAGATAAGTGAAGATGCAGGAGCTCTAATAGGTAGCTTGGGCCCAGCTTGTATAGGGCCGTATAGGTCAATAGACCAACTTTATAGGAGATATGTCACTTCACCGGCAGCCAGTGCAGATTGCACAGCACAGGTGACACATGATAAGACCTACAAAGGCCTGTCAATAGCTGTGCAGCTGTGATCTGCAGTAGTTGCAGGCATTGCAGTGTATCTCCTTTGACCCCAAGGTATCGAGTGTTGCAGCAGTCAAGCCTTGAAGTCATGAATGCATGTACCAGCATGGCCAGCTTGTCAGATGAGACAAGGGATTTAATCTGAATAATATTCTGTAGATGGTAAAAATCACTGCAGACCACTGCCGACACCTGAGCCTCCAGTGTCAGCCCATCATCCAGAATGACTCCCAGATTTTGAAGCCAATAACATAGAGGGGCCAAGTCAAAGCCCAGGCTCCCTTCCGGTGGCCTCCACTCCACTTTTTCGACCTGGCCCAACCACTATCACTTCAGTTTTCTCTGGCTTTGTGTCAACCAGCTCAATGATACCCAGATCTGAATCTCAGACAAACACTTATTTAGCATATCGACTGCACCAAATGTCCCATGTGCAAAGGACAAGTAGAGCTGGGTATCATCAGCATTACAATGAAACTTAAGCCCATACTGCCTAATGATCTCATCCAGGAGCAACATATACACTGCAAACAACATAAGGACAGGACTGAGCCATGGGGTACTCCACAGGACAGAACCATCTGTTGTGAGGAATATTCACCCAATACTACCCTCTGGGTCCTGTCCTTGAGATAGGACTCAAGCCACCGGATGACTTTGCTGCTGAGGCCTTCATACTCCCTGAGCCTGTCCAATAGTAGCCAATGGTCCACAGTGTCAAATACTGAGAGTTATCAAGGAGAACGAGAACTGACCATTCTCCTCTGTCTCTGAACCTAAGCAGGTCATCATGCACCCTAACTAGTACAATCCCTGTGATATGCATTGACCTAAACCCAGACTGTAGGGGCTCATAGATGTTAAAGGTGGTGAGGTGTGCTTCAATCTATAGAGCAACCACCTTCTCAATAACCTTTCCCAGAAAGGGGAGGTTAGAGACAGGTTGATAATTCGCCAAGACATCTGGGCCCAATGATGGCTTTTTCAGAAGAAGCTTCACCAATACACTTTTCAGTGACTTCTGAAAAAAAAAAAATCCTCCAAGGAGCACCGGACAATGTCAGTGAACACTGGGCCTAGATGCCCCACACAGTTCACCAGTAGTTGCATTGGGCCTGGATCCAGATTACAAATTGTTGGCCACAGCTCTCAGATCACCCCACACATCTCATCCATTGTCACCAGTTGGAACTCCCCCTGGGACCACTGAACATGACCCTGACTCCCAGGTTCCACTCTGCTGGGCTGTGACAGCACACTTGGGGTGATCCTGGTCCTAATGGAAGACACCCTGTCTGAGAAGAGCCAAGTGAACCCCTCGCATTTCTTGAGTGAAAAGGCTCTCATGGACTCTAAACAGGCCATACTAATAACACAATTAACACATCATTAGGAAGCTAGCCAAACCAATTAACAAGCTGAAAAAGAACCTGTAAGAAAGACACACAAAACCCTCCCAAATCCAGAAATCCCCCACACTCCTACCTGCACTCATGACACTCCATTCCCTTCTTCCTAAAAAAGACCTTCAGGTGTCATAATGTGATTGCAAATGTGATTTCCATAACAATAACCATCCTAATGTATTATATGCAACAGACAATGGGTAAGAGTGGAACACTTGGAAGTATACTCATCACAGGGGCTAATTAGGCCAACAAAAAGCCACTCACCCTTTGGGCTCATAGCATTACAGCCCTAATTAGCCCCCTCGATGGGTATACATCCTTGTATACCATCCTTACACATTTACCGCACCACTATACTGTAGTTAGGGTTGAGTAGGCAGGCAGTTTAATGTTGAACCCCAATTTTTGCACTTTAATAACATCATAAATGTTCAACAGATTTGTATGACATCTTGCATGTGCAGTCTTGTTTGGTAGATCTGTGGATGTGCCATGTTTCATTCCAGTCAGATGTGTGATTTCTGAGTTCTAGATAGTGCAAAAAGTGAATTTTTGGGTGTGTTTTTTCCATTGGTTTTGTTGGGTTTTCTTTGAATTTGGTTAGCACCCAGACAGTTTGGAATTCTGGTCTGAAAATTTTCAGCTACAAAGGGGCTTGTGCACAGATGTGCTTTTTGCTTCTTTGGTGGAAAAATATTAATCCGTTCCAAAAGTTTTTTTTCATTTGGGGCCAATCATTTTTTTGTGAAGGGGAAAAACATTTCTTTTTTTGTGTTCCACCATTTTGTTTTCCATTTTGTGTAAAAAAAAAATATTCAAAACCCACAAAAATGACATCCTGCAGAGACACTAAAAGATGTATCTTGCTCATTGAGAGTCCATTAGGTAGGTTCTGCACTTAATTGTTGGAGACATGCCCCTGAATTTTTTTTTTATTTTAAATCCTTTTTTTTCCCCACTTTTTTCATATGGGCTTTTTTTCAGTGTTCATAGCTGAAGAGGAAGGAGAGAGACCACAGGAAAAAAGTGACAGGAGTGTTGTAGGAAGGGAGGTAGACACTAGTCCATTTACAGAGGAGAAAGTCTTGAAGGAACTTCTAACTCTGAAAGTGAATCAAGCAATTGGGCTGGAAGGAGTCCATCCAAGGATGCTGAGGGAACTCAGGGAAGTGCTGGCAGCACCTTTGACAGTCCTGTTCAACCTCTCACCGGGGACAGGAGAGGTGCCAGGGAACTGGAGGAGGGCAGATGTAGTCCCACTTCACAAAAGTGGTAGTAGGGAGGAGGCCAACAACTACAGCCCAGTCAGACTGACTTCGGTGTGGGAAATTACTGGAATCACTACTGAAAGAAATGATAGTGGAATATCTTGAATCCAGTGGCTTACAGAACCCAAGACAGCATGGGTTCACTGGGGGGGGGGTCATGTCATGTCAAACGAATCTGATGGCTATCTTTGACTGGGTGACCAGAGAATTGGATCAGGGAGGAGCACAGGATGTGGCCCACTTGGATTTCAGCAAGGCCTTTGGCACCATTCCAAACAGGAGATTAGTTAGCAAACTGTGTAGCATAGGAGTGGGACCAAAGGTGGTAAATTGGGTAAGAAATTGGCTAAGGGTTAGGAAACAGAGGGTGGTGGTGAACGGAGTTGAGGAAGGAAGGATGACCAGTGTGGCATCTCAGGGATCTGTACTGGGACCAGTCTTCTTTAAAGAGACACTGTCAACCCCATTTGGCCTCAAAGTGTCCCTAGTTTAAAAAACACATTTTATGATTGTTCTCATTCTGTATAGACTGCTGATGTAGTTGGTTGTTTGACTCACACTCTGTTTTCCTTTTAAAAATTAAAAACTGAATGTCAACCATACTGGTGTTACCACGCCAAAATATGTTTGTTTACATTTCTTGACCAACTACAACTGCATCTTTCCTGGACTCAAGAAAACCCAAAACACTATTGAGTTACTCAGTATGCAGTGGGAGTCGATGAGACTATGGTATCACAAGTGTGCTGCACTGTTGGAGAATGTTTCTAAAGTTCAGGAAGTATGCAGTAAGCTTAGGTAAACAATTTGAAGCAAAACAAAGCTATGTATAACTATACATTCCCATGCAGTTCAGTTCTAATAAGCAAGGAGGCAGATTAAACAACCAGCAATATCAATGAATTTTAGAGGAGGTAAGCAATCATAAAATGTGTTTTTTTTCCTAGAGATAAAATGCTGCAATAAAGGTTGGCAGTGTCCCTTTAATGTCTTTTATTTGGTGACATTGCAGTGGGGCTGGAGGGAAAGGTCTGCCTTTTCACAGATGACACTAAAATCTGCAACAGGGTAGACACTGCAGGGGGGATGAGAGGAGATCTGAAAAGGTCAGAGGAGTGGCCAAGGGTATAGCAACTGGACTTCAACGCAAAGAAACTGCAAAATCATACATTTGGGGCACGGACACACTGGGGAGGAGTACAAAATGCGAGGAGTGGTATTGATGACCACCAAATAGGAAAGAGACCTGGTAGTTATCATATCTAATGACCTACAGGAGGCTAGGCAGTGTGACAAGGCAGTCAGGAGAGCTAGTAGTATGCTGGGGTGCAGAAGGAGGGGGATTGTCAGCAGAAAGAGGGAGGTGGTGTTACCCCTGTGCAGATCACTGATGAGACCTCACCTGGAGTACTGTGTCCAGTTCTGGAGATCTCATCTCAAGAAGGACATAGAAAGAGTGGAGGCAATCCAGCGCAGGGCAATCAAAATGGTGCAGAGTCTGCATCAAAATCCCTATGAGGAAAGACTGAAGGGCCTTAATATGTATACCTTGGAAGAATGGAATGAGAGGGGGGTTTGCTAGAAACTTTTGAATGCCTCACAGATATAAATAAGGTTTAAGAGGGAAGCATTTTTTTAGAAAAAAAGATGCTCAAGGATAAGGGGTCATGCTATGAAGTTGGAGGGGGGTAGATTCATGGGAGGTGTGAAGAAGTATTTCTTCATGGAAAGGAAGGTGAATGCCTAGAACAGCCTCCCAGTGGAGGTGGTGGGGGCAAAAACTGTAACAGGGTTCATGAAGCATGGGATAGGCATAAGGGAACTGTAGTGCTAAGACAAGGGGGGGGATAAGTTGGAGATCTAGTAGGGTCTGTGGTGATACAGTAGGTAGGGAAATACGGGCAGACTGGGTGGACCAAGCGGTCCTTATCTGCTGTCAAATTTTGTGTTTCTATGTTTATGATCTGCTTATCACCAACAAGTTTATGAACGAGTATACCAGTTACCCACATTTATTTTATATTACACATTTTGATGTTCCTCAATACCTTTAAATGCAATTGCCAAAACAGAAAGTGTATACATACAGAATGAACAACAGCCAGGTGTCACATGCTATGATATAAACATATACAGTAGAAGGTGTCTAACAACATCATAAAGCATCAAACAGAAAGTGAAATTGCACGATGTGGCTAGACACCTCACTGATTGTTTTATTGTATAGCAGACAAATGGATGTATATTCAAAGATTAGCAACAGCAGACAAAGGGATCTATATGCAAAGGTTAGTACCAACAATAAAATGGTTAGCATGAACACTAATCCTGGTTTGCACAAGCTCACCCAGGGGAGCCATATTCAGAGGCCCTAAGAGCAACAGGCAAACCTGGCAGCATCAAGGCATTAAAATACTGCTAAGCCTATGCAAATGAAGGTGTCCTCTCAAGTACATCAGCACAGCAGAATATTTAAAGGTTTGCAGTGGCGGTAAACAGTACCCAAGTTGCGCTGACTAACACCGCCAAAAAACACCCCTTAACGTTGCGTTAAGCCTGTGCCCCCACAACCTGAAGGCAGTGTAGCTGTACTGCAGCCACCTGCCCCTGTGCTTCTGTTCAAGCTAAGTAACATATACCTTTGTGGTCTAGTGTGTCTCCACACCCCCTGTTCTCCCATTTGAGCTATGTTACATATACATTGGTGGTCCAGTGGGTCCATCACTCTGATCTCTAGTCTAAGCTAGGTACAGTAACCCATTGTGGCCCAGTGGGTTCACCCATTCCCCCCCATTGCTTGTCCGAGCTATGTACAGTAATCCCCGGTGGTCCAGTACATCTGACCACACCCCCCAATGACTCCCACAGTATACAGTGACATAGAATGTCCTGGTGGTCTGGTGGCCCCCACCCAACAGCTCCACACCTGACCTGTCCACTGACATCCCACCTCCACACACCCCCACACTTACCACGGTTCCCAGCACTCTGATAAGCTACATAAGTGACAACTGGCACAGTGCTCCTCTCACCTCTGTGGCCAGCCACTGTATGAGCTGTGAGTGAGTGCACGTACTGTGGAAAAAGTTGTTTCTACAGTACACGTACTCACTGACAGCTCATATGGTGACCCGACACACAAGTGAGAGGGGGACTGTGTAGGTCACTGTATGTGGCTTGTGGCTTCTCAGAGCACCAGGAACCAGTGTAAGGGGGGTGCATGGAGGTGGGATGTCAGCGGGTGGGGCTGGTGGGGGGCTGTTGGGGAGTGCCACTGGACCTCTAGGAAGTTCTGTATCACTGTATACCGGGAGAGAGAGAGAGAGAGACTAGAGGAGGGTAAACAGATCCACTGGACCACCAGGGATTATTGTACATAACTGGGATGAGCAACTGGGAGATAGGGAGACACACTGGACCACCAGGGATTATTGCACATAGCGTGGATGAGATATTGGGGACTGGAGGGAACCACTGGACAGCCAGGGCTCAAATTCAAGGTCTGCATGAGATGTTAAGGGGCTGCTGTGCCCCATGCAAATGAGCCCATAATATGCATGCAAATGGCCACTTAGCACCTTGCATACTCAATGGACTAATTTGCATGCTCAGGCTGAATATAACCCACAGGGGTCTGGGTGCTATTCCTTTTTGGGCAGTGCTATTCCCTGTGGGCTATAAAGAGCACAGGTCTGTGCTGGATTCTGCAGTTTCACTTAACGCTGTGCTGAAATAGTCCGATATTCAGTTGGATAGCACCACTTGCTATCCATTTGAATATCGCATCAGTCGGGGGAGCTCAGGGTCAAGCACAGCACAAATATTTGCACTGCACTTGTACTGTTTTCTGAATATCGGGCACAAAATGAGGTGTTATTTTTTAACTGCATGTACAAGGAAAGGCTATACCTGAAAATAACTGCGAAAGATTGCTTAGCTAAAAAAAATCCCTTCCATGTCACATATATATCAGTGTTGGACAAATCATACATCCATAACCAATAGCAGAAATACTTACTAGTTTGCAACTGAATCATCAATTGTGTCATAACGGACCTCATGCAATAACAGCAACATGGTCCATGATACCTTTTGGTCAACACAGATGTTCTGGAATCCAGGAATGATTGTTACACATTGACTAGCTGCAAAAAATAATATATATTAATATTTTGATATAATGGTGACGTGTCATGGATTGCTATGTGAAGCATTAACTGCTATTTAATTCTGAACTGTGCAGTCATAACGTGATAACCAATACAGTTATATATATGGGATGCAAAATGGCTTCCCTATGAACATATTTATATTCATTATTGATGTTGTACAAGCATGTATCAGGAGTTGCACAGCCAAGAGTGACTTATGAAAGTTTAATATAAATAATCTATATCTATATACATATATATATATATATATATATATATAGAGAGAGAGAGAGAGAGAGAGAGAGATAAGGGGCTCTGTTTTCAAAGGTCAGAGAATGACTCAAGGTGCTTGCCTCAGAAAGAAATAATGCAAGGTGAAAGCTGTGTCAAAGCGTGCATCAGTTCCACTTATCTGATGCTGCTTGCATCAAAAGTATAACTGCCTGTACCATAGTGGCTTGCATCAGGCTTGCACCAAAAAAATGGGTGCACCATTTTACAACGGGGCTTGTGCCAAAAAATGATGCACCATCCCCTTTCTTTGGATTTTTAAAGGTGGAAGCTGTTGACACTTGCTGAAGATGCATGCCACTGTTAGACCAGCCATAGCTGGTCTGACTGACACTGGAAAGTATAATGGAGAGGGTAGATTATGTAGTGGGTTGGTTATACAGCCAATATTCCCTTGCGGGACTAGTTTAGAGCATTTTGGGTGCTTAACATGCCATTGTCTTGGCCATTTCATCTGCCATATTTTTTGACTCAGCTTGAGTTATGTTTGCCCCATGCATTATCTTGTTGACACACCTTGAGTCAAATTCTCACCTTATACATTGTCTTTTTGACACAGCTTGCAACATTCTCACTCCACACACCATGCATCTTTTTGACTCAGCTTGCGTCATTCTTGCCCCCTGCATAGTCTTTTTAACTAAGTTTGAGTAATTCTCACCCCATGCATTTTTAACTCAGCTTGCGTCATTCTCTCCACATGTGACATACTTTTGATGCAGCAGACCTCTTGCATCATTTTGAGGGCCTTTGCCACAGACAAAGCTTTTCTTGCAAAATATGGAGCACGGTATTTGGTACACCGGGATTTGATGCAAGGTGGTTGTTTGATGCACCTTGCTTCGGTCTAAGGGCCCTTTGAAAATCCAGCCCAATAGTATTATCTTCCCATAATTTCATGGCAACATATGCTCTCCCTTTCCAATGGCATTGTCTTGCATTTGCCACATAGACATTATGAAGTATTTCCAACATGACCCATTTTTTTCTTCATCTTCAGTACTTTCTGATGAACTTGATGACATTCTACAGTAGTGATGCGTAATTCAGGCATGTGGTACAATTATATCACATTGACTATCAGGCTGAACCCATGAAAAGATGACACACTGCAAGACACTTGCTATTTTGTAATTACTCGTAGCATGGAGGGCCATATTCCAATGGCCAATGTGCACTATGTGACACTGTTAGCAAGATAACATGCACTAAAACACTGCACATATGCATAATGGGAGCAGTGGTTTAATCATTATACAGTATCCCTCTCAGCACTAACACTGATGGAAGACAATGGCTGAGCATCATGTGCCCATTGCCATTCATGCATCAGAAACATATTCCCCGTTAGTTGACCCACCACGATCCAGTCTCACATTCAAAGTTTGTATAGTGGCAAAACATATTCAATGGCAGTGTTATGGAAAAACACCAGCATCCTAATGACTTTCTACTATGCAAAATTATGGTCGCTATGGTGTCCACTACACTACCATGAAATATGTTTATCATGAAAAAATGCATTGGGGTGGACAGACTAACATGGAGTATGTTTAAAAGTAAGAATGAGCACAGTCTGGTGAGCCCATAATTGTAATACTAATGGCACCTTAATGGCTTTCATGGCAAATGTACTCAGTCACATGATAGCACTGAATATGGTACACATCAGTCGTGGCACTATCACATTTGTGCAGTGCTACACCCTATGGGCTCTCCAGTATGCAATTTTCAGGAATGTGTTCCATCACTGCAGCACATTTCCACTATGTGCTGCCATGTAACGGACACACATACAGACAGGTAGCAAGCTACAGTAGTAGCAGAATAAGATCTGGAGGCTGTCATGGTGCAGTCAGACCTGGACATTGTGGCCATCACGGAAACCTGGTATAATGATAACCACGACTGGGAGATGGCCATACCTGGCTACAACATATTCAGAAGAGACAGGGCAGGCAGGAAAGGAGGAGGAGTGGCACTGTATGTGAAAAATTACATAAGGGCCACAGAGATCCAGGAGGAACAAAATGGGGGAGAGATACTGTGGGTTAAGCTGGAAAGGAAAATGGGGCCAGCCATCCGCACAGGTATGGTCTATAGACCACCAGCCCAAGAGGAAGAAACAGATAGGGAGCTGATGCTAGCCATCCAAAGGATGGCAGACAAGGGGTCAGTAGTACTGGTTGGAGACTTCAGTATTCCAGACGTGGACTGAAGCATCCCAGCTGCAACATCAACTAGGAGCAGATTTATCCTGGACTCCCTTCAGGGTGCCTTCCTCAAGCAACTGGTCATGGAACCAACTCAGCAGTAGGCAATACTGGACCTTGTGCTCACAAACAGGGACAGTGTGATGGGGTAACAGTGGGGGAGCACCTGGGGAACAGTGGCCACCAGTCATTGTGGTTTGAAATCACAGAAAGAGCAGAACCAAACCACACAAAAACACGTAGCCTGGATTTTAGGGGGGCAGGCTTTGGGAAAATGGGGAGATACTTGAAAGATGCATTAAGGGGAATGGGGCAGGAATCAGGGGTTGAGGAAAAGTGGGCAGTATTTAAAATGGGGATTACAAGAGCAACAGAATTATGCATTGAGCAGGTTAGCAAGAGGAAAAGGAAGAGGAGACCATTATGGTTTTCAAAGAGGTAGTAAAGAAAGCGAATGCCAAAAGACTGCATTCAGGCAATACAAAAAGACACAGGCAGAAGGGGACAGGGAGAAGTACCAGGAGAAGCAAAGGGAGGCAGGGAGGTCAGTAATGGAAGCCAAAGCTCAGACAGAAGAACACATTACAAAATCAGTGGGTAGAGGAGACAAAACCTTTTACAGGTACATAAGTGAAAAAAGAAAGGCAAAGGAAGGGATAGTGAGACTGAAGGGGGAGGATGGGGGCTGCGTGGAGGAAGACAACTGTAAAGCTGACATACTGAACAGGTATTTCTGCTCAGTCTTTACTGAGGAAGAGGAGGGTAATGGGTCTGAAGGGAGTACAAGGGGTGAGAATGATGCAGAAATGGACACAAGTCCCCTTACGAGAAAGGCTCCTGAAGGAACTGGAAGTAATAAGAGTTGATAAAGCAATGGGGCCAGATGGGGTGCACCCCAGGGTCCTTAAAGAACTAAGAGAGGTGGTGGCTGAACCTCTGGCTATCCTGTTTAGTCGATCACTGGAAACAGGGGAGGTACTCAAAGACTGGAGGACAGCAGATGTAGTCCCCTTATACAAAAGTGGGAACAAAGAGGAGGGAACTACAGACCAGTCAACCTCACCTTGGTAGTGGGGAAGATCATGGAAGCACTACTGAAGGAGAGGTTGGTGGAACATCTGGTTGTCAATGGACTACAGGACCCAAGGCAGCATGGTTTCACCAGGGGGAGGTCATGTCAGACCAACCTCACTGAATTTTTTAAGGAGGTGGATCAGAGGAGGGCAGTGGACATGGCCTATCTGGACTTCAGCAAGGCCTTTGACACTGTGCCACATAGAAGACTATTACACAAACTGGGGAATATGGGTGTGGGCAGGACAGCAGTGTGGTGGGTAGGTAACTGGCTGGGCGGCAGGACACAGAGGGTGGTGGTAAATGGCTGTCACTCCACAGAGGGAAGAGTGACCAGTGGGGTACCACAGGGATCAGTGCTGGGACCGGTCCTATTCAACATCTTCATCAGTGACATTGCACAGGACCTAGAAGGCAGAATTTCACTGTTCGCTAATGACACAAAGCTCTGTAACAGACTAGACACACCAGAGGGTGTAGACAGAATGAGAAGGGACCTGCAGAAACTTGAAGAATGGTCAGGGATTTGGCAGTTGAAATTCAATGCAAAGAAGTGCAAGATAATGCATATGGGGCACAAAAAACCTGGCACAATATATCAGTTGGGGGGTGAGGATATAGCATGCACCAAGCAGGAAAGGGATCTTGGGGTTATCATCTCTGATGACCTCAAGGTAGGAGAACAGTGTGACAAGGCAGCAGGTAAACCAAATAGGATGCTGGGATGCATAGGCAGGGGCATCACCAGCAGGAAAAGGGAGGTCATAATTCCACTATACAAGACACTAGTGAGGCCCCACCTGGAGTACAGTGTACAGTTCTGGAGACCTTACCTACGTAAGGACATAGACAGGGTAGAAGGTTCAGAGGAGGCAACAAAGATGGTGCATGGATTGCATCACAATTCCCTATGAGGACAGGTTGAAGGAACTGAACATGTACTCCTGGAGGAGAGGAGGGAGAGAGGATATGATAGAGACATACAAGTACCTTACAGGGAGGAACAGGGTGCAGGAATACACTATTTTTAAGCGAAAAGATGTTCCAGGACTAGAGGGCATGGGATGAAGTTGGAGGAGGACAATTCAGAGGAACGTGAGGAAGAAATTTCTTCACAGAATGGGTGGTGGACAAGTGGAACACCCTGCCAAAGGAAGTGGTAGGGGCTGAAACAATCACGGGATTTAAGAATGCATGGGATAGACATAACGGAATTCTGGAGGTCAGGGGTAAGGGGCAACAGGCTTCTAGGAAAACATAAACTGAACTTACAAGCTCAAATGGGCAGACTGGGTGGGCCATAGGCCCTTATCTTCCGACACTGTCTATGTATCTATGTAATAACTGTATGAATATTGCCTTTCACAACACATTTATAGTAGAAATGTATGAAAGTAAGACAGACTTTAGTCAGCTAAGTGTTAGTGAAAAGCAGTGCCACCCGACAAGGCCCTTCATCCTTCAACACTCAGATGATTTATCGATGTTGTCCATCTTTTTCATGCTGATCAGACCAACATGACACCATGACAGCAGGTAAACAGGCACAATGTCAGTAAATCAGACAAATCTGGCAGAGGAGCCACAAAAACAACACACATATAAAAGCAAAAATCAGATCATGAACCACCCATCCCCACACACATACACATACACATCATAGACATCACCCAACCCTTCAATCACACCTCTCAGACCTCCTGACAGACAGGCAGCACCCATACCCAGACATTACACAGTATGTTCCCCCAAAAACACACACTTCACCCACATGTCCAAAACCACCTGACAGACTGGCAGCACCAATACACAGACATCACGTTGTGCCACCCCAAGACACACACATCATGAACCTTATCAAACACACTTCTAAAACTACCTGACAGACCGGCAGCACAAATACACAGATATTACACTTTGACCCCCCCCCCAACCACACCTCACGGACCTCATACAACCCCTGAGCCACACCTTCCAGACATCCAGATGGATAGACAGCATCCACACACAGACATCCCACCATGCCCTCCCCACCACACATACATTACATACAGCTCCAAGACCATGTGATGGACCATGAACACTCATACAGAGACATCACACTGTGCCACCCAACTCCCCCCACACACCTCATGGACCTCATCAAACCCCTCATCTATACCTCCAAGACAACCTGATGGACCAGCAGCACCCATACACAGACATCATACAGTGCTACCCCGACACACCTCACTTACCTCATCCAACCCTTGGCTCATACCTCACAGACCACCTGAAGAACCAGCAACACCCATACACAGACAACACACCGTGCCCACATCCACCACACACACCTCACAGACCTCTTTTAATTGGTGACCCACACCTCACAGACAAGCAGGTGGACTTTCAGCATCCATACTCCCATCAACATCACTGTGAAGTCCTCTGATCCCTGAAATGGGCCCCCTTAGAGAGAAATTTCTGTACTCCACCATGTGCCTCATGTTTAAATTGATACATGACTACACCCCATCCTGCCTTAGTGAACTCATTGATCATAAAATTAGCAGGCACATATTACGTTCCACAACATTCCCCCTACTGGTTGTACCCTGCCCAGGCTGACTATTGGTAAGCGTTCCTTTGCTTCTATGGCAATGTCTGCCTGGAATGCACTCCCACAATATATACTGTCCTTCTTCTCCCTCACACAATTCAAGCACACTTTATCCAGATACCTCCTCATCCCCCCACCTGCACATGTTCTCGTTAACTCCTAGCCCCAGTATACCCTAGCCCTCTTCTGCACTTTTTCTGTCTCCCCTTGAATCCATTCCTGAGAATGTTTCCATTTGTGAATGTGTTGTAGGCACTCATCCTATGTGATGTTGTTATACTGTGCCATAGTGTTAAGCTACTGTCTGTCTGCACTGAACATGTATTTGTAATATACTCTATTAAGTAATTGTTTAATCATTGCACTGATTCAATGTCTTCTTGCACTGATCACGTACTTGTAATTTCCTTACACTGTTCATGTACTTGTAATACTGTATGTAAGTCTTTGTTTATCCTGTATTATGTGATTATATAATTATATGTTTTCTTGTTCATTTCCAGGTTGCTCCTGAAAAGGGACTGTCTTGTCTCAGTGGGCCCACCTAGTTACCAAAATTCAATAAATAAAAACTCAGACATCACACTATGCTCCCCTATACACACACACACCCACCTCATGGACCTCACCAAACCCCTGACCCACACCTCACAAGAGAACCAGGCAGACCTTCAGCACCCATACCCAGACATCACACCATGCCCCATTCACACACACCTCACAAACCTTTGCAAACCCCTCACCCACACCTTCAAGACAACCTGACGGACCTGCAGCACCCATACAAGACATTACGCCATTCCCCCACCACACACACACACACACACACACACACACACACACACACACTTCACATACCTCATCCAACCCTTGACCCACACCTTCCAGACCACATGATGGACCTGCAACACCTATATCCAGACATCACACCATGTCCCCTACCTCATGGACCTCATCCAACCTCTCACCCACAGCTCCAAGACCACCTGATGAGCATGCAGCACCCATACCAAGACATCACAATGTTCCCCATCCAGACACCTCATGGACCTCATCCAACACCTTACACACATCTCTTAGACCACCTGATGGAATGGCAGCACCCATACCCAGACATCACACCATGCCCCCTTCACACACGCCTCACAGACCTCATCCAACCCCCCACCTACACCTCCAAAAAACAAATACTCACAAATCAACCAACACTCAGAAAAAACTGATGATCTATCAGCACCCCTACAAAGACATCACAACTTTGTCCATCCACAACTCACAAACCACCAAACGGACAGGCAGGACACAAAACTACCAGCATAACTATAACGAGACAGGCTGAATTATCTAATGCAAATATAACTTTGAGCTGAATAGAAAAATAAAGTAAAATAAATGTACTATAAAGCAGATGGAACATATCACAATACTGATGCAATTTTTACACTGTGACCCATTGGGTATGGGTTTCAGCTTCAGCATAACACTGAACACTAACAGTATACTTATAACAAATCATGATAATGAAACTATTAAATACATATAAATTTAAGTTTATTGGAACTGCCATTAAAAGTAAAACAAAATAACAATGTAAACAGCAAGAGCAGGTCACAATACAGAAATATGTCATAGGGCATGCCAGTAGTCTATTATCTTATAAATTGTGCTGAACAACATGACCATAATAAACATGTCAAACTAAGAATATCTAAATTGCAAAAAACTTCATTAATACTCTAGTTAGGGATAAAGTGACAAACACAGGGAAATGTTTCCTACCCAAACACCTTATACCCACACTGCACACACCGACAGGTGTCGGGTGTGTACCTTGTGGTTGTATGTCCTAATGCTCACCCCATTCCTTACATAAATAAGCTGAGATGGGTACAGCATAGGAGAATGGGGTGAGCTTTAGGGCTGATGACCCCAAGGCACACCCCCGATGCCTGTTGGTGTGTGCAGGGTGGGGGTGGGGTGTTAGGTTGGAAACCCTAATGACACATTACACTATTTTTGTCACTTTAACCCTAACTAAGGCATTAATGAAGTTTTCTGCAGTTTATTTCCTTATTTTTTAAGAAAGTATAATCATATCCTTATTTGCCTGTGGGAGTGCATGGCCCTCCGGACCCTGCACTCCCATCCCTCCATAGATGCATATATGTATGTAACTGTGGAAGTGCAGGGCCCTCCAATTATAAGACAACAGTGACCAAATTGTCAGCATAGCCATCTTATTACCTCATATCATCTACTGTACCCAATGTGACAAGAAAGGGGACCAGAACCATGTATTCTTTTGATTCATTTATTCTTTTCGAGATATGCATCTGCTTCAGGTACAAGATCGCTACCAGATCACATGATCAAGTAGTATATTTATTTATTTATTGACTGATTTATGTATTTATTTATGACTTTGATAACTGGGTAGGTACACTGATCCCAGAGACCATTTTCAGGCATGACCCAGACCAAATACAATGACACAGGAGCAACTTTAAAGCAAAATACATAGAACTGGGAAGCCAGTAATACAATGATACCAATGAGACAAAGAAAATACAATAATAGTTCAGAACAATATAAGGTACAGAGATTTAAAACCAGCTAATAAACTCATAACACTGAACAGCAAAAACAAAGTGTCTGGTTACGATGGCAGACAAAACAAGCAATTTTACAAAAAAAAGTAACTGGACTGATAAGAACAAGTGCAGAAGAAGAAACCCCTAAGCAAGGGGAAAGGGGGAATCAAAAAAAGATGCAGGGGAGTGGAGGGGGGAGGGAGGGGGTAAGTGCTAAGAGAGAGAGGAGGGTTGGTGACACAAAAACATAGGAAAGTTAACTTGGATAGACTTAAGGAAGTAACAGAGGTCAGGGAGGGCTGCAGTTAGAGGTCTGACATTCTCATGGGAAAGTTAACAGGAAAGCTAGGGAGGAGGCAATAAAAAAATAAACCTAATGGGGTGTCCTTCCTGGATATGTTCCCATGTTGAACAAAGGACCCAGGTGGACATTATTATGGTAGCAAGGAGGTGCTGAAGGATGGATGGACACACACACACACACACACACACACACACACACACACACACACACACACACACACACACACACTCTCTCAGAGAGGGCTGGGACAACATGGAACTGTCACTCAAAGTGAATTAGACCCCTTCCCACTGAGAGCAGAAACATATTGTGGTGCTGTAAGCAGGCTCTTTCTCTTAAGCTGGAACATTGGACAATGCCAGGGCCCCTGCCATACAAAGACTAGCTGACTGGTAAGATAGCACAGTGAGGGACATTAATTCTGTAGCTAGGGCAGGTGAAGGACTTTAGATGAGGATAGCTCAGAATTTTGCTGTAACCCAACTATCTTTTAATTTGCTTTATTTTCTGTTTCTTTGTAAATGTGCAACCCTTTTGTCTTCTTGTAAATACATCCTGTTGTAAATACTTGTAGTATTTTAGTAAAGACTATATTTTTATAGAATCAGTGACTGCTTGTTTTATTTAAAAGGGTAATTTTACTGTTTCTGCTGGACTCTGTTTGCAGTCCATCTCCAAAGGGGCACTCTACCCACAGTTATTGTGTTGACCTTACTGACCTTGAGTAAGGAGAAGGTAAAAAAACAGGTTTCTTGGTTCCTGATGGTAGAAGCCTCATGGTGGCAGTGAGGTGGAAATCCCTGGTGAGTGGGATTTCCATTACACCCAGTACAGAAATTTTTCGAATCCCCACCAAAACATACAGTAATTCTGCTCAACTGCAACACAATTCCACTCCAAAGGCGCAAAAACACATTTTGGCCAGGATTTGAAAAATGACGGCTGTGACATACATGAGGTTGTGTAATAAGAAGGCTATGTTGAAAATCTGGGGTCAAAATATTTAAAATGTCCAGATTTATGAGCGTGTGTAGCAAAATTGCAATGAATGGTCATAACTTTGCCAATTTTACATATTTTACCCCAAATTTTCAACATAGCTTTCTTATGACCCCATCTCATGAACAAGGGCAAAAACAAATTTCAAATCCTGCCTGAAAGGTGAGTTCGTTAAGCAACGGCAAAATCACCTTTCAGGCAGGAGTTGCATAATGACAGTTGTATTGTTCATGAGATGAGGTCCCCAAATGGCCATGTTGAAAATTTGGGGTTAAAATCTCAAGCAATGGTTAAGTTACACATAAAAGTTGAAACCCCATTGAAATACATTGAACCTCATTTACTGTACATTAGTTTCTCATACTGCAGTTGCTGGTTCCAGCAGCAAGACATGTCTTCGATGGGAGAATGGATTTGAATCTGGGACCTGTTCAGGTGAGTGAGGATGTGTGGGGTGTACTGGAGGTGTGAGGTGGTGGGTGCTGCATGGGAGGTGGGGTGGGGGCTCATCAGTGAGGGACCTTTTTTTCTCTTTTTTTTACAGGTTTAAAAAATCATCGAGGGACTGTGTTCTTATTTTCTGGTTTTGCCTGCAATGGGAGGGTGGGGGGCCACTAAACACTAAGGAATGTAAACTATCATAACAAGGATGGTGACTGGTGAGTGGGGGTGCTACTAGACACCAGGGAAAAGGGGAACGGTGATCAGCAGGTGGGGGGTGCACCAGACACCAGGGAATATAAAAATTGATAAGGGAGACAGTGATCGGTAGATGGGGGGCGTGCCACTAGATACCAGGGAAATGGGAAATGGTGACCAATGGGTGGAGGTGCCACTAGACACCAGGGAAATGGGGACCAGTGATCAGTGGGTGGGTGGTGCCACTAGACACCAGGAAAATGGGGAATGGTGATTGGCAGGTTGGTGCCCCTATCCCTCAACTCCTTCATGACTGTAAGGTAAATAGATTTAAAATATTGTGCAACAAAGTTGGGCGATCTGTGGCAGGTGACTTCCCAAGGGATCACCATTGTGATGTATTTGATGCACTGCGTTTGCTGTCATTTGAAGTAAGAATGGCTTATGCACTGCTCTGCCTCATCTTTAAAATAACAACCATCACCACTACCCCAGCCTCAGGGACACTGTCAAGGCCAGCCAGGGACAAGGCTCCTGTATGCCACATCCTGTCCATTACTAGAAATCCCACAGGTGAGATTGGGCTCTGGTAGAAGATTCTTCTCCTTCACTGTCCCATCCCTTTGGAATAAGCTCCCATGAGAGGTCTAAAATTGCCCCATCTAAGCCTTAATGTCTAGTTATTAGAGAGTAGCCAGTGTAAGTGAACCACTTGTTACTTCTGGCTCCACCCAATTACTAGTGGGATCTCTACTTGCTAATAATGTCTTCCCTTACAGGGTTTTAAACTCTGTCTGTATGTGTACCTGGCAATGTTATCTAATGTTGCTAAACTGAATATATTTCTGTATATACCACATTGTCTATGCACTTAAAAAAACTACTTCTAAATGCAAAAAAAACAAAAGCTATGTTCTTTACCACAAAGAGTTGTACTACCACTACCCCAGCATCCAACACCCTACATATATCCACCTTACTTGGAAAGAAACTTGAATTTGTTGATAACTTCAAATACCTTGGAGTCTGGATAGATAACAGGCTTGACTATTCTGTCCATATTGAAGAGTTACTTAAAAGCTAAGACAGAGGCTCGGACTATTTTTAGAATAAAACATTACCTAAACAGTGATTCCAAAAAAGGTTAATTCAGGCCTCATTCCTATCCCTCATTGATTATGCTGATTTTCTCTACTGCCATTGTTCAAGTCATCTCTTACATAAGCTGGACACCCTGTATCACAGGTCCATAAGATTTATTACTGACCTTCCTCCAACACCCATCATTGCTCCCTTTATATGGCAGTCAACTGGACATCATTGCAACACAGAAGAAATAGGAATGCTGTTATCTGGATACTCAAAGCGTTAACAGGCAAACTACCAACCTATATCACTGATTGCTTTACCCAAATTACAACCAGGCCATACACCTTAAGGATCAGTAAACTCATCACATTAAAGGTCCCCAATGCCTGCACCGGTATGGGAGGGCTGCTTTCAGCTATTCCTTAGCAGCTGCATGGAACTCTCTCCAAAAATCCATGAAGCTAGATAGCCTACTACCTCTGGCATCCTTCAAAGATTGTTCTCCGCCCTTTTTCAGAGCTCTGCAATTGCTTTTATAAAGCATAATCCCCACCTATCTGACCCAACTAAACCTCCCTTTTTCTATCCATTATATTAACTCAATTTCTTTCTTCCGAATCACCTATTATATTCACTAAAAACTAGTTTAGACCATATAACTTATATTTTAGGACTGCTATACCCTTTGTCCTCTTTTTTTCCTACAGGCTAAATGGTTCTATTGTTACTTGTATATATGTAAATTGTTGTATATAATCATTTCATGCCATTGTATTGCTATTTATTCTATTCTTGTCTATGTAATAATACTTGTATCCTCATTTGTATGACCACTCAGGTCCATCTTGTAAATGAGCTTTGCTCAATGATGTTCGCCTGAATAAATAAAGATTTTGATTGATTTTGATTGACTTAATTAACTAGATACCATGTGAAATTTCTATTTCTAGATAACACTGGAGGATGATCGGTGGGTGGGGGGTGCCACTAGACAACAGGGAATACAGTAATAGGGGGACAGTGATTGGCAGGTGGGGGTTGCCACTAAACACCAGGGCAACATCACACATTGCCAGGGATGGCAATAGAGTGTGTGGGGTGGTGGTTTGGGCACCACCAAACACCTAAGAAATGGTGGCTTACAGATCACTCTGCAGCTGGCAGCACAAGTTCAGCTGTGGTTGCAGAAGTGAAGAAATTCTGGCTGTTCTCTTACAGAGAACACGGGAGAAGCACTCCTCTCGCTAAGCTGGGTACCCAGGATTATGGGTGCCCAGAAAATGTATTTCTGACCATAATCTTAATAAATAAACATCAGACTCTAGCTAAACGGCTCCCATTTAGCTCGGTTCTGATGTTTGTTTTTAAAAACCCAGCACTTTTGTGTATTTTTCACATTTGTCAGTTCATAGAAAAAATTAACAAGATGGCAGTTGGCATGGCACAAAAAATGTTTTGTGCCCTGTCAAGTCAGTGTCACGAAAGCTAAAGCATTTGCGGCATCAGATTTTTACTTTTGCCGCAGAACGTTATCTGAAAATCCCTGCTGTGCATGTTCAGGTCAGAAAACACTAAATTTAAAAGCCTTATGACTCAGGAACCCTTTTAATATTTTTTCACCAGACCTGTCAAAGGCACTATCTTATGACATGACACATGTCCCCTGCAAGTTTGGGGAAAAATTATATTTCATGTAGTCTGTAGGGGAGAGCAAAAAAAAAACGTTAAGTATACAAAAAGGTTGGACATTTACAAAAAATGACTCATGTGGTACTCAGAAACTGCAAAAGCTGCTGTCACAAAAAATTCAACAGAGCAAGACCTTGCCTCCTAGACAAAACATACAAAATGTCAACTCATTTCATCAAATGGAGCCAAAGATATTAATGTGCAAAGTTAAGGGTTTAACATTGAACACCCTACTCAGCCCTACCTATAATAAAGGAATCCACACTAAGCAATAAAATAAATATGGTCCACAATGGATTGGATTTAGAAACACTGAATACAAACATTATGCAGCACTTTGAGCAGCTAACACTGCTATTGCATTTCTTATTGTGAAGCGGATCTATGCGGTTTCTGAATGGCGGCAGCATCACAATGAACAATACCATTTGGAATATTACTGAAATAGGAAAAGAAGTAAATACAAAGGAAGCAGACCTGAATGTGAATTTGTATGGCTTGAAAGGAACAAAACTTTTAATACAAAGGTGTTTTACTACTGTGACTCCCAAAAACTAAAAAAAAAAACTGCAAGGATAGTTACATCCTATCTTTACACTCACAGACAAACATAGATACACACACACACACACACACTGGGAGCACAGCCCATCATGGACATCACTTTTGGTCACAGCTGTCTATCAAAATAATAAAACAGAGGAAGAACATGTCGATGTAAACAAAGGTCAATAAAAAGTGAGTCTTAAGTTTTCCTTTTTTTTTTGTCTTTGCAAAATAACTTCCATGGCAAGGGCTGACATAAATACAGGTACACAGCATGCTGACAGTTCCCCTTAATACCTCTTGTCATAATTTTAACTATACATGACAGTGCACATAGACCCTTGAAGGTGCATCAGAATATATTGTACATTTTGAGGAGTATTCATAGAAGCATTTCATTTCTAACACAATATAACTTACTTTAATTTTGGCCATTTTGCAGAATGATGAATTCAGTTTATATTAAGATAACATATATTTGTTAGGGTCAAAGGCAAAGTTGCCATGGTTCAGACAGTATAATGTACTATATGCTAAAAAAAGATCATAGTTTCAAGTTAAAAACCCTGGATTAGACTTACTGGCAGAAATGTTAACTTTTCTTCAGAATCATGATTCTCAAGAAAGCTCACTGAGATACACTTTAAGAAATCTCTAGATACATGCATTCCATCAAAGTTGCTAAAGTACTGGTACTCAGGATTAAATTAAGAGGGAGGTACTTTGGTACCAAGTACTTCTGGAAATGAAAAGAAGGTTCAGCATAATGTATTTTAGCAAAGTAACAGAAAAACATCAATCAATCCCAGACAGGTTTTTCAAGTTCTTAATATAGTCCTTTTACAAACATGATCCTACAATACCTGTTAAGAGATTACAAGTATGATCTTTTAATGAGACCAGCAAGAGTCTTTTAAAAGGTGTTTACTAGAGACTGGCTGAACCATCATCTGTGGCAAAGGACACCTTTTTAAGCTGTGCAGAAAAAGTCAGATACAACATATACGTTATACTATAGAATTGTCAAGTTTAAGTGATATACTGATGGTCACAGTGTGACCATACAGAAATATCAGATGATAGCACAGATATACCACAGTGGCGGTAAATATATATGGTCACGGCAGTATAGCCAGGCTTGTGGATGGGATTCCAATTCAAATATCTATGTGGGGGGAGTTGTAAAGTATAGGTGTTAATGGTACATTTTAGTCCCCAGTTGCTGGGGCCTAAATGCACCAAAAGTGCAAGTTTCCAGTCACATCCCCTCCTCAGGATCAGGTTCTAACATGAACTCAGTCTTCTTTCTAGTTCCCTTTTTCTATACTGTATCTGTCTCTACCTTTTCTGCATCCAGACCTCTCCCCTTTCTTTTCTCCCTTTTCTTATTTTCATCTCTCCTCATTTGTTTCCAACTTCCCACCTCACCTCTTCTTTCATGCTTTCTTTCTCTCACCTAACCCTATTTTGTTACATGCTAGTGAACTAATTCATAAAAATGAAGATCCTCAAAGTGAAATACATGTCTGGGGTTTTAAGCAAATAAAACTGCAAAAGTCAGCCTCACCTAATAATAGAGACTTACAGTTCTCACACTGCACTGCTTCTTAGGCTAGCCTCCAGCATTCCATCAGAGGACAGATTCTACAGTACGCATACTGCTGGTCTGGGTCTTGATGGACATGCAACTTGTCATTTTGAAATATGAGGTCCACAATTGCCACTACTGGTTCAGCCTTACTAATATTGCATGCTGCAGATGTTATCATGTGCCAACGGAACCTCCATTTCCCCATTTTCTCCCTGGGAGGCATGTCGTGCAATGACATTGGGGTGGCATGCCTCACGTCTGACATGCCTCTCAAATGTAGTCAGTCCTGGCTGTCATATCCCAGGCTCCCACAAGGGGTTACCCCAATACCAACAACCCCCCCCCAAGGAGAGCAGCCCACAGGATGCTCAATCCTCCTCCCCCAGCCGGCCCTCCAACTTCCCAGGCTCATTCCTGAACCTGGGGCATTGAGAGCAGTAGCACTACCAGTGGGCTGGCAAAATACTGACTCTTCAGTATCAACTGCAGAATAATATTCCGCAATTCATGTAAACTATGGAATAATATTCTGCAGTTCATGTAAACTGAGGAATAATATTCCGCAGGTCATGTAAGCAGTGGGATAATGTTCCACATTTTTTCTGCAGTTTACATTAAATTCCGTGGAAATCACCATGGCAATGGATTCACAGAAAAATTGGGGCCTTGGCCTTGGTTTTACCAATCCCAAAGAGCTTTGGTTCAACAGCTACCTCTCTGATAGAAGGCAGACATTTTTGGTTGCTGGAGGCTCTTCTCCTTTGATGGACGTTGGGATTGAAGTCCCTCAGGACTCCACCCTTGGGCCAGTGCTGTTCAGCATGTTTTTAAATGATTTGCTCAATTTCATTACTTCTTCTAAAATACTTACATATGCTGATGGTATTGTTCACTCCAGTACTGGATCTTCCTTTGATGAAGTAACTGCTGTTGTTCAGAGGGATTTGTTCACAGCTCAAAAATAGTTGTCTAGTAATTGCTTGCTCTTAAACATAGCTAAGACAAAGTATATGTGGTTTGGTTCTAGATACAAATTGATTCATTCTTCCCCAGTGCCCAGATTTATGGGGTTGATGGTACTGCCATCAAAACAGTCCAATGTTTAAAATATTTAGGCCTTTGGCTCAATCAGACATTTTCCTTTAATGTACATAGAGATACATGATAAAAAATATTCATAAAAGAGTAGGTTTCTTGTATAGAGTAAACGGTTTACCTGACTATGAGCTCTAAAAAGTTCTTGCTCAGTTACTTTTGTTATCTGTTATTGATTATAGTTTTCCTTTGTATGCCAGATGCCACATCCTCTGACCAATCATTGAACAGAGTTAATACACTGTACAATGCTACCACTCAAATGTCCCACACTGTACATTTATTTATTTCTTTAGTTATTTATTGAAAAGATTCACCAGGAATGGCACACTGAGCAATAAATTGCTCATCTCATGGTGCATCCTGGGGGAGAGGGTAGCAGGAATACATATGACATACATAGTTTAAATTGTACAATGCATAGATTACAAGTAGGAATGACAAGTGAACAGTTTGCAGTAACATCGTCGGCAGTAGTAAGACGTGTAATAACACAACTGGGTTCATCACCCAGGCGGTACCAGACATCAAATTTTACAATAAACAAACAAAAACAGTGAGACTACAACTCTTTTGGAACAATTAAGGATGTACAATGGATGTAAGTGCTAAGCGTACCACAAGATAAATGTCGAGCACTAATTTAACAAGTAGAGAGGTAGGAGGTGGGTGACATGGGAGAAAAAGGGAGGGAGATAAGGTAGTAGGTAGCTAGGTAGGGGGCAAGGGAGGGGAGAAAGGGAAATGAAAAGCAGAATGTGGATAGACAGTATTAAGAGGAATTAGGAAGGGGAGGAGTGGGGTGAGGTTGGGGTATCTAAGTGCATTTGCAGTTTAGAAAGAAGTAGATTTGAAGGGCTAAAGAGATAGAGTAGGGGGAGAAGGAATGCCTTATCTGACAGGATACAGTATTCCACAGGACACAAATCTGTAGGTAACTGGCAACAGTTTTGGGAGCGAAACTTCTTTAAATTCGATGGACTGCTTCTGACTAAGGAGGGAATCAGTGCAATGGGGCAGAAGTTTGATGTCTTTGCAGAATATTTAAACTAGCAAATGGGGAGAGGGGTGCAGCACCCAATACATCAAATGGGAACAACACCCCTCCCCCCTCAGCTAGTGGTCAAACAGGAGTTTAGCATGATTGTAGTTCATTTTGCATCACCAGGTAAGGAAAAAGGTCCGGCTCCCCATACGATGCACAAGGGAAACGACAGACCTCGCCCAACAACTAACACACCGAAATCTTGCCAATGAAAAATTATGTACACAAATGCTCACAGTCTGGGAAACAAGATCCCAGACCTGCAGGCAATAATGACAGAGGCTAAACTGGACATAGTAGCCATTAGCAAGACATGGTTTACCAGTAACCACACTTGGGAGACTTCAGTACCTGGCTATGTACTGTTCAGAAGAGAGTGAGGTGCAAAAAGGTGGGGTGGGGTGGAGTGGCCCTTTATGTCAATGAAAATATCAAAGCTACATAAATTCAGAATACACATAAGGAGCCAGAAGAACTGTGGGTCACCCTGGAAACAGGAAATGGGACAGCCATATGAACTGGGGTTGTCTACAGGCCTCCAGACCAGGGGGAGGACAAAGACACATTACTGTTAGAAGATATACAAAACATGACAGCTAAAGGGGAGGTTCTGATAATGGGAGACTTCAACATGCCAGATACAGATTGGTCAATACAAGCAGGAACATCTGCCAGAACTAGACACATCGTGGATTCCCTACAGGGGGACGGCCTCAAACAACTGGTGCAACAACCCACAAGAGACAGGGCTATCCTAGATCTAGTACTGAGTAACAGGGAAAGAATCACAGATCTCCAAGTAGAAGATCACCTGGGGGCCAGTGACCATCACATGATATGGTTCAATTTGGCCACTAGAACTAAACCATCCCATTCCAAACCAAAAATATGGGACTTCAGAGGAGCTGACTTTGATAAGATGGCCAACAGAGTTAAGCTAGCCCTGGCAAAAAGAAATGCAGATGAGGGGGTACAGGCAAAGTGGACAAGCATTAAGGATGCAATATTTGAAGCAACATCCCATTGTGTTAGAGAGAAAAGGAAGTGCAAAAGAAGAAGGAAACCACTTTGGTTCTCAAAAACTGTAGCAGAAAAGGTCAGAGCCAAAAGGCTGGCCTTCAGGAAATATAAGGGAACACAGCAGGATGAAGATAGGGAGGCATACCAAACTTCCCTAAGGGAAGCAGGGAAGGCAGTAAGGCAGGCAAAGGCCCAAACTGAGGAAACACTAGCACAAGCAGTAAAAGAAAGTGAAAAAACTTTCTATAGATACATTAGTGAAAGGAGAAAGTCCAGAGGGGGTATTACAAAGATCAAAGGGGATAAGGGGGGGTGCAAGGAGGAGGACCATGTAAAAGCATCTATCCTAAATAGATACTTCTGCTCAGTATTTACTGAGGAGAAGATAGGGCAGGGCCCACAGCTCAGCACCATGGACACAGGGGGGAAGGAGGTGTGCACTAGTCCCTTCACAAAAGAAAGGGTCCTACAAGTGCTCGATAAGCTCAGGGTGGACAAGGCATTGGCAGCTGATGGCATACATCCCAGGGTACTAAAGGAGCTAAGGGTGGAACTAGCAGAGCCATTATCAGAACTGTTTATTGAGTCTCTGAGCACAGCAGAGATCCCAGAAGACTGGAGAAGGGCTCATGTGATCCCACCCCACAAGAGTGGTAGCAAGGAGGAGGCAGGGAACTACAGACCAGTCAGTTTTACCTCAGTAGTGGGCAAGATTATGGAGGCACTCCTTAAGGAAAGGATAGTGCAACACCTGGAATCCATAGGAGCACAGGATCCAAGACAGCATGGGTTTACAACAGGAATGTCCTGTCAAACTAATCTCATAGATTCCTTTGATTGGGTAACCAGAGTGGTGGACCAAGGGAGAGCAGTTAAAGTCACCTATCTTGACTTCAGCAAAGCTTTCGATACTGTTCCACATAGAAAATTGATTAACAAGCTGGGTAGGCTCAGGGTGGGTCAGAAGTTGTTCAGCTGGGTGGCAAACTGGTTGACAGGCAGAAAACAGAGAGCGGTGGTAAATGGTATACAGTCAGAAGAGATGCAAGTCACAAGTGGGGTACCTCAGGGATCAGTCCTGGGGCCAGTCCTCTTCAATATCTTCATCAGTGACATTGCAGATGGACTGGAAGGTAAGGTTTGTCTGTTTGCAGATGACACCAAGATCTGCAACAGAGTAGATGATCCAGATGGGGTGGGCAGAATGAGAAGAGATCTGGATAAACTGGCAAAATGGCCAGAAAAGTGGCAACTGGGGTTTAATGCAAAGAAGTGTAAGATCATGCATATAGGGAAGAGAAACCCTGAAGCCACCTATAGGCTTGGAAGGGAGTTGCTGGCAGTCACAAGGGAAGAAAGAGACTTGGGCATCATCATCACAGATGACCTGAAATCATCCAAGCAGACCACTAAAGCAGTAGGTAAGGCTAGGGGGATGTTGGGGTGTATTAGTAGGGGTATCACAAGTCATAAGAGGGAGGTAATTATCCCTCTTTACGAGACACTGGTTAGGCCCCATCTGGAGTACTGTGTGCAGTACTGGAGGCCACACCTTCACTAAGACATTAACCAAATTGAGGCAGTCCAGAGAAGGGCAACCAAAATAGTGCAGGGACTGCATCAGAAAACATATGAGGACAGATTAATGGAACTCAATATGTATACCCTACAGCAAAGGAGGGAGAGAGGTTATTTGATTGAAACATTCAAACACCTTAAGTGCATTAACAAGGTGAAAGGGTCTAACATGTTTCAATATAAGAAAAATAGCAGGACAAGAGGAAACAGCATGAGATCAGAGGGAGGCTTATTAAGGGGTAATGTGAGGAAGTTCTTTTTCACAGAAAGGGTGGTGAATGCATGGAACAGCCTACCTCAGGAAGTGGTGGATATGAATACAGTGCAGGGCTTCAAACAGGCATGGGATAGGTATAAGGGAGCAATACAGATGAGTATGAATAGATAGGTCATTGACAGAGCAAAGGCCGATGGCACATTAATAAGGTAGAAAAAGAAATGGGCAGACCAGATGGGCTATGTGGTCTTTATCTGCCATCAGCTTCTATGTTTCACAGCTTGGGGAAGTGGTGAGAAAGGGCAGCCTGGCCTACCACTGTTGTTCAGTGGGGGACATTCAACATATGAATGTCTGTGGATCTAAGGGAGTGGAAAGGGGGTGGAGGGGTGAGATTGTAGAGACATATGTACAATGTGGGACAACTAATAGGTATTTACAATGTGGGCAGTTGAGAGGTATGTACAATGTGGGACTGTTGAGAGGTATGGTTATGAGTAGTCATTAGTGCATATATCACTGTACACTATAAGATTGGGTGGCTTTCATTTCTGCAGCGTTGTTGTTGTTTTGTTTTAATTTATTTTCATTGTTTTCTGTACAGCAAAGCAACATTTTCATTTATTTGATTACTGGTTTTTCTTTGGCTTACTCTACTAGGTCTTGTAACTGCCATGTATTAAAATGACCACTGTTTAAAACTGCACTTGGGCAATGATTGTTTTTATATAGATCAATTAAGTCATGGCCACTATTCCATCTTTTTGTGCTATTGTATCACGTAATGTGTTTAAAAGAGCTCTGAAGAATTTATGTACTGATAACTCTGTAAATGTTTTTTGTAACTAAGTCTTGTCTTATAACATTTATTTTATACTAAGTTTTAATTGTTTTCTCTGGTCCCCCTTGAAAATGGGAATTTAATGCCCTTGGGGCTACTCGATTACAAATAGAATAATAGATACATAAGTATCTATTACAAGGGAGTAATCCCATTGAGAGGTTTTGGGGACTTGGAGCCTTGACAGCGAAGCTCGAGAGGTTCCCAAAGTCCCCAAAACCTCGAGATGGGATTACAGCCTTGAAATAGATACTTACATATCTGTTATTTTTTTTAAATATATGGATCTGATTTCATATGGAAGTGGTGGTCGGCCGCTGTTGTGAAGAGTCTATTGTGGCCGACTGCTGCACTGTCTCGCTCTTCTCACACACCGAAGACAGTTCTGTAAACCTGTTCCACCGTCTCTTCTCCGCAGCGCTCCTCTCGGTCTCAAGTGCAAACAGTTTGTTTTGAGAAAAGGCACTCTTACCTTTTCACTTGTGAAAGAACACAGGATCAGCCAGATGATTTTATTTCGAGTAGGAAGATTAAAAAATTAAACGGGGAAGACTCATCGCAAGATAATCTCTCACTAAGCGTGAGATGGCCGACATATTTTTCAAAATGTTCTGCCCACCCACTCATGAAAATCGGCCAATTAGGAGGCACGCTCAGGACGACGTTGAGCCAGACAGCAACTTTCTGGGCTCTTATACTGTTTGGTACCAGTGTTAATACTATAGTTGAGCTGTGGAATGATAGTATTAACATTGATTGACAGTACTATTAACATTGATTGACAGTACTATTAACACTGGGGGTCAATGGTATTAACACATTTTTTTGTACGCGTTTTGAGTGTATTAAATTCTTCATCCTTATATTAAAACATTTTTAATAGCTAAATAAATAAATAAATCAGGTTATTTTGGAATAAATGTTTATATTCACTTAGAAAATGGGCTTTTTATTTGGAGGCATTTGATTGGCTGGTACCCATTCAACAGGGGTACATTAACTTTCAATAGATGTTCCCCAAATAAAAAGACCCAGCCCAAACCTGCCTCATGCCCAACCAAGTATCCTTGTGCCCAGCCTACTTCATCATTGGCTGAAGCACTGGGCACACACATTTGTTTTAACGGTTAGCAAGATAGAGACTAAGTGAGCCCCACCACACACACACATACACACACACACACACACACACACACACACACACACACATCGACTCTCAGCTACACTGCACTGGCAGAACTTTTATTTATTTTTTTAATGTACCATGTGAGGGTTACTACTCGCTCCTCTTCAAAGCCGCCTCCTCAATCATGGCTCTCCTCCAGCTCTGCCCACCCCTCCCCACCCCATTGCTGCCTACTACTTCAAAATTTCTACCGGATTCCCTTGTGCACACAAAAAAATAAAAACCAGCATACCAGTACATTCAAAGCTGCCAGCATCTCTCATCTCTCCTGCTTTGTTCTCCTGCCGATATCTTCAAGAGCCTCCTTTCCCCAGTGCTGATTCGTATCTCCCTCTCACTACAAACTTGGGCTTGCATACAGAGCACCTGCCAGTACAGACCCAGTGGCAAATAAATGTAAAAGGACAATAAGAATTGAAGGGGAAGCCCCAACTTTGACTTCACAGTAACAAAAAAACAAAAAAACAAAACAAAGCCTGCTCCCATTTCAACATACTTTCGGGTATGTACTCAGCCGTGACAACACGTGTACAGTTACCAAGCAGCACCCTCTACTGACAAGCATAACAAGTAAAGTACCACAGGAACTACTTTACAAGAAAAACAATCTTTCAGTGCTTTTAACTACTGTTTTTAATTATGTTTTTATTTTACTCAGTATTTGATAAAAGTGTTATCCATAGCCCATTTTCTAAGTGCAATAATACCCTCCAGGGTGGGCGGTATGAGGAATACTGGACCTTCCAGAGGCTATAAGGCCCTCCGCCTGCAGCACTGGGACTCATTATGCCCCTGGGCAGTCCAGTATTGCCCATGCTGGTGCAGCACTAGCTGAGGTCCGGATCTGGGGAGGACAAGCTTAGATTGATGTCTCATTATAGAGACTATCAATCAGCAGTCTACTATAAGAAGGCAGAGTTCCTGTCCAATGAGATTGCTGCAGTGACTAACAGACTGGCTGAGCTCTTCCGCACTGTCGATAGGCTATGTAATTCTACCTGTCTTCAGTTTGGAGGAGCCTTATCACAGACAAGGTGTGATGAGTTTACTCTGTTTTTCGCTGATAGGATTGCCTCTATCAGGTCAGAAATCTGGTCAGTGCCCTCTGGTGATATTTGCAGCATTGGACCTGATGTCATGGTTATTCAGTCTGTCTGGCTCAACTTTAACCAGTTGGTCATTGTGGATGTTGTGAAGATCATCCAGAAGTTAAGGCCAACCAACTGTAGTTTGGATCCAGGCCCAACATGCCTTTTAATAATGTGTGTTGATGTCATCGGCCCGGTCCTGGCTAGGATAGTTTGGTGTTCCCTACGGACAAGGGTCTTTTCTGGACCCCTGAAGGAGGTGGTGGTAAGACCACTCCTGAAGACCTGGAGTGCCTTGTTAACTACATACTTGTCTCTAACCTTCCCTTTGTGGGGAATGTTATTGAGATGGTGGTGGCCCTTCAACTGGTGACCTACTTAACACTCATGATATCTACAACCCTATCCAGTTGGGTTTCAGAAAGAGGCACAGTACTAAGCCTGCCCTTGTCTGGGTGCTGAATGATGTCCTGCTGGCAAGAGATTGGAGAAGTCATTCTAGATTGATTTTCCTCAATCTCTCTGCAGCATTTGAAACTGTGGACCATGGGGTACTGTTGGAACATCTGTGTTTTTTTTTGTGTACTGGCTGGTACAGTCCTCAACTGGTTTTGATCCTCCTCACTGGCAGGATGCAATGGGTGGTGTCAGGGAATTTTTCCTCATCATCATGGACCATAATAAATATGATTTTAGGTAGAACTAAAATTGTTGAGTCTTATGGCCTCTGGCTGATGACTTGTATTGAATCTGTGATTCTGTGATCCATGCCCCTTCCATGGGAGGCTTTCGGGGCTCATTTTGGCCTCCATGTTGTTTGCAGTGTATATGCTGCTACTAGGGGCATTATAAGATGGTATGGGCTGAGTTTTCACTGTTACACGGATGATACACAGCTATACCTGTCTTTTGCTCCTGGGCAGCATGAGGGGGTCTCGGTGTTCAATCAGTGCCTCACTGAAATCCAGGACTGGACAAGTGCCAACTCATTGAGGTTGAATCTGGACAAGACTGAAGTTCTGGTGGTGGACCCGGTCACCCGAGGGGAGTGAGCAACTTGGACAGGTTACCGGGCTTAGGCTTGGGGACTTACAATTGCTCACTTCAGTCATAGTGAGAAGTCTTGGCATTGTACTGCTCTACGGCCTGACACTTAGAGCTCAGGTGTTAGCCCTGGTCCAGATAGCTGTTTACCATTTGAGAAACATTACCAGGATTAAACACCTGATACACCTGGTGATCTGCCATCACTGGTCCATGCTTTCATGATGCCATGACTCAACTACTGCAACATCCTATACCTGGGGCTATCGGAGGTGGATCTTCACTGCCTGCAGCTAGTGCAGAATACTGCAGCCAGGCTGTTGACTAGGTTGTCAAGACCCCATCATATTACACCTGTGCTTTGCTTTCTGCACTGGCTTAGGTGGCAGATCACCTTCAAGGTCGGTTTGCTGACCTATAAGACCCTGCACGGCTAGGGGCCTGGTTAACTACAAGACCTCCTTTGACCCTACCTCCCTACTTGTTCCCTCCATTCGGCATGCAAGGGATATCTGGATGTTCCCAGGGTGCATTTAAAAATATCTGGTGCTCGTTCTTTTTCTTTTGCAGCACCAATCCTGTGGAATTCCCTCGCTGACCCTTTGAGTGATAGTTCCACAGTAGAGATCTTTAAAAGAGAGCTGAAAACATTCTTGCTTAATTAAGCATTTCTCTCAAGCTAACTAATAATTAGTTAATTTTATTTATAGTATGTTTTGTATTATGTAATTTATTTTAGTTGTTTTAAATGTTCTTGCTTTCTTGTAAAGCATCCTGGGTCAAAATGAATGGAGCGCTATACTAAATAAAGTTGACTGATTGATTTATTGACCCTGCCAGGTATTATTGCATGCTTAGAACACTTAACATTTTATGTAAAGGTGTTCTACACCCTCATATCTTATAAATGTTATTTGCTTCCTTGTCAACAGACAATTCTTTTTATGTAGCTGTTGGGGATATATGCATGTGCTTTAGTTTATTTTCACTGTTCATACCAGCCCCCTTAACTAGCATGTGGGTCTCCATTTTCTGGGTGATGAAATCTTATTATCCCTGAGAGCTGAAATAGCACATAAAAAATGATGCCACAGTACCCATTTACACCATGTATCTCTATGCTGAAAGTACAAATATCTTGGCAACTTTCTGGAAACACACAAACTGAATTCAATTTAAAGGAAAAACAACACATTGTAACTTAGTTTGCAAATCTAGTTGAAGGTAAATGTGGTATTTCACACCTTGCTGCAACTTCTTTTGTTGAATTCTAAGTAAGCAGTAGGCATACTGGGGAGTCTAAAGGGTGCTGAGACATCATGTTCTCATATGCTAATGCAGCTCTCAGGCACAATGAGATTTCAGCAATCGGAAATGGGAGGTCCCCAGGCTAGTCACAGGGGCTGGTATGAACAGTGAAAATAAACTAAAGCAAACACATATATCCCCAACAACTACACAGAAAGAGTTGTCTGTTGACAAGGACACAAATAACATTTACAAGATATGAGGGTGCACTACTCCCATATGTGTACTATTCACATAGAACATGTTATTTCCATTTAGAATCTGGAAAAAGAACACAGAGAACAACTGGTCAAATAGAGAGTTTACATTTGAAAGAAATGCAGTTTTAGGCTAACAAAGGTAAAACACTAATAACTATAGTGTGGTATATATCAAATATATAATGAGTTGTGGTGGAATAGCACATTTATCTCCACACAAACAGTAAAAGCTTTGTATCACTTGACTTTGCCACCCATTAGTAAAGGTGTTAGAAGTTTTAATGTGTCAGTGAATTTCCAGCAAAATCACTGACTTTACCATTGTGGATCTGTTTACAAATGTTTGTCATTTACTAAGAAATTCACCTTTTGCAACTTCACCCAGCATCTTTGCCGACAACTTCACTGGTGCATTTGGGTGAAGTTTGCTCAAATTCGGGCTTCTGGTAAATGGGTACCTGCAGGTCTTACAGAAACAGATCCTGCAAGACACATGATACAGCTTTATTTACAGATTGAGCCTTAGTTTTGTTTTGCAGTCTGAGTGAGTTAGTAGAAGAGGTCAGAGTTGCTGCTTTTAGAGCCTTCAAAAATCTTATAAAAAACAGCTTTTTTGTTTATTTGTCATCTTATCTTTACTTAGCAGTTTGTGAGAATTTATTGAGGTGTTGCTTTTGAGTATTTTCTTTATATTCCCCATATTTATTTATTGTATCTGTCTTGCTTTTATTCATTTCCTTACTCTATATTTTTTCCAAAATCAAAATGAGGGGAACTGGTGAAGTGGAGATGGTGAGAACTAACATTCCCAGCGAGGAGAGGGGGATGGAGTCCATGGATAGGACACGCCATCTTATATGTATGAAAAGGCCAGCTTTCAGACCAGGAGCACCAGCAAGTGGAATCCACCCCACCCCCACAGCAGCACTAGCAGCAGCATGCAAGACACCACCATCATCAGTTGACCCTGCCCCAGTATGTCCTGTACCTGCAGCAGCACCAGCTCCTGTGCCTCCTGGTCCTGTGATTGTGAGCCTCGTGAGGAGCAGTCCCAGCTGAGACAATCTGGCTCTTCTCCTCAGCAGCAGCAAGAGTTACTTGTTTGGGACTTTTTTGTAACTGACCCTGCTGACAACAGTGTGGTGACATGCACATTGTGGCACACTGTTGTTTGGCATGGGAAATGGGGAAGTTATTTGGGTACTGATGGCCAGAACACCCACCTTAAGATGAGGCATCACCAGGAGTGGGAGGAGCACATGAGAAGGAGAAAGACTGAGACAACTGAGAGGGGTGGAGATGGTGGCACCCCTAGCACTCATTCCGTGCTGCAGTGTGAGCAGCACAAAAAGAGGCACTCTCATTTCATCCCACAGAATATATATGCACTTTTTTGCTGTCTCCCTCGCCCCTTCCCATTTAATAGAGTGTCTCCTTCCAGTTATTTTATATATTTAGATTTATATCAATGTGAGGAAAACAATTAAAAGAAACTGTACAGTAAAAATAAATAGCAGCAGCAGATGACACCTCCCCAGAAGAATTAGCAGTCTGATCTGATTCTGAACAGTTTACTGAGCTAATAGTAGCTCTAAAAAAAAGCACCAAAAAGTTTGCTTTTATTTATTTTTTTTTTTACTATGACAGGGATTAACAAGACAAGTTACTGTAAGAAACACTGTCATTTTAAGAACAGAATAAAATATCTACACCTAATATAGAAAGAGACTGACACAATACTTCACTTAACCACATCAAACTGTACTACAGAAATAAAATGAGAAATCACACAGTGGCCACAGACAAAAATAATTAGCAATAAAGACTGAGAAAAACAAATATGAGATATCTGGTCACACAGACTAGGGTTTCGCAGTAAAAAATGATTATAGTCAATGATCTTTATGGGCTGCCTTGCTAGCTGAAACCCCTTCCCTCAGTGCTTTACTTGACAAAACAAAACCAGTGCTTTAAACTAAATAAATCATCAAAACCAGAAACAAACAACACTAATCTAGCTGCACAAGGAACTCTAGATCTTTTTGTGAGCAATTTGATTTCAAAATACTCAGTTTGTGTATAGATTTAAAAGGGTTTTCTGCTCAGACAAGTAGGGATAGACTCCTCTCCAACTTTCTCTTCAGAAGACTGCTCTCAACACAATTTATGAATGACATGCAGCTAATTTTAGTATAATTTGACCTCCAATCCCATAGCACATAATGAACTTCATCTGTGGGGCCCACTGCTCAGGCAAAGTAATCAAATTGACTGTTCTCAAAGGTATTCGCACACTGCAAATTATCATTTTGCAAGATGGATTATCAACTTTGTGAATTGTGAATTTGAAAATTAATTTGCAAAGCAAATTTTTACAGCTTTGCACACCAGTTTTTGTCAGTCATATATGTCTTACCAATCACTAGTCGATATACATGTGTCAATCTATTGCAACCCGTTTAATGATTTCAAATGTTTTACCAGGAAAGAAATATTGAGTTGGTAACAGCTTGTTTCCAGAGGTATCCTGGGTGGGGTAGGGGAGTAAACAATGCAAAAGGTGCAGGAGAAAATAAAATGCAGTAAAATGCAAGGGTAATAAAAATACAGTGTATTACAGCTGAGCCATTATGATGTTTAGTCAGGTAGATCAGCACAACCCAAAATGAAAGGTGAGAGGAAAATTCTATAATGTACACATACAATACAATAACAGATGTGAACACCAGATTAGGGGCAGATTAATAACACCCAGACTGTGCAAAGGTAGGTGCAAGAAAAATCAATGCAAGTACAGTACAGTAAAGGAAAGTACAGGTGCAATACATTTCCAGATGTGGAACACATAGTAGGAGCAGATCATTGCCACACAGACTGGGGGCCTAGGGTTGGTAGAAAATTGCTCTTTGCTGGGGGGGCACCAAAAGAAACAGGGAGGGGGAGGGGATCCTAAGGTCAGGGGTCAGTGCTGTTTGCAGGAGGAGGTAGTAAAGTTATGAAGAAGGGACTTGAGGGTGGAGGAGGAGGAAGAGGCTGAGCAGATGAATTAGGGAAAAGATGACCAGAGCTTGAGGAAATTATATGACAGCTTGACACACAGTAGTTTTCCTGGAGGGAAGAAAAAGGGAATGAGAGGATGCAGTGTTCTGGAGAGAGTAGGAGAAAGGAGGATGGAAAAATAGAGAGGGAAGAGACAAACAGGCCAGAATTTGGAAGTAAAGGAGGCATAGTGGGTGAGGCACCTGTCATCAAAGGAAGGGAGGGAGAGGGAGGAGTAAAGGGAACAGTGGTAGGTATGGGGCAGGCAGTCCAAGTCAAAATAGCAGAATGAGTAAAAGAGGGGGTCCAGTCTAACAAGTGTGGCTTTGGAAGCTGCGCTGTATACAATGTCACCATAGTCAAAGCTTTGTGACTAGTTCTCAGCAGGCAGGAAGCAGGATAATGGCATGGTTCCAGAACAAACCCAGTATGGGGTGCAGTTTGTGGTGGATGGCATCTATGTACACCGAGAAGCCAAGGTGAAGATCCTGCCAGATCTTGAGGTACTTAAAGGAGGAAACATCCTCAATCACAGTACCATTGATGGGATGGAAGGAGTAGAGGTTTCAGAAGAGAGCCTGGTGAGCCTCTGCTGTATTCATACAATGAAGGTGAGAGTCAAATCTTACAAATAAATAATTTATTTCAGCCCCTGAAGCATTCTAAATGAAAACAGATGATTTATTTCCACTTTAGATTGTCGCAAAGAGCGCCTAAACAATTGGACAACTTGCACAATGCCTGATAACATCACAATAGCCTCCGTTACACTCAAAACAGAGCAGTAAAATTAAACAGAAACAGTAAAATCTTCATTAAATCTGAAAACTACAATTTAAAATATGTTGTATAAATTGGACACATAATGCCCTCACTCACACAGCTAATCAGGATTGTTTATTTTAATATGACATTTATCATTACTTGTGAAGGAATAGGACTTTTATAACTCACTTGTGGCTCTGGCACTCATGAGTTATGATCTTGTTCTTCACTCATGAAGATAAGCGGTGTATTCTGAGTCAGACTATTGTGTATCTAGTATATTTTCTCGAAGTATTCCTAGAGATGTTAGGGGCTTTTTAAAATACCTGGGTCCTGATTCTCAGTCACAGTTGGCAGTGTTTCGAATAAGCACCCCACTATGCCAGCACCAAAAACTGCCATTGTCAAAGGGCTGACTCAGTCACCAGATGGAAGGAATCTCCCTAGGAACATAGAAACATAGAAACATCGAATTTAATGGCAGATAAGGGCCGCTTGGCCCACCAAGTCTGCCCATTTCCCTACCTATTGGATAAGCTGCAGATCCTAGTTAACCAACAGCCTACTTCCTCCTACCCCCACTAGAATTGCCTTATGTCTGTCCCATGCATTCTTGAATTCCTCCACAGTTTTTGACTCTACGACCTCCTCAGGAAGGCTGTTCCATGTATCCACAACCCTCTCTACGAATAAATACTTCCTCAAATTACCTCTAAGCCTTTCCCCCTCTATCTTCAAATTGTGCCTCCTTGTTTTTGCACATCTCTTTTTCTGAAAGATGCTACCCTCTTGGATTTCGTTGATTCCTTTGAGGTATTTGAAAGTTTCTATCATGTCCCCCCTCTCCCTCCTTTCCTCGACACTATACATCTTTAGTTTCTTTAGTCTTTCTTCATCTGTCTTCTGATGCAGACCCTGCATCATTTTGGTTGTCCTCCTCTGGACAGCCTCCACCCTGTCTATGTCTTTGTGGAGATGGGGTCTCCAGAACTGTACACAGTACTCCAGAAGTGGTCTTACCAACTGTCTGTACAGAGGGCCAATAACTTCCTGTTTTCTACTGGTGATGCCTCTCCCTATGCATCCCAGTATCCCCCCAGCCCTTCTTACTGCCTTCTCACACTGCTGGCCCACCTTTAGGTCATCTGATATGACTACCCCCAGGTCTCTTTTCATTTTTGTTGTTGTCAGTATCTCACCCCCCATTGTGTACTCTTCCCCTGGGTTTTTGTTTCCCAGGTGCATTACTTTGCACTTCTTTGCATTGAATCTAAGCTGCCATACATTTGACCATTCCTCCAACCTTGCCAAGTCCCTTTTCATCCTTTCCACCCCACCATGTGTATCAACCCTGTTGCAGATCTCTGTGTCATCTGCAAAGAGACATACTTTCCCCTTCCAGTCCCTCTGCAATGTCACTTATAAAGACATTAAAAAGGACCGGCCCCAGTGCTGAACCCTGCGGTACCCCACTAGCAACCCTCCTTTCTTCACTGTGGACTCCATTTACTATTACCTGCTGTGTCCTGTTGTTCAATCAGTGTTTTACCCAGGCTACCACCCTGGGATCTGCTCCCAGGCTGGCTAATTTGTTTATTAATCTTTTGTGCAGGACTGTGTCAAATGCCTTGCTAAAGTCTAGGTAGGCCATGTCCACAGCCCCTCCCCGGTCTACTGCTTTGGTCACCCAGTCAAAGAAATCAAATTAGATTTGTTTGACATGACCTTCCCGCTATGAATCCATGCTGCCTTGGGTCCTGTGCCCCACTGCCTCTAGGTACTCAACAATTTTTTCCTTCAGAAGTGATTCCATCATTTTCCCTACCACTGAGGTCAAACTGACAGGTCTGTAGTTTCCTGCCTCTGTCTTGCTCCCACTTTTGTGAAGGGGAATCACATCCACCCTCCTCCAGTCCTCAGGTACCACCGCATCCTCCCATGATTTGTTAAAAAGGGTAGTCAGTGGTGTTACTAGTTCTTCCCTTAGTTCTTTTAGAATTATGGGGTGAATCCCATCAGGCCCCATTGCTTTATCCACCTTCAGTTTTAAGAGTTTTTTCAGAACCCTTTCTTCTGTGAAAGGACTAATATCAACCCCTCTATCCAGAGTGCTTCTATTGACCAGACTAGGTATTTCCCCCTGCTTTTCCATTGTGAATACTGAGCAGAAGTATTCATTCAGTATTCCTGCTTTTCACTGTCACTCTCTACCCAACCATCTTCCTCTTTGTTCAGCCTCAGTATCCCTGCCTTAGTTTTTCTTTGCTCCCTAATGTACCTATAAAAGGTTTTATCCCCCTTCTTAACTGAGTTGGCTATCTTTTCCTCAGTTTGGGCCTTTGCTATTCTGACTGCCTTACCCACTTCCTTCTGTTTTAACTGGTACAGTTCTCTGTCCTGCTCCTTCTGTGTTTCCTTATACTTCCGAATGCTATCTTTTTCTCCCTTACCTTCCCCGCCACTTCTTTTGAGAACCATAGTGGGGTTTTTTTGTTTTGATTTGTTTATTTGCTTCACACAAAGGCTTGTTGCCTCTGTGATGGCTGTTTTGATGTTTCCCCATTGTTGCTCCACCCCAACTTCTTGCCTGTGTGCTAGTGCTTTTCTGAGACACTCTCCCATTTTGACAAAATCAGCCCTCCTGAAGTCCAGTACCGTCACTTTTGTGTGGCTTGACTCTACAGCAAAGTTTATCATGAACCACACTGTTTGGTGGTCACTTGTTCCCAGATGGCTACCCACTTCAAGATCAGAAATCCTCTCTCCATCCCCATTTGAGAGTACCAGGTCTAAGATTGCTCTCTCCCGAGTGGGTTCCAAAACTAGCTGTCTGGGGCATGCCCCCTGTAGGGCATCGAGAATGGCCCTGCTCTTGGATGTGGCTGCAGCAAAGGTGCTCCAGTCAGCACTGGGCATATTCAGGTCCCCCATCAGCAATATCTCCCCTTTCTCTGCCATCCCAAGGATGCCTTCTATCATTTCCTTGTCCATTTCCTCCCCCTGAGATGGGGGTCTGTATACAACCCCTGTGCAGATTGTTGAGCCATTTCCAGTCTCCAGGGTGACCCACAGTGCCTCCTCTCCTCTCCTCCCTGTTTACCCTTTAGCTCTGTTGCTTTGATCCCTTCTCTTACATAGAGAGCTACTCCTTCTCCTCTTCTTCCCTTCCTGTCCCTCCTCAAGATTGTGTACCTTGGTATGTTGACATCCCAGTCATGGTTCTCTGTGTACCATGTTTCTGTGACTGCCACAATATCCAGGCATCCCCCTTCCATCAAAGCCACCATTTCAGGGAGCTTTTTACCTAGACTATGGGCATTGGTTCTCATTACCTTCCATTTTTCTATGGCTTTATTACTTTTTGCCCCATCCCTGTCCCTACTGCCTTTGTCTTTTTCTCTATTTGCCCCAGCCCTTCTCCCTATGACTGCTCTATCTTGGTGTTTACCTCACTAATTACCCTGATTTTGGGGGGGGCTAGGATTTCCCTTCTCCTCTTCAGTGCCTCCCCCCTTGGCTAGTTTAAATGCTTGCCACTGAAGCATTTAAACCTATCACCTAGGATCCTGGTTCCCCTCCAGGATAGATGCAGACCATCGTGCCTGTATAGGCCTGCATCCCTCCTAGTGGAGCCCCAGTCCCCAATGAAGCCAAATCCCTGAGCTCTGCACCAGCATTTCAACCAGTCATTGAATCCCATGGTGCAGAGTGCCGTAGCCTCATCCATGCCATAGACAGGTAGCACTTCCAAGAGAGTTACCATGTGTGCTACTTGTCTAGGGCCCCTCCTCAACTCCACAAACTCCTGTTGCACTGCTCTGATCCCATTCTCAGCCAGGTCATTCATCCCATGGTGGATAATGACATCCAGCTCCCTTCCCCTTGCTGCTGCTCCCACAATCCTGAGGATTTATTTCCTGTCCCTCCAAGCCTTGGTGCCGGGCAGGCACCTTACCTCCTTTTCCCCTCCCTCCCCCAGTTCTACCCCCCTAACAACTGAGTCCCCCACCAGGAGTTTTTTCCTTCCCCTGTGGGGTCCTGGGCCACCCTCCTGTTGATCTCCATTGTGGAGGTTCCCAGCATCCTCCTTGGTCTCCACTGCAGGTGCCTCCATAGAGGAACCATGCTTCACCAGAGTGGTGAATGAATTGTGGAGAGGCACAACTGGAGGGATGCGCCTCTGTTCCACCACCCTCACCTTCCTTGAGCCCACTGTGGTCCAACCACTCCTCTTTCTTGACAACCTCTGACGTAGTGGCAGTGTCCTGGGTGGTCCTTGGGTGGGAGAGTAGGTTTCCTGAATCCTTGCCAGGTCAGCATGGAGATGAACAACCTCCTCCCTCAGACCAGAGAGGTGCCTGCAAATAGGGCAGCAACACAGTCTCCAGAATGTCTTCAAGAAAACTGCTGCTCCACAGCCAGTGCATTGCACCACTCCCCACATGTGTCTGTCTCCCTTCCTGTTCAGATGCTTTTTTGTTCTTGTTTTAGTGTGTGCAAGCTTGTGAGTGTCTCTACCCGCTATTCAGTGTGCTGTGCCTTTAAGGATATGAACAGGTGTATGTTGTTAGCAGTTTTGGGAAGTGATGTCAGAGCCCTGCTATAAAGGAAGTTATGCGCTTGGGGCAGGTGGGGTGAGGGAAGGGTGGGTGGGAGAAAACCTATGCTGTCTAGAAACAATCACCTACAACTCTTACCCTCCACCCTGGGGGGTGCCTTCCTTCCTTTCAGACACCTATTTCACAAAGGCTAAATAACAGATCTACTTGCAACTGACTGAACATATCTCCCAGCTACAGTTCCTCCCTGGCAAATTAAAGTTAAAACTCAAAACTAAGAAAAGTCCACCCCAAAAACAGAATCAATTCTAGTTACTTACACAGGTCCAAAAAGTAATAATTCAGTTCAGTGTATTCTAGAAAATAACCTCCTTGGGACTAAGTCCCAAGGCAAATTGTTTGACTGGATTTTAATGGATATTGGAACATAATATTTCCACTTAGAAACCTGAATTCAGAACAGGAAGGACACTCCAATGGCTAGAAAGCTTACAATGGCAAGGACAACAGCTTTTTTTATATACTGCAGGTGTTTGTTCTCCAAGTTGTCCTGCCTGCCCCCTTCTGCCAGCACCCTCCAGACCTGTCTCCAACTAGCTTAAGGACTAACCTCACCTCTTGCTCAGGACCAACTCTGGTGGGTGGATTCTGCAGTAGTTGTCACAGGGCCTGTGAGGGTGCCAGAACCATCTTGCCAGCTGGTTGGGTTTCCTGTCTTTTCTTTGCTCAGAGGGCCACCAGAACTTAGTGATACATGTTTGTACACATGGAGGTGTGCTGCCTACATGCTGTAAGTGTCCAAAGGTAGGCTCTCCTGCTTGTGCTGCCACCTGGCTTACACTAGGTGGCAGGGAAGTGCTAGGATGCAATGTCCCCTGCTCAAGGGCAGAGAACAGTCTATTGGACACTTGAGCATCACTCTCTTGGCTAGTCAGCAAATGAACCAGGTCTGTACTCAAACCTGAGTCACTGGTGTAGTTAGTGGTAGCCCAAGGAAGACAGGTTTTAAGATAAATATTATCAGAACAAAAATTTTAAAAGTGTGGCACATACAAAATACTTCAATGGCTTACAGTGAAACAACACATTTATTTATCTGCACATCACAGTGGTAAGACCTTCATAGTAAACTTGTGGCTTCACTGCTTGTCATTTGTGAGACTTACCTCTCACAGACTTTAACTTGCTGCATATTTCATGTCAATCTCTATCTCTATATGTCTGTCTGCCTGTCCGGCCGGCCGTCCGTCCATCCATCCATCCATCCATCCATCCATCCATCCATCCATCCATCCATCCATCCATCCATCTATCTATCTATCTATCTATCTATCTATCTATCTATCTATCTATCTATCTGTCTTCAAAGCTTAGTCTGAAGTTTATCTATGACATTTCAAATCTGATTGTATCCTCAATCATTCTTCAGCTGTTTTATTGGAGTTTCTGAATGCTACATTCAAATGTTTCTTTCATATTGTATGTTATTTTAACTTCTTTTACTGGAGCTCATTTGAATCTGGGTATTTTCCATATTTTGTATAACCTGAAATCTTTATTTATTTTGCATATTATAAAGCATGATATAACTTTTAGCTAATTAGGATTGTTTATTTTTAACCATTCTAGGTGCTCTTATCACCATAAGAGAGTGTCTCATGTTAATAATTCCATCATAGTATACAGTGACCCCTTACTGGACACAAATTTCAATATGTGCAGAAATCCAATTGTACTACAGTTCAAAGGTCAAAGCAGTTGCTGTAGTATAGTTGTGATGTCACTACTATACTACAACTTTTAGTTCTAAAGCACTAGTGCTGCACTGATTGCATGTCTCAGCTGACAGTTTTCACGTTACTGTCAAACTGCCACTGCTCCTATCACTGACAGTTTACCACTGTCACAACAATAATGGCTGCTTCGCTTTCATCTAAGCCTGTCAGTGACAGGGCAGCTTTCATTGCCGAGCAGGAGAACAGGAAAATAATAAAAAAAAGTATGTCAGACTTAAAAATAGTATCACAAGTAACCAGTAATTATACAACAGTTGTGCCAGCAAAAGACAGTGATGCTCCGCTTCCAATCCATCCCAGAATGCAAGTAGTCTTCAGACAAGGCACTGATAGTAAATCATTATTTGACATAACTTACAAAATACAGTTGCTTCATTAGCTGTGCTGTATAACTGGAAGGTTCACTTGGTTACATGTTTGCCAGTTGTCATAAATGAAATGAAGTTGCAGTCTGTCCTGAACAAAATGTCATTGGAGTTTGCTGTGAATTAAATACCTATTTTGACTTGAGCTCGGTAAAGCTTTATGTATTTACACAAAACTGATTTGTTTCTTTTTCTTACTCAATTTAACAATAAGGGGTCACACTATACTAGAAAAAAATAACAGGGTAAGTGTGCACAAGTGAGGCTGAGTATCCATCTCAGGGCTTCTATGATGCCACTGAACTGTCAAGTTTCTCTCCCAAGGTCTATGATGTCATAGAATCCCCTCAATGGAAACACAGCCTTGTTGTGTACACTTACCTATTATTGTATATATCTGACTTTCTAATGGTTTCCATGAACAGAAATGTATAAGGAATGCTTCAACCCTGTTTTCGACTGGAGAAGAGGTTTAAATACTGGTAAAAAGCAAACAAAAAACGTAAAAAGAAGTCCTCACCTTCAAGAGATGAGACTGGGTCCTTGAAAATGGGACCTATTGAAAAACATTTCTGAAACTGCTGGCCTAGCAGTTGAAGCTGCAGCCCTGAAAGCTATAACAACCGGAGTAAAGGGTCAGCCATAGCTTCAGAGATGCTGCCTGACTTGATGGCAATGGAAACTTCTAAGGGTTTGCAGATTCCACTGCAGAGTGAAGCAAATCAATTCAATCTACTGCTAAAATGGCCCTAATACAGCAACCAGATCTTGCCCGAATCGCAGGGCTTGCCCGTGCGGTCTGGGATGCTCACTTACCCAGGCAGACTACACATCGCTCCAGCCTGCCCTAGGGGCTGCATCCCCCTGGCAGTAAACAGATCCTGCCCAAATTGCAGGGCTTGCCTGTGCGGCCGGGGCCACTCATTCACCCAGGCGGACTACACATCGCTCCAGCCCGCCCTAGGGGCTGCATTCCCCCCGGCAGCAAACAGGTACGTCTTCGGGACTGCAGTCTCCTACGGCTCTGCCACTGATTGGTTAAACCGTTCAGCTACCTAGAGCTGATTGGACTCTCCAGTCCCAGGACTCTTGGCATTGGCTCTAATTTCAAGGCAGCTCTGACGGTGGGATTTTTCCCTGCAACTCCTGTGCGCTGTAATTGTATTTTGTAACTGTCTCAATCAGTGTATTTTCTTTCTCTCACTGTAGTGATAGCCTGAGTTATTTGATAAAAAACAGTACTGTCCCCTCCATATAATTAATGTTATCCTACTAGCACATGCCTACTCTAATGTTTTACTTGCTTAGATTAGCCTACATTGATTCCATTGTGGCATTACGTAGTTGTAAATTAGATCTGGATAAGTGCACTTCTCTCACCTCCCTATCGCTAATTCATCCTCTGCTTTTCCTTGCCCTGTCTACCCTACTTTTCTGCCCGTATTTCCTACATGCTCTGATGCTGATTGGTGCACTGGTGACTGAGCTGGTCACTGGGTCCCCTCTTCACTTATTTTTTCTATCTGTGCCCCTGAGCTTCATAGCTCTCCTCTACTCACTAAACTAATTCTACTTCGGATCTCTGAGCGTTTCAGCTCCCCAGCTCACCAACCTGCAATCTACTGCCTCTGTTTAGCGCCCTCTCACGCACCCCCCCCGCTGTTCTTGAAACCCTGCACTGCTTGCTCTCCTTGGTCTAACCTTATTTTCTTCCCCTTTGTTCTAAAGCCTCTCAAGGCGCTAGTACCGCAGAACACCCCCACCCCACATTTGAGTCCTTCCTTCATTTCCACACCTCCTCCCCTCTCCCTTTGTTTTAACTCTGGGCCCTCCCCTGCTGCTGCATTTAACTCTCTAATCTTTGTATTCCTCCCTCCAGATCCTGCCTGAATCGCAGGGCTTGCCCATGTGGCCGGGGCCGCTCACTCGCTGAGGCAGACTACACATCACTCCAGCCCACCCTAGGGGCTGCATCCCTCCGGCATCAAACAGGTACGTCTTCGGGACTGCAGTCTCCTATGGCCCTGCCGCTGATTGGTTAAACTGTTCAGCTACCTAGATCTGATTGCACTCTCCAGTCCCAGGACTCTCGGCATTGGCTCTAATTTCAAGACAGCTCTGACGGCAGGATTTTCGCCCTGCAACTCCTGTGCACTGTAATTGTATTTTGTAACTGTCTCAATCAGTGTATTTTCTTCCCGCCCACCTGGTCACTATTAAATACATCTCCTCCCCCACCCTCAGCTAAACCACTCCCCTATTGCAGTCCTACTCATCCTTCCCCCTCTCTGGACCTTCCCCGACAAATCCCCACCCTGCTCCACCCCTCTTTCCTATCCTACCCAGCACTCACTGCCAAAACTTCCTGCTGTATCTCCTATTCATTTCTAATTATAAAGCTAGCATTTCTAATTATAAAACACTGAGCCTGTCCAAATCGCAGCATGTGAATGTACTGCCAGCTGACCTAGCCCCCTCCTAGTTCCCCACATATAAGCTCCCTCCTGCAGTTACCCCCCCCTTTCCTACCCCCTCTCCACCTGACACTACATTCATTCCTCTCTCCTGACCTCTGCCCGGGCATAACTCGGATTTACCCCACCCCAAGAATGCATCTACCCTCAAGTTTAATACCACTTTCCTTAATCTTGCCCTTAACCCTTGGACTTGCTGGCCACCCTCACCTAGACTCTAAGATGCCAGCCACCTACATCATCAGGAACACCACCGTCAATGCCTACTGCACCATCACCTCGGTGCTTGCCTCTGACCTGCCTCCCACTTGCAAGCCGCACGATACTCCTTGGCATGCCAGGATCTGGACATTGAGGTCCCATCCATGGCCACCCTCACCTTTACTACCACTCAGACTTGTCCTGCACGCTGACGTAAACCACACCAACGTATGCTCCAGGAAGCAACTCAAAGTAAATGCTAAACACCTAAAAAGTTACCTGCAAAGACTTGCCTTCCTGCTACTTCTCCTCTCAGGGAACATACACCCAAACCCAGGCCCTCCACACAATCATGGGACACGTGCCCAGAAGCCAGGCATGCTCACAATTGCCTCTCTAAATATCCGCAGTCTTGTTGCTAACTTTACTAGCCTCCAGGCCTGGGTAGCCTTTCATAACCCCGATGTACTGTCAAAAGTTGAAACCAAGCTGACTCCGAAGATTCTGGATGCGCACGTTAGCCTACCGGGCTACAGGCTCTTTAGGCAGGACCACCTAACCAAAAGAGGTAGAGGCTGTGCTTTTTATCTCAAGGATGGCCTTCAGGGATTAACACTTACTCTTCCCCTCCTTGGGACCACTGCACAGGCTCTTGCCATCAAGGTCCTCCGTGGGACACACAACAAGTCTCTCACACTGCTGTCCATCTATATCCTACCAAAGGATGCACTCCAGGGTCTACATGCCATCATTGACTGCCTTGGTAGCCTTACCCTTAGCTCCGAGGTCATATTACTCGGCGACTTTAATACTAACTGGCTCATCCCTGCGGCTAACCAGTTTAAGGATGCTATCCAGGCAATCCACTTCACCCAGATGATAGAAGCCCCCACCTGGACCAACTATCGGACTGGAAATAGCACTCTGCTTGACTGGGTACTCACTAACCACCCAGAGCACATCACTAATGCTTCTGTCCTCCCAGATAACATCAGTGATCACTCCCCTGGCATGTTCAACTGGACCAATAACTTCACCAAACCCCCTCCCAGAACAGTCACTAACAGAGTCCTCAGGCCTGGTCAAGCCGACCGACTAAGAGCTGACCTTTGACATGCTAACAGGTCAGATGTGTATGGGGCCCCGGATGTGGATAGTGCACTAGACCACTTCATCCTCCTCTTCAATTCTATCACTGATATCTATGCACCCATAAAAAAGAGGATGGTCAAGGGCCTTTTCAACCCCTGGATGAGCCGTGATATCTTGAGTCAGATGAAAACCTGTGATCACCTCTGCAATATAGCCAGAGCCACAGGGAAGCAGACAGACATCCTAAAGTACAAGCAGGCCAGAAATAGTTGCACCAGAGCCATCCATATAGCCAAGAACCACTACTGCAAGGCTGCCCTCGCCAAACACTGGAGTGATGGCCGAAAATTCTGGGCAAACCTTAAAGAGGTTACTGGCATGGTGCCCAAATCTACCCCTGACATGATCTGTGTCAATGGTAACACCATCATTGACCCAAAAACTATAGCTGACACTTTTAACCCAGCCTTCACGGACCTCAGTCATGTCCTCCCACCTGATTTCTTCCGTCCGGGCCTCCCAACCACAGCCCCACAGCCCCACAGCCCCACAGCCCCCTGCAAACCCCATCTTTTGTTTCAAGGCCATCTCTATGGGTGAGGGAAGGAAATACCTCTCAAAGGTACTCGCTAAGGGGAGATTCAGTGGGGACACACTAGACCTTAAATTAATCTCTCTCTCCTTGGAAGAAGTACTGCCCCCGACCCACATCCTCAACTTGTCACTGTGACAGGTGATATTTCCACAAAAATAGAAGGCCGCTATAGTCATTCCTGTGCATAAAAATGGGCACCGTGCCCTCATAGAGAACTATTGACCCATCTCCCTGCTACCACCTCTCTCGAAGGCCCTTGAACGAATAGTTGCAGACCAACTGGTCAAATACCTTGACATCTACAAACTCCTCTGCCCAGAGCAGCATGGCTTTTGATCAGGCCATAGCACCTCCACAGCTCTTCTAGAGTTCACTGGGCACATACACAATTCTCTTGACAAAGGACAACTCACTGGGGCAATCTTTATCGATCTGTCCAAAGCATTTGATACTGTTAATCATGCCCTCCTTACTAAGCAACTTACCGCAACTGGCCTGGTCCTGAAGTGGTCTCGTGGTTTTGCAGCTACCTGGGCTACAGATCCCAACAAGTCAGAATTGGCACAACCCTGTCGGATAGCAATCCGGTCTGCTTGGGTGTCCCTCAGGGGTCAATACTGGGTCCCCTTCTATTCAGCTTATTCCTGAACGATCTCCCTCAAACCAGTCAGAGCAGCATTCTTCTTTATGCCGATGATGCCGTTGTATTTGCACATGGCTCAAACCCAATTGAGCTTGAACAACAGCTACAAAGTGACTTTACCAATCTTGAGAAGTGGTTCACAGATCATAAATTAATCTTGAACTATAAAAAATACTAAACCTATGCTGCTCTCCAGCTCCCAAAACAAGCATCGTGGCTACCCATTATCTATTCAAAATGTGGCTGTGACCCCTCTGGAACTGGTCCAACACTTTAAATATCTGGGGATCACTATTGACAACTCGTTGTCCTACACTCTCCACATCGACAGCATAGTCAAGACAATTAATAAACGTATGGGGATGCTCTATCAGCACAGGCACAGTCTGACCCCTGAAGCCCTCAGATTAGCTGTCCACAGCTCTGTGGGATCACTTGTTGACTACGGCCTGCCTATCTATGGTGCAGCCACTGACACTGCACTCAGGCGTTTGAAAACAGCCTTAAACAAAGCATGCTGGCTAACTCTAGGAGCAACAAGGATGACTCACACCTGTGACCTGTATACCAATGCAAATTGGCTCCTGCTCAATATTCGACTTAAATACCAAACTTGCTTTCTGGCAAAAAAGACTAGCCTTGAAAAGCTTCTGGCTACGGTCTGTCAACTCCTGGTACCTAGCATCAACCAGCAATGCACACGTAACTCTGAACTTCAGACCTTCACAGTACCAAAATGTTGCACCTCCCTACGCCAAAGATCATTTGCATACTGTGCCCCACTCTGGTTCAACTCCCTCCAGGCAGAACTGGCTCATTTGCCTACATTGTGTGCTTTTTTAAGTCCACCTTAAGCAACTCCTGCTAAAAACTGCCCATTGTGATTGTCACCATTAGCTTCACACCTTCTCTTCTCCGGTCTTCCCAGCTTCTCAGTTCATCCATCCCTCCCTTCCTCTCCCCTTGCCTCCCTCCCTCCTTTTTTACCCCTTTTTCCCTGATTTCCTCATACCATCCCTCCTCACCCTCCGCATGCCCCATATTATCCCTGCACTTGAGGTTCCTCCTCACCTCTTTTAGCACTTATTCTTCAGCTAACCCTATGCCCCCTTTGACAATTGACTGGTTTCCTTTCAGGCACTCTTCTAACTCTAAATGTTTTTTGTTAACCCCACTTCCAATTCTCTGACTTCCTCTGTAACATGTACAATACCCTGTGCATTCTGCTGTGCCCTAACCTATGTAATTTTGTACGACCTAGTTTTGCTTTTCTATCATGACGTGGAATGAATGTAAAGAGTTTGAGCTCAAGTGGTGTTATCCTAGACTTCAAATAAATAAATAAATAACCTAGAAGAACTGTTTCCTAAAATGGGACTGAAATCCTTAAAAGAAGTAAAATATACCTTTCAGGGGCTCTTCAACTTTTTCTTTAAAACTGATTATGAACTGGGTTCAGTACTTGAATACACTGTCACTATGGATAACGAGGTGAAACAAGTAAGGTCTGAAACATGGCCAAAAATAATCTATCAAGAGACAGTGGACTAATACAAACACAAATGTTAATTCTTGACACTTTTTCAATTGCCAACTCCAGAAACATAGTTTGACTTCTAAGAAAGACTGAACATCTTGAAAATACAAAAAGTATAAGAACCTAAAGGGGCACTGTCAGGTTTCTACTGCAGTTTTTGGTCTTGTGCGATCAGTTTGCCTCTTGCAAGAGAATTGGCCAGGTATTTGAACTAAGTGCCCTAATATTCCCAATAACAGGCTTTTTTACTGAATTGTTGCCATATACATTATTTATCTTGGGTTGAGCATTTTATTTTATTGCTGCCAAGCTTCAGCCACTAGAAGCCTCTTCTCATTGTGAAAAAGAGTTTTACAATGGCATCTGCATGTTTGGTCAACTGATGCATGAGCGTGTTTTACATTTCAGGAGTTGTATTAAACGAGGGTAGGGGTCAAAATAATATGTTATTCTGAGCACAGAGACATCAGTCTAACTGTAAAATGGGCATTATAAGTGTTAAACAGAATTGTTGGGCCAAAGTCCTAAGTATGCACATTGGAGTTATTTGCTTTGGCTAAAGCATTTTGGATACCAACTAGAACAGATATGAGAGATATAAGAACAATTCTCAGAAAAATATGTTTTTTCAAATCCAGCCGATAGAAAAAAACAAAATTCAGGAAAAATCTAATCAAAAACAATCTGAAACAAATTATAATCCTACTGTGTGCCCTACCAGCATAATTACCATTGCTTGTGACACTGATAATCATTATCCAAGCGCAAGGCATAAAATAACTCCATAATTTTCTTACTTTAAATTTAGAATCCATCCTGACACATATAATGTGATTCAGAAATGTCAGAAGTGTTTTTTGCATATTGAGATTAGCTCTCTGAATTGGATGCTTCATTTTATGTTCCATTCCCATCCAAATGTCTGGTTTCTCTTCCCAGAAAGAAGTACATCTTCTATGGTCCGAATCACTTGCATGAGTTTTTTTCTAGCCCATAAACAAAATGAAAAGACAGAGAAGAAGAGATGGCTATTGAAGAAGGGAAACCCTGATATGGGAGATAAGCCACAGCTTAAGATTTGAGAAACTGATGCTTTATGGGACTCTTCTGGAATATTCTCACCACAGTGTAAAGGCTATTTTACCTTACTTAATTCTATGAAATATTAGGTGGGGGAAATATACACTATCTTGTTATGTGCAGAGGATACTCAAATATTTCTGGAAAAGACAAAAAGCTCCTTTCTGCCTTTCTAGCGACTTATACAGTTTAAAGACGTTATGGGATTTTGTGTAAATAAAGACAACTTTGACTTGAAATGGCTTGAGTGGGGCAACTACAAGGAGATTTATGTAACTGATCCCATGCAGGTAGGTTATAACTACTTTGAACTAATTGGGAGTAAAGATCTCAACCAATATACTGTTTATCACTATATTATATTAATCAGTAGTAGCAGTAGACTTTATTTCTTATGCGCCCAATCCCAGGGGCTCTGAGCGTAGTGCAACACTCATAAAAATACATACAATCAATAAAACATAAATACATAAAAGAATAAATACATTATAATAATATATATTTAAAATTCCACAATGCAGTTGGCGAGAGAACCGAGGTATGAAAGCACAAAGCACAAAAATCAGGTAGTACCAAAAGCCTGCCAAAAGAGGAAAGACCTCAGCCCCCTCTAAAAGACCTCTATCAGAGTCCTGAGAAGCCTGTTCCACAGGGCTGAGCTATCAAGTGCAGAGGTCTGATCTCCTGAGAATTTCAGCCTCACCTTAGGAATCGCTACAAGTCACACTGTAGAGGAGCAGAGTGGGTGAAAGATTTGATTGGGAGTCAGTAATTCTCTCAGGTAGCCAGGACCTAGTCTATATAGGGCTTTGTAGATCAGCAAACTGATCTTGAAGGTGATATGCTACTTCATCAGCAGCCACTGCAGTTCATGCAGGACTGGGGTTGTATGACAACACCTTGGAAGTCCAGTCAATAACTGGGCTGCTGCATTCTGCACCAGCTTCAGACATCATAGGGCACCTCAACTCACCCTGAGGTATAAAGTGGTATAGCAATAAAGTCTAGAAGTGACGAATGCATGTACCTTGATAGCATGTCCTCAAGAGGAATCAAGGTTTTGATCTGGGCATAGTTTCTGAGATGGTAAAAGCCATTTCAGACTACAGCCAGCACGTGAGCCTTAAGTGTCAGCCTTTCATCCTGAATGACCCCCAAATTCTTATTCTTAGTAGAGGCCACCAAAACAGAGGAAACTAACTATAGGCAAGTCCACTCATCAGAGACACCTACACCCCACCTCAGACCACGCTCGGTTACAAGTACCTCCATCTTATCCGGGTTGAGTCTCAACCAGCTTAATAACATCCAGGCTTGAATCTCAGCCAGGTACAAATTTGGTACCTCGACAGCATCAGGCATCCCATGTGCAAAAGACAGATACAGCCAAAGATCATTGGCATAGCAATGAAAACCCAGACCATATCATCTAATTATCCCTCCTGGGGGCAGCATGTACACCACAAAGATGGGAGAGAGGATCAACCCCTGGGGCACACCACAGAGCAGTGGCCTTGGGAGTGAGGAGAAACTCCCCATCACCACCCTCTGCATCCTGTCTCTGAGGAAGGACTCAAACCAGCTGCTGACTGTGCCGGTGACTCCACAGTACTCCCTGAAGTGGTCCAGTTACAACCCATAGTCCACAGTGTCAAACACTGCTGCAAGATCAAGATGAGCCAGAACTGACCACTTTGCTTGCTCTCTAGCCCTACGAAGGTGATTGTGCACCATGACCAATGCTGTCTTGGTACTGTGCCTTGACCTAAACCTGTACTGGAGATGTTCATAGATATCAAAGGCCATGTAGTGTTCCTCAAGCTGTAGAGCCATCTTCTCTATAACTTTCCCCAAAAAGGGGAGGTTAGTGACTGGTCCATAATTTGCCAGGCAGTCCAGGTCCAAAGATGGTTTCTTCAGGAAAGATCTTGCCACAGCAGCTTTTAACGCCCCTGGAAATAACTCTTCTGAATTGGAACACTGGATCAGCTCAGTGAACACTGGACACAGAAATCCAACACACTTGATTAACAAGTGAGTCAGGCCCATATTGAGCTCATGAAAGGTGGACCACACTTCTGAGACCACCTCACAAACCTCTTCTATTAAAACTGGTCTAAACTCACTGCAGACTGGTGAAGGGCATCTGCACCTCACTAGCTCAGCACTGCTGGGTCAAGATGACCCAGTGTGAGAGATCCTGAACCAAATTGAGGACACCCTTATCTCATCACCCAGAGGTGAGGGGGGTGATCAGTGGATTACCTCAAGGATCAGTCCTGGGGCCAGTCCTTTTTAATGTCTTCATTAGTGACATTGTGGAGGGACTAGAGGGAAAGGTTTGCCTGTTCGTGGATGACATAAAGGATGGATACACCAGATGGGGTGGTGAAAATAAGGAGGGGCCTATGAAAGCTGTAAAAATGGCCCAAAGAGTGACAACTGAGGTTAAATGTGAAGAAGTGTAAAATCATGCAACTGGAACACAGAAATTCAGGATAGAGCTATAGGATAGTGGGGATTGCTGATGGTCATCAGGGAAGAAAGGGATCTAGGGATTATCATCTCAGATGACCTAAATGTGGCCAAGCAGAGTACAAGGGCAGTAGGGAGGATCAGTGGCATGTTGGAGTGCATAGGAAGGGGTATCACTAGCAGGAGGGAGATGGTGATACCACTATACAAATACTGGTGAGGCCTCATCTGGAATACTGTGTACAGTTTTGGAGGCGACATCTTCGTAATGACATAGACAGAGTGGAGGTGATTCAGAGAAGAGTGACAAAGATAGCACAGGGCTTGCAACAGAAGACATATGAGGAGAGATTGAAAGACCTCAATATGTATACACTGAAAGTGAGGAGGGGACAGGGAGACATGATTAAAACCTTCCAGTATCTTCAGGGCATAAACAAGATACAAGTGGGCAACATCTTTTAGTATATGAGAAGCATGAGAATGAGGGGGCATGGTATGAGACTGGAAAGGGGCAGGATAAGGGGAAATGTGAGGAAGTATTTCTTCATGAAAAGGGTGTTGGATGCATGGAATAGTCTGCCCCAGGAGGTGGTGGGAGCAAGCACAGTGGGGGTATTGAAACATGCATGAGATAGGCACAAGGGAACCTTAGAGGTGGGAAGGAGATGCTAAAAGCCAATGACCAAGTAAGGTCAGCGGCCGTAAATAAGGGTAGGATATACGGGCAGACAGGATGGGCCTAGTGGTCCTTATCTGCTGGCAAGTACTATATTATGTTACTATGTATGTTTCCCTAACAGAGAAAAAAGAGCAAACTCTTCACAACTAGTGGATGAACTTGTTTTTACTAGTTGTGGACAGACCAGATTAAGTAGTCTGTCCACAGCCCTGAAGAGCTGAGCTGGTCAGTTTCTCCCTGCAGCAATCACCCTGAACAGGAATACTGCCTTCTTGTGGGAGATCACTCTTTGATACTCACAGTAGTGAGTCTTCAAAGCCAATTTGTCCTCTGCAAGCCTAGCTCTCATCCAACAATGCTTCAACCTCTGATCCCCGGACTTCAGCTCCCTGAGCTCCCCGTGAAACCACGGGGATCTCAGTTGTGAAGTTGGAGTTGTATATGGACTGAAGCAACTGCATCAAAGATGAGGTATGGCTCTACTATAAGCCATTACTGCCTCCTCTGATCAAGTTGCACAAGCAGCCATCATACTCAAGAGATCCACTACCACCTGGAGTCCTTCTGGGGACAACCTGTTCAGAGGGAACTAGTGAGACATCTCCATAGGAAGTGGACTGTGGGGGGGGGAGGAGGCTGCCTGAATGAGAACTTCACTGTGCAATGGTCCAACTAACTGACTGGATCAGTTCTGAGGTTATTAACCACAAGCCCCAGTGAGAATACTAAATCTGTGGCATAACCGTGTCAATGAGTCGCACAAGTTACTACCTGTGGAAGGCCCAGTGAATCTATCAACTAGAGGAAATCCTGGCCAAATTGTGAGAGTTCATCATTGATCCAGGTATTGAAGATGCCCAGAATTAACAATGTGGGTGACTCCACCACCTTCTTGGCCATGAAGTCCATGATTTCCTGCAGGAAAATCCTCTTGTGTCCCAGATCCTGCAACCTGCACCTGGATCCCCACACACAGCCGCACATTCACATGATTAAGTATCCCTGACTTGGTATATGGTGAAATTCAAATCAGATTTAAAACAGATGGCTACTCCCTCCCCTATAGTCCCTCCATGGGTAGTTCACCACCAAGAATCTGACTGGGGCAGCCACCTTCAAAATAGAACTGGCATCATCACTCAGCCTGGTCTCTTTTATACAAGCCAGACTGAGCAAAGAGCAAGACATTAAATCTGCCATAATGGCTGCCTTGTTCCTCATCAATCTGGCATTGCAGAGCACTGTCACCAGGGGATGGACAGAGGCTGTTAGCCTGTAGGTTACCTGTCCATGTGGTTCAGTGGGATCCCTGGTATTGGACACCAAACAGGTCTGGCCTCTCTCATGAACCCATTTCACCCCTGGGCACCTCCTGGTGATTATCAGACTATAGTATCCCCCATTAGCACCCCCTGCATCCTGCTGCCTACCATCCCACTTTCTAACAATATCCACATCCCTAAAGTGTCTATATGCCACTGCTGATGGGGGCATCAAAAGGCAGTAGTATAACACAGAAACATAGAAACATAGAATTTGATGGCAGATAAGGGCCGCTTGGCCCACCTAGTCTGCCCATTTCCCTACCTAATGGATAAGCTGCAGAGCCTAGTTATCCAACAGCCTACTTCCTCCTTCCCCCCACTAGAATTGCCTTATGTCTGTCCCAAGCATTCTTGAATTCCCCCACTGTTTTTGACTTCACTACCTCCTCAGGAAGGCTGTTCCATGCATCCACAACCCTCTCCATGAAAAAATACTTCTTCACATTACCTCTGAGCTGTCTCCCCTCTATCTTCAAATTGTGCCCCCTTGTTCTAGCACATCTCTTTTTCTGAAAGTTGCTACCCTCTTGGACTTTGTTAAATCCCTTGAGGTACTTGAAAGTTTCTATCCTGTCCCCCCTCTTCCTCCTTTCCTCAAGGGTATACATATTAAGCTCATTTAGTCTCGCTTCATATGTCTTCTGCTGCAGACTCTGCACCATTTTGGTTGCCCTCCTCTGGAAAGCCTCCACTCTGTCTATGGCTTTGCAGAGATGGGGTCTCCAGAACTGCACACAGTACTCCAGATGGGGTCTCACCAACTGTCTTAACAGAGGGATAGTCTAGCAGCTGGGATAGGGCAGTAGCTAAGCCACTGAGCCCTCTTTCCTTGATACATAATGCTGCCATGCTAAATACTCCTTACATGCTTAACCACAATCTCCCCCCACCCACAACTTTCACAAACACACTCTAACCACCATACCAACTAATCAAACACTTTAATTACTAACACTAGTTAAAACAAAAACAGAGTTAATTATGTAAATAAACAAAATTAACTACACATACACACTACAATTTATGCCAATACACTCACTATACACACCCAACCCCACCTTCCCACTTCACTCTAAAAAACAGTAAGATTTTAACAGTCCTAATAGGAGAATCCAAGTAGTATTCAGTTTATGGTGCAAACAGTAATCTACATCAGATGATAATGTTTTTAATGTCCAAATAATATAGGTTACAGAAAACTTGAGAATATAGTCTCTGCTCTCACCAAAGTAAACCTAAATGAAGAAAACCAGATTAAGTGTTCCAGGGCAGCTCTCTCACCACTGCCAAGCAACAAACAGTTAACAACACAGCAATAAAAAGTAAACTAAAACCTGTGGGTTCTCTCACCACCCATGAATTTTGCAGTAGAGACCCAGGTCCTCAGGTTCACCCTGCAGCATTACAAGTCACTAGGATCATTTGTACATGGTAGCAGGGATGCCGGTAAGACCCTTCCATTGTCAGTTCAAAACAGTCCGGCAGAAAATGGCAGCTGCAGCACAGTTCACAAAGACTGAATGCTAGCTAGCAGTCTGCCCAAGCCTCCTAGCTTGGGTGCTGTCCAATACAGCAGTGGGCAGAGTTCCAGTTCAACAGACCAAATGCATACTAGCAATCACCCCTGAGCCTCCCAGCTCAGGTATAGCATCAACTTCACGTAGAGCGGACCAGTCGCATGGTTACCAATTTCCACCATTCCTACCATGGCCCTGCTCCACACTGTCTGTCTGATTTTCAGCTCCCTGGACCTGACACCTGTGCATTCTTCATGGGAACAAACTGAGAATGGCTCCAAATGAAATGACCCAGCACAAATGCCCGGGAAACATCTGAAACCTCAGGTCAGTGCTCCACATCAGTGCTGCGGTAGCTAGAAAGGCAGAATATAGGCACTGTGACAATGGTATCCCGGCAGATAGGAGTTATGAAAGGCACCATAAACTGTAAACTAACTAAAAAATAACAAATGCTAAAATGCCTATCACTTACGCACTCATTCCCCTAACACTGTTCCCCTCAGTCACTACTACTAACTAACCTAGAGTACAACATAAACACACATAATTATAAACTATTTTTGGAAATGTATATATTAAGCTTCCAAAATACACCTTAAGATTCTCCAAAAAAGCATAACATATAAAGTTTTTATCGCTTGATAGAGACTAGCAGGAGCTTTAACTTGCAGCACGCCCAGCCCAGCGGTCATCAGTAATAATCCAAGATAATTTTTTTCAGATCTTGGATCATTATACTCCATTAACAGAAACTCAATGGGATATGGTATGGAAGGTAATGTATAAGACCACATTAGCATCTAAAAGGAGAGTTTAAATGAAAAATAGTGACCAGATTATTTCATATTCCCATGATCACACAGCATTACAAGGCCATATATAAAGACAAGTGTTGGAAGGACTTTAGACAGACACACATGCACATATTTTTGGGTTGTGCCTAACTCTTTGAGTTTATTAGAGATAATTCACCATGTTTCAGAAACCATTTTCCAAAGAACAGTGGCCTGGTCCTTCTACTTAGCGGTGCTTGGTTTGGCCCCACTCTCAATTTTCAATGCAGCAGAAAGATATTTGTTCAATATTCTAATTGCATAAGGCAATCACATGTAAATAGCTTGATAAAGTACCACCCTAACAAAAAGCAATCACCCATGACGGGCTTGATAAAGTGCCATTCTCAAAAAGAATGGATTAAGAGATGTGAGGACATACCCATAAAATCAATGGAACAAATGACAAAGATGGTAAGACTTCAGAAAGAGAAACACACTCCTCACTGACTTTCATTCATACACTTAATGTCAGTCAAGAGGATACATCTGTTTTGAACTTGAAATAATAAGTTGTTCTGTAAAAGGAACCTAACACTGGAGATGAATATTATGTATTATAATCTGACAATAATCAGAGTTTTTGCTACTTTGTTATCTTTTCTCTTCCTTCCATCCACTATCTTTTAGTTGTAGTGCCATATATTCTGTCTGGGAGCATATAATTCATAGAGGTAAGATGCTAAAGATGTGGAATAAGAATGATATATTGAATTATGAAGGAGGATGTATAGCGCAGTGGTTCAAGGCTCTAAGCTGCAAACCTGGAGACCTGGGTTTGAATCCCACAGTCCCCACTTGCATACTGTGTGACCCTGAGCAAGTCACTTAACTTCCTTGTGCTCCCAGGTCGCACCTGGAAACAAGCTTCAGCTTAGTGCGCCTCTCGTGGTTAAACAATTTCCCCTTTCCCTTATGAGAATTTAAGGATGTGTACTAGAAAGATTGTTTCTCTTACCAGCATCACTCAGTACAGTTTTCTTTCTCTGGAATAAAAGCTGAAGTTAAAAAGATGCACATCATGCACAAGTGTCAACAATTTAAGTATTGATAATTGAAAACTGCATTGACACTAGTCTTTTATCTTGTGTACCAAAGTTAGCATTTGCAAAATGTTAATTTTAGAAATGTTATGGCTACAGATATATATCAGTAATCATTTACTATTATTGATAGTTTAGATTATGGATAACTGAAATCTACATTAATATATCTCATCTTTGAAGTTGCCCAGACTCCAGAACTCTTCAATAAATGTATTTGTTTGGCAAAAATGAGTGTGTGTCCATGGGAGCAAGGTGATACCTGACACTGAAAACAGCATCCATTTCAGATGAAAATGTGTTTGTTCATTGGGAGCAGGGCTATGGGTCAATATGTATGTCAGCCTCCACTGAACGGAGCTGTGGGAAAATTTCTTTTTTGGCAGCCATTTGCCACATCCCGCTGCACAGATATCTGTTCCAGACACTGGGGTACCCTATTCCTATACCGGCTAAATTTCAATTAATCTATCCAACACTGGGGTGCCCACTCCTAGCACCAGCTAAGACCCTCACTGTCAATGTATATTACTACCACACCCGCCACCCCACCTAGCCACCACATGAACAATCTGACACTGTGGTTTTAATTTTGAAAAATGTCAATTTTTTTTGTACCGTTATAACTTTGCCCCTCTGAATAAATTACCATGACATTTACAGGATCCAGAGATCCAGGTACTGACTCTGTGTCTGCCAAATTTCAAGTACATCAGTTAAATTGGAGCAGAGTTATTAAGGTGCACACTCTGGGGTTAACATAGATTTGCTTACTCATCCCTATTACACAGGTGCTACAATGCCTGTATAATATATAGTCACTGCAAAAAACTATGTTAATGTGGACATTAGGGTTGAAGAATGCAAAGCACACAAAGTAGGAGAATGAAAAATATTTGGATTTTATTTCTCAGGAGTCTTGGCAAATTGGTGGTGTGGTGCTCCTTGTGGTTGTCAACCCTAATACCCACAAACTCCCTGAGCAAACAACCATGATCTCTTGGTTCATGCTGGACCCTGCATAAAGAAAGCTATGATTGATTTCTATAGGTCAAATGTGGTGAGCCTTACTTTTCTAACTACAAAGAGTATATGACTATGAGCCACTGGCTTGGATCTATACTTTGTGCTTTGGACAGGAGGTTATGGCCTGGGGGTAGGGTGAACATTAGGGTTGACAACTGCAAGGACCACCACACCACTGATTTACCAGAGCTCCTGAGACCAAAACCCAAATGTTTTGCATTTTACTACTTTGTGTGCTTTGCATTCTTCAGCCTTAATATCTATTAATGTAGTTTATTGCAATGACTATCCATCCATCTGTCTGTCTGTCTGTCTGTCTGTCTATCTATCTATCTATCTATCTATCTATCTATCTATCTATCTATCTATCTATCCATCCATCCACCTAGCTATCTATCTATCTAGCTATCTGTCAGTCTGTCTATCTAGTTATTGAATTTTGGTAACTAACTGGGTAGGCCCTCTGAGACAAGACAGTCCCTTTTCTGGGGCGACCCAGGAAGTGCAGTACATTGGTAGTGCATTCATTGATACAAGAAATTAGACAAGGAGTAGTCATACAGTAAGAGAGTACATCAATTACATTCAGTTATGCAACATAAGCAATGTAAAGCACAGTCAACAAAACCTTACATACAGATATCATTTACAGTATTTTTTTTCTCAGAGATTGGGAGATAGAGAGAGTGGAAAGTTATGCTAGGAGAATCATGCAAGGAGTGAACAGGGGTTAGGAGTCGGCAGAAGCAGGAGCAAGGTGGGGAGGTTAGGTGAGATAACAGTGAACTTTGAAATTGAGAGAAGGAGGTGCAGGCCAGTATAGAAGGAAGTAGAGAGTTCAGCAGGACACTGAAGAAAATGCAAATGATCTCTGAGCCATGGAGTGTCATAAGTCTGGCACTGAAAGAAGGGGCAAGGAGGTAGACCTGAGGGCACATCAGGGGAGATGATGTTGAACAATATCAGCAAGGCAAGGAGGAGTGAAGTGATGGACAAGCTTATGTATGAAGCTTAGTATGACATAGCATAATTTTAATTCATAGGGTATCCATCCCAGGGCAGATAGGACATTGCAGTGATGGTGCCAAGCATTGGCCCCAAGAGCAAACCTGCGAACTCTGTGATAGGCCTGTGATAGGTGAGATAGTACAGATGTGGTAGCAGAGAGTAGTAATGGAGCACCATACATGAGGAGGGGCAGGAGTGTGGCATCTGCAATCTTGCATCAGGAGGTCAATGTTAGGAAGAGACGGATGTGGTAGAGGACACTGATTTTTTTAGTTTATAGATTTGGTGATGGCTGTAACATGTGCATCAAGGGTAAGTGAGGGATCTAAGGTGACTCCCAAGTATTTGAAGGACCTGACTGATTTGGGTGCATCCCCAGTACATGAGAGTACAGCCATACAGCCAGAGGGAGGGTTGGTGTGGATGAGTTGGAGAATAACATGATCTTTGTTTTTTTCTTATTAAGGACCAGCTGCTTCTGAAGGAACCAGTCCTCAAGGGTATGGAAGTCAGAAGCTAGTGTTGAATTGAGCCACCCGATATCAGGAGAAGAACGGTAGATGACAGCACCATTTTCATATAGGTGAACAAAGGCCCCCCCACAATTATTAGGGAGGTCATTAATATACAGAGAAAAAAGTCATGTGCCCAATGTGGAGCCCTGGGGCACACCATGGGTAATGGGATTCAGGTCAGATAGGGAGCCTGCCCATTTTACTTTTTGGCTACAGCCATAAAGGTAACTTTGGGTCCAGGTCAGGGCAATGGCATCGAGGCCAAGGACATGCAGTTGTTGTAATAGAAGGCCATGGCTGACCAAGTCAAAAGCTTTGGTCAGGTCTATGAAAATTGCTCCAGTGGCAAGGCCATGGTCAATTTCATGGAATATGTCAGAGATGACTTTAATCAGAGCTGTAAGTGTACTGTGGTTTTTCCTAAACCTATGCTGAGAGGTTGAGAGCAGATGGTGGAGGTCAAGGTAATCCTGCACTTGGTCATAGATTATCCGCTCTTATATTTTTACTAGGGGGCCCTTGTGATGTGCGGCAGTGAGGGACTTGCATAGCAGCATTTCCAGAGCCTCTGGTAAGGTGGGAGCTAGTGGATGGAGAGAGGAGCTCTTGTACCCCAGTGGGCATGAGACCAAGGGTGGCCTTTTTTGTTACCAAGCAGGTTTGATATGTGATTCTTCCCTGGAGCTGGAGCCAGTTCACCTGTTCATAAAGGTCACAGGTATGTGTATGATAGGGAGCTCCAGTAAGGAGGCAGCATGCCTTTCTTAGTGCAATGGAGATCCACTGTAGGGCAGACACAGTGGTGGATCCATAGATGACAAGCCCATAGTCTATTGTAGAGACAACTGAACTTTGTACGGCGGTTGAGGGCTTCAGGAGTCAGACAGTGCTTATGCTTAAAGAGGAGGCCAATACGGGTACAGTATTTACTAATTTGGTTACAGTGTCAATATGGTGAGAGTAGGACAGTGCGCTATCCAGAGTCATGCCAAGGTACTTGAAAACTTGTGTTTGTTCAAAGGTATCACCAGAGCAGTTCCTGATGGTTAGCTATTTGGTTTCATGTTTACTATGCGTACCATGGAATAGCATAATTTTAGTTTTATTGTAGTTGACTACTAGCTTCTGGGAGATGAACCAGGCCTCACCTTTCATAAAACTTTCCTGGAGCTGGTCCTGAAGGTGGGAGGGATAAGTATCTTTAGCAAATATTACAGCATCATCCGCATATAAGAGGATGTGATTAGGGCAGGATGTTGGGAGTTTATTAAGGAAGACACTGAAAAGCACTGGCCCCAGTATTGATCCTTGGGGGACATCCGACCAGACTGTTTGCTTGGTCGAGAGTACATCACCTATTCGTACCTGTTGTGAGTGGTCACAGAGCTAGCCATTGTACCAGTTTATGGTGTCACCAAATAGTCCCAGGTTACAAAGCTGTTTAAGCAGCAGTGGATGGTTAACTGTATCAAAAGCCTTGGAGAGGTCAATGAAGTTAGCACCAACTTGTTGGCCTTGATCAAGGGCCTGATGAATGAAGCCAGTAAATTCTAGGAGGGCAGTGGTAGTGCTGTGCCCTTTATGAAATCCATGCTGCTGCAGGCATTGTAGGTTGTATTTTTCCATGTACAGAGCCAGCTGGTCTGCAGCAATTCTTTCAAGTACTGTGGATAGTGGGGGGAGAATGGAGATTGGTCTGTAATTTCCAAGTACAGCCCTGTTAGCACTTTTATGGACTGGGGTCACCAGGGAAGATTTTCACTTGAGGGGGAACTGAGACAGCATGAAGACTTGATTGAAAATCTTGGTTGAGGGGGGGCAGGACTTCTTCAATGGTGAGGGTGAGGAGTTTCAAGTCTAGTGAGTCCCCACTTGTTCTGGTTTTACCGAGTACTTTGAGTAAGTATTTTCTGACTTCGCTTTTAGTTACTGCTTTAAAATAGAACTGTGGATGAGTTGGCTTGTTCACAGGTTTTGCATGCTGAATGGTCACAGGGGTGGAGTCAAAAAAGTCAACAGGTAGTACGTGACTAAGGTTGGTGAAGGTTGAGTTGAAGGTATTTGCAATTTCAGAGTGCTCAAGACTGATGGAGCCACAAATATTTAACATGTTTGGAGGCAGTTTTGAGACCTTTCCTATTTTTTCTGCAAGGTTGCTCCAGAATTTCTTTCCATCTTTCCATGAGTTAGATAGGGTATTTCTATAGTAAGTAGCTTTTTCCAGGCAGATAGCTCTGGTACAAGCATTTCTGGCTGCCTTAAAGGCTTGAATGTCAGCTTGACTGTCAGTATCCCTCGCCCGAAGCTATAGGTTGTCCCGCGCTTTCATTTGTGCAAGAAAGTAATTCAAGATCCAGGGGCTGTCAGCACCTTTAATTTTTCTCTTCTTGTATGGGGCGTGGATATCACAGGCTACATTAAAGCAGGAGATGAAATATTCAAGAACTGAGTCAACATCAGTGGTAGTTTGAATATAGGACCAATCTTTATGTTGCAGGAGGGTCTTTAGAGGCTCCAGGTGACCATGGATAATTACCCTACTGTTAGCAGTTCTGGGCGCGGTTTAGAGAATTTATTTGACCATAGGCACTGGATGGGGGAATGGTCACTTATGGAGTCTGGGAGGACAGTAGACTGAGTGATATGATTGGGGCAGTTTGTTAGCAGCCAGTCCAAAAGTGTACTGATACCTGTTTTTTAATTAGTTCTAGTTGGTGATGTTATAAATTGGGAGAAATTTGATGCAGTTAGGGCATCCTTAAAGGCACTCGCACCGGATGACAACCATTTTAAGTTGAAATCTCCAAGCGTTATGACTTCTGAGGTAAGCTTCAGGTTGTTCATGTGGCTAAGAAAAGGTGTTAGGCAAGTTGATGCCAATTTGGGAAGGATGTATATTGATGCAATGGTCAGCACCTTATTGTGGGCTCCAAGTAGGACCTTGATGGCCAGAACCTGCATATCTATCCCGGGATTAGGCAATGTTAGAATATGGCTCCTTAGGGCTTCCTTAAGATATAGGGCACATCCACCCCCTTTTTTAGACGGTCTATCCTGCCTGAAAATAGTGTACCCAGGTATTGCAATGGCAGTATCTGGGACAGCAGGTGATAACCATGTCTCAGCTACTGACAGGATGTCTGCATTATGTTGGGAGACCCATGCAGTTAGTGTATTTAATTTTTTTAGAAGGCTGCATACATTGATGCTGGCTAATGAAAGTGCCCCAGTGCTGACTTTGACAGTTGGTTGGCTCTGTGGAGGGCCTGGATTGGTGTATATTGCCCAAAATAAGCAGAAGTAACATTATTAGGCTTTTTAGAAGCTCCCTGAGGTGTCTACTTTTCCCTGAAAACTCTTTCCTTGTTGTGTCTTATAGTGATAGAGCACCTGAGAGTATAAACTGTGAGCAGTATGGAGAGGGAAGATTCCCAGAGGGGCATATAAGTGGCCATGAATCAAAGGGTGATGGGGGCCAAAAGCTGTAAAGGTTATATTTTCAGCATTAGTAGCAGTCCCTCCTCTACCCAAGTGATATATATCAAGGCAACCCTGTGTGAGAGATGGTGGGCGCTTATTAACAGTGTGCAAGGAGGTTGACAACAGGATCAGGGAGAATAGAGAAAGCATGTAAGGAGTTGGCAGCATTTTCAACTGAGATGCAAATCCACTCTATGGATTAGGAGTGAATGTGCAGGGTAGACCTGGCGCAGGAGGAACAGACTGGCTTGAGGGAAAGTGATAAGGGTAGGTTCCCTAGGAATTAAAGAAAGTAGTAAGTATGGCTCATAAAAGTGGGTCATGAAGGTGGGAGAGTACAGAATTAAACTATACAGAGAGATATATATGATATGTGGAGATTGGAGCTGTGGGAATGGTGTAAGAGGAGTAAGTGAGAGATAGTCAAGCACCACCCTATGGCCAATAGGGAGGTCGGGAGAAAAGTGGGGAGGAGCTAAGATCTATTTAATAGAGGCTGGGGTTGGTGAGGGTGAGCAGGACAAATAGAGAGCTACAATAAATTGCAAGTCAGGCAGCAGTGTAAGATACAGAACCAAAAAAGAATGCACATGCCCGAGTCCGTGAAAGTTAAACTGCAGGCTTAATGAGGCATCCAATCAACCGGAGTCCTCTGCTTGCTGTGGCCAATCACAGTGCAGTTAGCATCAGGTGGCAGAAATTGAAAACTGGCTTAGAGCTAGAGAAAGAACTTTGTGTCTCTGAGGAAACACCGTACCTTGATTAGTAGATTGCTATTGAAGGGGGAGAGGCGGGTGGCCACGAACCGCATTGCCGGTGGAACACTCCCGGTCAGGGGGGCTCAAATCTGTAGGAGAGAGAGACAAGTGGGATTAATTAAAGAGTTTGGTGGGGGGGGTGTTGAGAGACAGTCAGATACACAGGGACTGAGCAGGTGCCTCACTTAATCGGGGGGGCTGGATAAACACAAAGAGCCGTAGCAGACAAAGTGGCTGGGGGGGGCAGGGCAGGTCATTGCCAGGCACAAAGTAGTGCATAGTGGGGGTGGTCAAAGGGCTGGAGACGTGCTGTGGAGACAAATTAAGAGGAACAGTGTGAAGGAAGTTATGTCAAATTCTATTGACCACATGTAATGAAACATACTTCTCTACCCCGAAAGAGTATATGTCTATGAAGCACTGGCTTGGAATTATACCTTAAGCTTCAGACAGGAGACTATAGGGATGGGGGGGAGAGCATTAGGATTGACAACCCCGAGTAACCCCATGCCACTGATTCACCAAGATTCCTGTGACTCCAAACCCTAATGGTTTTCATTTCCTTACTCTGTCAGCTTTGTGCTCTTCAGCCCTAATTTCTGCATTAACATAGTTTTTTTTGCAGTGAATATATATTGTGTTATACAGGCATGATAGCACCTGCATATTAGGGATGAGTAAGCAAGTTTATGTTAACCCCAATTTTTGTACCTTAATAACGCTGATCCAATTCAACTTATTTACTGTAAATTCAGCTTGCACAGAGTCAGTACCAGGATCTCTAGATCTTGTAAATGTCATGGCAATTGGTTCAGTGGGGGCAACATTATAGAGGTACAAAAAATTTTATATTTTCTATCTCGAATTACAAATTAAATTTGGATAAAACCAAAATGATGCCTCTTAATAAATGCACCCTGAGAGCAGATGTGGAATATCTGGGCCTGCAATGGAGAACCGATAAACTGAAATACCTAGGAATTCATTTCCATCCCTCCCCCAGGAAATTGAAATGCCTTAATCTCGATCTTATTATAAATACATTAAAATACCTCAAGCAGTGGTCACAATTACCTTTAACTCTTTGGGGGCCCATGAGTATCATCAAAATGAATGTTCAGCCCCGCATTTTATACCCCCTACAAATGTTCAATTGTCCTCTCCCACTTTCATGGTTCAGACAACTGCATAAAATCATTACTGTAACTCCTTTCTCTGGCAGGGCAAAAAAGCCAGAAGGCACTACATCAAACTTATATGCCAAAACGTGGATGGCAGACTTCAGGCTCCTAATTTCTAACTATATTACCTGGTCATACACCTAACCAGAATCAGACATTGGCTACAGACCACAGCTGTAACTTCTGAGTCACATTACTGCCCCCTCTGGGTTGAGATTGAACAATTGCTGTACACTACGTATGATACTGACCTCAAAACACTCCCTTTCACAAATAAAAAGGAACTCCTCACCCCCTTACAAGAATAACCATTGGGTTCAGCACTCCAAATACAACATCAGCTTAACACTCTCCTCAAAGTTGAGGCACATAAAGACTTTGACAACCTCTGTCTCATAGTCCAAACTTTCTGATCTCAGGCAGGTTACTCAAAACTAAATCTTTCTGGCCCGACATGAGAGTGGGAAGGGTGGAAGACTCGGTGGCTAATCAAAAATTGCTGTCCTTTCAAGAGGCAAGCTCTCTTTTTAAGTGGTCCTCTACTGACATTTTTAAATATTTACAAATATCTCACATGTTGTCGCAACATTTTGGCAGTGGCTTGTGGCACAAATTCTTCACCACCACTCTCTACCCATATATTAGTTCAACACCATCTTCTCACCTAATTTCCTACTCCAACAAGTTCCTACAGTTTACTATGGCTAAATTAGACGGCCAGAGATTCTACTGGTGGGACCATACACTGCCACTGACTGCTCCTTCCAGGCAGTGGCCAAAAATATGGAAACATTTGTATGCAAATATTAAATGGGACAGGTACAGGTATATACAATTTCAAATTAATCATAATCTGTACTATATGTACATCAGTTAAACTACACCAAATGGATCATCTGCTTCACATTGGGACCCACTGTTTACCCTTTTATCAATTCAGTAAGTGGGAATTAGCACCTTAGATTTTAGTAACACAGTAGTCCCCTGAGTCAGACCTGGCTTTACTTTACCCAGAAGCCATAATAATTCTGGTCTTGACATCAACAACCATCCTTTTCTTATAGCTCCAGTGGCAGGATGGGTGGGGGGTGGTCTGGTAAGGGAGAGGTGGTGGGTGGGAACAGACAATGGAAATTTCTATCACACTATCACCTACCCTGTCCCAAAGCCACCTGTTCTTACTAACCTAGCAGTCCCTGCTCAAGACTAATTTGTCTGCTTAACCAATGTTTGCTTTCCTCTCAATCTTATCCGAATAACTGTTATACCTGTCAATACCTAACCTGTTACACTGTTATTGTAAACAAAGTAATTTACAGCATATATCTGCCTTACTGTTGCCTGCTATGATGTAAAAAAAAAAAATAAAAAAAAATGATGTTACCTACAATGATGTAACGAAATGTTGTGCTTTGTATTGTCCTCTTTGTGACGAGGTACCTTTGGAAATGAGCTGCTGGCTCAAAGGTTGTAAACTGATGTATAAATAAATAAATAAATATTTTTTATTGCTTTCTACTTCAAATGCTGTACCTTCAACTATTTAGTAGATAATGGCTGTATATAGATTCAGCATCCATGTGTTGTCTCTGTTAGCTTATATTTTTGCAATAAAGCATATTTAATGAAAAAAAAGTAAAATTTAAAAAAATAAAACTTCTTTTGCTCACTAATAACTCAAAAACAGGTTTGATTTAAAATCTGAAACTTTCAGGTTTGATAGCATTTGGTAGAGGTGAGTGCTTTTGTAATTTTTATTTTCTTACCTTATGATGTTTTTGAGATATTAGCAGAAGTGTTCATTTTTTGCATATGCATATTAGGGAAAATGAACACTCTAAGGACAACTATATTTTTACAAAAGCATACATTTATGCATTTGTATGGTGATAATGCATTTGTATAGTAAAAAAAAAACATTAAATCTTTGTGGACTAGGGTCCGGCCCTGTGGTGCTGAGGGTTGAGGCACTGGAAGCCACACCCCGCGCTGCACCAGCGACCCGGGTTTGGGAATGAGCCTGGATCACTGGCAGTTGGTGGGGGGAGGGAGGAGCTAGATTGAACAGCCAATAGGCGGCTCTCCTTTCCGAGGGAGGGTGGGCACTGATCCAACTAGAGGACATTGTTGGGAGGGGGGATGCTGTTAGGTGCTTGATGGAAGTCGTGCCTCCACATGCCTTCCTGCCTGGGCCTTGTCATCCCCAGGGGTGGGTTTAGGGTTTAGAGTAGTTACTACAAAGCAACCACAAAAAAAAAAAAAAACATCAAGCAGTGTGACCCCCGTAACAGGGGTGAAGGGGTGATGAGTTGGGAAGCCGTATTCTCTCCTGGGCTGGTGGAGGGGTAAAAAGATAATATATGCAGTATAAAAAAAAATATTTGTGGGTTCAAAACAATAAAATGAGCTGGAGTGGTTGTCTGTGGTTTCAGTGGAAAACAAATTACTCTGAAAGGAATGTACTTCTGTATTTTTTAACCCGTAAATATTGTGTTTTTTACCAGAAAATAACATTTGTTAAAAATCAGGAGTCACAAACAAAGAAATGTTTTATGCGCCCCATTTATGTTTTAACATTCATATGAGCTAGTAATACGAACACTAAAAAAAGTCACATTTTTTGCTGACTGATAAGAAAATTAACTGGGGTGGTCTGTTCTTTGAGTAGTTGACAGATTACTGTGAACGAAAGTGTTTTTGTACTTGTTGCCTCTAAATGTTGTTTTTTTTTTACCAGAAAATAACATTTGTTAAAAATAATGAGTCAAAATGCATAAATATATTATGTGTCCCTATTTTAATTTATTCTACCTTATGGCACTTTTGAGACATTAGCAAAAATGTGTTACATTTTTGCACATGCTTAGTAGGGAAAATGAACTTTCTAAAGATGCCAATCCCCACCTTATCCTAACCTTTTTACACCCCTTTTACTGCACTTCTTTCACCCTAACCCATATCTTCCCTACCCCCTCTTACTATGACTTCTGACAAAGCTCATTGCATTGACTGCTTCATTTTTTGTTGTTAATATGTATTGTGCCTGTATGCTTAAACTATGTATCCACCTGTATTTTAAATAACACCCTGTAACAATGCACTTATAATGTTATTTCATTGTTTCTTTCTCATTGTACGGTGTCTTTTTGCTTCACTTGACATGGAACCTTTGTAAATGAGCTTCCAGCTCAAAGGTGTTAATCCTAGAATCAAATAAATAATAAAATAAAAAAAATAACTATTTTTTTTGCATACTCTTTTAATCCCCAAGCCAGCCCAGCCACCCACTCCTTCAGGAGACCAGTTCACACCCCACTGCTCTCCCCACTTTGCCATGTGCCACTCCCTCATCTGCCTGTCCCAATGTATCCTTTCATCAAGGAGCCCCCTACCCTTGGGGGCAACTAGGAGGGGAGATTGAGGTGCCCATAAGCACCCCCTTGCATCTGCATTGGGCAGCTTGTGGGCTTCCTGGCTTTGTGGTTAGGGGAAGAGGGCTGCCACCATCTGGCTGGCATAGGTAGCTATTATTTTTAATATTGCTCTCCCCACTTCATTGGGATGCATGTCATGGCCTCCTGGTGCTCATGCATGTGGTGTGTGGTCACCCATGCCACAAAGTGCAATGCCAAGCCCGGCCATGGGGAGACACCAAAGGGCAATTCATCCTCCCCTTCCGAGGAGACCATCCAGAAGACACTCTTAAGTCCTCCCTGCTGGCCACTGCTCCTGATGTTCTGAGCTCGGGCATGAACCTTGGTTGCCAGCATGCCTGGCAATCCCCTATCACCCGGCACCATGGGGCCAGCTAACTATTTGTATGAAAGCATAAATTAGTGCATTTGTATGGTGAAAATGCATTCATATGGTGAACATGCATTTGTATGGTGAAACTGCATTTGTTCAGTAAACATTTCAGTGTTCATATGAGTCAGTATTATGAATATTAAAAAAAAAGTTAAATCTTTGCAAACTCAAAATAAGAAAATTAGCTGGAGTGGTGGTCTGTGATCTGAGTGGTTAGTAGATTGCTCTGAATGGAATTTGCTCTTGCACATTTGCCCCTAAATGTTGTGTTTTTTTAACAGAAAATATCATTTGTTAAAAATCGTGAGTCGAACACTTAAATATTTTATATGTCCCTTTTAATGGCATTTGTGACTCGTGTTTCAGCATTCGTTTGAGTCAGTCATATGAACACTAAAAAAGGTAAGAGCTTTGTGAGCTGAAAACAAGAAATTAGCTGAAAGGCTGGTCTGTGCTTTGCTGATGAACAGATTACTCTAAAAGGAATGTGTTCTTGTACTTTGCCCCTAAATGTGATTTTTACCATAACATAACATATGTTAAAAATCATGAGTCTGGAATGCATAAATATTTTATGTTTACATGATTATGTATTCGTGACCCATATTTCTGTTTCTGGCAGTTTGAAATGTTGGAACATGATTATGCATTAACTATTTGAAAAGAAAATAGGATTTGCAATCTGTAATTTGTGTATTTGACAGGTTAAGGTGTTTGGGGATTGTTTAGGTTGTGTTTTCTTGAAATATGGCCCTTAATTTCAGCAAAAATGAAAATGTGTCAGGTCTTTCCATACAAACACAAAAATAAATTTATGAAAATGCATTTATAAAATTATGTTTGCTTTTATGACTGCTTTTGAAAGGATTTTTATTTTCATTTGTTGCCATTTTCTTGGTGCAGGGCCTGGAGGGCCCTGCATGCCCAGAGCCAGAGGGCATTCTGCATCTGCATTACTTGCTACATAGAAGCACGAGGACCAGAGGGCCCTGTGCTTCTGCAGCCACATGGAGTCCTGTGTTGGCAAAGGGCCCAGAGGGCCCTCTGCATCTGCATCTACATGGATGGACCCTGTGCCTCTGCAGCCAGATGGAGTGTTCCCCTGGTGCAGGAGCTAGGAAGCCCTGTACATTCACATCATTTTGCACAGGTCCCTTAGGGACCTGTGTGAATGAAAACACAATTCCAAAATCACAAAAAGAAAAGAAATTCACCGCAGAAAAACTATGTTAATGCAGATGTTCCTTGAAATTTTCAACCCTAATGCCCACTCCTGTCCCCTGAGCAAAAAATGTAAAGCTACAGATGAACCAGGGTCCTGCATAGCATACAGGACCCTGAGAGAAGAAACATATGACTGATATTGCAGCTCCACATCAAAAGCCACAGTTGCCTATCTCCAAACAATACCCCTATTGGGCACAGGCTTGGACCTGTAGATTATTTTTGCACACAAGGCTTGTGTCTGGGGGAGGGGGTAGGTATTATGGTTGAAAACCCCAAGGAACACCACTTCATTGATTTTCAAGGACTCCTGACACTCCAAACCGTAATGTTTTCATTTCCTTGCTTTGTTCTCTTTGCGTTCTTCAGCACTAATGTTTGGATTAACTTCATTTTTTGCTATGAATATTATATATATATCTATATATATATATGTATATATATATTCTATGCAAAAAACTGTGTTAAGGCATCATTTAGGGTTAAAACACAAAAAGTCAGGAAATGAAAAATCTTTAGAGTTGCCCCTCCCTATAGTTCTATCATCCTAAGATTGACAGATGACAGGGTGTGTCATTGGGGTTGTGAGGCCTAAATGTTGCCCCATTCCTTGTCTAATCATATTGAGATGCAACAGTGAACAAGAATGGGGCAACATTTAGGCCTCACAACTCCAATGACACACCCCATCATCTGTCAATCTTGGGATGATTGGTGGGTCTACAGGGGGGAGGGGCAACCCTAAAGATTTTTCATTTCCGGACTTTTTGTGTTTTAACCCTAAATGATGCATTAACGCAGTTTTTTGCACAGAATTTCCTTACTTTTTGAGAAAGAATAGAAAACTAAGAACTTGCGGAAGTTGGTGGGAACGTGGGCCCATTGGGCCCTGCGCTCCCACCAACTTATAAAGGTGTCTCTACCATCAACACCCTCCAAATTTCAATGTAAAAGACCAAACCATGTCCGAGATATAACATGTTAACATTTGAGATTTTCATTCATCGGAGTTGCAGAATTCCACACCTGTTGACATTTTACAGACACAATGACTGAAAAGTACATCCATGACACTAAGGCTAGGCACCATATCAATTTCAAGGCACCACCACAATGCAAAACACTGTCCGCAGAATGAAAATTGCATCACGCAATATCTCCACAAACAATATTTTCTCCAACACATAAACACCACAATTCATATGTACAGGACATGCCATCAACACCCTCCAAATTTCAAGTAAAAAGACTAAACTGTTTCCAAGATATTTAAACTTAAAATTGTGAAAATTGGCCTATCTATTCCTTTATAAAATCTGGCCATCTTGTCCCTCCCTCGTGATCAAAGAATCTCGCGATCAAAGAATTTGCAGCCTCGCGATCAAAGATTTTCCAGGCTCATGATCAAAGACTTTGCAGGCTCATGATCAAAGAATAAAAAATGGTGAAACTTGAGTTTTAGGTAGAATTACATGAAACCACCACCATGTCTCTATAGAATGAAGCACCCTGAGCAAAACTCACCCTCATTTGTGTTCCTGGGACACCCCTGGGCTGAGAAATGTGAATTTTTCAAAGGGCCATCTCGTCCCTTGCTAGCGATGCAAGATCACGATCGAAGACTCTCGCGATCAAAGAATTTGCAGCCTCGCAATCAAAGATTTTCCAGGCTTACTATCAAAGAATAAAAAATGTTAAAACAATTTTTAGAGAAAAATACATGAAACCACAGCCATGACTCGACAGAACAAAGGCCCCTGAGCAGATCCCACCCAAGTTTGTCTTTAGAAGTGACCCCTGTCCTGAGAAAATTAAATTTTTCATGTAGCCATCTAGTCGCACCCTCGTGATCAAAGATCATGGTCAAAGAATCTCGAGATCAAAGAATTTGCAGGCTTGCGATCAAAGAATTTGCAGGGTCGCGATCAAACAATAAAAAATGTTACAAGTCAATTCTTAGGCAGAAATGCATGAAACCACAGCCATGCCTCAATAGAACGAAGACCCCTGAGCAAAACCCACCCTCATTTGACTTAATAAGCCAACCCTGATCTGAGAAAATTAATTTTTTCAAGTCTAGTCACACCCAACTTGATAATTTTGCATTTTCAGCATTTTCGTGAGCAAAGACCATAAGTCCGACTAATCTAGTCACACCCTCGCGATCAAAGATCATGGTCAAAGAATCTTGGTATCAAAGATATTGCAGGCTTGCAATCAAAGAATTTGAAGGCCACGATCAAATAATAAAACATTTTAAAAGTAAATTTTTAGGCAGAAATACGTGAAACCACAGCCATGCAACAATAGAACGAAGCCTCCTCAGCAAAACCCACCCTTATTTGGCTTAATAAGCCACCCCTGACCTGAAAAATTTATTTTTTTCAGGTGGCCATCTAGTCATGCCCTCGCGATCAAAGATCGCGGTCAAAGAATCTTGCGATCAAAGAATTTGCAGGCTTGTGATTAAAGAACGTTAGTGAGCCATGATCAAAGAATAAAAAAGTTAAAAACTCTATTGTTTGGCCATTTTGAAAGAAACCACAGGCATGGCTCAATAGAGGCAAGATTCCTGAACAAAACCCACCATAGTTTCACCTCAGAAGTCCCCGCTGGGCAGAGATATTTGAATTTTTCCAAACGCAAACTAAAAACAAGATGGCAGCCATTGTGATCAAAGAATTCCTCATGATCTAAGATTCTTTGATCACTAGTCTGCAAATTATTTGATCATGAGATGGGACTAGATGGCCAAAACCCCACTCTTCTTTCACAAAATAACCATAAAAATTTACCCATTGACTTATAATGGGAAATTAAAACTTTAATAACTTTTGAATGGATTAATATTTTTTCACCAAATGAAAAGTGACATGTTCCTTGACCCAAGCTCTTTCAGCTGAGAAAAGTTCCCGAGCAGAAAACCACATGACTGCTGAGCAGCGCCACGGACAAAATCAAAAAAGCTGCCCACATAACTGGTGAAAAGTGCATTTTCAGCATTTTGGTGTGCAAAAACTGTAAGTCCAACCAAAATTAAATTTGGCAGATCAAGAGATCTACCATGCCCCACCATGCATACCAAATTTCATGCAAATCCGTTGAAAGGGTCCAAAGTTTCATGCTGCCGCCATCTTATTTACAGTTAGCGATGTCAACAAAATTAAATAACTAAAAAAATAGAGGGCTTTAGTCAACACCAATGGTTGTGTTTACCTAACCGGGGCCCATACAGTCCGATTTTGGGCTTAGTTTTTTGATATGTTAGTCAAAAATGCATTTTCTTAACATGCCCAAATCCTTTTTTACAAATTGCAAAAAAGGAATCACGAAACAGGATCCTTTTTGCAATTTGTGAAAAAGGATTTGTTCTTTTTCCAAAAATTGCAAAAAGATAGCCGTGGAAAGGATTCTGCACCACAGACAAGGATTCTTTTTCACAAACTGTGAAAAAGGAACCACAGAAAAGGATTCTTTTTTGCAATTTGCAACAAAAAGACTGCCCAGGTGGTTCCTCATCCCTCCCCGATGTCTGATCACCATCTGCGTGTATATAGTACATGCTAATTCACAGCTCAGTCTCAGCCAGTGGTGGAGGTGAGAGAAGGGCTGTGCTGGTCACCAGCTGGCAGTCAGGATGGTGGGGGGAGCCGGGTGGTGGGTAACTATCTGAATGGATGGGGGGTGCACTAGAGCACCAGGGATATGTTACCAGATATTTCACAGGAAGGTGATCAGGATGGGGAGGTTTCACTAGAACACCAGGGAAATGTGAAATATTTCAGGGGATAGTGAGCAGCAATTGGAAAGGGATGCAGGACCACTAGACTACCAGGAATGTATGCAATTAATTAATGAGATGGTGATAGGAGCCAGGAGGCTGAGGAAGGATCACTAGACCACCAGGGATTTTGCATTTATTAAACTGGGATGGCGATCAGAGAACGGGGGGGCCACTTGACTACCAGGAATACATGTAATTCACAACAGAATGGTAATTGGTCAACAGGGGAAGGAACCACTAGACTACCAGGGATACATTTCATTCACAACGGGATGGCAATAGGACAATAGGAAGCGGGGAGGGAACCACTAGACTACCAGAGACATATGCAATTAATTAACAGGATGGCAATCAGAGCCGGGGTTGGAGAGGGACCACTGGACCACCAGAGATTTCACATTTATTAAACGGGGATGCTTATCAGAGAACAGGGGAAGGGGGAGAGAGCCACTAGACTACCAGGGATACATGTAATTCACAATGGGACAGCAATTGGACAACAGGAGAGGGGGAGGGAACCACTAGAATACCAGGAATGTATTTCATTTACAATAGGATGGTGAACAGACAATGGGGGGAGGGGGGGGGAGGACCAGTGGACACCAGGGTTTTCATATTTATTAAACTGGGATGTTGATCAGTAAATGCGGAAGGGGAGAGGGACCACTAGACTACCAGAAAATTGAGAAACTAAGGTAAATGTGGTTCAATGTACAGTATTTCAATGGGATTGTCAATGTTGGTGCATAACTTTGTCATTGGTAATGATTTTGACACCAAATATTTAACATAGCCTTTTGGAGACTTCTCCTCATGAACAGTTTTGTTTGTCATTTTGCAAATCCTGCCCAAAATGTGATTTTGCGGTCGGTTGGTGAAATCACCTTTCAGGCTGGAGTTCAAAATTTTCACCATACTTGTGCATAAGGTGGTATCATAAGAAGGGTATGTTGAAAATTTGGGGTCAAAATATATTATAATGGCAACGTTGTGCACCTCTGTTGACATTTCACTGTGCTGGTTCCTAACTTTCGTCATTTTCAATATTTTCACCCCAAATTTTCAATATAGCCATTTCTTTACATCACCTCATGAATGTGACAGTTGTCTCTTTTCAAATCCTGGCCAAAATATATTTTCTCACCTGTGGTGTGCAATGACATTGCGTGGTGTGAATAATGTTTTGGCAGGGATTTGAAAATTCTCATCCCAGCATTCATGAAGTGGGGTAATAACAAGGCTATGATGATAATTTGGTTGCTTTTTTTTTGCTGAAATGCTTTCACGGCAACATGTATGTACGCATCTACGGAGGGATGGGCCCTGTGCTCCAACAGTCAAATGAGGATACAGTTATACTATCTCAAAAAGTAAGGAAATTCTTTGCAAAAAAACTTTGTTAGTGCACTAGTTAGGGTTCCAGTGACAAGCGTTTGGAAATGTGTAACAGTTTCCAGCTTCTTGCCCCCACCCACCTCACACCTGCATACAGTATCAGGGGTGTGCCTTGGAGTTGTCAGCCTTAATGCTCACCCCATTCTCCTATACTGTACCCATCTCAGCTTATTTACTTATGGAATGGGGTGAGTATTAGGGCTGATGACCCCAAGGCACACCCCTGATGCCTGTCGGTGTGTGAAGGGTGGGGATGGAGTGTTATGGTTGGAAACCCTAACACCACATCTCCAAGCTTTTGTCACTGGAACCCTAACTGATCCATTAATGAAGTTTTTTTGCAAAGAATATGCTGTATACATATCAACAATTGCCAATTCCCCTTTCTCCCACATCCATACCAAATGACTGTAGTGGAAACTGTTAAGTAAGAGCTTTTTTTTGGTTTTCAGTATAGATCATGAAGTTATCATAATCTTTAGAAACCCTGCTTGATATCTACGTGCTGTCATGGTCCCATTGAACTGTGGATTTGGACTCTAGAGCACTCAAAGAACCAAATCAGCAGCTGCATGCAGCTTAAAACTCTATGGGCCAGATATTCAAAACTTTGCCCAGGGGCCAAATTAGCACTGCCCAGCGGGCAAACTGAGCCCGGAGCACAAAGCAAGCCATATTCAAACGGAATAGCCCAGGGCAAACAGCTTCTGAATATAGCATGGTAATGAGGCCATGCAAACTGGGCTGGGAGTGCAGGGCAAACATTGCCCTGGAATAAGACAGCACTGAATAAAACAACCAGGAAGTGCAACCCACAACAACAACACAGTACACAGCACGTGAGGGCAGGTACAGACGAACTCACGTGGCAATGTGTGTGCCAGCAAATGCATGGACTCAGTACAGTTGCAGGAAGCAGCAGATGAGAAAGAACAGTGATCAAAACTTTACAATATTCCCGTACCATTAGCGCCGGCTAACACATTAGCCGGAGCTAAACCAGTTAACCTGGAGCAAACACGCTTGCCGGAGCTAAAATGTGCCATATTCAAAAGTGCCATGCAAATGAGCCTACTAGGTAGTCTCTGGGCAAACAACGGATTAGCATCTCATTATACCCTGATTTGCACACAGTTTGCCTAGCGTTACTGCAGGGTCCCATAGAGCCACCTGTAGGTCAGTCTGGAAGTACAGGGCAGACAAGGTCCAACCGCAGCTCCATCTGTAGGTCAGTCTGGCAGTGCACGATGATAGCTACAGGCTACAGGTAAACAGTACAGCATAGCATAGCATATTGTACCCCAGGGGACAGGACAGCATAGGCACAGGTGGTGGTGGTGCTGCATGCAACTGTCACACTGTAGGGCATGCTACAGTGCACAGCAGACACTACAGTAGCAAGGGAGACAGTAGTGTGAGGGACGTAGCACTGCCTATGTGTGTGTAGGGCAAGTGATGCTGATTGCACTGTACACAGTGACAGGCCCAACCTGCAGGTGTTTACTGACAGTCGACATTACTGTTACACTGTTGTGTGACCCACAGATGCTGTACCTGTGGCATGTGATGCCCACAGTGACATGTACATATCTGGCTTTGTGTTGTGGCAGTTGTACAGCTGTGTGGTATGTGGCTGGGGGGCATATAGTATCCGAAGGCACACTAGTGTTGAGGTATTCCTAATACTGGCCCATGTGCACTGCATGCGTCCCAGCCTTGTGGCCACACCTGGTCTGTGGCACAGCCTGGCCACCATACACACTCCCTCAACATCCTCCATGCCCACAGTGCTGCATGTGTGTGCTGGCATCTGTTTTGTCCACAGATATGTGTGGTCAGCAGGTGTGTGCTGTATGGCTACACTGCCATGCTGTCCACTGGCGGCAGGGTCACCACTTACTGCTTGGCATGGCTGGGACTGGTGGCAGATGATGGCATCATTGTGATGCCATTGGTTAGCAACAAGCTTCCCACCATATTTGGCTTTATCTATGTGTTATATTTATGTATTAGGTGTGGCATAGACCAGCAGCTAAACCAGCAAATCCAGCACAGCCATTTATGTTGCGCCAAAAGCTGATTGCCCAGGATTAAGACCAGCTTTTTCTGGGCGTGTAATCTACACCGCTAACTGTCGCTAGGTCGCGGCTAAACCACTTAGCGCGGCGCTAGCCACTGAATATAGCATTGCACTTGTATTCATGTCAGTTTGCCCCTTGCATACATTATACTTTTGCCTGGCGCTAATGCAGTTTGCCCGCGCTAGTTGGCCTTTTGAATATGGCAGACCCGCGCTAATCCCGCGCTAAACCTGCGCAAATGATTTTTGGCCAGCGCAAAGTTTTGAATATCTGGCCCTATGACTGTTCAGCTTCATTTGCCTTATTTAAAACTGCACAGTGGGTATGGGAGAGCACAAGTCCCGCAACATTAAAGTGTGCCCACATGGGCAAACACAACAGGGGTAGTGTGCCAACAGGAGCACACTTTGCAAGAGAGGTATTGTGCCAGCTGGGGCAAACTCAACAACAGAGTATACCAGTTAGGCAAACCCCTTTTCCTAATTTTTCTCCCTCCATTAACTGAAATCCAAACAACCATTCCATCCACTGCTAGCTGACTACTTCTGAAACTGTGTTCTCCCTATGGGGATAGTTAGCTACTGAGCACTGGGAATATTATACAAAGAATGTAGCCAATGCTCATTTCCATAGCTCCATCTCACAGTACATTTTTAACGGTGCATGTGATTTATGTTTTCATTTATTTATCTTTTGTTACATTTCAATACTGACTCAATACAGTTCTCCACCATCTAGAATCACCTGTTATGGCTATTTCCCATTAAAATGTTTCTTACAGTCCCTGTTCCCTTCCACCACTGCCTGCTTTTAAAACTCCATGCTTGCCCAACAGGGCTAGTAGCCTAATGAACACAGGGGGTATTGTATAAAGAAATGTAATCCAGCGCTCGTTTTATTACCTTCCCTCATACTGTTTATTTAAATTTTATAGGGCATATCATTTTTAATTTTGTTAAATTCCAACATTGACTCCCTGCAATTTTCCCCACACCATGAACACTTGATATGGCTACTTCTCCACCACAAGTGTGTGTGTATCTCTCTCTCTCTCTCTCCCCCTCTCTCCACACTAATGCATATAAATAAAAGCCATTCCCTCCACCACTGCCTACCTTAATAGTAGGCTTTTATAGCAAGCAAGCAAATTTTATTTGATACAGCTTCTCATCCCAAAGGCTTAAAGATTTGTACATGCAATTTCAGTTAATCAACAAAAATATTTAAAACATTTAAGAAATCAAATGACAAGCACAGCAGAATCCCTCTCATTCATACATATTTAAAACGAGTCCTGAAATGCCAGGGAAAAAATATGGGTCTAGAGAACATTTATATTGCTTTTTTTTCCCTCCACTTCACATGCAGCTGGCAGGCAGGCAGGCAGGCTCCAGCCCCCTCTCTTAGGGATTGTATCACTCTAGCACCCTGCATCCTGATCTAGCTTTCCCTTGCTGATTCCCCCATGGATCCCCCCACCATGGCAGGGCTGGAGGCAGGAGAGTTGACTTCTTGCCCCTGGAACACAATCGAGAAGCCCAGGCATCACTGGAATCAGGATCACAGCCAGAGCTGTCATGGAGTCTGACAGTCCCATTTTCAATTTTCTTCCATCCCCTGTTGTGGATGCCCAGACATGCGTGGAGGGTGTGTGCATGCTGCAGTCCTGCAATGCCCTCCTTTCATGTCACCCTCAGTCCCAGACTACCCTCCAGTTCTCCACCTGGTGGCAGTCATTCAGTGGGAGTGACAACCTACCCACCCCGGGAGAGGAGAGGAGAGGAGAGCAGTCCTCTGGACATTTGATCCTCTTCCTCCCCGACCAACCCCCTGGCGATCCATGCTTGTTCCCAAACCTGGGTCACCAGCATGGCACAAGGTGTGGTATCCAGCACCTCAACCCTCAGCACCACTGGGCCAGCCTGGATCTAGAGAACTTTTAATAACTTCAACAGAGGAGATCTGACAAAGTTGATTTCGTAAGGCATTCCACATGTGCAAGGCGGCCACAGAAAAGTGCTTTCACAGATGATTTCCAATGGACACAGGAAACCACCAGCAGATTCTCCCCTGCTGAGCTGAGCAACCAAATTGGAGTATATGGGAGCAGGAGGTTTTTTATATTCAAATGTGAGGACTCAGCTGCAACAGCCATGCATGGTGCATTATGTGCAGCCCCTGCTGGCAACAGGCTCTCAGGGGCAAAAGGAAATAGATTGTCTATAATGGAATAGTGCCATCTCTTCTGACAACCATATTCAGTGATTGGTATGCTAAAGACAACATACTCATGGCATGGCATGCACAGTGCTAAGGGGCCATTTATATATCATTATTTGACCATTAGCAGCTTGGCACAAGGTGTCCATGCACAAATATGGGAGGAATTGTGCACAGCCTTGACCGTTCCCCACACAGGAGCCCTACCAACCTGTGTCATCACTAGCAGTCTAACAAAAACATCTCCCTCAGTTGATTTCTGTCTGCATTGTGGAACTGCACTAAAGACCTTCCCTGGTGGTCTAGTGGACCCCCTTCCACACCCAATCTGATGTTGTGGAACTATACTGGTGCCAGTCCTGGCAGTTTAGTATTACCCCCCAACCAATCACAGTCAAAGCCCCCCTGTCCAGCTCACCCACTGTGCAACTGCCACCTCCACCCCATCAGTCCCTAACTTAATAGGTGCGTTGCCATCAGGTCCTCAGACATTGACTGGCACAGACCCCCACTCAATGCCTTGGCCATCTGACTGCTAGGTATTGAGCATGCACATACTGTAGAAGTGCTTGTTTTGAGTATGTACATACTGTAGCATTCACTCTTTGTCAGTCAGACAGCTTCCATCAGAGGCAGTGAGAGGAGCATTTTACCAGTTGTCATCTGAGGATCAAACGGCAGCTCATCTACGGACAGGTGGGTGAGTAGGGAGCTGGTAGGGGGTGTGGGTGGTGGGTGCTAAGTGGCTGAGCTGGGGGAGGCTTTGACAGTGAGCCATCAGAGGATAATACTAGACTGCCAGGGATGGTCTTCAGTACAATTTTGTTACAATTACTGGATTGGGTGAGGGGGGTCCACTAGATTGCCAAGGAAAGGTGTTTGTACAGTTCCGAAATACCAACAGGAATCAGGTGAGAAAAGGGGGTTCACTCAGCCACAAGGGAAAGGCTTTAATGCAATTCCACAATACTGACAGGGTTCAGTTAAGGGAGGGGGTTCTCTAGCTTGTCAGACAACAGCTTTAGTACAGTTCCACAATACTGTCAGGGATTGGATGAGGGAAGGGTTTCCATTAGACTGCTAGGGTTTGGATCTTTACTATTGCTGTTACAGTGTTGTAGCTAGCCAAGACTTTTGGGGGGATCCTTTAGGAGAGGCTCAACACAAACAATGATAAGTGAAATAAAAAGTTACTTTACTTCAGCACAAATCAAGGGTCCAACAGCAGCTTTCTTTGGCAAAGTAAAGGAAACACAAAAAGCTTTCAGTTCAGTTTGATTCAGCATGCCTGCTCACAGCAGCACTGTTCTTTCTCTCTCTATCTCTCTCTCTCTCAAGACCCCAAATTCTCACCCTTGCTCTGTCTGGTTTCCTTTTTATGCATCCCAAGTGAGGCTCATTTGCACCCTTCCCCTGCAGGGATTTCCAGGCCTGCATACAACCAATGCATGCGGTCTTTAAAGGGCCAGGCCAGAACTCAGCAGGGATTGATTTTAATTTACTCTGTTCTTCTGCTAGTATCTTAGTGGACAGCGGGCCCCGGGTGAATGCTGTATAGACTGTCACATACTCTCTCCTCGGAACAGTGCCCATGGCATGCTCAGCACTGGCTACCATCGAGCTGCCCTCCTGGGAGAAAGTGTCAGCATTATTATGTAGAAAACATGCCCTGCAGTACACCTGGCAGGAAAATGGCTGCAGAGCCAGGTACCACTGGGTGACTAGGGAATTAGTGTCCTGCATGACATGCAACCACTACAGGGTGCATGGTTAGTGACTAAGGTGAAGTGTTTTCCCAACAAATAGTAATGCAGGGCTACTACTGCCCACTTCACTGCAAGACACTCTGGGCTCTATTCTCAAAGGTTGGCACAGGGCTCATACAAGCCCTGTGCTAAACGGCACAGTTGCCCCAAATACTTTGGCACATGGTGTGCCCTATTTTAGTAGGTCATGCGCTTTTACAACACTACACCCTTTTTACAGTGGCTTGTGCCAATTACCTGGCACAAACCCTGTAAAAAGGTTGGTGAAGTTAGACCATTAAAAGCTTGTCTGAATCACCGTATGGAGGGTTAGGGGATTAAGAATCCTGATTGCGGCCCAGGGAATGCCACAAGCCCCATGCACCATGCATTTGGCACACCTGGGACTTGCGGCAACCTATGTCCTTTGAGAACAGAGCTCTCTTTCTCTAGTGGGGCACAATGTTGTTCCAAGAGAGAGAGTGTTCTGGACAAATAGAAGATGGGGTACATCTCATTGTCACATTTTGTGACAAGACAGCCCCCTGCCCTACTTCTGAGGTGTCTCTTTACAAAATGAATGGATGGTTTAAATCAGACTTCATATGTTATGTCCCTTACACAACACACGTTTGATAGTTTGGAAGGCCTTCTGACACTTTGAGGACCACTGAATCTTATTCAGGGCAGCCTTTTTAGTCAGGTGAGTCAATAGGGCAGCAAATGTTAAACTCCAGAATAAACCGGTGATAATACCCCACTTTGCCAAGAAAGGACCTAACTTGTGTTTTGGTAGTTGGTATGGGGAGTTAGCAAGGGCCTTTACCTTATCAGCAACTTGGTGTACATGACCATTCCCAACCATGTATCTCTGGCATTTCGTTTTCTGTTGCCCTATGCCACATTTTGCAGCACTGGCCATGAGACCAACCTTCCTGAGTGACTGAAGTACTGTAGCCACATACTGCAGTTGAGTGTCCTAATCAGCATTAAATATGAAAATGCTGGCCATGTACACTGCTGCATTTTTATATATTTTTTTTTATTTTCCCTTTTTTTTTCCTGGTGGTACCACCGTCTGCCCTCCGCCCTGGTCACGGCCCCCGGAGACCTCCACCACCGCCTATAGCTGCTGAGGACCCCGGTCACCCATGGCTTACCCCCCGGAGGGTGGGGCCACAGGCCACCTTCGTGACCCCGGAACTGTGACTGGTTGGGGTCCCGTAGCGGCGGTGGCGAGGCGAGGCTCTCCGGGGAGGGCTTCATCCTACGGTGGTCCCGCCCGCCATTTTCCAATTTTTCCTCCCTGAGGAGGCGGGGACATGCAATGATGCCAGCGTCTGCCCCACCTCCCCACTCCCACGTCAAGCGTCGGCGGCGCTAGATCTCCTGGCCTCCGCCAGGTACTCAGCGCTCAGCTACCTCCCTCCCGGAGTAGGAGAGCTGTCCATAGGATGCCGATCCTACTCCCCAGCCAACCCTCCGGCGATCCGGGTCCGTTTCCAGACCCGGGTCACCAGCGTCGCAAGCGGAATTCCCACCGCTGTGCCGACGGGCTGGCCCATATATATTTTTTTATTTTACAATTTTTGGCCACAAAAGACACACTAAGGCAAGGCTTGTTTTTTTCAAGTGCATCCTGGGAGTACAGGGAAGTTACGTGGCTTGCTCGTGATCTTCTATGTGATAACAGCGAAAGCCTAAAGGCGATCACCGTTATCACGCAGTCAGAGTGCCGAAAACATTTTCGGCACTCTGACACCCTCAGCGCCGGGACATGTATTCTAATGCTTTCTGTCGGGGAGCTGCACCACCCCACCCCTTGCAGGGCGCTTCACTCCCTGCACCACCCTAAAGGATTCTCAACTCCAGGGGGGTGCATGTTGGGGGGGTGAAAGCATTAAAAATAAAATAAAGCTTCGGGTCGGGCACAATAAAATCGCACCAGCGCCTGGACCAAGCCAGTACCTCACCCACCCCAACCACAAACCAACCCATGATGCAGCTTGGCAATCTACCCACAGCACCACCCCTACAGCTCTCCACCTCCCAGCCCACGCTCGGCATGCTCGCTCCCCCGTGTGTGCATACACATAGCGACATCATGTTGCTCAGTTCGCCCAACCCCTCATCCGGTCACCCTACCCTCCCATTGCCATGAGGGATTGCGCCTGAAAGGAGTTGCCATTACAGACAGTGCCCTTCCCCATGCACCCACCTCTTGGTATACCAGCTCAGTGTCAGTATGCAAGTGGTGGGTAAGGGAATCAAACCCAATTCTCCAAATTTGCAGCTCAGTACTCTTCACCACTATGCCATATTGCATATAACCCATGGGATGGAAAATGCAATCCATCAGTCTCTGAAATGTGATTGAGGCACCATGTAACCCAAAGAGGTGCATGGTAAAGTGATAAACACCAAATTGGGTAACAAAGGTAATTTTCTCCCTGCATTCAGGAGTTAGTGGGATTTGCCAGTATCCCTTGCTCAGGTCTAGGGTACTAAAGTACCAGGCCCTTCCCAGTTTGTCCAGACGTTCATCCACCCTAGGAATAGGCAGTAGCATCCTTTCACCAGAATCATAGGGGTTGAGAAGTCCCATTTCAGCAGAATCTTAGGAGTTCAGAACTCATCCAACTACCACATTTATATAAATAAATGCTAGGGAAACCTTTTAGGGGTTCTCAGGGATTATAAAAAATCATAGGGGTCTCAATCGCAACCTCTGGCTACCCCTAAATGACGCATCTGGGCATAGGATATGGATCAGACTTAGAGAATGCAGTGACTTTCTGGAAACTGCAAAACCAAGTGGATCAAGCTGTTTTTTTGACTAATTCAATAGGTCTAGAACAATCACTGTGAGATTTCTCAATAGCTCCCAGTTCCAACACAGTGGGCAGCTTTAAGAGAGGCTGGGATAGGCATGGGGGAAGGTAAGGATCATGGGTAGGGAGGATGGGAGAAGTGGGGAGGGAGGGCAGGGACATTAGCTCAAGCTGTGGACCCTGCAATATGAGCAGACCTGATAGACTAAATTGCCTTCTTCTACTGGCCTCTTCGTATGTTTGTATGTTCGTATGAATTCATCCCAATTTTTGGGAGAACAAATCCCCAAGATTTCTTACCAGTTTCTGGGCTTTGTGTTTCAGGATCAGGTTGAGCCATTCATCCAGTTGGACAGGGTTTGATTCTTTTAAAATTTTAGGGCCTAAATTGAGGATTCCATCTTCAATGTCCTTATAAGACACCTGGCTAGGGCCCCATAGGTTCCTGTGGGCCAACTAGCAAAACTTCATTGTCTTTCCAGGGTTTCAACAAATTAATGTGATAAATGTGTTTTCCTTTATTCTTTGGTTGGGTTGTAATACTTCACAATCAACTGGCCTCACTTTTCTTAGGACCTCATATGGTCCTTGCCATTTAGCAAGAAGTTTACTTTCAGAGTTAGGGAGCAAAATAAATAGTCTGTCACTAGGCTTGAACTCCCATAGCCTGGTCCTTTGGTTATAGTGCCCTGCCTGGGTTACTATGCTTTGAAAATAATTTTCTCTGGCAAATTTGCCAATCATGTCCAGTCTTTCTCTCATTTGCATTACACATTGGAGCATGTTAGGGGGACTATGTGTCTATTCTTCCTGTATCTCTCTTACAAGATCCAGCATCCCTCGAGGTTGTTGCCCATACAACAATTCAAAGGGTAAGAAACCCATGGATAACCGTGGCACCTCCTGAACTGCAAATATTAAATAGGGTAACAGTTCATCTCAGTTTTTTGTCTCAGCTGAAACAAATGTAAACGGCAAACCCTTTAAGGATTTGTTAAATTTTTCAAATAAGCCATTGGTCTAAGGGTTGTACACTGATGGCCGAATGGACTTAACCTTCAGTAAAGCACACACCTCCCCCATAAATGTTGACATAAAGTTGGTGTCCTGATCAATTAAGATCTCCGTTGGTAGCCCAACTGGGTCAAAATACCCTTAGCAATTCTTTTGCTACTGACCAGCTGTAGTGAAGTGCATGGGAATAGTCTTGGGGTATTGGGTGGCATAATCCAATATCACTATAATGTACTGATACCCTGTGGAACTTTTTTACCAGGGGTCCCACCATATTATCCCCAAATCTTTCAAATAGAATATCTGTTATGGGCATAGTGATCAATGGGACCTGCTTTATATTGCTGGGGGCAACCAACTGACACTCTGGGCAGGAAGCATATAAGTCTGCTATTTCCTTCCATATACCTGGCCAGAAAAACTGGGCAAGTATGAGCTTCTCAGTTTTCTCTCAACCCAAGTGATCCACAATAGGTATGGTATGGTCTGAACAAGTCCTAATATCTCCCTTCTTGTAAACCAGGGAACCAAAAGATGATAGCGTACAGTTCCAGTTTGATTTTCCTCTTTCACCCTGTACAAAATGCCAATTTGCAGTACAAACCTTGGAAATACTGTATGTGTGCTTTGTGTTTATCAGCCACATTACCATTTACCACAGCAAGGTTCTGACAAGCATTTTTTAAGAACCTCATCATTTCTTTGTTCAGAAATGCTGTAGAGGACAATGAATTCACTGCCCTTAGATTTCACTGTTTTGTCCGCTCCAACATTTTCACGGCAGCTTAATTTAGCTGAAGTGCAAGAGCAAGCTAACTTGTCAATGTCAGTATATATTTTCACTGGCATATAATTTTCACTGGATTTTCAAAATCGTGAATATAGTGAAAATTTTGTTCCAGCAAAAAATAGGTCCTCTACAGTGATATTGATTGCATTTTGAAACATGTCTGTCCTGACCTCCAGAAGTGCCACATGATCTCCTGTTGATGTGGATACCATTTCCTCATCTGAGTTACTTATGACCTTCCTTGAACCCAGGTTTTGCAGTCCCCAACCACTACAACCTTTGACAGAGAGGTTCCCTTATTTTTCACCCTCCATTTCTGTGCCCAGGAAATCTTGGGCTTCTCTTTGGGCTCAAATAGTTTAGCATCAGTGAAGGGAAATATTTGTCATATCCCTTCAGGTTTTCCACTTACCTTGAACATACACTTTCAGAATTATTTTGTAGGAGGGCATGAAAACCTTTCTAAACTCGGCTCAGAACTACTGGCCAAGGTAGGGTTTTTGAAATTCCAACCTTTATTATCCCTACCCCATTGCCCACTTTTAACCACACTGGGGCTCTGGGATATGTGTAGACAATTTTTATGGGTTCTTCCCAGTGGTTTAAACTGGGTCTTACCAATGTCTGCCCACAACCTGGTTCCACCAGAGCCATAACTGTTTGGTTTCCCACTTGCTCCTGGACCATATATGGATGGTTGGAATGTGGTCCACTGTTGTGGTCCATAGCTACACATTCCAAAGAGTCAGTCCATTCTATCACAAAACTTACATATATGCCCCACTTTACCACAGCAAGAACATATAATGGTACTATCAGGTCATTGACCTGTGCCCCACACCCCATTTGGGTGACTGGGGACTGGGGTTTTAGGACTGGGGGAATTACACTAGAATGGGTAGTGAAATACCTGACCCTCAAGACTACCTGTGGTTACCTCTAAACTACCCCAAATTACTCTACAAATACCCTAATTAAAAACTAGTAGTTGGTTAGGGTCGGGTAGTTACTACCTGATTCATTCTTCTACCCAATTACCCAACCCTGACCATAACAAAAATCATGCAAAAGACTGCTCTTGACTGCAGACTGTATACTTTTACACTGTTTGTTAGGTGCCCCAAGCCATTATACCCATGGCAGGCATTGCTGAGGCAGGTATGAGAGGCACAGGTGCTCTTAGTAAGCCTGCTGCTGTTTCCAAAAATTATACCCATGGCAGGCATTGCTGATGAGGTATGAGAAGTGCAGCTGCTCTTAGTGAGCCTGCTACTGTTTCAAAAATTATACCCATGGTGGGCATTACTGAGGTAGGTATGAGAGGTGCAGTTGCTCTGAGTGAGCCTGCTGCTGTTTACAATAATTATACCCATGGTGGGCATTGCTGAGGTAGGTATGAGAGGTGCAGTGGCTGTGGGTGAGCCTGCTACTGTTTCCCCAAATTATACCCATGGCGGGCATTGATGAGATAGGTACGAGAGGCACAGCTGCTCTGAGTGAGGCTGCTGCTGTTTCCAAACATTATAGCCATGGCAGGCATCAAAGTTATATAATAAACTGATGATTGACAAAACTAAAAGTAGTGTGGCACATGTGGCTGGCATGGTGTCATTGGTAATGGTTTTATTTGTTTCGTGTACAACCTAGTCATCATATTCAGTATCACCGTTTGCAGGCCGTTGTTCATGTTGAGGGTCAGAATCACATAATTTAGTTTGGGACCATTGGGAAATTGACAGCATTTATTTTGAGAAATGTAAGCCATTCCATACAGGACTTATCACTGTTCTTTGATCAGTGACTATTCTGCCAACTACACTAAATATGCATTCTGAATATATGCTTGAAGGTGAACAACTGAGGTGCATTATTGTAAGATTTGCTAGATCTGGCCATATTGTTCTCTTTTGTTTCCAATAGAGCAATGGATATTCCTCAAGACCAATCACAGCACAGTCTGCAAAATACTCCTGGATCATTGTGCTGTGTGAGATGGTTACCAGTCTGGGGGATGAACCAGCTGCACTTTCTTTACAGGATACTAGTCCATATTGTTGCAGGTGACTCAGAATTGACTTGTTTTTCTGACCCTGAACATAGGATGCCCGAGAAGTAGCTGTAGATGTCCTTTCCCTCACTGATGACAATGGTGATTGTGAAGACTTTATAGATGTGCTATTGTCTGCTCCAGAGGCACACTCTGATGGTCGGGCAGAGTTTGACTGCTGTACAATAGTTAATGGTGTTGGTGGGGCAATGTCACATTTCGGTAGCAGAAAATCTCTCCAATACTCAATGTCTTACCCTGCAGGAAGGATGGCTTCAATGTTCCCTTTAAAGCGAGGATCTAGCAATGTAACCCAACACATAGATGTCATTCTTAAACATGGCATTTATTCTCTGATCAGTGAACAGTCTGAAACTCAAGTCATCTGCCAGCATAACAACAGCGGCGTCTTCTTTTGTCTGAAAATCTTTCTTTATGTCATCAAGGAAAATGTGAAGAAATCTTATTTGAGGAAGAATTTGACTTAGAGTTGCACTGTCTGTACTGACATCACATGTGGCAGCCTCAAATGACTCCAATAAGGTGACCAAAGATTCCAGTAGACTCCAACTGCTGGAACTGAGCATAATGTTTACCTATTTGATTCTGCATGGCGTAGTCGTGTTCAGCTTTTTTTTGTTCAAGAAGCCTTTCCAACATGTTAAATGTTGAATTCCAGTGGATTGAAACTTCCTGCTTTAATGTATGCAGTGGTAAGCTGTTTGACCTCTGCAGCCACTTCAGGATTTTTTTGTGCTTTTGCAGAGTGACTGAAATGCCCACATATTTTCCTAACAAGATCTAACAGGTTTTAAACATTTCTGTTTTCATTTAAGAAATTATGGATGTGAAGATTTAAATAATGTGCAAAAAAGGGTATGTGTGGTAGTTATCATCTCTAACAGCTTTGACTATGTTGGCACCATTATCTGACACTATGAAACCAAGACATAAGGCATACGGAGTAAGCCATTTCTGGAATTATTTTTCCAGCTCCTGCAAAATATTTATAGCAGTGTGGTTTTCCTCAAATGTGGTGACACATAATACAGTCTGCTTCCAACTGCTTATGGTACAGTGGGGATTATTACTTTCTGACTGAAAACTTGCCCAATGATCTGTAATAGTCATGTAGTCAATTGTTTGGTTGCTGGTCCATGTATCTGTAGTTACATGAACCTGCTTCACCTCAGAGAGTTTCAACTACTTAATGACTGCAGTACATACCAAGTCATACAACTGTGAAACAGCCTTTTTTTGAGAAATATGTTTGACAGGGAATGGTGTACTGTGGTTCAATCCAGTTCATGAACTTGAAGGAACCTTTCTGGATAACAAAAGCAAAAAGGAGTTGACAATCGGCCAACAGCTCTGAAATGGCTCTATTTAACAGCTGGCATGTTGGATGTTTGCATGTAAATTTTGATGCCCTCGCAACACTTTCTTTTAATGTTAGTTGACGAGAATCACAAGATATTTTTAATTTTGGGGGGAATGTATTTTTCACGCCATTTTCATGTGAAGTACTACTTCGGGATTTTGCAGTACTTGATAGTGTCAGAAGAAAAACAATCTATGTTTGTCTTTGAAGACTGCAAGGACACATCAAGTGATTCAATGCCAGTCCCTGCTTCCAGTTAATTGTCACTATGATCACCACCACCGCCTCCACTACCGCCCATACCAACCACACTGCCCCTAACCCTGCCCCACTCAGTTGGGTGTTTTGCTTTTGCATGTCGTATCATTACTGATGTTTCAAAGTCTGCTACTTTGCCACCATGACTGACACTCTTTTTGCGCAGACTACATACAGCTCAAGAGTTGTCTGCAGGATCAACAGAAAATAAATTCCACACTAAAGATTTACCTTTTTTGCTTTGTGCCATGGTGCCTGACACTATTTCTTGTACAGTCAAGGGACCTGGAGGAAATCCTACACTGCCATTTCTTTGCTGAGATTAATTGTTTTCTTTCATTTTCATCTTCATATTCTTACGTTTAGCATATGATTTGTTTTTTCTGCACTTGCCTCTCATGCCTAACAGTGGCATCCTCTCCTACCCCCTCATCAAAACTACCAACCTCAGCGCCACAAGATTCAGAAGAACTGTAAGTGCCATCATCATTATGTGGGACATAGCCTGGGCTATCGCATTCCAGACCCCACTATCACCACCATCTTTATCAGCATCTGCTGCTTCAGCATCTGAGCTTATATTTGGTGAGGATTCTTCCTTGCATGCTGCTTCATCAGCTGGAAGTATCCTGGCACATGTGACAAAACATTCATTACCTCTATGAGTAATTCCAGTTAGTTCTTTCCAAAAATCTATTATCATTTCATTGCTAACATGCTTTTTTGTTCAGGACATTTAGTGCCAGTCCTGGTGATTTTATTATTATTGTTGCTATGTTCTTCATTAGTGCTATGATTCATATTGTCCATATCATAAACAGTTGCACTTTCAGCAGCACCGTGCTTCCTTTTAGTAGACCTAGACTGTGAAATATGAGACATAGCAGACACAGCCACGCAAGAATATTGTTCCACTAACTGTTGCAGAGACAACAGTGTAGCTAACTATGTTGCAGTAATAAATGACAGGGATCTGGGCACCTAATAAACAGTGTAATATAGCCATAAAAGGCTTTCACTATGCTGCAGAGACAGTGTAGTTGACTATGTCACACTAATAAATGACAGTTCTCGTGGCACCCAACAAACAGTGTAATATAGCTCTACAAAGCTTTCACATTTCACTATGCTGCAGAGACACACAGTGTGGCTATGTTACAATACTAAATGACAGGGATCAGGGCACCTAAGAAACAATATAATACAGCTGTAAAAGTCTTTTACTATGCTGCAGAGAGACACATAGTGTAGCTAACTAGGGATTGGGGCACCTAACAGTGTTATACAGCTGTAAAAGACTTTCACTATGCCACAGAGAGATAGAGAGTAGGTGACTATGTCACAGTAGTAAATGACAGGGCTTGAGGCACCTAACAAACAGTGCAATACAGCTGTAAAAGGCTTTCACTATGCTGCAGAGATATACATACAGTGTAGCCGACTATGTCATAGTAGTAAATGACAAGGCTTGGGGGCACCTAACAAGCAGTGTAATACAGGCGTACAAGGCTTTCACTATGCTGCAGAGAGAGACACATGCAGTGTAGCTGACTATGTGACAGTAATAAATGACAGGGCTTGGAGCACCCAACAAACAGTGTAATACAGCCATAAAAGGCTTTCACTATGCTACAGAGACACACAGTGTAACTGACTAAAAGTCACAGTAATAAATGACTGGGCTTGGGCCTCAGGGGAACCTAACAATAACAAATAGTGTAATACAGCCATAAAAGGGCTCACTACCTGCTGCAGAGTCTGACAGTAAAGCTGACTTAGTCACAGTAATAAATGACAGGGCTCAGGGGCACCTAACAGTGTACTACTTTTTCACACTCAGCTGCCTTCTGTGTTTTTGTCTCCCACCTTGCTCCTTCTCTGTTCTCTCCCCAGCACTGCACCACCTTCTCAACTGAGGCTCCCCCTCCCACCCCTGGCTGAGATTGTTTCAGTCCCCAACTCCCACTATTTCTCCCTTTGCTCAGACTCCTTTGTGAAGGTTCTAAAATGTCAATACTTGCTTCAACTTTTAAGTGATGACAGTTTTTGCCATGCTTTCACTGCAGAGCCAGTGCTCATGGACACGGAGCTGCTTCCCGACTGCTGCCAGCTGTTATCTGCGCCACACAGGCTCACAACAGATGGAGCACAGCCCTTTAGACACCACTGACCAATCAGGTGTCAGCTCAGTGTCACATGCTCCTATTCTGTTGTAAGTTCTGTGAAGGACCCCAAAGGTTGCCCTTTTAATGCCTGATTCCAGCCTGTAAGTCCTGTCTTGCCCTAATTACCTTTACCCATCTCAAACTGCCTGACCCAAGAAGTACACTGTTATGTTGATACTATCAGGTCTGACCTGTGTGCCCCCCCATTTGGGGGGACTGGTGACTGGGGTCTTAGGACTGGGGAAATTACACTAGAACCTGGAGTTACACCTTTTCGCCATGGATGGATAATCATTGTTTCACCACTTGACCACTTACACTTACCAGTACGCTTATTCCCAATCCCCATTTTCCTTTCTCCCCTATTCTATGGGGATCTTCCACATGGGTTGCCACCTGAGTTTGTAATGGGTTCCACTCTACTTAGTGATCTCTTTCCTCTTCGCTTCAAAATAATGCTCTGTGACCTTGATGGTGGTGGCCAAGATGGTTTGCTTGTGAGAATTCACCCAGTGATGTACTTGATTTGACAAATGTTCAGGTACTGCTTCAACACAATTAACTTCAAAATGTCCTCTTTAGAACATACTGCTGACTTTAACTACTGGGTATCCAAGTCTTTAAATTTTTGAGCCACCACTATGGGTGAAGTTCCAGCTTTAAAACAAAATGTGCAGAAGTTCCATAGATAGCCCTTTTTAGTTATCCCAATCTAGATGAGAATAGCTGCCTTCACCTGGTCATAGTCCCTGATGGCAGCGTTCTTTGGCTCCGATAAGCAGCTTGTGCATTTCCAGTTAGATATGGTACAGTGCAAGTTGCCCAACTTTGTCATGGCCAGGCGGTGGTACTGGTAATTTTCTCAAAAATCATAAGGTAGGTTTTGGGGTTGTCCTCAGGACCCATTTTTGTTAGCATGGGTTAGGTATACAGTGACTGGATTCCTTGTGAACTGGAGCTGGGGCACAGTTTCTGGCTGTGCTTGCAGTACCTGCTTCATAAACTTCTGCTGTTGTTAGTCTCTCTGCACCTGTTGTTGTACCTGCTGCTGGTCTCTCTGCACCTACAATTGCACTTGCTGGGCCATCCAGTCCCTTTGCATCTGGACCTGTTGCATCAGTTGTTGGCCTCTCTGAATCTGCAGTTGCGCTTGCCGAGCCATCTGGTCCCTATGCATCTGGGCCATATTGGGCTTGCATTTGGGTCTGCTGTGCTTGCTGCTCTGTCAGCCATTTCAGCAGTTTGTCTTAGTCCACCTGACCCCTATTCAAATAAGGGGGTGGTTTGATCCTACCGCTAAAGCCAACCACAGCATTGTAGCAAGCCAACAGTTCTGGAGACCCCATCTCTGCAAAGACATAGACAGAGTGGAGGCTGTCCAGAGGAGGGCAACCAAAATGGTGCAGGGTCTGCACCAGAAGACATACAAAGAAAGACTAAAGGAGCTTAATATGTATACCCTTGAGGAAAGAAAGGAGAGAGGGGACATGATAGACACTTTCAAGTACCTCAAGGGAATCAACAAAGTCCAAGAGGGTAGCATCTTTCAGAAAAAGAGATGTGCAAGAACAAGGAGGCACAATTTGAAGATAGAGGGCAGATGGCTCAGAGGTAATGTGAGGAAGTATTTTTTCATGGAGAGGGTTGTGGATGCATGGAACAGCTTCCCTGAGGAGGTAGTGAAGTCAAGAACAGTGGAGGAATTCAAGAATGCATGGGACAGACATAAGGCAGTCCTAGTGCGGGGTAGGAGGAAGTAAGCTGTTAGTTATCTATGATCTGCAGTTTATATGTTAAGCAGACTAGGTGGGCCAAGTGGTCCTTATCTGCTGTCAAATTCTTTGTTTCTATGTTTCAACACTTTTGGGGAGACCCTGAGAAACGAGACTCCAGGAAAACAACGTTCAACGAAACAAAAAGTTGCTTTACTTCTGCACAAAACAAAGGTTCAAAAGCAGCTTACTTTGGCAAAGCAAAAACAAAGCAAATTTATTTCAGTTTAGCTTGATTCAGCATTCCACTTCCCAGCAGTACTGTTCGGTCTCTCTCTCTGTCTCTCTCAAGCCCTCAAATTCTCCCTCTTGCTCTGTCTGGTTTCCTTTTTATGCATCTCAGGTGAGACTCATTTGTGCCAATCCCCTGCAGGGATTTTTTAAAGGGCCAGGCCAGAAATCAGCAAGGCTGGGTTTCAATTCACAGTTTAAGAGGAAGTGGCTTTGCTTACAAATGAGCCAGGTCACATAACAATCCCAGGCAAAACAAAAAAGATCGTCAGTGACACCCCTGAGGAAGGGGCCTTTGAAGTCTGTTTCTGGTGTTTTCCCCATTTATGCTGGTGGCTGTAAGTGATTTTTGCACTTCATTAAATAATATTGATCAACTTAAATAGTGTCAGTCTTTTTTGTTTTACCTGCATTTCAATTCACCCTGTTCTTCTGCTAGTACCTTAGTGGAGAGGAGGTCCCAACTGAAGATTGTATAGACACCTTCCCATATCCTCCCCCTCAGAGTTGTGTCTGTGGCATGCTTAGCACTGACTACCACTGAGCTGCCTTCCTGGGAGAAAAATTCAGTATTATTATGCAAGGAACCCATCCTGTGTTACACCTGGAGTTACAAAATTTCACCACAATTGATCTGGAGGTGGGGTTCCAAAAAGTCCATATTGAAAATTTGAGCAAAACATATGTAAAAATGACCAAAATATGAATAAAAATATGTGTTTCAGACTGCTGGGTCTTGGCAATGGAGGTTGTGTATGCTGACAATGGGGTTTAGTCACCCCAATGTCAGCAACTTGAAATTACAGGGTTTGGGAGGGGAACCTTATGGAGGGGAGGGGGAATGAACTGGCACCAGGGGTGGGCACCCTGGTGTTGGACTATATTGTTAATAATTAAACTGGCACTGGGGTTTGGGCACTCCAGTGTCCAGTTCAAATAAATAAAGTCACTCATGCGACTAATGGCAGACAGTCCCTGAAAAAAAAAACACATATGTACAGCATGCTCCGCAGGGGTGGTGCGATGCTCTGACAGATAGCTCCATCCCTGCTAAACAAAAACAGCACAGGGCATACTTAGACAGGGAGCTGGCCCTACCAGCTGATAAATAAGCACATTTCCATAATATGACCACATGACTTCATGAGGTTGTAAGAATTAAGTTACCTTTAGAGCGCTGATTTATTAAAACTGTGCATGTTCACAAACTGAATGTTTTTTTCTGAACTATTTTAAAAACTACTTAAATTTAGGAGATAAAAACACAAAAGCACACACCTCGAGCCAAACCCTATCACACCTGCAAGTTTCAGGTTTCAAATCCTTCTAGTTTTTAGTTATCATTGAGCAAAAAAACAGTCAATGTTGGTGATTTTTGTATTATTTGCTCCTCAGTAACTTTGCCTCATGTGAACTGATTGGCATGCAAATTTTAGGACCCAGAGATCCTGGCACCATCTCTGTGCGTTCTGAAGTTCAAGTAAATCAGTTGAAAGGGGGTGAAGTTATTAAGATGCACAATTTGGAGTTTAACATTAAAGTGCTTACTCAGCCCTAATATACAGGCGGTACCAAGCCTGTATAATATTCATTGCAAAAAACTATGTTAATGCACCAGTTCTGGTTCTACTTAATGCCACAAAAATACAGAAATGTGGCATCAGGGTTTCCAACCCTAACTTCCCATCTCCCAAGCAGCAAAAGGACAATGCTATGCAAGCAACTATAGACAGCCATCATCAGGTAAAATAAAACAATATACAACTGTTTCCAGATTACACAAAATACATCCATCACTAGGGTCCAGATCTTTTGCAGCCATGGATACACTTCAACACAAACACAATATTCTACCCCACATATTGTTTCAATATATATTCATTCATGATGTATCATCAAAGACAGTATGCATATACTTGTTTTGATTCTGCACAAACTGCTCAAGCTCAATGCATTTTACTTACAGTATATGAATTTGAACAGAGTTAGCAGTTTAACAATCAATTAAGAACTAATGGTATATGGATGGCCAATGTAATATAATAATTACCATAAATCTTTAAGAAGCTTAATCACCTGGATTTGTTTTTGAAACTGTATGTAGGAATTAATCATTAATGTAGTTTATACAGCTCCTCTATTAAATGTTTTTGAGAAATGGAAGCAGTGTTGATTACAAAGAGTGATCACATGTGACAAATATGCACTTTGATAAACATTTATGTGACCATACATAGTGAGCTTGGGGTGCGGCGGTGGTAATGAGATTAATATGTGAAAGTGAAGATCGCTTACTCGTTTATACATCTGAATATGAAATAAGGGCAAATGTAAGAATGAAATTCATATGCATCATCTGTAGTAATCACTTACAAATTGTAAAATTGGATAAGAAAGTAAACTACTGCAGTGCAAAATACAATGTTAAGCTCATCACCCCAGTCATTAAAATTTAAAGTAATGACACTGCAGTCACCTCGTTATATGGAGGGATTCACCCAGGACAGGGTATGGGTTTACTGAGCATTAATCCACGCTTGGGGGAGTTGGAGTCACGAGGTGAAGCCGAGTGACTTCAACCACCCACATGTGGATTAATGCTCAATAAACCCATACCCTGGAGTGGGTTAATCCTCTTATAACATGGGCAATGTTATGTTAGAGTTTTACCTAAAGAAATAGTAAAATAAAGCCCTGTGAACGTGCAACTGTGGGTATAACAGGGATTAATCAAGGGTCAGGTGACCTGTTTGGACGAATCAGAAGACAGTATTTTCGGAACCCATGTTATAATACCTATGAAATAAATGAAGTAAGCTACATTGTCAGTTGGATTACATTTAATAACATTATGTTATGCATAACATTGATCAAGCTCCTCAAATGTATACCATTCTAACATTAACTGCTATCATCATGACATTCAATACATGTTGTCAGAGGAAAGAAGCCTTCTAGATTATGACAACATATGATGGATTAGGCACAGTCAGTTAAAAAAAGACAAGATATGGCTGACCCAGTGGCATGGAGGGCTGAGGCACTGAAGTCTTACATCCAGACACACTGGCGATCTGGGTTTGGGAACAGACCAGGGTTGCTTAGGGGCTGGCCAGGTAAGGGAGAATTGATGTCCCCAGATGGCTCCCCTTCCTCAGGGTAGAGGGATTCTGAGTCCTGTCAGTTGTCTGCCACCTAGTGAAGGCTGGAGGCCAGGTGACAGCACTTCCAGGACCAGAAGATGTCGGGGGGATGTATACTGATGCAGCATCCCTGTGTATTTACATGCATAGACATGTGTGTGTCATGCACAGATGTCCTTGGGAGAAAGCCTGAGGATAACACCCCGGATCACTCAGTGTCCTCCACAGGCACCACACAAGCCTATGTGGCAGGCCACCCACTGATACAGCTCAGTGTAAGTTGTGGATAACCCATAAATTCACAAGAGGGGTCAGGGACAGGGCTGGGGGAATGCCTGTGGAACTGGTAATAGTGGCAGAGAAAGAAACTGTTAAGTATGAGAACCCACAGTAGGCTGTTTACAGTTCAGCTTCTTTATTATAACTGCATGAGCACTTGCTGCTCAAGCTGTATGCATGTGCTACACTCACATGTACAAACATGTGCCTCACTACATTGCCTATATTATATTATATTGGCGTCATCTATTGTTACATCATTATACTACATCTTTTTTTTTTTAGTTCAGTTCAGTTTTTTTATCAAAATCAAAAGATAGCAAAAGAAAAACAACTGTTATTTATAACCACAATTAGGGCCAGAGGTTACTAGCATGTATCCCTGTTGGGACCTGGTCTTTACCACCAGTCCATACTGCATCCTCTTGTTCTTGTCCTACATATAATCTTGTTATTTTCTTGGAACTTTGATCTCTCTGCCAGATCTGGTTGTTATGAACATACAAACATAAAAAAATTTGCCAGCAGATAAAGGCCTAGTGGTCTATTAAGCCTACTCGAATGTGCAGCTCGCACTCCTAATTCTGAAGCTGCCCTTCCCTCCCACTCTTCCCCTCCCTTGACCCTCCCCCTTGCCCTGTCCCAGCCCTTTTTGAAGCAGTCCACTGTTCTACTGGATACCACTTCTGCCAGTAATGCATTCCATCCAGCTACCACCCTCTCCATAAAAAAGTGTCTACTCATCTCCCTCCTGAACCTTCCTCCCTCCCTCCAGTCTCATATCATGGCCCCGGTTGTCTGTCCCCACCCTTACTTTGTACAGCCCCTCTGTACCTGTCTTGTTTATTCCTTTCATTTACTTGAAGGTTTCAATCATATCCCCTGGGTCGCTCCTCTCCTCCAGCGAGTACATGCTCAACTCCCTCAGCCTCCTATCGTATGATAAGTCCCCCAGCCCCTTGATCATCTTAGTCACCCTGCACTGCACCACCTCCAGTAACTTAATGTCCCTCTTCAGATACGGATGCCAGTACTGCCTGCAGTACTCCAAGTGTGGTCTAACTAATGATCTATACAGTGGAAGAATCACCTCCCTCCCTCCTCGAGGATATACCCCTTGCAATGCAACCCAGCATTTTGTTGGCCTTTGCAGCTGCCTTCCTACATTGTGCCAAGTTGTTCATTGACCCCGTAATGAGCTCACCCAGATCCTTTTCCTCCTCTGTCTTGGCTAGCTGCATTTCCCCCGGCTGGTAACTATTCCTTGGGTTTTTCACCCGAAAATGCAGCACCTTGCACTTTTTGGCATTGAACTCCAGTTGCCAGGTGTCTGACCAGGTTTCCAGCTTTGCCAGATCATCCTGCAACCCTGCCATCCCCCTAAGTCATCCACCACTGCTCCCATCTCAGTGTCATCAGCAAACAGACTGATCTTGCTCTTTATGCCCAATGATATGTCTGCAATGAATATCCCAAACAACACTGGCCCCAATACCAAGCCCTGTGGAACACCGCTCATCACTACCTTTGAGAATGAGAACTCCCCACATGCCACCACCCTCTGTTGCCTTCCCTGAAGCAAGTTCCCTACCCATCTCACCAGCTTTGCACCCACCCCTGTGCCTTCTAACTTACTTCCCAGCCTCCCATGTGGCACTGAGTTGAATGCCTTACTGAAGTCCAGGTACAGGACATCCACTGCATGGCTTCTGTCCAATTGCCTAGTTACCCAGTCATAGAACTCCACCAGGTTGGTTTGGCAGGATTTGCCACTTACAAAGCCATGCTGTCTGCTGTCCTGTAGTCCTCTGGTCTCCAGGAGGGCCACCAGCTTCTCCTTCTGGATAGTCTCCCTCAGCTTACCCATGATGGATGTGAGGCTCACAGGTCTGTAGTTCCCCAGTTCATCCTTGGGGCTGCTCTTGTGGAGGGGCACCACATGAGCCAACCTCCAGTCCTGAGGTACATACCCTGAGTGTAGTGAGGCATTAAATAAGTCTGCCAAAAGTCCTGCCAGGACCACTGCCAGCTCCTTCAATACCCTGTGGCAGATGCCATCTGGGCCTGGCACCTTGTCCACCCTCAGTGCCCTCAAACCCTCTAGAACCTTTCCCTCTGTGATTTTCCCATCTGTCACCACCTCCCCCTCTGTTTCTGCCCTCCCTACCCACTTGGGTATCACCCCCCTTCTCCTTAGTAAATACTTAGTTGTTCTAGGTATCTTTTCTGGTGTCTGCACCGGCTGTGTATTTTCCTTGCAACTATCAGGTAGCTTAGCAGGTGCTGCCATATTAGGTTGATCCACACTCTCTGAATGTTTCTCTGATACTGTAGGACTTGACTCCTCAAAGTAATCAGGGATCACAGCAGGCAAGTTTTTCTTGTGTATCTTCATTAGATGTTTCCTGTTTCTTTGGTACATTTTTCTATCAGGTATACAAACTATACGTGATCTGGGTGAATCGTGCTTGGTGACCACAACTGTAGGTTGCACTTCTCTGCATGTCTGATTCTTATTTGGTCTCCCTTTTGAATAACTGGCAACTCTTGTACATTACGATCATGGTAGTACTTCTGGGTAACTTGTCTTGATTTCAGCATGCCTCTCACCTCAATCTTATGCTCAGGTATTAAAAGCAATGTTGATGCTGGCAATTTAGATTTCAACCTGCGTCCAATAAGCAACTGTGCAAGAGAAAATCCAATTTCTTCCATAAGTGTGTTCCTGTATTCTAGCAGTGCAAGATAGGGGTCTCCACCACTCTCTTGTGCCTTTTTTTGGTAAGTTTTTTACTGTTTGCACAATCCTTTCTGCTTGTCCATTGGACTGTGGGAATCCCAGACTAGATGTGGAGTGTTTAAATTCCCAGCTATCTGCAAACATTCTGAACTCCAAACTAGAAAACTGTGGACCATTATCTGACATTACCACATCTGGTATGCCATGTCTGGCAGACAGGGACTTCACGGCTGTAATAACTGTCTTGCTTGTAGACTCACTGAGTTTTGTTATTTCTGGGTATTTGGATCAATAGTCCATACAGAGAAGATATTCGGTTTCATTGAACTGAAAGAGGTCAACTCCTATTTTAGCCCAAGGTCTGTCCTGTATGTCATGAGATAACAGAGATTCTTTAGGATTATTGTTTCTATCTGCATTGCAAACAGCATATTGTAAAACTGTTTGTTCAGTCTGTTTGGACATACCAAGCCAGTACAGTATATCTCATGCTCTCTATTTACACTTTACTATGTCGAGGTGGGCTTTGTGTATTTTCTGGAACATCTGTTTCCTCATATGTTGTGGAATTATCAGTTTTGCTCCTTTGAACATTAGCTTGCCAAAGTATGTGATTTCCTCACAAAAAGTCCAATAGTGTCTGATTTCTAGTGGCAATCGGTCCCTTTCTGTGGGCCATCCATTTAGCACAATGGCTTTGAGCAGCTGTAGTGTCGTGTCTTTATCTGTGGCTGACTGGAACTCTTGTAGTTTCTTTGCTGAAATAGGTAGCTGAGTAGTAAGAAGATTTAGTTCCAGTTCTGCATCTAGCAAATTTTCAGACTCCTCTCTAAGATACGCTCTGCTCAAGGCATCTGCAATGTGCATGTCTTTCCCAGGCTTGTAATAAACTTGTAGACTATACCTTTGCAACTGCATAAACAGCCTTTGTAGTCTTGTTGGTACTTGAATTGAAGGTTTCCTGAATATTATCTCTTAAGGGTGATGATCCGAGTCCACCTGCATTTGCTTCCCATACAAATATTGATGGAATTTCTCACATCGGTAGACAATTGCAAGGAGTTCTTTTTCAATTTGTGCACACCTTTTCTGGCAGTCAGTAAGAGCTCTGGAACCATGGGCTACTGGCTTTCCCTCTTGCATTATCACTGCTCCCAAGCCTTCCGAGCTGGCATCCACAGACAGTGTAACTGGTTTGTTTACATCATAGAACTTAAGAACAGGTGCATTAGTTCTCAAATTTATGAGCACTTGAAAGCTGTTTTTGTGCTGCTGTTCCCAGTGCCACTGGACCTTGTTCTCCAGTAGTCTCCTTAGTGGTGAACTTACTTCAGACAGATTGGGAATTAATTTTGCTAAATACTGAATCATACCCATCAACCTCATCAGAGCTGGTTTATCCAATGGCTCTGGCATCTGCTGAATAGCTCTCACTTTCTCAGTGTCTGGTTTTAACCCTTCACTGCTCAGAACATGACCTACTGTATGTAACTTATTTCAGTCATTCTGATTTTGTATTTCTTTTTGTTCAGCTTCAGATTTATACTTCTGGCTCTCTCCAGTAGTTGAATCAATCTCTGATTGTGTTGCTTTGCATTTTCTCCCCAGAAGAGTATATCATCAGTAATGCTCACTACTCCTTCTAGACCTTCCAGCATCTGTGCTATGATTTTCTGGAACACCTCAGGTGCAGATGAGATGCCAAATGGGAGTCTCTTAAATCTCTACCTTCCAAATGGTGTATTAAATGTACACAATCTGGAGCTCTCTTCATCAAGCTGTATTTGCCAAAATCCTTGGTTTGCATCCAGTACTGAGAATACCTTAGCACTTGGCATCCCAGCTATTACTTCTTCCATTGTTTGCAGGGGGTAGTGCTCTCTTTTTATTGCACAGTTTAAGTATTTTGGCTCAATACAGATTCTGAGTTTATTAGACTTTACTACTGTTACCTTGCTGTTAACCCAATTTGTAGGCTCAGTTTGTTTAGCAATGACATCTAATTTTTCTATTCTTTCAAGTTCAGCTTTGAGTCTATCCTTCAGTGCTACTGACACTTTCCTAGGTGGATGCACAACAGGTTTAACAGTGGAGTCTATCTGGATATGGTGCTGTCCTGGTATGCATCCTAGACCTGTAAACAAGTCTTCATAGTTATCAAGTATGTCACTTTCTCTGGAATCTACATTAAAAATCCTTTTCAGCATGCCTAACTGCAAGCATGTTGCACGACCAGGCATTGCTGATGCATCTTGATCAATTACTTGGAACTGGATGTCATGTTTCTGGCCTGTATACTCACAGGTAAGCTCTTTTTGCCCTTTAGGTATCATTTGATGCCCTGAGTAAGTAATTAGCTTGCACCTGGACTTGCTCAACTTTCTTTCAAATTCAACATCTTAAACATTTGTGTTGATATGACATTACATTCTGCTGCAGTGTCAAGCCTGAATTGAACTGTCTTGTTATTTAAATGTTTCTGTCCAGTCTTTTTTGTCCTCAGTAACATCTTTAACATTAATAGCTCCAATCTGCACTTTGCTCTCATCTATACTTTCTTCTGTCTGAATTATTCCAATAAGCCTTTCTGCTTCAGGCATCTTTCTCATCTAACACACGTATTTTTCTAGGCTTGAGTCTGAGGCTGCGTTCTGCACATTTTTGCAAAGTGGTTTCTTTTGTGACAGGCTTTACACATTTGACCAAATGCAGGACATTTTCATTTTTCATGTTTGTAACCACAGCTACCACACTTGATTTCATCTTTTTTGTCTTCTTTTGTTTTCTTGAGCTGCTCTTTTTAAATTTACTGTAGTCTGGTGTCACTTTCTGTCATTTGTGGACTTGCATTTCTGCTTCGTCATTAAGCACTTTCATTTGGCTTTGACTAACCTCACTTGCATGGCATACATCAATTGCTTTTTGTAATGTAAGGTCTGCTTCCCTAAGAAGTCAGTCTCTGACCTGGTCATCTCTAATGCCTCACACAATTCTGTCCCTTATAAGTGACTCAGTTAACTGCCCAAATTCACAACTCATGGCCTCATTTTTAAGATCAGTCACATAAGCATTTATCGTTTCTAACGGGCCTTGCACTCTGGTAAAGAACATGTGTCTAATATATGGCTTATTCTTTCTGGGCTCATAGTACTGTTGAAACTTTGCTTTTAACACTGCTCTCTTCTCTCTGTCCTCTGCATTAGCAAATTCAAAAGTATTAAATACCTTTATCACTTCTTCTCCAGCTACATGCAAAAACATGGCACACTGTACATTCTCAGACTTCTCTGCTATTCCACTTGCCATCATGAACAGCTCAAATTTTTGTATCCATGTTCTCCAGTTTTCTGCCAAATTGCCTTCTAGACACAAACTGATTGGAGGTTTCAACTGCTCCATTTCTTCTTTTTTCTGTCTGCAGTTTTTTCTGTACTTCTGACACCATGTAAAGTAGTAGAAACACCATGTAAAGTATTAGAAACCACAGGAGGCTGTTTACAATTCAGCTTCTTTATTACAACTGCATGAGCACTTGCTGCTCAAGCTGTAAGCATATGCTACACTCACATGTACAAACATGTGCCTCACTACATTGCTTTCTATTTAATATAATAGTAGATGACAGGGTTATTGGGATTAATCAAGCCTTTTGTGTGGTGTGTCATGAGGCGAGCTGAGTGACTTAACTACACAAGAAGTAGGTAACCTCAATAACCCACACCCTGGAGTGCCTTATTGCGATTATGCAATGGACCCATGTGTAAAATAAATTTTAAATGTGTTTAAGTATATTTTTTATAAATGCCATTTCTCAGCCATGGGTTATTACAGGATATACCATGGTCATGTGATATGTTTTGACCAATGAGGTTACAGGATTTTCATACCCCATTGTATAATGTATTATAATACCCAGCTTCCACTTTTTCCCATAGGGAAACCATGGCGTAATTTGCCATTATAAAGGAGTGTTTATAACAGCAAACATGCACACAGTTTCCCTTGCCGTGTGCATGCTCACACAGCAGCACCACCTGTCAAGACTGCTCACTGCTTCCATCTCTCTCAAAACAACACCACCAGAACAACTAGGCAGTAAGTTCTTTTACTTTTTTTTCCGATACAGTGAAAACCTCATAAAGCAGGACAAAAAAATGAGAAAGTTTTAAAATATGCAGATACAAATCGGCACTGGACAAAAACGAAGCCATACTGCAGATGCACCAGAAGCTCTTTATTTTATATAATTGCTGAGGCTAAAAAGGGAAACCCAGCAGTTATATAAAATAAAAAAATGGGTCAGGGTGTGTGTGTCAAACTCAATTTTAAACACACCCTCGTTGTGGGATGCTATTCACAAACCTCTTGGGCTTCACCCTCGGGATTTATGTAGCATTCCACATCTCGGGTATGTGTAAAATCTCATTACACACCCCGACCCATACTTTATTCTCTATGTATTGGTACCATCTACTGTTACATCATTATACTATGGAAACCTAGAAAAACAAAGCATTTGTCAATGCCGAATGTTGTCTTGCTGCCATTGGCAGTGCAGGAGTTAGAGAGATGCAGCATAGGAGTGGCAGTCAAGTATTGGACTGATGCCAACCCACCCCCACCCTACAGAGAGTGAGAGGCATTAGGGTGTCCCTGTGGGTGTTTGGTAGTGCAGTATGGAAAACATGCTGGGCAGGATGTGAAAATGACAGCTGCACAGTTCATAAGGAGGTGTAATTAAATGGCAGTGCTGAAAATGTGGCATACAAATATACGAAAGTTGCAGAGTTGCAAGGTGCGTGGCAAATATGCAGGCACACTTACGCACTGGCAGTTTGTGGGCGTTGGCACCAAATTTTCAACATAGGCATTTTAGCACCTCTGCTCATGTACAGTGTCACTGTCATTTCTTCAAAGTGTCCCAAGAAGTGATTTCGCACAGCGACCACGCTATTCTGCGCCAGAAGTGTGGAAACACATTTTGGGCAGGATATGTGAAGTGACAGCTGTACTGTTCATCAAGAGGTGTGTAAAAATGGCAATGGTGGAATTCCAGAGTGAAAATATCACAAATGCATGACTGCAACAGGCCGCGCAGTAATCTGCCAATGCACGCCTCAACACAGTCATTTTATGGAGTATTTAGTTCCAAATTTTCAACATAGGCATTTAGAGTTTGCTCATGAACTGTGTCATTGTCATTTTCATAATCTGGCCCAAACACTGATTTCCCACAGCGACTACGCAATTGTGTGCCGGAAGTGCGGAAACACATTTCGGGCAGGATGTAGGTAATGACAGCTGCACTGTTCACAAGGAGGTGCAGAAAAATGCCAATGCTGAAAATACTGCATTAAAATATTGCGAATGCGTGAAGTTATGAGCCTGTGTAGCAACTGTGCAACGCATGCTTGTAAAACAGGCATTTCTTGGAATTTTTCCACCAAATTTGGAACATAGGCTTTTTGAGAGGCCACCTCACCTCATGAACATTGGCACTGTCATTTCATTAATGGGTCCTAAAAGGTGATTTCTTGCAGTGACTGTGAAATCACCTTCCAAGGCCGATTAACACCATGACAGTGACAGAATTCATGAGGAGGTGTCCCAAAAACCCCATGTTGAAAATTTGGTGCCAAAATTCCAAGAAATGCCTGAGATATGCAACAAAGTTGAAAAACCCCTATTCATTGCATTATACAGCTCACATGCATTTCCTCAGTTCGCGGTCGGCGTTGAAGAGTGCAGACGTGTTCCCGGTCCACTGAAGTCGGCGCCAAGTCGGAGGTAAGTATGGGGTGGGGGGTGAGGGAGGCAGGTGCACAGTGGTGGTGCGGGGTGGGGGGGGATCTAGACTATGAGGGATGTTTTTCGCTTTCTAGGTTAAAAAAGAACACGTCATGGGACAGTTTGCACTGCAGAGCACTTGGCATGCTGGGGTGGGCTCCCAGCGTGCCACCTAAGTGGGTTTGGGGGTCAGTAGCGACGAGATTGGGCACCCCGTGCACACAACACGGGGGGTTAATGCCGCCGATTGGGGCACCCCCGCAGATAAAATCGGGGAGCGCGAGCTGAGGGGATTGGGCACCCCCTGGCATTCAACAGTTGGGAGGGTGATGCCAACAGGGAGTGGGCTCCCCCATCGGTGTGCAACGCAAGTGGGGGGTGCCAGCCGAGGGGGATTGGGCACCCCCTCGGCATTCCACATTTGCAGGGGAGGGGATGCCAATGGGGAGTGGGCTCCCCCGTCGGCACACAAACACGGGGGGCAGTTGCCGACAGGGGGATTGGGCACCCCCGATGTTGACATAGGTGAGGCAGCCACCTGCTCACCAACAATGGCCATAATGGCGGCGAGCACGTCCAGCAAAGGACCGCTGCGTATGACGATTGCAGTGGACCTTTGCTTTGATGTGCTCACCCCATTATGTATGCATAGTGTGACGGTGCCATGCAGGCTGATTGGGGAATGAGGGATGCACCTACTGATGCATGCTCTGCATTCGCCCAACAGCAGCCGAGCCCCCAAGACTCTCACTGTGGCAAGATGTTTCTTGCACATGCACGCAAGCCAACATAAAAAGACAAGATATTTGTTATGATGTTAGTTTAACCAACCATATATTACAAAATAATTGTATTATGGTGGTTCTAGTAAGTTCAAAATCTGTGTGAGCAGCAGCTCAAGACTAAAGCCTCATTCTTTTCCTCCCTTGCTTATGGCAACAGAGACATATTAACAGGGGTACCAGGTCAATACCGCGCATGTAAGACAGTACGGTATTAACTGTGCTGTATAATGAGCACCTGAATTTACAGCGACAGTTTAAGTTACAGAGGGTGTGGGGGGCAAAGGCCCCATGCGGGGGGGGAGATGCAGTGATGAATCTCCACAAAACAACATGAAGACCTATTGTTTTCAATGGGTGCAGTGCGTGGAACAGGTCGGTGTTTTGCTCGACTCTGTTTTTGTCCAGCGTTGTTTTGCTGTGGCATTTTTAGCCGCACTGTTTTGACGTGTGGTAGAATGACCCCGTGACATTAACAGGTAGCTGGTGGTGATGTTACTTCCCAAATATACAGATAAGGGAGTATCAGATTGTGGGTGATTCAAATGTACAGATAAAGGAGCATCCAAAAAGGGGAGTGGGGTGGGTTTCAAATATACAAATAAAGGAGCATCAGGCAAAGGGAAGGTGGTTGTGGCTTCACATATACAGATCAAGGAGAGTCAGATTGACAGTTGATTTACATTTTGCCCACTTACAGAAACTGTGAATTTTTTTGTGAGATCCTGAGCCTTATTTAACTAATTTAAATGTAGGTTTGCAGCTTAAATCCTCAGTCCTGTTACCTTCTTTATCTGCAAACAACAAAATGGTGCTTAAAATCTGTTGACATAAACTCCAAAGGGCGGGCTCTGACTAAGATGCTCCGGTAATTAGGTAGGTACTCTTCATATCCTTATATGTTACATTTATTATATAGCATTGGTGGTATAGTGGTTAACATAGTTGCCTTCGAAGCAGCTGGCCCAGGTTCAGTTCCTGGCCAATGCAGCAGTTAATTTTGTAGGGACCTTGGGAAACTCGAGCAGTGATCAAGAGCATGGCAGTTGGAGTTCAATACCAAAACGCGCAAAATCATGCACCTTGGGCACAGGAACCCAGGAGCTGAGAATGCAATAGGAGAGGTACTGACAGTCGTTATGCAGAAAAGGGACCTTAGGGTTATGATATCCGATGACCTCAAAGTGGCAGGACAGTATGACAAAGCAATGGGTAGGGCCAGTGGGGTGCTGGGATGCATAGGGAGAGGTATTTACAGCAGGAGCAGGGAGGTGGTTTTGCCACTGTATTGCTCACTGGTGAGACCCCAACTGGAGTACTGTGTACAGTTCTGGAGGCTGCACCTCAGAAAGGACATAGACAGCATGGAGTCAGTACAGAGGAGGGCAACTAAAATGGTGCAAGGGTTACATCAAAAGCCATACAAGGAGAGACTGAGGGAATTTAGCATGTACACTCTGGAAGACAGTAGAGCAGGGCTAACTCTTTGTGGCTACAGTGACTGTTTTTGTATCCAAGGAAGTGCACCAATTGGAGCCACAGGTATTGCATTCAGGGCTGTTTTGCTCACTGGAGCACCAGAGTGCATGACAGAGTTAGACAAATGAAATACACACACAGAAACACCACAGTCATGCATAGTGAGTCATATCGCATTTAGAAAAAAAAACCTCATGGACCACTTGACTTTGGTGTCAGGATAGCAGTACACAGAAGTACAATGTATTTTCATTCTCCAATCAAAAAATTGACGTGTTAGTTTCCCTGTAGATATTGCTGTACCATTCTGATGTCCACTACTGTTTTTTATTTTTTACTGGTGTGTTTATTTTGGCTTGAGTTTTTGAATGCTTGAATGTCATCGGTTTCTTCAGCTTTTTCTATGGTGTCTTCAGTGTTATTCATTGGAATTTCTAGTGTTTCTGCTACTTCACAGCTGCTGTCTGCTAGGAATTGGGTTGTCTTCTTTAAAAGCAGTTATTAGGTCTCCATCTTCACCATTGAAACTGATATTCAGGGGCTCCATGTCACTGTTTCAGTAATGTAAACTATTAGAATTCAGGCCTAAGTTGAGGTGGCAAGGTTAATGACTGAACATTGACTGAGAGACCTTCCAGTGTAGGCAGCTCAGCTATAGTAGCAGGTATGAGATACAGTAGCTCGAGGTGATTCATTAGTGTCTTCAGCTGCAAGAAGCCAGTGGTCAGTGCACTGTAGAGCCACAGTGAGAATATTTGAGCACTGGAGACCTACAGTGAAAATATTTTAATATTCTCACTGTAGGAGGAGGATATTTTTATATTCTCACTGTAGGTGGAGAGAAAGCAAAAATATCACTAAGTGCCAAAAAATATCAAAATATTGCATTCAATGTGCCAAAAACAACAAAAGAGCAGAATTAGGCATTTGGCAAGCATAACTGGGAGCCTTAAAGTTTCACGCAGCCATGCTTTGTCAAGAGACCTTGGCAAGCACAACTGTGATCCTCGATGTTCCACACAACTGTGATTTGTCTTGACAAAGCACAGCTGCAGAAAACATTGAGGATCCCAGTTGTGCTTGCCAGCTTACCAGCTACTTACTGTGTTGCTGCATTTAATAAAAGAAGCACCTATCACTGCAACTTTGGCTACTTTGTTATTTTTGGCACATGAAGACAAGGTTTTGCTGTTTGTTCAGTTTGATTTTCTGCTGGCGCAATGTAATGGACCCTAGAACTGCCTGTTTCTTGCTGCCAAAAAATATCCTCATTGCAAAAAACATGTTAATGCATATGTTAGGGTTATAAGGCCATAAAAGGAGGGCAATAAAGCATTAGGGTTTTTCATGTCAAGCGTCCATCCCCCTCTCCAACCCACACACTCGTGACCCAAGGCCAAGCTACAGGTACGGGGCCATGTCCCCATGGTTCTGCTGCTTCAAGCTGCAGATCCAGAGTTATGCCCAAGAAGTCTGCTGCTTCATGTAGCTCATGAAGGATCAAGTATAATTTTCTTTGCATAGGAGATTAGTTAACACTTTCTGTCCACAGAGCCCTGGGGGCCCGGTGTGAAGCATGAGATGAGCCACAACTTTCTTTGCACAGAGGCCCAGACCTGTAGCTTGAAGCAACAGACCCATGGGGCATGGCATGGCCCCAGACTTGTAGCTTGGCCTTGGGTCATGTGGGTAGGGATGGCAGAGAGGGGCAGGTATTTGATCTGACAAAACCCTAACACCATATTTCGCTCCTTTCAGTCTTTCTAACCCTAACTTGGGCATCAATGTACTTTGTTGAATGAGTTTCTTTTTTGGAAAAGTAGAATTGTATCCCATCAGGCCCTGTGCAAAGCAAAAGATCAGCCTGAACTTTTTTTGCACAGGGTGCTGTGTGCCTACACAAAGCAGGACATGACACATAACTTTCTTAATATTTTTTTGTGTATGACTTTAACTGTAGTCCAAAATGCATTTCTTTGATCATGTTCTCAGCTGATTTTCACATTTCACAGCTTAAAACATTTTGTTTGTGTAGGTCTTAGTTAATTTTCTGTGACAGTTTTTATAATTCTACAAATAACACTTAAAAGGAAGAAAAAAATATGTTTTGCTGTTTTTTGTTCATGTTCTTAACTATTTTTATCTCAGTGTTTTCTTTTTCTTGTGACTTACCAAGTGCACACACTATCTGTTATGCATGCACATCTTGATGTTTTTTTGAGGCAATTATGAATGTTTTTTCTTATGAAAATGCTGTCATTATTTTATTTTTAAAGTCAGCTCAGTTGTCTTATTCGATTGTCTTCTGACAAACCACACAACTGTCAACCTTTACAGCTAATAATAACATTTTTAGCTTTTAAAGTTTCTGTACGTGTCCAACCTTAACTTGGGGGGAGTTGCATTTTTCAGCTATTTTTTCAAGTAGTGAAAAATGGTCCATGCATGCATGAACTATAATTCCTTATGGGCCCCATATTCAAAAGGTTAGTGTGGCATTAACTGAGTTAGCACCTCTGATAAACCTGAATTGTGTTGGTCGTGTGTCCATGGCACTCCAGACATTACATCATGGGTTTTGGCCCACCTGATAGGCAATAGATGCACATGTGACCTAGTATCAAATTTCACAGTATACCTTGGTCCCAGGAGTCCCTGCTCTCCAGTGTGATTGTCTTCCCAAGCTGAAACAAGGTTAGTCAATAGCAACATACACTACGCTCTATGTACCATATTCAAATGAAAATAATGGAGGAGACCATACGATGTGCCATAAGGGTTTATTTCCTATTGTTACAATGCTAATGTTCAGGCTTATTAGGCCTGATGAGGACATGAATAAGTCTCTTAGCCACTCTTTTTCCAAACCAACATATTTTTGGCCCAGAATTCATGCCCACTCGAATCTCTCTGTGTGCTTTGATGGGAGGGCTCTGGAGTGCCATGGACACTGACCAACACAATCACCCCCAGAAGGCAGGGCACCAGTACTGCAACTGCCTGCCCCTGTGTCTAATGGACCTCTTCCCCTTAATCACTCATTCTATATTTCTTGCATAGCTCCTTGGTAGTTTGGTGGGGTGTCTCAGCTAGGTACTTTCATCACTTGTTTGGTTTAATAAATTGTTTATGCAGTTCTGACCACTATCTATCTGACCACTGTGCACTGTATTTTGTGTGCTTCTCTGATTGAGTTTTCTGCAGCTTGCACCACCACTGGATTTCAGCCCCCAATCTTGTGCTAGCTAGCTTGGTGGTCCCCTCCCCCCGAATGCCCTTTCTATGTTTTTTGAGTAGCTCCCTGGTAGTCTAGTGGACCCCACAATCACCCATTTTCTTGAGTAGCTTCCTAGTAATCTAGTGGACCCCCCCCCGATTGGCCCAGGTCCCATGTATATCTAAGATTCCTGGTGGGCTAGTACCCCCCCACACTGAGTGCCACTGACCCCCAGTGTGAGTGACACCCTCACCCACCCACCAGTTAAGGACCCTATGCACTGCAACTCCTCTCACTCTGGTCCTCTCTACCCCAAAAATCCATATCAGATGAGTGACTGGCATAGCCCTCCACTCACCTACCCAGCTGGTTGCCATCTGACAGCCACAGAGCATGGTCACAAGTACCTGGGCCATGTCAGTGCCACCTATATCCATATTCACTTAGGGCTGTACTGACATAACCTAATACTCAGTCAGCATGCTTTGTTAGTATGCACTAACTGGATGAATATAGCTCTGAGCTGTCTATGATCTATTTCTGGTTCAGTGCTACAGGCTGTACTGCAGTGTACTAGTGGCCATCCCTGAATATAGGGGCCACAAACTTTAAAATTAAAAATAAAAAAAAACACTTCCTTGGATCAAATGAATGAATCCGCAGGTTTAGTAATGTACTGTGCCTTGTTTTTTCCCTAGCTGTGATTAAAAAAAAAATCTTAAAAGTGGCTGATTGGGAAGATTTTTACATAATTTCACAAATTAATAACCTTTAAACTAGGTGAAAGCAGTTAATACCGCATTTAAGTAATAATTAGCCTCAAGAACTAAGACTGTGCACACCAAATTTCACAGTCCGTGGAACTAAAACCATGGAAAATAATCTGTCAAAAAACATTTTAATCTGAACACTAGATCACCCCTAACACACAGGTGCTACTGTGTCTAAGTAATATATATTTATATATTCTCTGCAAAAAATGTTGCAAGTTGACCATTAGGGTTTCTGAGTCAAAAGTAGGGAAATAGCATCTTAGGGTTCCCAACCCTAAGATCCCACCCCCATCCTCGGTTTCCAACCCTAACACCCCATCCCTGCCCTGCATGCAGGAACAGGTGTGAGAGGTGTGCCTTGGGGTTGCGAACCCTAATGCTCACCCCATTCCAAGAGTAAGTGTTAAGATGGGTACATAATGAGATAATAGGGTGAGCATTAGGGTTTGTAACCCTAAGGCACACCCCTCACACCTGTTCCTGCATGCAGGGTGGGGGAAGGGGGCTACGGTTGGAAACCAAGGGTGGGGTTTTAGGGTTGGGAACCTTAAGATGTAATTTCCCTACTTTTGATGCTAGAACACTAAGGGTCAATTAATGAACTGTTTTTGCGGAGAATGTCCCTACGTTTTGAGAAAGTATAATCATAAGGAACCCTAATGATGCATTGATGAAGTTTTTTGCAGAGAATTTCCTTATTTTTTGAGAAAATATAATCAAAGGATTATTTTCTTGTGGGAGCACAGGGCCCACCATCATTTTTTAAAGAGACTGTAATTGTATCCTTATTTATCTGTGGGAGCGCAGGGCCCTGCACTCCCATCACTCCATACTCCTTTGTATATTTGTGTGTGGGAATGCAGGGCCCTCTGAGCCCTGTGCTGCTATCCATGCATCAATTCCTAGTAGTATCTGTATTTCTCTTTGAGAGTGCAGGGCCCTCTGAGCTCTGTGCTGCCAATCATCCATTACTTCTTAGTAGTATCTGTATTTGTGTGTGGGAGTGCAGGGCCCTCTGGGCCCTGAGCTTCCATCCATGCATCAGTCCTTAGTAGTATTCATACCCCAAATCTCAAACATCATTGGAACACTAATCTGAATAGCTATCTCTAACATTAACTCCAGAACAAGTAATTTTTAATGGGGAGGCACACAAGACAGAAAGTATACTTCAGCACTTTATACAATATCAGATATATCCCCCCTATTAGCTCCAACAGACACATAACCTAACCCTAACCTAACTCTGGAACAAGTAATATTTAACAGGGGGCATACACGACAGAAGGTGTACCTCGGCACCCTGAACAATATCAGATGTGTGCCCCCTTAACTCCAACAGACATATAGCTTAACCTGCACCCAAACCCTAATGCTAACTCCAGAACAAGTTATATTTAATGGAGGGCACACACAACAGAAGGTGTACCTCAGCACCATGAACAATATCAGATATGTGCCCCCATTAACTCCAACAGATACATAACCTAACCCTAACCTGAACCCGCGTGAATGCAAAAATTCCTATAGAATAACATTAGAACTTTCACAGGCCATAGCTCACTTAATATTAGAAGTTAACTGTAACACTATATATGAAATGAAAGATCTCACTGAGTACTACAGCATTAATGCATCGTACCAAGGACAGTCATCACAGAGTACCCACAGCACCCCAATACGTCCACCAAAATTAAACATGGCACAGAATGTGGAATTCAAGGCCAATCATCACCAAACTTCACACAAATATATACTTCCTCTTGGACTACAAGCTCAAAAATTGACAGAGTTATGCCCTAAAACCCCAAAACCAGATTTTTACCCATAATTCCTAAACCACTAGGAGTTAAGTGTAAACCTAAATTTATGTTACTCTCTGGGGTGAGACCCATAGACTGGAGGGGTCAAAGCCCCCTTCCTACCTTTTTCTGAATGTACACATTTCCTTAGCCATAATAATAACCCTAACCTTAACCCTAATTCCTAAACTACCAGGAGTTAAGTGTCAGTCAAAATATATGTTAGTCTTTGTGTCAAGCTGCACAAAGTGGAGGAGGGCAAGTCCTACTCCTAAGCTTTCCTGAATGTACACATTTCTCTTAACCCTTAACCCTCCATAATTTTTTTAAGAGATTGTAATTGTAACCTTATTTCCCTGTGGGAGCGCAGGGCCCTGGGTTCCCATCACTCTATATTCCTCTGCATATTTTTGTGTGGGAGCGCAGGGCCCACTATCCATCCATCAGTCCCTAATAGTATCCATATTTCTCTTTGGGAGTGCAGGGCCCTCTGGGCCCCACACTGCCATCCATGCATTACTCCTTACTGGTATGTGTATTTGTGTGTTGGAGCACAGAGCCCTCTGGGCCCTGGGCTCCCATCCCCATGTATCGGTCCTTAATAGTATCTGTATTTCTGTGTGAGCACGCAGAAAAGAAATGCTTGCGTACACCTTACATTACAAAGTAGCCCATGACATGGGCGTCGGCAGTTGAGTGCCTGCAATAACGGTAACTCAATCCTTTCGCATGTCATTGGGGCTACCGATGAGGTAGGGCCGGTGAATATAGCGATGGGATGTCGCTATACGTATGCACTCAGGGGGAGCAAGCACGCACAGCAAGGGGTGGGAATGATTGTGAGGGGTGGTGCTGCAATGGGTTGCTGAGCTGGCCCTGTGGCATGGTAAGTGGGTTGGCGGCTTTGCTAGGCAGTGTGCTGGGTTCAGGTCCAGCCACTGGTGCATTTTTGTTGTGCCTGGCCTGAATTATTTTTTGTAATGTTTTTACACCCCCCGACATGCACCCCTCTGGAGCTGAGAATCCTTAAGTAGGATTCGGGGCAAGCCTCTCAGGGTGGGGGCATAGCCCCCCCACATAACATGTTTAAAATACAAGTCCTTGGCACCGTTTTGCTGTGCACCAGGGAGTCAGAGTACTGAAATTGATTTTTGGCACTCTGGCTTGACGATAATGCCGATCGCCTTTAGACTTTTGCCGTTATCATATAAATCCCATTACAATATTATCCTATGGGAAATTAGGCAAAATGTAAAGCCACAGAACTCCTCAGCAAAGTAATATACTTTCACCAAACCAGCAAAAGGCACATCTGTGAGGCAAGCCCTCAGTACCCTGAACATTTCAGAGTAAAATTGCAAACCATTTCTTAACACCAAAGTGACGAAGGAACAGCTTTGTAAACCTCCCAGTACAATGGGAAATCAACTAAAATTCAAATCTGCAGAACTCCAAGCCAAAGTAATATTTTTTCACTCAAGCCATTTTTTGCATAGCGCTTGACAAATAATTTGACAAAAAGTGACAGTTATCACATTTTTTGACACTGCATAACTCCACACCCACACATCTGACCAGAACTAAATTTGCCACATTAAGAGATTTTGGTCCCAGAAAGTGCATGCAAAATTTCATGCGAATTGGTTGAACGGTTGCAGAGTTTTTAAAGTTCTAAAGTTTGGGTTTAACATAGAAGTGAGTGTTGAACCCTAATATACAGGCATGACTGCACCTGTATAATTAGAGATATAATTAGAATTAGATAGATATATAGATATTTGCACTTTAATAACTTCACAACCATTCAAGCGGTTTGCATGAATGTTTGCATGCGCCATCAGGGACCACAGATCTCTTGATGTGGCATGTTTAATTCTGGTTGGATGTTTGGGTGCAGAGATACAGAGTTCAAAAAAATGTACAAATTACTGTTTTCTGCAAAATGTTTAGTCACGCCATTGCACAAACATTGTGTGGGATTTTGGTCTGCAATTCTCCGGGTAGAAAGGTCTTGGGTCAGAGATGTGCCTTTTGAAGATTTGGTGAAAACATTTTAATCCATTCAAAAGTTATTAAATCTTAATATTTCCCATTATTTTCAATGGGAAAAGTTAGATAGTCACTTAAAAAAAGGATTCTATGTTGCAAATGGGGAATCCTTTGTCGCAAATGGGGAATCCTTTGAGGCAAATGGGAAATTAATTTTTGTGCTGCCGCCATCTTGTTTTCAGTTAACAGTGACAGCAAAATGAAATAACTAAAAAAAAAAAGGCTTTCGTAAACACCAATGGTTGTGTGTACCTAACTGAGGCCCATAGAGTCTGATTCTGGGCTTAGTCTTTTTCATACGTTAGTCAGAAATGTATTTTCTTAACATGCCAAAATCCTTTTTCTCAAATTATGAAAAAAGCATTTGTTCTTTTGCTGCAAATTGCAAAACAAAAAACAATGTAAAAGGATTCTGCACTGCAGACAAGGATTCTTTTTCACGATTTGCAAAAAAAAGACTGCCCAGGTGGTCCCAACCCACTCCCCCAATGTCCAATCGCCATTCTGGTATAAAAATATATATTTCCCTGGTAGTCTAGTGGTCCCTCCCCCCATTCTTCGATCACCATCCGGTTGTATAAAATGAATTGCCTGGTAGTCTAGTGGGCCCTGCCCTGATATCCAATTGCCATCCCTATATAAAATATATATATATATATATATATATATTTCCCTGGTAGTCTAGTGGTCCCTCCCTCTCCCTGAGGATGATTTCTATCTCATTCATTGTATTTCCACTTCCCTGGTAGTCTAGTGGTCCCTCCCCATCCCTGATCTCTGTCCCATGAAAGGATAGTCAGATTTCTGGTGTTCCAGTGGACCTCACCCACTCATTGAGGTAGTCACCCACCACCCCGCTCCTCCCATTCTGACTGCCAGACAGCAACCAGCACCGCCCTCCTCTCACTTCCATGGTGGAGGTGAGAGGAGGGCTGTGCTGGTCACCAGCTGGCACTCAGGATGGTGGGGGGAGCAGGGTGGTGGGTGACTATCTGAATGGGTGGAGGGGTCTACTAGGCTTGATTTTGGCTTGCATTTCAGATGATACTCAGAGGTGCCAATTTTAAACATCCTCCCAGAGCCTTAAAAAGACCGCCACACAGCTTCTCCATCAGACCGTGGCTCAGGTTGATTTCTGCTTGCATTTCCTCCAGTGTCAGAGGAAATTACCTGATTGTTTCAGGTCAGCAGAATTTCAGAACAGGCAGCAGCATTTTAGTGCTTGCCCCATCTAATATTGCCAACCTAAGCATTAAATGGCTTGGGTGTTTCAGTAGCAGTGCCTGAGTGTTACAGCCTGGACAGCCACAGGAACAGCAGTGGGGGAGTCACTACTTGCTAGCACATCAGGGAAGCTAACCAGTCGGAGGGCTGATTTTGCCTATTTGAAACATCCTCACAGAGCCTTAAATAGCCCACCACACAGCTTCTCTGCCAGACCGTGTCTCAGCTTGATTTTGGCTTGCATTTTATCCAATCCTCAGAAGCACCAATTTTAAACAGCCTACCAGAGCCTTAAAAAGACTGCCTCACAGCTTCTCTGCCAGACCACAGCTCAGATTGATTTTGGCTTGCATTTCCTCTGATGTCGGAGGACACTACCTGATTGTTGCAGGTTGGCAGAATTTCAGAACAAGCAGTGGCATTTGAGTACTTGCCCTGTCTAATATTACCAGCCTAAGCAGAAAATGGCTTGGGTGATTCAGTAGAAGTGCTTGAGTGTTACAACCCAGACAGCCAAAGGTGCAGCAGGGGGCAGTCACTGCTTGCTAGCATGTCAAAGAAGCTAACCAATCAGAGGGCAGATTTTCAAAGGTGCCAATTTAAAATATCCTCCCAGAGCCTTAAATAACCCACCACAGCTTCTCTGCCAGACCGCGGCTCACCTTGATTTTGGGTTGCATTTTGTCCAGTTCTCAGAGGTTCCAATTTTAAACATCCTTCCACTGCCTTAAAAGGACCACTATACAGCTTCTCTGCCAGACTGTGGCTCAGCTTAATTTTGGCTTGCATTTCCTCTGGTGTTAGAGGACACTATCTGTTTCAAGCTGGCAGAATTTCAGAACAGGCAGTGACATTTGAGTGCTTGCACTGTCTAATATCACCAGCCTAAGCAGAAAATGGCTTGGGTGATTCAGTAGCAGTGCCTGAGTGTTACAGCCCAGACAGCCACAGGAGCAGCAGAGAGGAGTCACTATTGCTAGGACATCAGAGAAGCTAACCAATCGGAGGGTAGATTTTCAAAGGTGCCAATTTGAAACATCCTCTCAGAGCCTTAAATAGCCCGCTGCACAGCTTCTCTGCCAGACAGTGGCTCAACTTGATTTCGGCTTGCATTTCATCTGATCCTCAGAGGTGCCAATTTTACACATCCTCCCAGAGCCTTTAAAAGACCTCTGCACAGCTTCTCTGCCAGACCATGGCTCAACTTGATTTCAGCTTGCATTTTATTCAATCCTCAGAGGTGCCAATTTTAAACATCCTCCTGGAGCCTTAAAAAGACTGCCACACAGCTTCTCTGTCAGACCGTGACTCACTTTGATTTCACCTTGCATTTTCTCCAGTGTCGGAAGACACTGCCTGATTGTTTTAGGTAGGCAGAATTTCAGAACAGGCAGCGATATTTAAGTGCTTTGTTTCCCTGTACAAAAATAACGTTTTTACTACTACTACTACTACTATCTAATATTGCCAGCCTATGCAGAAAATGGCTTGGGTGATTCAGTAGCACTTCTTGAGGTGTTACAGCTGAGACAGCCACAGGAGCAGCAGCAGGGGAGTCACTACTTGCTAGCACTTGCCACCCACCCACCCCTCCACCCACCCTCCTGGTTGTGGCTCTACATTTATAGGCACTGCATTAGATTGACAATAGGAACTTCCTGTTAGTGGCAAGAACTTCCATTACAGCCCTCCTTTCCAACCATTCTATTTGGTGCTGCAGCTGACAGAGGCATCCAACAGAGTGTAAAGGAGCTTGAGTGACATCAGTAACTTCCTGTCAGGGGAAGGGGCTCCAGTTCAATCCTTCTTATTAGGGGTGGCAGCTGTTAGAGGAGGTTACCAAGGCTTAAGGAAGCTTGAGTGGCATCAGTGCCTTCTGGTCAAGAGCAGGAACATCCAGTCCAGTTTTTGACCTCCCCTCTGCTCTTTCTACAAGCTCTGCAGGAATTATCCATAATAAGGTAAGCTACACTACAAAGAAATCAAAATGGAGGTGGTTAATTGCAATGGTTTTGGGGCAGTAGTCTCCAGGGGACATCTCTAGAGAATGGGTCACTGCCCCATATGTAGAACACTGTATGAACTCAGGATTGAGTTGGATGCACAATGGAAGGAAATAGCCCAGTTGCAACACCAGCTGTACTGGTGTTCTACCCTGCCATGTCCACTCCCTCAGAGGCCCACTGGCCCAGGGAGGTGGAAAGGTGGTGGGGAAGTGGGGGAGTAAAACTATTAGGATGAACAAAGCAAATCCTATTCCACCCAAGACGATCTTGACCGCAAACCACTTTGCAACCTTAGTGAGGGTGCAGGGTCCTGACTTTGTGAGGGGGGACACAATGCCCATCGAGGGGCCAAAGGAGAACAGGGCAATGGCATCTGGGGTCAGCAGGGAAAAAAATGGAAGAAACAAGTGTAAACAAATTCTCATCATAGGTGACTCAATGATAAGAGGAGTTGAGCCACACCTGAGTAATAACATGCAAACTAAAGTAACGGTCAAATGCCTCCCTGGAGCCTCGGCCAAGAGCAACAGAGAGTGCATTGGGAGAATAGTGGATAGAGTAGAAAATGGACTTGGAGTACCGGTGCATCTTGGAACTAACGACCTGGCCAACCAGATGATGGAGGAGACCAAACAAAGCTTTATTCAACTGAGTAAATGGATGTCTGCTCATTCAACCTCCCTAGCTTTCTCTGAGGTCCTCTTGGTGTGGGGCAAAGGAGGAGGTACTGACAGGATCAGGACTAAAGAGGTTTATGAATTCAATGTGTGGTTGCAGGGATGGTGCCAGGAAAAAGGTTACCGGTTTGTTGGTGCCTGGGGGGGACTGCTGGGAGAGACATTTGTTTAAATTCAATGGACTTTTCCTGACCAGAGAAGGGGTAAGAGCACTTGGGTAAAACTTTGACATCTATGTGGAGCATTAAACTAGAAGAGGGGGAGCCTGAGGCTAAGGAACCCATCAGAGAGAGAGATCATAGATGATGGAAACTTAGCTGACACTCCCACACAAGCCACAAACTGGAAGCAAGCGAAGGGAATGTAAAGGGAATAAAAGGGTATGTAAAGGGGGTGAAACAATCAAAAATAAACAGGTGAAACCTAAAAAGGGGAAGAAGAGTACTCATGGAAAGGGTTGTACTTCAATGCCAGAAGCCTGGGAAACAAAATTAGTGATCTACAGGCAGTAATGGCAGACACCCAAGTGGACCTGGTGGCCATCATGGAAAGATGGGCCACAGAGAACAACAACTGGGACTTCTCGGTCCCAGATTATTCTCTCTATTGACAGGGTAGAATGGGTGTGAGAGGAGGAGGGGTAGCACTATATGTTTGTGATGGTATAACTGCCACATCAGTTGGTGCTAACAAAAAAGAGGGGGAAGAATCACTGGGGGTTCAGCTCAGCATCTGGAAAAAAGATATACATTGGGATAATATACAGAAAGCTATGGCAGACAGAGGAGAGGGATGCAGAACTCATAGAGGAAATCAGAAATGCGATACAAAAAGGGGAAACTGTGGTGAATGATGATCTAAACATGCCAGACATCGACTGGAGTAACCTAGTTTCAAGATCATCAAGAAGTCAAACTGTGGTAGATGCATTACAGGACTGCCTACTCACCCAGCTGGTTAGCACGCCGACCAGCTTAGATGCCATCCTTAATGTGGTCCTCACAAATTCAGAGGTGGTTGAAGATGTTAAAACTGGAGAACCACTGGCAAATAGCGACCACAACTCAGTTTGGTTTGCAGTGTCACCAGGGGATGTAAAATCTTAGTCCTGGGTGGAGGTCTTGAGCTTTAGGGGAGCCAACTTAAGCAGAATGAAAATAATGATTAAAGACAACCTGATCGGGGTTCATGGAAAGTTAGAAGTAGAAGACATCTGGGGGCTGGTTAAACAAACCATACTAGAGGCTTCAAAAAATTGCGTTAGATCAGTGTCGAAAAGAAAAAAAAACATAAAAGACCCATATGGTTTACTAACCAGGTCAAGACAGCAATTAGAGCCAAAAGGGAAGCTTTCCACAAATATAAAAGGAACCAGAACAACAGTGAGTGGGACGTCTACAATCAGAAATGTAAAGAGGCCAAGAAGGCTGTAAGGCTAGCGAAGTCATCTACTGAACTTCAGATTACTACAGGTAAAAAATCTGACAACAAACAGTTATTTCAATACAGCCAGGAAAAAAGAAAGAAGGGGTGGAGATAAACTCACAGAGGGGGGCAGGATCATCAAGGATGATGGACAAAAAGCCACTGTCCTTAACAACTTCTGCTTGGTGTTCACCAAAGAACACAACTGACCATTGCCTGAAAGTGGCATTAAAGCAGCCAACATAGGGAACCCATGGATGGATACTCTGAAAATTACCACCGACAGAGTTAAAGAGGCATTAATGCACCTAAGGACTGACAAAGCACCGGGGCCTGATGGGCTGCATCCAAGGGTGCTAAGGGAACTTGCTGGGGAACTAGTGGACCCATTGGCACATATGTTCAACCGCTTGCTTGTAACAGGAGTGGTACCAGGGGACTGGAGAAGAGCAAAGGTGGTACCTCTCCACAAGGGAAGGAGCAGACAGGAGGCTGGCAACTACAGGCCAGTCAGCCTCACATCTTTCATGAGGAAATTAAGGGAAACTTTAGTAAAATAGGATATAGTGGAATACCTAGAAAAAAACAATCTCCAGGATGACAGACAGCTTGGGTTAGTGGCAGGAATGTCGTGCCACACAAACATTATTACATTTTTTGACTGGGTAACAAAAGACCTGGGGACCTCCTCTACTTTGATTTCAGCAAGGTTTTCGACTTGGTGCCACACAATTGCCTGCTAAAAAAGTTGGAAGAGCTAAGCACTGCTGAATGCTTAGGCAGGTGGGTGGGGAATTGGCTTACAGATAGAAGTCAGATAGTGGTGGTCAATCGGGTGAGGTCAAGCGGGGGTAGAGTTATTAGTGGTGTGCCTCAGGGTTTGGTCTTGGGCCTGGTCCTGTGTAATATGTTTATCAGTGACATAGTAATAGGCATTCAGGGTAAGCTGGAACTCTTCGTGGATGACACTAAACTGGGCGGTAGTGTCAACAGCATGGAGGTGAACTTCAGAATGACTTACAAAGGCTAGAAAGATGGTCTAACATCTGGCAGCTGAAGTTCAATGCAAAGAAGTGCAAGGTATTGCATCTGGGTAAAGGGAATCCTAGAATGGATTACTGGCTCATCAGGGTCAAACTCAGCACTTCTCAGGAGGAAAGGGATCTTGGAGTCATCATATGCGACACCCTTAAGCAATCAAGTCAATGCAACAAACTAACAGCAAGGCACATAGAATGCTGGGGTGCATAGGGAGAGGATTTGACAGCAGGATAAATGAGGCTATCCTCCCACTATACAGGTCCCTGGTAAGGCCCCACCTGGAGTACTGCACCCTGTTTTGGAATCCACACCTTAAAAAGGGCCGGGATATACTGGAGACTGTGCAGAGAAGAGCAACCAAGATGATACAGGGCCTCCAAGGACTCTTGTATGAGGAATGCCTGAAGGAGCTAAACTTGTCACTGGAAACAAGGAGATAGAGGATATGACTGAGATGTTCAAGTTCTTGAGAGGCATTATCAAGGTGCTATACACTGAACTATTCCAGAGGGTCACCAGCTCAACCATCATGTGGCACGAAAGGAAGCTACAGGGAGGGAGGGAGATTTAGAAGAGATCTAAGAAAGTATTATATCACGGAAAGAGTAGTGGAACCCTAGAATGCCCTGCTGGCGGAGATGGTGAGTGCAAGGACCATAGCAGCTTTCAAACAGGGGTGGGATAGAGCAGGGGCTCAAAGTGGAACTGTGGGACCAGGGAAGTGTACAATTCAGAAGGGGGGCTAGATCCCGTGACCTATTGGTCTTGGAAACTCTTGGACAGACTAGATGGACCCACGGTCTCCTCCTGCCATCACTTTTTCTATGTTTCTATCAATACAAATCACTGAAACTTAGGAATTTACATTCAGGTATAACACTTATTCATATAAGACTGAACTTTGAGGCAGCCAAACTCAAATGAACCTGAGCAGCCAAAGACTTGCTGCTTTCTAGGTTTCAGCCTCTGAATTAAACAAATTGAAGTACTAGCAGATCTTCATAATGATCTCATACACAGGAATCATTTAGACTATTATTGGCAGGTATCATGACTGGGTCTCCAAAATCTGGCTGTGGGGGAGGAAACCCCACAGTTGAGAAGAACCAAGCAAACTGCTGGGAAGGCAATAAATACTGAATTGTCTTCTTCAGACTGGAGCAGGGCAGAGCAGGGAGTCAGAGAAAGTCAGACAAGGAAACTTGAAACAACTGCACTCCACAATGGTATTGTAGATATTAGTGAGGTTGGTGCTGAACAGAGTAGTCTGGGTATCCCCACAGGACCACTGGAGTTAGGCAGAATTTCTTGAAAATGACTCACTGAGATGTAGCCAAAAGGCTGATCCCTGACTAAGCTGTCAGAACTGGCAAAGAGCCCAGAGGATATATGGAGCAGTCTACGCTAAAAGCCAACCATTTGCAAAAGAAAGGATGCTGGACAATCAGTGGCAAAGCATCATGTTCAAGTTAGGACTTCCTAAACAGGTAGCACATTATCCTTCCTTATGCAAATTAATCAAAATGGGAAAACAGTATGAGCAGTATAGCTGAGGTCCTGCAGGCAAGCGGCCATTTGTGACAGATGGCTAACACAGATACTGAAAGGCAGAGCACCGAATACAACAGGTGGGTCAGTGTCAATATGCTGGAAGAGAAGGTCGTGTCCTGTACTGACAACAGGAATTTTGTCCAGATATGCTGCAAATGATCAGGCATGTGATTCCTTGCGGGTTGTAGGCAACTAAAAGTGTTCATTCTGAATGAAAGCGCCCCTGCCCATCCCACTTCTTGTCATGACTAAAAGTAATTCATACTGGACGAGAAGGCCAGGCAACTGTGAGGTAGCATTTGCCTGCTGAAAGCAGCCCCATGAACCACAGCCAGGTTGGTTAGCCTAGACTATGAATAGCAAGCAGTTCATTGCATCAGGCACACAGGCAGCTCAAATAAAGATACTTGAAACAGTCTTAAATGAATGGAGGATAGGGAGAGGGAAAATGAGTGTAGTGGCACATGCATTTAGACTGGCAAATGACTACAAATGCTCTTCATAAGGACTGCACAAAAATAATATTTGGTCTGCCAAAACTGGATTTTGGAACATAAAGTGGGTATGTCCTTTGTAGGTAAATAGCAATAAAACACAGTGTGGGCTCCAGGTGAACATCTTTAATCTCTTTCAAGGAGGGACATGTCCGTTACAAAGTGATGATAGCACAGAAGAATGTCCAGCCAGGCCAGATTTCAGCATATACAGTAATATGACTGAATCACCATTGAAAGCAGGCATGTGTAGTGGTAAAATATCCAAATCTTTTCCATTTTGTGATGTAAAAAATATCAAATTGCATGATTTCAAAAGTCACGGTATTGTGAAACTTTATATCTATGTAATAACTGGAGACTGTTTTTTTCCATTGGAAAAGCAGATTATAATTTGCTGTTATAACACATGGGTTATAACGGCGAACACGCACCAGCTTTTCCAATGTAAAATGAAACTACAGTAATAACTCGTGCTCACTGAATGGTGCAGTAATACCAGAAGTGAGCACACAAAAGAAGGGTATCGAAAAACAGTGCTCTGACACGCTCATCTTTTTCTGAGTAAACTCTTCTCAGAAAGTCAGCAGCTATGGCACAAGACAATTCTTTTCTTCACTCTCAAATGTCTTCTAACGCTTCGTGTTTTTCTGCCTCTGTCATCATAGAAACATTGCGACAGGTCAACCCTGCTCATTTGAAATGTCTCCATAGCAACTGGTTTTTGGAGGTCAGCCTTGCACACACATGTTTTTTTTAGAAGATTTTGACTAGTTAATAAAGAGTAGTTTAAAATATTTAATAAATTTAAGTTCGCTTTATTCAGCACACAATTAGAAGCAATTGCTGTTACTAGTTTATGCTGATTTCTTGATACTAATGTTCAGCTTCAGGATTCAAGTCAGTCAGTTTTTAACACTGAAGAATACAAGCTAAACAGTGTTAATATAAATTAACATTATTCAAGTACTACTTAATGCAATTTATGTGCTTCCATAGTTACTTTTGAACAAAAAATGTTACAGTAAATCACACGCAAAAATTTGATTTTACAGTGCTTTATTTCTGTTGTGGTAGCTGGCAAAAAACAGTCCCCAGCAATTATATAAAATAACACATGGGGCGGGAGTGCAAAATTTGAATTTAATGCACACCCTCAGTGTGGGATGCTTTTATAAACCCCTTGGGCTTTGTCTTTTTGGCAGAGAAAGGGGAGATATTGCTGATGGGGGACCCGAATATGCCAGATGTTAACTGGAGCACCTTTGCTGCAGCCACATCCAAGAGCAAGGCTATTATTGATGCCCTACAGGGGGAATGCCTCAGACAGCTAGTTTTTGAACCCACTCAGGAGGAAGCAATCTTAGACCTGGTACTCTCAAGTGGGGATGGAGAGAGGATCTCCGATCTTGAAGTGGGTAGCCATCTGGGAACAAGTGACCACCAAACAGTGTGGTTCATGATAAACTTAGCTGTAGAGTCAAGCCACACAAAAGTGAAGGTACTGGACTTCAGGAGGGCTGATTTTGTCAAATTGGGAGAGTGCCTCAGAAAAGCACTAGCAAACGGGCAAGAAGGTGGGGTGGAGCAACAATGGGGAAACATCAAAACCGCCATCACAGATTCAACAAGCCTTTGTGTGAAGCAAATAAACAAATCAAAATGAAAGAAAAAAAACACTATGGTTCTCAAAAGAAGTTGAGGGGAAGGTAAGGGAGAAAAAGATGGTATTCAGGAAGTATAAGGAAACACAGAAGGAGCAGGACAGAGAACTGTACCAGTTAAAGCAGAAGGAAGCAGGGAAGACAGTCAGAATAGCAAAGGCCCAAACCGAGGAAAAGATAGCCAACTCAGTTAAGAAGGGGGATAAAACATTTTATAGGTACATTAGGGAGCAAAGAAAGACTAAGGCAGGGATACTGAGGCTGAATAAAGAGGAAGGTGGTTGGGCAGAGAGCGACAGTGAAAAAGCAGGGATACTGAACTAATACTTCTGCTCAGTAGTCACAATGGAAAAGCAGAGGGAGATACCTAATCCAGTCAATAGAAGCACTCTGGATAGGGAGGTTGATATTAGTCATTTCACAGAAGAAAGGGTTCTGAAAGAACTCTTAAAACTGAAGGTGGATAAAGCAATGGGGCCTGATGGGATTCACCCCAGAATTCTAAAAGAACTAAGGGAAGAATAGTAACACCACTGACTACCCTTTTTAATAAATCATGGGAGGATGGTGTGGTACCTGAGGACTGGAGGAGGGCAGATGTGATTCCTCTTCACAAAAGTGGGAGCAAGACAGAGGCAGGAAACTACAGACCTGTCAGTGTGACCTCAGTGGTAGGGAAAATGATGGAATCACTTCTGAAGGAAAGAATTGTTGAGTACCTAGAGGCCAGTGGGGCACAGGACCCAAGGCAGCATGGATTCACAGTGGGAAGGTCATGTCAGACAAATCTAATTGATTTCTTTGACTGGGTGACCAAAGCAGTAGACCAGGTAGGGGCTGTGCACATGGCCTCCCTAGACTTTAGCGAGGCATTTGACACAGTCCTGCACAAAAGATTAATAAACAAATTAGCCAGCCTGGGAGTGGGTCCCAGGGTGGTAGCCTGATTAAAACACTGGCTGGACAAGAGGACACAGTGGGTAATTGTAAACGGAGTCCACAGTGAAGAAAGGGGGGTTATTAATGGGGTACCACAGAGTTCAGTACTAGGGCCGGTCCTTTTTAATGTCTTTATAAGTGACATTGCAGAGGGACTGGAAGGGAAAGCATGTCTCTTTGCAGATGACACAAACATCTGCAACAGGGTTGATACGCAAGGTGGGGTGGAAGGATGAAAAGGGACTTGGCAAGGTTGGAGGAATGGTCAAATGTATGGTAACTTAAATTCAACGTAAAGAAGTTCAAAGTAATGCACCTGGGAAACAAAAAACCCAGGAGAAGAGTACATAATGGGGGGTGAGATACTGACAACAACAAAAATGGAAAGGGACCTGGGGGTAGTCATATCAGATAACCTAAAGGTGGGCCAGCAATGTGAGAAGGCAGTAAGGAGGGCTGGGGGGATACTGGGATGCATAGGGAGAGGCATCACCAGTAGAAAACAGGAAGTTGTTGGCACTCTGTACAGGCAGTTGGTAAGACCACATCTGGAATACTGTGTACAGTTCTGGAGACCCCATCTCCACAAAGACATTGACAGGGTGGAGGCTGGTCAGAGGAGGGCAACCCAAATGGTGCAGGGTCTGCAACAGAAGACATATGAAGAAAGATTAAAAGAGCTTAAGATATATAGCCTCAAGGAAAGGAGGGAGAGGGGGGACATGATAGAAACTTTCAAGTATCTCAAAGGAATCAACAAAGTCCAAGAGGGTAGCATCTTTCAGAAAAAGAGAAGTGCAAGAACAAGGTGGCACAATTTGAAGATAGAGGGGGGACAGCTCAGAGGTAATGTGAGGAAGTATTGCTTCACATAGAGGGTTATAGATGCATGGAATGGCCTTCCTGAGGAGGTCATAGAGTCAAAACCAGTGGGGGAATTCAGGAATGCATGGGACAGACATAAGGCAATTCTAGTGGGGGGGTATGAGGAAGTAGGCTGTTGGTTAACTGGGATCTGCAGCTTATCCATTAGGTAGGGAAATGGGCAGACTAGGTGGGCCAAGCGGTCCTTATCTGCCATCAAATTCTATGCTTCTATGTTTCTATCCCACACCTCGGGTGTGCATTAAATTCTCATTATGCACTCCCCCCATGTATTATTCTATATATAATAACTGGTCCGCAATTTTTTTCTTGTAACTTGGGTGTATTTATATGTATCTTTTTTCTATACGATGCCTTTACTATGTACCATCATAATTGCATTGCGATATACAGAATTGGATTCTGACATTGATAAAATTAATAAAGATTAATTATAAAAAAAACTCATTTTTATGTTTGCTTGAGCGCAGCGCAAGAAACATATTGCGGCAGCTTGGTGCTGAAGCAGGTTCTGGAGGTGCAGCACTGTTGAGGCCAATACCTACATGACATTTTGGGGCGTGTGTGATGTCCACCAATAATGGGGGACACAGCCAGTGACAGTAGTTTGGAACGTTGCCAGCAACTTGTGAAAAAATAGCCGCTGCAATCAGGGGCAGCCTCATCATTGCAGCGTTAGCCATTCGCTGCAATGAGGGAGTGACCCGTCATTGCTGGGCGGGATGTTCATATGCTGATATTGTTTGTGAACATGGCAGTGGTTTGCCGCCTGTTCACAAACAGTATTAACCCCCTCCCCTGCCGAGGGGGTGCCCAATCCCCGTGGCCGCATGTGCACCCCCAACACGTTTGTTTGCCAACGGGGGCTCCAATCCCTGTCAGCAGCAGTGGCCCAGATTCCCCCATTGGCAGGATGTAACAACCCCCCCGCTTTTCTTGTCTGCCGACAGGGTGCTCAATCCCCGTCGGCACAATCAACTCCCCGCCATTGTTGTAGCCAACGGGTGCCCAATCCCACATCGGCTACAGCTGCCCCCAAAAAGATTAGTTGGCACACTGGGAGCCCACCCCAGTGTGCCACATTGCCCTGTAAATAAAAACATCCTGCGGTGTCTTTTTTTTTTTTTTACCCGTAACGAAGGAAACGGGTCCCCTGGCACTCTCCCTGGCCCCTCCCACAGCCAGCACCCACCCACTGTGAACACTGCCTCCTCACACCCCCCCACCCCATACTTACCTCCGGAGTCCGGCGCAACGATCTTCAGTGGACCGGTAACACGTCTGCACTCTTCAAAGCTGACCGTGAACTGAGGAAATGCTGGTAAGCTGTATAATGGAATAAATAGGGTTTTTTCAACTTTGCTGTATATCTCAGGCATTTTTTGGAATTTTGCCACCAAATTTTCAACATGGGTTTTTGGGACCCTTCCTCATGAATTCTATTACTGTCAAGGCGTTAATCGGCCCTGAAAGGTGATTTTGCGGTCACTGCATGGAATCAGCTTTCAGGGCTGATTAACAAAACGACAGTGCCAAAGTGCATGAGGTGGGCTCTCAAAATGCCTATGTTGCAAATTTGGTGGGAAAAATCCCAAAAATGACTGGTTTTATGAGCGGCACAGCAGTTACGACGCCATAACTTTGCGAATTTGCAATATTTTCACCCCAGATTTTCAACACTGGCATTTTTTCAGACCTCCTTGTGAACAGTACAGCTGTCATTTTTCAAACCCTGGACGAAATATGTTTTCACACTTGCAGCGCGGAATAGCACAGTCGGTGTGGGAAATCAGTGTTCTGCACAGATTAAGAAACTGACAGTGGCACTGTTTATGAGCAGAGGTCCTAAAATGCCTATGCTGAAAATCTGGTGATGATACTCCATAAAATGACTGGGTTATGAGCATGTCTTGCACTGTTCCTACGCATGCTCGTAAGTTAGCGAATTTTCAATATTTTCACTCCAGATTTTCAACATTGCCATTTTACCACACCTCCTCATGAGCAGTACAGCTGTCATTTTTCACATTTTGCCCAAAATGTGTTTCCGCGCATGTAGCACACAATGGCACAGTCGGTGTGCAAAATCAATGTTCGGGACAGATTAAGAAAATCACAGTGACACTGGTCATAAGCAGAGTGTCAAAATGGCTATGTTAAAAATTTGGTGGAAAAAATCCCCAAAATGACTGTTTTATGAGCATGCGTTGAGCTGCTCCTACGCATGCTCGTACGTTCGTGAATTTTCACTATTTTCACTCCAGATTTTCAACACTGCCATTTTACCACACCTCCTTATGAGTAGTACAGCTGTCATTTTTCACATCTCACCCAAAACGTGTTTCTACACATGTAGCGCACAATGGCGCAGTCGGTGTGCGAAATCAATGTTCGGGACAGATTAAGAAAATCACAGTGACACTGTTCATGAGCAGAGGTGTTACAATGGCTATGTTAAAAAATTGGTGAAAAAAGTCCATAAAATGGCTGTTACGAGTGACCATTGTGCAGTTTCCACGCACCCTTGTAAGTTCATGGATTTCTAATATTTTCAGTCCAGATTTTCACAGCTGGCATTTTTCCACACTTCCTTATGAACAGTACAGCTGTCATTTTTCACACCATGGCTGGAATGTGTTTTCGCACTTCCAGCGCAGAAATGCGTGGTCACTGTGGGAAATCACTGTTCGGGACAGATTAAGAAAATCACAGTGACACTGTTCATGAGCGGAGGTTCCAAAATGCCTGTGTTGACAATCTGCTGTAAAACATCCCCAAACTAATTGCATTATGGGTGTGCGTTGCTCAGTTTCTACCCACGCTCGTGACTTCACCATTTTTTTTTTTTTTATACTTTTACTGCAGATTTTCAACATTGCCATTTTTTCCACCTCCCCATGAACAGTACAGCTGTCATTTTTCACATCCTGTTCAAAATGTGTTTTCACACCTGTGGTGCCAAATGGCATACTCGCTGTGCAAAATCAGCTTTTGGCTAACGAACTGATATTGCCACTGTTCATAAGGTGGGATCACAAAAAACCCATGTTGAAAATTTGGAGTGAGAATGCCAACGAACGCCTGAGACGTTAGGGTTTCCGACCATAACGTCCCACACTGTAGAGATTGACAGGCATCAGGGGTGTGACTTGGGATTCTCACCTGTAATGCTCATACCATTCCACACCCTGCAGCCAGTGAGAGGTGCATCAAGATGTGCCTTGGACTCTTTCAGCCCCAAAGTTCACCCCATTCTCCTATACAGCACCCATCTCACCGTATTTCCTGGATGGAGTGGGGTGGAGATCAAGGCCAAAGACCCCAAGGCACACCGTGACACTTGGTGTCTGCAGGGTAGGGTGTGGTGAAATGACATGGCCATTATGCCTGACGACCCAAAGGCACACCCCAATGCCTGTCAGTCTCTGCAGGGTGGCGGCAGGGTTGACTTCAGTTCAATATTTCACTGCCATTCCTATTATGCAGTTCTCTAACTCCTACACTACCAATACTAAAGCCAGCAAGCAAACATTTGGCATTGACAAATGCTTGTTTTCTATGGGCTGACCGAGTTGATATTTTCTATAATAACCCATGGGTTATTCTTGCATTCACATGCACTGTTCTTCAAAATGTGCACTCCCTCATTGACTCTTGTTCAGTGCATGGGCAGGTTTAACACTTCCGTAAACATGGCATCTCTGTTTCTCGTTTACTGAGGAGCCACCACGAGAAGCCTGTTCTCTCACTATTTTTAATTTTTTTTAAATCTATCTGGCTGATCCTACCTTCTACACTTTTTAAAAACTCTATCTGGTTGATCCTGCTCTTCATCTGCTTTAGGAACAGGCCCCCACTTGACTCGCAGCACTAGCGTGATCATGATCCCAACAACAGACACTAAGTAAAAATAAATACACAAATAAATAAAAGGAGCAAAAACAACAATAAAAAAAAGATCTAAATGCTCAGTGTGGAAAGGGAGAGAAGGACAGAGAGACAGAGACTGTGTGTGTGTGTGTGTGTGTGTGTGTCTGTGTGTGTGTGTGTGTGTGTGACACATGGTCACAGAAACTGGGCTGGAAAAAAATTGCTGACCATTTATTATATAAAATAAAGGAAGGGGAAGTGTGCAAATGAGAATTTAATGCACACCCTTGGTGTGGAATGCTTTAATAAACCCCTCGGGGTTTATGTAGTGTCCCACACCTAAGGTGTGCATTAAATTCTTATATTACACTCTTCCATATCCTGCATTCTATATCTATATCTATATATATGGGGAACCTACACATTGACAAGAATGTTGTTCCTGGAAGGTTTGCTTGACCTGCCCCAGATTCTTGTCCTGCTCCATAAACACTCCCATCTGGTCTGGATAAATGATCTTTGTTGAAACAAATTTCTTTCAAGTATGTAGTTCCCCCCCAGTAACACAGTATGCTCTTTAGTTTGCTATTTCCCTAAAAGCTGCATCCACTTCCACAGTAAGTTTTTATTTCTGTTTTCTTTTTCTAACAATATCCTTCCCCCTTTCAATATAGATTTGTTTTCAATAAAGATGTAGCCCCATATACCTAACTCTGCCTTGCATCATTTTCTGATGCATCTCTGTATCTAAACTGAATTTTTCATCATTTTGTGAGCTGGTGAACTGTCCAGCATTATTACTATCATTAATAGATGTGAACATGAAATCATGTGACAAAGTGTTGTTGCTGTTGTGGAGTCAGACCAGCCTAGTGGGCAGAGCACAGACTGGTAAAGCATGTCATATAGGTTCAAATCCCAACACAGCCAACTCACATACTGTGTAACATAAATACTGTAGATTTGTTATTTCTTGCCCACAATTAACATATCATTGCTTATTTTACTTGAGTGAGTGATGGTCCCCTCTTTTGAAAGATGAGGTTATTATTTTTTTTCCCTGTAGTTTCCTCAAAGGCCCCATTTCCTTTTCTTTTACGAGTTCATTACTCCCCATGAATACTTCCCACATTACTAGGTCAACCTCAGAAAACATGCTCAGAACTCATCACATTAAGACAAATCAAGGACAGCGTGTTTTTTATCTGTCATGCACTAAAATAATAGACCTCAGTACCAACCTCCTTTCATAGCACTAAATCTGATACTGTTTTTAAATCTGTCTAAATCTTTTCAAATCTGTGAGGAAAAAACACTGCTCTAGCAAATTTTCATGTAATGGTTCCTTATGATGAATTGTTTTGAGTGGTTGTGTATTTGTGTAAATGTACCCAGATCTCTTTTGAAAATGGGCATATCATACCCTTGGGGTATTGCCAGTCAACAACTAAATGAATAAAAATGAATAGTAAGGTTCATGTAAGCCTGTTGTATACTGTGTTTGACATATGCCTGTATTTTTGGCTGATTCCTAAATGTACTCTGATTTTTTGTCTGCCTTGATGTTTGTTTCTTGCACTGTTTTGTCCTCACTGTGATGAGGCACCTTTGTAAATAAGCCTCTGGCTCGAAGGTTGTTAAACTGATGTTCTAATAAATAAATACATACTTACATAAATAAAACAAGATTGTCTGGTGCCCACAAGGCTGATCTTGCCTTTTTTTATGTTGTTATCTTGGTCTTACTGTCTCACCAGTCTCACTGTTAAAACTGTAGTTAAAAGAGGCAACCCTGCTTTTCAATAATGCCCCCTACGCTGTCACAGTCGTAACTTCAATTCCACTCAACACCGGGCTATTAGTTTCATCCTCCCAGCACCAAACTTTCTTATTGCGCCACCTCCACATCACCAATTTTTTTATTCACTGATGGTTCGCCGCTGAGATATTTTTTATTCTGCTTTCAGAAGCAGTGCATTAGAGAGAGCAGAGGGGACGAGCCAGTTAAAGCTCCCCCTACTCCTGTTCACTTAGCACCTAGCTAAGGCAGCTAAAGGGAAGGACCTGTGACCTGTGAAAGCAGGGACATGTTTTCCCCAGATCTATTTTGATTCTGCTTGCCCTAGATGAACTGGCTCCCTCCCAGCATGTCCCATCATGCTCATGTATCACAGCATGAGTGGAACAGAACAGGAGTGTAACAGCTTCCTACTGGTGTCATAGGCATCTGCAGGTGACAGCAGGCATGCAAGGAGCTCTGCCAGACTGACAAGGTAAGGTGGCGTTCCTTTTTAGCTTGCTGTTATGTGTTTTAGGAAGCTACAGGAGTGCAGTAACTGTTCAGTGAGGGCTCGAAGTTAATGAAAAGGAAGCATAAAGAGACTGAGGGGTAAAGGGGATTTATAATCGGAAGATAGTAAGTGACTAAAGAGGAAAGCAAGTATTGTAACACCCTATTTAGGGTAGGGTGATAAAGTAAATCTTGAGAGGGAGTGTAGGTGGGAAAAGAGCAAACATAGGAAGGGTATAATGTGGTAGGGTACATTTGAACTCAGGGATAACAAAAAAGTAAAGAGAAAAGAAAGAAATACCATATCTAGGCTTGGGTGATAAAGTAAATACTAATACAAGGTGTAGGTGGGAAAGGAACAAACACAGGAAGGGGACAACAGGGGCAAGATACATTTAAAAGCATGAAGTAGAGCTACATAAAGTCACTTATGGGAGTGGTGCAGTGCAATGGATGTGGAGCTACAGTATTACAGGAGACTTTCTAGAAAATTAGGTGGTGCCCCATCTGCGTGCACCTTTCTAGGCTGAAGGAGGAGGACACTGATCTCTGGGCCAAGCTGGCTAGGATACAGAGGACCTCTTGCTCCACCCAGGGGCCACCATGACTACCACCCTTTCCCTAGAAGGTGCCTAGGAAAAGGAGGCCTAGCTGGACCATGATGGGTGTGGGGCAGTGGAAGTAGCAGGTCAGGGGCACATTTCTCAGCCTGTTCCACTTCAGAACTCCTTCACCACTCTGGTAGAATGGGACTGCCGAGAGGAGGCACCTAAAGCAGTGACAAGAGAGGATGTGGGTGTCCTCCAAAGGGGAGACCCCCAAGTTGGGAGGCAGAGGACCAAAACAGAGGAGGAATCAGCTTCTGGTGGGGGACTCAACTATTGGGGGGGTAGAACTGGGAATAGGAAGAGGGGAAGGAGGTTAGGTGCCTGCCTGACACCATGACTCAGAGGGTTTGGCAGCAGACCATAAGAATCGCTAGGGCGGCAGGGCATGGGGGACATCCAATGTCATTCTCCTCCTGGAAGCTAATGACCTAGCAAGGGATGGGGCTGGGTTGTGTAGGCAGAGTTCATGACCCTGAGGAGAAGTCTAAGGCAAGAAACATTTATGATAGCATTCACTGAGGTGATGCCTGTCTACTGCTGAGGGGAGGATAGGGTACTTCTCATCAGGAGCTTCAATTTGTGGTTGAAAGAATGGTGCAAAGAAGAGGGGTTCAGCTCCACTGGGGACTGGGAATCAACCTGGAAGGATATGGGCCTATACAGAGGACATGGCCTGTACTTCCTGAGCAGCTGGTATCTAAGAAGACAGTGGACAGCTTCAAAAGGAGTTGGGATAGAGTCAAGGGCAAAATAACTGTAGGTAGTGGCTTGATTCAAGGGGAGAGCTCAATCCAGATGAGGAAAATGAGCATGAGTTGGGGGGGGGGGTGGTAGCAGTAGAATAAACCATGCTGCAATTTTGAGCAGACGAGGTAGACTGTTTTGGCCTGTATTTGCTGGCTTCTTTCGTATGTTCATATGTTCGTACATCTGTCTAGGAAAGGAACAGCAGTTTTCAGTGGATGGTTTAAATGTTACTTTAATGAACACTTAAACTAGCTGAGGTGGGTGGCAAAAAGACAAAGGGAGGAATGAACTGTCTTCCCAACACAAACTGAAGCAGTAAAAAGGCAGGACTCGAGGGGAGGAGACTCCACCAGGGAGTAGGTTCGTGGAAACAGCAGAGTAGAACAGGACAAAGGGGAATGGGAACAAAAGTTGTAAAAAGAGAGGAGGAAATGTGGCAGGGCATGAGCAAGGAAGGGGGGATTGCAGGCAGGGTGGGAGCAAGGTGTGAAGGGCCATGTGTGCCAACACAAGGAGTCGAAAATAACATTCCAGACCTATAGCTATCATTGTGGAGGCAGACCTGGATATTGTGGCCATTACTGAGTCATGGTGCACAGGGAACCATGACTGGGACTTGGTCATACCAGGCTACACTCAGTTCAGGAAGGACAGGGAGGGAAGGAAGGGTGGAGTGGTTGTACTGTATTTATGGGAGGCTATCAAGGTGACAGAAATGCAAGGGAACCGGGGGGGGGGGGCTGGAGGTACTGTGGGTCGCCATGGAGACAGAAGCTGGAGCCACTATTCACACTGGGGTAATATACAGATCTCCAACACATGGGAAGAACTAGATAAGGCACTGGGGGAAGCCATCAGTATGATGGCAGAAAAGGAGTAGCTGCTGCTGGTGGGGGACTTCTATCTGCTGAATGTAGACTGGAGCCTCCCAGCCACGGACGTGGCCTTGGCTAGTAGCAGGGACATCTTAGACTCCCTGCAGGGGGCATTTAAGAGGCATCTAGTCAGGGATACTACTTCTGATGAGCAATATTGGACCTGGTGCTCATGAACAGGGACACCCAGAGGGAAGTGCAGTGTCCAAAAAGTTACTACATACTGCTATTTCAGTGTTACTGTAGCAGTGTACACTTCCTGCGCACTTCATTTCAGTTTGTTCTCCATGATTGGTTAAGCAGTGTACATGTAGTGTTATGGTAGTGTGCATGCACTGTTGGTACAGTGTGTACGAATTATGTTAATTAACACTGTAATCACATCGCAAATGCACTGCAATGTGCAGTGTTGTTCTTGGGTCAGAAACACTTTTTAAAGCAGTGCTGCAGTGCTTTTTCAGTGTGTGAATTATGGTAATTAGCAGACTGAATCAACACCTCTAATGCTCTTCAGTGTACAGTGTGGTTTGATGCTCAGTAGCACTCCTGACAGCAGTGTCGCAGTGCTGTTTCAGTGTGTCCCAATTATGGCTGCATTAAGAACTACTAGGTGTCACCGCTGTAACTAATTCTAAACAGATTCAGCAGTTAATCATTTATTGATCTGTTGACTAATTAAGAATTAACTAATCCCCATGAACTGAGTATTAATTTGGCATTCATGAATTACTAGTTGAGTTTATGTAATTATTTATTTACAATCAACACACAACTTGTTGAGCATAAGTTGATAATTAACTGTACGCCACATGTGTAATACATAGTTACTAGTTAAGAATAACCAATTCCTAGCCTGCTCATTGATGCAGTGGTATGGCTAACAATTGGGAGGCCGGTTGGTATAGGTAAGCTAGGATATCCACCCTTCACCTCAGGCACCACACATCTGACAGAGGCACCCCTGTCTGAAGCACAAACTTTCTGTCTGGGGTAGAGCCCACTCACAACAGATTTGCCCTGGGGTGAGGTAAGCTAGTCTTTCAGAAGGAAACACAGGTAAGTCCCAGGTTGGGCAAGGGTGGTATGCTTGTGTAAGAGTAGTGCAAGGTAAGCTTGCTTGTGAGAGCACAGTGATTTGGTTGTGCATGAGGAACAGCCAGATTTAAGAGCAGGATGTGTAACAAAAGGAGAAGCAGACTGAAAAATGGATATACACAGTATAAGGAAAAAAAAATATGCTTACCTGAATTTCTTATGATTTGCTGTGTCTCCAAGTGGCCTCGCCATTCATAAATGTGTGCATCTGAAAAGCAAGTGGAAAATGTTTTAAGAAACTTGCATCTAAACCAAACATTCTGAATCATTGAGTTAAGTTCAGGTTGGGTCAAATATCTCATTTGATAGAGCATTGGGTAGCATTCTAGAGCCTGGGTACTATTCCTAGTTAGGTCTAATTTTTTGAAGTGATGCTAGCTGATAGTGAGCCACACTACAATGTGGGAGACCCAGGACCAGCTCCTGATTTCCATCCACCAGGTCAGAGAGACCACTGCAGTATATAGAGGTAATGTCCTGTGGTTCTGGAAAAGGAGGGTGTAGGCAGTCCGCTCTACTGATTACACTTACGACACAGCTGGAGTACAGCACTGTATGTGAGGAGGGTACAGGCAGCCTTCTTTTCTGGCAACAGCTATGGCACAACTGGAGTATGGCATTGATGCTGTTAACCCACAAAGGGCTTCATTTCAAAAAATGCACAAAGTGGAGTGCAGAAATTTGTCCTCCGCATTGCAATAGACTGGGTGCCTGAATATGTTGTATTCAGTGGAATAGTGCACCGGCAGTATTTAACTGAATATACTGCCATGTTGGCCCAGCCCTAAGCCACTTAATACTGTCTTGACATGGCTCCCAAAGTAAACCACCACAACAGTTTGCGTTGAAGCGCAATTCGCAATATTCAAACAGACTCATGCAAATTAGTCCATTGGGCAAGCACGACACTAATGGGCCAATTACATGGGTAGCTGGGTGATTTAGTGCAGTCCTGACCCCCCAACTGCCTTGTCCCAGATACAAAGCTGTCCCTGGTGCTAGTGGTCCTCCCACCACCTGATCCCTCGCTTGGTACATGCACACGATTTCCATGGTGTCCTGTGGTGGCACACAAGTTCCTTGATGTTCAGTGGCCCCTCCGCCCACCTGATTCCATGCCCGATACTGAAAATCCCTGTACTTGGTGTCCAGTGATCCATCCCTTTGAGTATCCCCTTCCCCAAGAAGCCACTGTGACAGCCTGAAGGCTGTTTCTGTGTTCCCCTCCAAAGGTTGACAAGGCAGGCATATTGAGGTAAAGTGCCCCCCCAACCGGTCTGCCTGCACCCTCATCTTCCAGGAACCAACCCAGCAATCCCCATTCCCTGTTTCAGCAGTCTCACCCAGTTCCCTGCTACGGGGTGTGGACTGGGGACTAGAGCAGTGCCACACAGTGGAGTATTCAGTTACCAGTCACAAGAAATCCTCCCCCCCAATGTACCGCGGGTCACAGTCCAGGTCCCTGGCATCTAGTGGATCCCCCCAAGGCATCCCTCAAACACTGGTGCCACGGTCAGTGGATGGTGAGCAACACAGCCCTCCACACAACACCTCGGCCGTCTGTCATCTGACATAAGCAGGGAGAGCGCTGGTTATTTATAGGGCAAGGGTGATGTGCTGTGCTGTATAAATAAGCAGCATGCTCCGTGCTTCTGTCAGACAGCACGTGGCCAAGGTGGTGTGTGGAGGGCTGTGTTGCTCAACATCCACTGCACTCATCACTAGCATTTGTGGGACAGGTGGGGAAGAGGGGTTGGATGTTTGTTGCTGCTGGTGGGTGGGGTTGGTCCACTAGATGCCAGGAACCTGGATGACAACCTGCGGTACATGGGGGGGGGGGTTCTTCTGACTGGCAACTGAATACTTCACTGTGTGATACGGCAACAGTCCATGGTCCACACCCAACAGCAGGGGACTGACTTTGGCTGCTGAAATGGAGAAAGGAATCATTGGGTGAGGGTTTCTGGAAGATGGGAGCACCACTACTGTACCAGTTGCAGGCCAGCTGGATGAGCACTTCACCTCAGTCTTTGGGGACACATGAATGGCCTTAGGGCTATCACAGCAGCTTCATGGGGACAGGAATACTCAGGGGGAGGGAACATTCGACATCAGAAACAGGAATTTTTGATATTTGGCATGGTATCGGGTGGAGGGATGGACCACTGGACACCAGGGAACTTGTGTGTGTACATAAATCATGGGTGCGGGTGGGGAGAGAGACCATTGTACACCAGGAAGACTGGTTTCAAACATCAGGCATGGGAGTGGGTGGAGGGAGGAACCACTGGACACCAGAGAAGATACCAGAGAATTTGTGTGTGTACATCAAGCATAGGTGCAGGTGGGGAGAGGGATCATTGGACACCAGGGAAACTGGTTTCAAACATCAGGCATGGGATTGGGGGGGGGGGTGAGGAACCACTGGATACCAGGGAAATGGGTTTCAAACATCAGGCATGGTATCAGGTCCAGGGACGGATCACTTGATACCAGGAAACTTGTGTCTGTAGATTGGACATGGGTGCAGGTGGGGGGAGGAGGATTCAGCATCCTACAAATGGCTCTCCTCCTTCGGAGGGAGAGTTGGGAAGAACACAGTGCTCCAGTGACCTCTAGTGGAGGCTTGGGGTGACTGATGACCAGAGATTGGCTACATACTGGGGGGGCATGCCAGAAGTTTGGCTATGTGCCTCACGTCACTGCATGCCCCCCCCTAGGATAACTCAGCCAAAAAAATAAATAAATAAATAAATCTGTCAGGCCGAGCAATGGAGGATGTCATTCCGCTGTGCCCCACACAGCTTTCCGAGGCACTCAATCTCCTGGATCAAGTTCAGGCATTAGTCAGGAGTTAAGAGGCCTCCTGTGGCCCTCTGGGGTAAACTGGGGAGTCCTGAGGGTAAGAGGCAAGTCCCAGGGGATGGGTAGGAGGCTGCAGTTTGGATTGATGGCTGGCCAGCCAGCAGGAAAAAAGTATACTAAATAAAAATAGAAAAGTACAGCTAGGTACAACACATATATATTTTATCATGTTTGGACATTAGAATAACTAAACAGTACAACAGGAAACTTAACAAGCAAACAATGATAGCATTCAACACACTGTTTGCCATGCCTGCATAATAAAAGCAATTTAATTTTGTTTTGGTGTGTCTGGTATTCCTCTATTTAACACCAATAAGCTCTTTCAGCACATCATTCATATCTGCATGGCCTCCGTGGAGGCAGGAAATATATATAGGAACTAAAAAAAAAAAATAGGAACTCCACTGCCATTCAAATTTGTTGGCCCAATTCACTTTCAAAATCTGTTTGTGCCACACTTCAAAAGTTGGCTGCTGCCAAGAGACCCAATGTATTTTTATGGATTTCTTGTATGTAACAGAATATACAAAGATGGTACATGGATTGCATCACAAGTCCTATGAGGACAGGTTGAAGGAACTGAATATGTACTCCCTGGAGGAGAGGAGGGAGAGAGGGAACATGATAGAGACATACAAGTATCTTACAGGGAGGAACAGGGTGCAAGAATACACTATTTTTAAGCGAAAAAGATATTCCAGAACTAGAGGGCATGGGATGAAGTTGGAGGGAGGACGATTCAGAAGAAATGTGAGGAAGAATTTCTTCACAGAACGGGTGGTGGACAAGTGGAACACCCTGCCTGAGGAAGTGGTGGAGGCTGAAACAATCACGGGATTTAAGAATGCATGGGATGGACATAAAGGAATTCTGGAAGTCAGGGGTAAGGGGCAACAGAGTTCTAGGAAAACATAAACTGAAGTTACAAACTCAAATGGGCAGACTAGGTGGGCCATAGGCCCTTATCTGCTGACACTATCTATGTATCTATGTACCCACTACTCCTATATAAGGGTCCCAGTCATCTACACCCATGTACTCTAGAAATACAGAAACTTAAGAATCTGATGGCAGAAAAAGAGCCAATAGTCCCATCTAGTCTTCCCTATTTCTGTCCCTATTACTACTCCCTGAACCCTATTGGATCTCAGGTGTCTCTCTCCTCCCTTTCTTCTACTTAATATACCCAAGTGCTTACATAGCAACACAGAATTTGATTGCAGATAAGGACCACTTGGCCCACCTAGTCTGCCCACTTTACCTACCTACTGTAATAGTGCAGACGCTACTTGATCTCCATCTTAGCCTTCTCTTCTCTAGCCACTAAGGTGCTTTATCCCATGCATTCTTGAATCCTGTTACAGATTTTGCCCCCAACACCTGCGCTAGAAGGCTGCTCCAAGTGTCCATCACTCTTTCTGTGAGGAAGTACTTCTTGAAGTTTCCCCCGAGTCTGCCTCCCTAGAACTTCATAGCATGTCCCCTTGTTCTTGAGCTTCATTTTTCTGAAAAATGCTTTCCTCTTGTACCTTTTTTTTTTTTAATCATAGTTTAGTCATTTTCAAAACAAGATGCCACGAAAGTAGACAAATCACTCACATGATATAACATCCAGAGAAGCAACATCCAATACACATTAATCATCCGATAAACAAGTAATAATAATAATGTGAACTATAACTACAAGAGAGAGCAGTAAATGAACATCTATGCTAAGCCCCTTCTAAGGGGCTTTTTAAGGCCTTTACTACATCACCTTTTTTCCAATTAACAATAGCGTGACAAGATCTCCAGGATATCCACTCCCTCATCTGCAGCCAAAAAATGAAGAACTGGGGGCCATCTGCTTTTAAACTTTTCTTTTTGCAATAGAAATGATGCAGTAATATGCTCCATATTTAAAATCCTGCTACAGTTTTTTAACCAATAAACTCGAGAAGGAGGTATGTTGGACAATCAGCACTGCGTAATAGTTTTTAGAGCAGCTCCCACAAAAATATAGAACAAATATAAAGTGGCAGGCCTTCACAAATCAGGAGGTTGCAGCCCCAAAATCCATACTGAAAACAAGAGGGGGATAAGTTTCTCAAACACCCTTCCCACCTCCTCTGCTACATCTCACCAATAGGAGGTCAACGCAGGACAACTCCAAAACATATGTGTGAAAGATTCATGGTCTCCACACCCTCTCCAACAGGTATCAGTACCACCCCTCCCCAGATGCTTAACCCTATCTGGGGTGTAAAAATACCGAACAGCAACCCTCCATAGGAATTCACTCCACATTGAGATGAGGTTGTTAGGTGAATACCCTTCCAAACTCGATTGCAGTCATTCTAACTCAATGAGACCCCAGCCTCCATTTCCCAACTGCCCTTAACCTGAGAGAGTGGATATCCTTCACCAATCCTTAGAAGTTTATGAATCTGGGAGATTACTCCCCCTCCCATCAGGGTTATGTACCAAGGACAAAAACAGTTGTCGGAGGGGGTTCACTCAGTCCAGGAAGGCTTTATTTGAAAATATCTAAAAAGTTCCAGAGGAGGGAAATCAAATTCCCTCCTGAGCTGCAAAAAAGATTTGAAAACCTTTCCATCCAGTAATGTCCCAATTTGCTTTAAGCCTAGCCCAACCAATTTTTGAAAACCCAGATCCCAGGAACTTGGGTAAGGCCTGATACAAGAAATTATAGGGGTTCCCTCACCAATCCCAACCCAGAATCGAGAAGTTTTACAACTTTCCCTCCATGCCTGGACTAAATGCACCACCCATGGATTTGTACCTTATTTATACCTGTGAGGTATTATAAAGTCTTTATCATATTCCTCCTCTCTCCTGTCCTCCAGGGTGTATGTATTGAGGTCCTTTAGTCTCTCCTCATGTGGTCGATACCCCACCATGCACCTTTAGGTCATCAGATATGATTACCCCCTGGTATTTTTCCCATTTGGTCATCATCAGTACTCCACCTTGTACTCCGCCCCGGGTGTCTGTCCCCTAAGTGCTTGATTCTGCATTTCTTCACACTGAAGCTTAGTTGCTACACTCTTGACCACTACTCAAGCTTTTTTAAATCCTTATTAATTTTTCCACCCACCCCAGGAGTGTCTGCCACTCTTGTACATGCCTCTATCCCACCACTTAGTACCTCAGTCCCCTAAGTAGCCAAAACCCACCCTCCTGTACCAGGCATACAATCAGTTATTGAAAGTGGTGTGGTGCTCCCTAGCCTCCAACCAGCTGCATGCAGGTAGCACCTCAGTTAAGGCAATCAAATGAGCTACCTGCCTCAGGCCCCATCCCAGCCCTCTAAACCTTTATTGTACCACCCCTGCTGCATCTCTTGCCAGCTCATTTGTCCCCAGATGGATATTGACATCCAGCTTCCTCTCCTGCTTCATCAGGATTCACTTGCCTCCATCCCTCCATCTCAGGCATCAGGTAGGCACCTCACCTCACTCGTCCCCTCCTGCTCTGCTGCCAAATCTACCCTATCTGCCATATCTAAAAGGTAACATGCACACTATCTTACAAGAATCCATATACTGACTACAGCACAGTACATCCCCTTCCCTTACTACCAGCCATCAAATGGCTGGATATCAGCAAAGTGATACAGACTTCACCACCAAATACACACAGTCACACACAACCATATGTTGTCATTATCACCTACACCACTATTCGCCTTGCCATCCACCCACAAACTCTCAGCTACCAACAAAATGCTGAGGACTCTGAGCTGAGACACACACACACACACCACACACACCCTAATAGGTGTGGCCAAATCACTATGGTAAGCACAGAAAGTGTAGGCAAGATGTAGAGAGTGTCTTACCTGAGTACTAGGGAGCCAGAAGTAGGACTTGAAGGGATGACGTCCGTTGGACCTGTAAAATAGGAAAGGGGTCACAAAGGATCCGTAGTTCTTAGGAAGTAAATAAGAAGGATAGAACATGTTAGACATAGAGTGATACTTATCTGATGGGCAAGGAGACAGCATCCTGTCAGACCTCTTAAAATAAAGAGAAAAAAGGTTACTATGGAGAAAATACAGTAGTGAGAGCTAAGATAGAGAGTGGAGAGATATGAAAGGGGTAAATGACAGCACAGGAGTAAGAAGAAAGAGGGCTTTAGATAAAAAGTTACAGATAGGACAAAACAGGAGGACAGAAATACAGAGAAAGGAAATAAATTCATAAACAAATAAGAGATGGCCCACTGGCACAGCAGTAGTGCTACCGCTCACGATGCCAATGACCTGGATTTGGGAACGAGCCAGGATTGTCAGAGGACCAGCCCAGGAGAGGAGGACTGGATGCTTTCCTCCTCTGGGGATGGTGGGTCTCACATCTCACTGCTCTAACACCACCTGGGTGCCCACAGGTGGTGGTGCAGGGAATCCATGAGTGACAGGCAGGGCCACTGGAGCGAGTCCACTGGTTGGCTACATCCGACCTTGCCGGCAGCCAATCCTGATGTGCGCTCCAGTGTGGGGGTAGGAAGAACATGGAAACAGCATACAAGGGCCACTCAGATAAAGCCTCTTCAATGGGCCACTCCTGCATCAGACCCTAGCTACAGCACTCCTGGATCTGATCCACCCCCCCCATGGCCAGGTGACTGCGGGAAAGAAATGCCAAAAGCTGATGGCATGACCAGCACCAGGGGGAAAGCTAGGTGGCAGCACATGGCTGAATCATAGGTGGGTCTGACTAACTGGTTCAAATCCCACCATGGTCACTGGCTCAGGATAAGACCTTGGGAATGTCACAAGACCTCCCAGCTTTAAAACGGGATTGAAATGGGGTGTCATTGTGAACTGGTCAGGAGAGTAGCCAGGCTGTAGCCTTAAAGTGCAGGCTTTCATTTTGATTCAATAATTTTAACATAAATGGATACTACCAGACCTACACAGCATATATCAATACTTGGGCCTTACAGGGTGGGTGAATCAAAATAACTGATGCCATAGATGCCCCAGCCTCCAGTCAAGGGTCAATAAGCAAAGGCACAGCAATGGTCAACACTAGGCCCAGTTCCAGCGGAGCCGGCATTGCACATGGCACCAAACATTTATGGTAGTGCAAGAGGCTCATTGTGGAATCAGTAGTGCATGTGGCACAGCAAGTGGTGCCATTATGTATGGAACAGCAAGCTGACAGCTGTGCAAGTGGCACTGTGTGAAGACGACAGTGTACATGGCACAACAAAATCGGCAGTGCATGTGCCAACACAGTGATGACAATACATGAGTCACTGTGTGGTGTTGGCAGAGCACATGGCACAGCACAGAGTCAGCACGGCACATAGCACTGCACAAAGATGGTGGTGCATGTGACAGTGCAGTGGTGGTAGTGTGTATGAAACAGCGAGGTGGTAGCAGTACACGTGACACTGTGGTGAGAGGAATGCACATAGCACAGCACGGATCTGGCAGTACTATGATGGTAGCTTTATCAGTTGAGAGCTACAGAGGGAAAATATTGACCCTAATGGATGAGCTATTGAATGACAATTTTTATGACTATTGGTAGTCTATAGTTCATCCCAAAAAGTCAAGGTTTCCCATTATATATCAAAACAATTCTGGTCCGACCATGACCCCAACCATCCAATACCAGGATCAGCCCCCCTTCCAAGCCAACCACCCTCCTCTCTGCTAGATCACCCTTCAAGGAACTGGACCATACTCCATGCAGCTGGACAACCCTTCTATCCCCAGCCTCTCCCAAGATGAGCAACCTCACTGGAGCTAGAGCACCCCACAGCCTCCAGACCAGCCTCTTCCCCAGTTGACCACCCTCCCTGCATCTGGATCAGCCTCCAACCACATGCCAAACAACCTCCATGTAGCTGGAGCACCACCCCAAGCCTCCCCTCCAATAGACCACAGTTTCTGCAGCTGCTCCCCCAGCCCTGGGACCAGCACTCCCACAGCCAACCACTCTACCTACAGCTGGACCTACCACAAGCCCCATACCAGCCCTCCCAGCTAGCCACCCACCCTGCAGCTGGACCTCCCTTCCATTCCCATTCTAGTCCACCCCTGGCCAGCCACCCTCCCAGGAACTGGCTCACCCTTCATGCCCTGGACCAGCCTTCCCCAGAAGACAACCCTGCCTGCAGCTGGACCCCCTAGGACCATCATTCCTGCCTATGGACCAGCTTCACCAAAGCTGAGTACCCTTCCTGGAGCTGGACTCCCAGATGACCACCAATCCTGGGAGCTGGACCCACCCTCCATCCAGAGCAGAACCCCCCGGCACACTCCCTCCAACTGGACCCCCCCTCCCCAGATTACCCTTCCTCAACCACAGACCCCATACCTCTCAACGTAGTGTAAATAAAATGTGAGACACTAACATACAAAATATACTCCAAAATTCAAACTGAGCACAGCACCTTTGAAATAAACAGCTACGTGGATTCAGAATCAGTTAAAAAAGGCATGCTTTTCAGAAACAGGAAAACTACACGAGAGATTCTTCCAGAAGTATACACAAAAGAGAGACTTTCATAATCAGCAGTCTTCAGAAAAAGAAAACAAATAAAAAAAGTACATTGATCCCAGCATTACTATTTAATTTAATGTAATGGATTTACAGTTGCTAAAATTTTAATCAAATACAATATCAAATGCAAAAAGCACAGTTTCCCCAACCCACCTCAAATCAGTTTATGAACAAACAGGATATACCAAGCAAATATAAATTCCTCCACAAGTATATAAAGAGGTAATTTCATAAACAACAGTCAGCAGCTTTAGAAACAGAACGAAAAAAAGCAAGCACACGAATCCCAGCATTACTATTTAATATAATGGATTAACACATGCAAATGTTTTAATGAAATAAAGTATAAAATGCAAATTGCACATCTCCCTCTCCCCCACATACATTCAAACACTCAAATTTCTGCAGTAAATAAAGCCTTCTTAATCAATCTGCAGGTTACTCCAGATTTTCTCAGACAAAAAACTAGTTTCTTCTCTGTAAATATAGTACAGTACCTGCAAAATGTGTGAATCGCAGATCCATGCAGAAACTCTCCCAGTACTGAGATATTCAACTGCAAATTCAAACACAAAGGAGGTTCATGAAGTCACATGAGGACTTAAGTCACATGCTTCTCTTGATGCCCCAAAGGATTTGGAGAGTTGTAGTTTTTCTTAAGGCTAGATGTTTAAAACATGAAAGAACATATTGAACAGGCCAGTTTTACAAGATGTGATAATTATTACAGAAAATTAAATGGGGGGGGGCAAAGGATCAATATAGGAGGGCCCTCAGGGAACCCACTTTTTAACCATTTATTTACCCAGGATATCTAAACTGAGACATTTCATTTTCATCAAGTTCTAGTATGGGAGGAGTATAGGAAACCCTTTTCAGCTTCCCTCCCTTTTTGTCCATACTTTTGATTGGCTGAGATAGGCTGGCAGCTGTGCATTTGTTTTTTGCATAATGCCCACTGAAGAAAAAGTATCATTGCCAGTTGCCCAGCAGTGCCCAGGTACTAAAATACTTCTGCACCTATGCAGAAGAGAGGGTTCCCTCATGAACATTGGTGCAGCAGCATTTTCAAAAGTCCGTGGCATTGGTAAGCAGATCCCAAAGAGGTGCTGTTAACCACCAGTGAAAACCAGCTCTAAACAGGGCACTAATGCTGCACCCTCATCCCCGAAGGCAGGGCAGCTGTACTACAGCTTCTTACCCCAGTCATCCATTCCTGTCACTGTCAATACTCTTTTGAGGTCTAGTGTGTCCCTCATGATTACCTGTTCCCATCACTCACAATGCTCCCTGATGGTCTACTGTGTCCTCTCAATCACCCATTCCCATTGCCATCAATGCTTCCTGGTGGCTAGTGGCACCCACATCACCCATTCCAACACCTACAAGGTATCAGTGGGGGTCCAGTAACCTCCCCCACCCAACCTACCTGGTCACATACAATTTGCCAACACCCCCTACCAGACTGACCAATGATTGGTACAGCCCAATCCGGTGGCTGGCACAGCCCTCCGATCACCTCCTCAGTTGGCCACCATATGAGCTGTCAGTAAGGGTGATACTGTATGTGCACCCACTAACAGCTTCTATGGTGGCTGACTGAGGAGGTAAGAGGAGGGTTAGACCCCAGGGAGCATTGACAGTGATGGGAACAGGTGAAGAGAGGGGCACCACTAGCCACCAGGGCTTTAAAAATAGTATCAATAGCACTAATGGGCTGCTGTGCCCCTGAAAATGTGCCCATAATGGGCATGCAAATGGCTCCTTAGTGCCTTGCATGCCTAATGGGCTCATTTATATGTTGGAGCTGAATATTACCCACTGGGGTCTTGGCACCATCCTCTGTGGGCTATATACTGCACAGGTTTATGTTGGGGCAGTGCTGTTGCACTTACCGCTGAGCAATACAACTTGATATTCAGCCAGATAGTGCTGTGCACTATCTGACTGTATATTTGCAGCCGTCAGGTTAGGCACCAGCATAGTGGAAGCATTTGTATAGTGCTTGCGTGACTATTTGAATATCAGAGCCTTTGAGTTTTGAAAGGACACCTATTTTTTAAATACATTTACCCACCCCAAAAAGCTCCACTGCTCATCTTGTAATTTTCTCTCTTCATTCTTCACTCTGATTGAACAAATTCTGCATTGTTTTTCCTTTTTACCTTGGGAATTTTTGGCATATTTTAGATCACACTCCTTCCCCCTCACCTGTCTACCACCCACCCACCTGCTGCATGGAGGACACTGCTGAAATGGTGCATACTCACTCCTGATCTTCAGAGTAGGTGGTGGGGACCAAGAAATGCTATCTTGTTTCAATGCAGGCAGCAAAGACTGGGAAAAACTGATGGAGAATGGCTGAAAGTCACAACAAAGCACAAACTCATTAAAGCTAATAATAAAATATAAAAGTCAAACCATGCATATACTTCTGGTCTTCATAGCAGGCAGCAAAGACCAGAAATTGGCAATAGAAAACATCTGAAAGTTGCAGTGAGGGGAAAAGATGTTTTTTTTAAAAAAGGGAAAATAAAACTATACACATAGGGTGTTAATCCCTTCTGACCCTCAGAGAAGGCAGCGGGGACTGGGTAACAGCAAGACACAAAATCACAGATCCCCTAGTGACAGATGGTGGAGGAGCTATTTCATTTTGAAAATCAAACCTTTTTTTGTATTTTCCTTTTTTTTTATTTACTTTTATTCTTTTCATTTTTTTAAACACAAAAAACTATTACCGTTTTATAAGTACAATAACATACTCCAGAGTGGGCATTACGCAAAGACAGATACCCTTCCAGGGCAGTAAGACCCTCCACATGCAGCATTGGGCCTCACTGCACCCCGAGCAGGTGGTTATCTCAGCATAATGCCCACCCTGTCATATCTTATTGCTTGCTTGTGTTTTTTTGAGTGCCCTAATATCCCCATAATTATCCCTTTTGGTGGTAGGGCCTTTGGGGTTCCACACCCTCTGGATAATTCTTTGGTGCAAGCCGTTGTGGACAGCAGCATGGGGCCTGAAAGTGTCAAGGGCATTATTCTGCTGAATGGCTTGTCTTTTTCAATCCCCCATAACACTCTATTCCTCCCTCCTATCACCCAGCAACACCTATGACAAGAACCCCATCCCCATGCCAGCTACAAATCAGCTACACACAATGAAAAAATACATAGTAGCCCTCTTTACTGCAGCACACTGAGTAGTCCATCTCTACTCACCCATGTGCTGGATTATCTGTAAAGTTTATTGGCACATGTTTAATGTCCATTAATGTATTTGCCACCAGTGTGGCATTTGTTAATGGTAGGAAATGCTCATCATAATACTAATTTAATGGGTATAAACTGTACCATTAAAAAGGGTTTTTGATGGGATTTAATGGAAATAATAAAGAAATAAATATTTAATGGGTTTTTTTAATCATTGTTCATTAATGGGCTATCTTAGGAATTTAATGCAGTAAGCAAACAATACTTTCAAAACGAACAACAATTTAATGACAAAAACTAAAGCCATAAAAAATTGCAACAAGATTTAATGGTGCGAATTAATGGGTTTGCCTTATATGAATAGGAAATCAATGGTGATTAATGGTATTTTAATGTATCTTGTGTGCAATAGTGTTTAGATTCCACACAAAATAATTGTCTAAGTTTTTTGTTGTATACAGCAGAATGGGACTTGAGAAAGGATAAAATCCTATTTTGCTTTTCTGTAAATATTTTTTCTGCTGGAAAACAATGGAACTATTCTACTGCATATTGAAACAGTAATAAAAAGACATGCACAATTTGGGTCTGTTTCAGTTTCTCATAGGGAAAACTGGGAGACACAACTGACTGATTATTTATTTATTTAATTTATCTATTTATAAGCACATTGGAATTACAACCCTTTGAGTCATAGATTCGTTTCCAAAGGCTCCACATTATGATACAAAGAGACAAAATACAGATAGTAACGAAAATTGAAGGAACAGGTAATGCATACAATGGAGAACATTAATACAATTAGCAAGGTGATAGTGTCATCCAGCAGATGAACTTCAGTCCTATACAAATAGTTGCTAGGCAGTTGTTAACATGTCCATCAGCAGAATGAACTGTAGTCCTATACAATCAGTAGCTAGGCAGTTCTTCAGGTATGATTCAGTGCATATTCAAAAAAAATTACTTTTAAAGAGCATTGAAGATCTAGTTCTAATCTTTATTTAGTAATCATTTACTCTTAAACAATCAGTTGAATACTTCTTAGAATTTAGTATTCTTTGAGGTGGTATTCTTCTGATGATGATTAAAGACAATTAAAAATGACCAAAATTAGTCTTCGAAGACAAATTAATGACTGCTTTAATACTAAATTTAGTATTCAACATCAGATCTACTAATCTCATCAGAGTGGTGCAGAAAGCTGCCTTAAAGACAACAAAACTTGTCACTGTTAAAATCTCCTCAGCTAAGCTGAAGTGCATCTACAAGTATCCCATGGGGGCTTTGGGTGCAGGTCAGGGGGGCAGGTAGCATTGCCAGTAGGTACTACCAACTAAATTTGCATTGTGGCTAGCTTTAAAATGCCAGACTGGGCTTTATTTTAATAAATAATGCCTCCAAGAACCAAAATCAAAATTGGAACACACCCAGCCTCACCCTTGGTACAATTTCAGTTAAGAAAGACATAAATTGATAATAAATCAAAAGGTGATCTCCAAATAAATACACTTACAGTTAAAGCCAGTTTTTGTGCAACCAGCTTCTCTGTTGGCTCCAATACACATCTGAGTGGGTCCCAGTCCCAAACTGATTAAACTCCATTCCAGCTCCTGGTCCAAGAGTCATTGCCCTATTCACCTGGCACCATTTGCTGATGATGGCTCTAGCTGGAAGAAAAATCACTGGTGCTGCTGTGGCTGTTAATACTGACTCCTTCCTCCTCCTGAGGCTATAGTGGCAGTGCCCACAAGCAGGGCCGCATTGTCCGAAGAGTGAGCTTTGAGAGGATCAAGCTACCAAGACCCCAAGGGAAGACTGACTGCCTTCCTACAGCCAGCTGGGCAGCCAGCGCACACTTAAATCTGACTCCTCTCTCCTCAACTTCTCCCTGGGTTGGGGCCGTGAGTCAGCGGCAGCACCATAAAGCATGTGCTATCCACTTGAACTAATATTTAAATAAAAAAAGAGAAAGAAGTTTCTTTTCATGCCAAGGGTTCAAGAAAGGATGGCCGCAGCCATTAGTGGGGTCAGGGCAAGGCCCCAGGGAGAGGGCCAATCTAGTCAAATTTTTTTAAATCACTCCAGTAATGGAGTACACCTATCTTCACCCTCTTCTCTCATCTGGACCAACTAGGGGACTGCCCGAAACATGCTGCACCCACCCGGGACATTGACTGGAAGGGATCTGAAGCCTATGTACATGCTATGGGGCAGTCAGGAGCCTGAAAACATGGCTATAGGGGCTGAGAATCCTGAAACTGAGGATGGGGCTCAAGAACCTGCTTCCAGGGCTAGGAGGGGTATGATAGGGAGTATGACACCATGGCTGGGGGGACTCAAGAGCAAGTGACCCACTTTCAGCAGACTCACCTTCCCTGCCACTGGACCACCCTCCCTTACCCTTTGCAAGCCACTCAGCCAACCTGCCTCTCTGCATTTGAACCCCCTTCCCACATGCAGACAAGCCTCTTCCCCCAAATCTGACAACTCCCCCTGCAGAAGAGCAATTTATTTGTAGTACTCTAGTTAGTCATAGTTGGATTACTAGAGAACCTGCTTGTGTGAAGCAGTGGACGACGTTAGTGTTTCACAGCAGATCGTCAAGGATGTAGCAGAGAAACCTATTTGTTTGCAGCAGGGGATAGTGTCACTGATAGTGTGTCAATACAGATTGTCAGGAAGGTAACTGATTTAATACAATAAATTCATAAATTCTAGCTGCTGATAAGAGCACTGAACTGAATGTATAAAATGGGAAACAACAGAAGCATGGGATCTGTCGCGTCAGTCTTTTGTGATGGCTTTTACAATGGGAAAACATAAAGACAGGGATTTCACTTTTTCACAAATTAGGCTGTGTGTGAAAGGAGATCTAGTTCAGTAAATTAAGTGTTGGTGTAATTAGCATTAATTAACAGTCAAGTGACAGTGTCTGACCAATAAATTTGTTAGATTCTTTGATTATATTAATGCACATTTACAACACTTGACAACACAGGAATGATTGGTATATAAAAAAATAAATAAAAAACAAGGTTTGAAGGACCACTGCACTGACAAAGAATTTGGACTGTATAATGACATTATGGAGTCAGTATAGCCTTGTGATTAGACCAATGTGCTGTGGACATGGTGGCAGTGCACACCTTGAGTAGGTTTACCTTAACCAGGCTATTTGTATGAAGTTAAAATGACAATAACATTAACTGTGTGATGGTGAAAGGATAAACAAATAAAAAAAATCAGTATAAATTTAAAAAATCTAGAAATGTGCAAGAGGGGAATTAACTGTACAGTTCTGTTGGTGAAACAAGAATAGCAAAAGCAATTTGAACATTTACAAGGAGTTTCCATTATATTAGTGGAAACAAATATTAACTATAATGTGGAAGTAAAATAAATGTGTGAGAATTATCCAATGATGTGCTAGTGTTTTTAGTGTTAACCCTCTCTAATGTATCTAAGACAGTGCAGTGGTAAAGAAGTGTAAAATCAGAATTGTCAAGTGGCAGTACTACTACAACGTGCATCTAAAATTAACTAAGGCAATGCAGAGATAAAGAAGTGTGCAAGAAAAATTTTAATTTTTGTTTTTTGCAGTGCTATTACAGTGAGCATCTAAAAATAAGAAAGATAATGAAGTGGTAAGGGAGTGTTACAGAAAGTTTGTGCAGCATATTTACAGTGCACTGAATAAAAGCAGTGGTATGTTAGGCTGCACTGTGTTAACACTGAAATGAGACTCTAGATTGCAGAGCACACTTCACTTCCCTCTGGGCAGTGTTGTAGACATCAAGAAGGAATGCCACCAGTGATCACCGTACAGTGGTGTTTAGCATAAGTATGGCAGCAGAGGCAAACCACACACAGACAAGAATCCTGGTCGTCAGGAGGGCAGTTTTTTTTTCTATATAGATTTTTATCCTCCTGTGGCAGGTAAGGGTGGTTGTTTTCAGACCCATGCCCATCAGCTGCAGTCATCCCAAATTTCTGTCAGCATCTAACCTTTATCGCCACAGATTGCCCCATGGTGGAGCCGGGAAGGGAGGGGCATCTTTCCCCACCTGGAACAAAAATCCAGACTATCCCAGACCCAGAAAGATCAGGCAGGCCATGGCATAACAGGCAGGGCTTCATGAAACCCGTTCTCCATGTTTCCTCCTTATTTTCTCCCCAGGGCTCCATGGACATGCAATAATACATAAATACATAGATGTTGTTGACAGATAAGGGCGTTCGGCCCACCTAGTCTACCTATAAATGCAGGTAACTGTGCTTCTTCAAGCTACTCTGGAACTAGGTTGTCCCCCTTCCCCAACTACCAGTATACCCTTATGCCTATCCCATGCCTTCTTAATCCTGTAATCGCTTCTGACCCCACCACCTCTTCCGGCAGGCAGTTCCATTTGTCCACCACCTACTCTGTGAAGTAGTACTTTCTCATGTTCCTTCTGAATCTCTCTCTCCCTCCAGTTTCCTCCCATGTCCTCTAGTCCTGGAGCATCTTTTTCTTTGAAAAATTGTGTTTTCCTGCACCTTGTTCCTCTCCATGAGGTACTTATATGCTTCAATCATATCCATCCTCTCCCTCCTGTCTGCCAAGGAGTACATAGTTAAGTCTTTCAGCCTGCCCTAATAGGGTTTGTGATGTAATCCTTGCGCCATCTTGGTTGCCTCCTCTGGACTGCCTCCATCCTGTCTGTATCTTTACATAGGTAAGGCCTCCAGAACTGGACACTGTACTTGAGGTGTGGCCTCACTAATGTCCTGTATAGTGGAATTATGACTTCCCTTTTCCTGCTAGTGATACCCCTGCCTATGCATCCAAGCATCCTGTTCACTTTTCCTGCTGCCTTGTCACACTGACTCCCTACATTGAGGTAATTAGAGATGATAACCCCTAGGTCCTTTTCCTGCTTGGAGTATTCTATATCCTCTCCCCAGCTGATGCGTTGTTCCTGGGTTTTTGTGCCCCATGTGCATTGTCTTACTCTTTTTTGCACTGAATCTCAACTGCCAATCTCTTGACCAGTCCTTGAGCTTCTGCAAATCTCTCCTTATTCTATCCATACCCTTGGCATGTTCACCCTGTTGCAGAGCTTTGTGACATCAGCAAACAGGTAAAATTTCCCTTCTAGGTCCTCTGTAATGTCGCTCATAAAGATAATGAAGAGGACTGGACCTAGCACTGATCCCTGTGGAACTCCACTGGTCATCTTTCCCTCTACGGAGTGACAACCATGTACCACCACCCTCTGTGTCCTGCTATCCAGCCAATTCTCCACCCACTTCACCACCCTCTTACCCACTCCCATGTTCCCCAGCCTGTTTAATAGCCTTCTCTGTGGCACAGTGTCAAAGGCCTTGCTGAAGGTAGGCCATATCCACTGCCCCAACTCGATCCACCTCCCTTGTTACCCAGTCGAAGAACTCAATGAAGTCAATCTGGCATGACCTCCCTCACGTGAAACCAGGTTGCTTTGGGTCCTGTAGACTACTGGCCACCAGGTGTTCCACTATTCTTTCCTTCAGTAGTGTTTCCATGATCTTCCCCACTACTGAGGTCAGGCTGACTGGCCTGCAGTTTCCTGCTTCCTTTCTGTTTCTGCTTTTGTATAGGGGGACTACATCAGCTCTCCTCTAGTCTTTGGGTATGTCACCTGTTTCCAGTGACAGGGTAAACAGGTTTGGTAGAGGTTCTGCCACCACCTCTCTTAGCTCCCTCAGCACCCTGGGGTGTATCCCATCTGGCCCCATAGCCTTATCAACTCTTATTCCTTCCAGTTTTCTTAGGATCATTTCCCTTGGAAAATGACTTATATCCATTTCTGTGCCCTTCCTACCTTTTCTACTCCTTTCTGGTCCATTTCCTGCCCCCTCCTCTTTAAAGACTGAGCAGAAGTATCTGTTCAGTATGTCTGCTTTATGGTTGTCATCCTCCACACAACACCCATCCTCCCCTTTCAGCCTCACTATCCCTCCCATTGCCTTCCTTTTTTCTCTGATGTACCAGTAAAATATTTTGTCCCCCTTTCACTACTGATTTTGTGATGCATTCCTCCATTTGTGCTTTGGCTTCCCTTACTGCCCTCCCTGCCTCCCTTTGTTTCTCCTGGTACTTCTCCCTGTCCCCTTCTGCCTGTGTCATTTTGTGCTGTTGGAATGTAATTTTTTTTTTGCTTTCACTTTTGCAGCTACCTCTTTGGAGTACCATAATGGTTTCCTCTTCCCCTTGCTAACTTGTTTTACACAGAGTTGTCACCTTTGTTATCCTGGATTTGAACATCACCCATTGTTCCTTCACCCCTATCTTCCTCCCTGTTCCAGCTAATGCCTCTTTAAAACATTTCACCATTTTTTCCAAAATATGCCCTCCTAAAGTCAAGGATTCTAGTTCTTGTGTGGCTGGATTCTGCCCCTTCAGTTATCTCAAATCCCAGTGACTGGTGATCACTGTTTCCCAGATGCTCCCCTACTGTGATCTCTGTCACACTGTCCCCATTTGTGAGCACCAGGTCCAGTATTGCCATCTCCTGGGGAGGGTTCTATGACCAGTAGCTTAAGGAAAGCTCCCTGTAGGGAGTCCAGGATATACCTGCTCCTGGTTGTTGCTGCTGCGGGGAGGCACCAGTCTACATCCAGTATATATTGAGGCTCCAGTCTACATCCGGTATATTGAATGAACATGTTGTGTTTGTGCCACCTCTGTGGAGACACCCCCATGGTGCTCTGAACGTGGGCCCCCCCATCTTGATGACTTGCACGCACCACTACCTGGATTCCTCCAGGTAGCAGTCAAGCAGTGAGTCATGGTAACCCCCCTCCCCAAGGGAAGCAAGCAGTCCTATGGATGCTGAATCTTCCCTCTCCAAGCTGATCCCCAAGTGACCTGCATCCATTTCTGAACCCGGGTCACCAGTGTGGGAAGAGGTAAGGCACCCACAGCACCTCAGCCCTCTTCACCTCTGGGCTGGCTCAGGAGGGCAGATTTTTTTAAAAATGAGTGAATGCCTTAGAGATGACTTGGTGGGGGGGGGGAATTTCCTGGGCAGGGTGGAGGAACAGGGGACCAAAATAAGGGAAGACACAGTGAAGGAAACAAACCTCTGTGTAAAAAGAAGTGAGCAAAAACAGGAGGAGGAAGAGACCACTATGGCTGTCAAAGGGAGTGGCTGCAAAGCTGAAGACTAAAAGGGCAGCATTCAGGGGGTACATAGAGATGCAGAGGGAAGAAGATAAGGAGGGGTACCAGGAAAAGGAGAGGGGGGCAGGGAAGGCGGTGAGGAGCGTAACTGGGTACAAGCTGCGGAAAGGATAGCCAAAGGGGTAACTAAGGAGGACAAGACCATTCTTAGCTGCATAAGTGAAAAAAGGAAGACAAGGATAGGGATTGTGAGGTTAAGAAGGGCAGGAGGAGACTGTGTGGAGAAGGATCAGGAAAAAGCAGATATCGAACAAATACTTTTGTTCAGTCTTTACAGTGAAAGTAGAGGCACATGGACCACATAAAGGCAGCAGGAACACTGTGGTGGGGGGGCCAAAACAGGTTCCTTCGCAAAGGAAAGAGTTACAAATCTGAATTTGGATAAGGCTATGGGGCCAGATGGGGTTCACCCAAGGGTGCTGAGTGAGCTCAGGGAGGTAATGGCTGCACCTCTGACAGCCTATGCAACAACTGACTGGAAACAGGTTATTTTTTCAGAGGACTGGGGGTGAGCAGATGTAGTCCAGCTTCAAGTAAGAGTAACCCCTAGCCTGGATCCAATGGCGGGTGCCTCCACGCAGAGGTCGAGGTTCGGACAGTCGCAAGAGACTTGGTCACAGCCCTCTGGGTTACTGCAACCCCCCTTTCTTCCCACTAGTGGCCCACACAATGCATCAGAAATATCTTCACAATATACACTAACCCCCAGGACCGGCTCTGTCAACTGAACTCTGGTGACCCCCTGTAAAACAAGATGATACAGTACAAAAACCACAGTGCAGTACTTTAACATAATCGAATACCTCAGTCAGTGTAACTTTGCTGAAACAAACAGAACTGATTTATTTAAGGAGCTGTAACAAGGACAGGGGGAAATCAGGTTAATTAGGTTAATCACATTAATAATCACAGTACTGAGCGCATATTCAGAGTCCCAAATTGTCACTTTCACTGGGTACCCAGGATGGGGGGGGGGATAGCCAGGATCGGTGCAGCTGGTTGGGGCCCTGTGATGGAAAAAAACACTTGCACAATACCCAAATTGTAATCCGGAGCCGGTTGGCTCAGTTCGTGAAGAAATAAAAAAACCAACAATTAGATGACACACTTGCAATTCGATAAACAGATGGCAGGAGCTACCCTGCTTTGTACTCACAAACCCAATGCTGGGAACTGGATGGAAGGCAGATTGTCCTGGATTGCCAGGAGGAGCAGACCATGTAGACAAGGTCCTTGTGACTGGACCCCACTGTAGTTCAGAGCAAATGGATGTAGTCTGGATTAAACTGGGGTTTACTTCCAGCTTCAGGTATTCAATTCACTGTAGAGGGGAGTTGAAATGCGATTCCCCAAAAGCACTACACACATTTATATGTAAAAGGAAAGTACTATACCAGGCAGGCTGCTTCTCTATCCTGATCGCAATTACTGCACAATACGCCGGAGAACACACAGCAGATTCTGGTTCCCTACAGACCGAAATAGTCTTACAATTTCTCCAGTCTTCTACAGGGTGAGCCTGGTTTCACTTCTGGTGCTTCTTTTCTCTCACAACTCTGGTTCAGTCCACACTGGCACTCACAAACAGTTGTAGGCTGAACTTCAGGGCCTCACACGAGCTCAGCAAAACTCAACAGCACAGGAGCCCGGAGCTCCTTCTCTCTTCACAGTCACAACTCTTCTGATCTTTCCATTAGACAGAGCCGGGCATTTCCTTTGAGTTCCTCCCAGTTCAGTTGGCTGGTTTGGCTGTCACTCACAATCAGACTCCCCCTGTTGGTGCAAAAAAGGCGCCGAAGTCCAAACTACATTTCCCAGAGTCACTGCTCATACAATCCCCTTACAGCAGGCTCCAAAGGAGAGTCCAAGTTCTGATTCGCCCAGAGCAGGCTCCATTTTAAAGGATCCCACAATGATTGGTCCAATTCGCAGTTCAGAACCAACATGAGGGAGCTTACTTGCACAGTCCTTGCTATAAGAAAGCAGGTTAAAACAAACTGCATTTTCATTATTACTCTAACAGGTTACCAGCAAACATTTACATCTTCTGAAAGAGCTCCCTCTACGCATATAGCGACGGCAGAAATGGAGCGATTTGGCAGCAGCTCGAGTGGGACTCAAGCAGGGAAACACACAGACCCCCATCCAAATTAATTATGTCTGCAGGCAGACAGTTCTTAAAGAGACAGTACCAGAGGCTCTAAAAGCACTCACAGATAAACGGCTTAGATGCCGAACACCATCCAGGCTTGGAGCATTCAAGCAAGCTCCTGGAAGACTTTTGGAAACCCCCAATTTACTGGGGGGTTACATAAGCAGCAGTAGGGAGGAGGCAGGCAACTATAGGATGATCAGTCTGATGTCAGTGATGGAGAAGTTAATGGAGACACATTTAAAATAAAGGCTAGTGGAGTATCCTAAATCCAGCTGGTTGCAAGACCCAAGGCAGCACAGATTCACGGGAGGGGGAGGTCATGTCAGACAAACCTGATGAATTTCTTTGACCAGCTGACCAGCTACACAGATCAGGGTGGGGTGGTTGGCATGGTCTACTTAGACTTCAGGAAGGACTTTGACACCATACCATATTGGAGGCTCATTAGGAACTGGGCAGTTTGTGGGTGGGACCCAAGGTGGTAAACTGGGTATGAAGCTGGTGAATGGATAGGTGACAGAGGGTGGTGGTAAATAATACTCACTGTAGGAAGGGGACAGTGACCAGCAGGGTACCTCAGGGCTCAGTACTGGAACTAGCCCTCTTTAATGTCTTTATAAGTGACATTGCAGAAGAGCTGGAAGGGTAGGTATGCCTCTTTGCAGATGACACTAAAATCTGGAATAGGACAGACACACTGGAGGGGGTGAAGAAAATGAGCTGGGACCTGAGAAAACTGGAATTGTGGTCACGGGTATGTCAGCTGGGTTTCATACATGTCAGCTGAGTTTCAATGTCAAAAAGTGAAAAATCATGCACCTAGGGCACAGAAGCCCAGAGGCAGTGTATAAAATGGAGGAAGAGGTATTGATGGTCAGTAAACAGGAAAGGGACCTTGAGGTTCTTATGTCCGATGACCTCAAGATGACAAGGCAGTGCAACAAGGCACTAGGCAGAGCCAATGGGATGCTGGGGTGCATAGGGAGGGGTATACCAGCAGAAGGGGAGAGGTGGAGTTAGCACTGTTTCAATCAATGGTGAGACCCCATCTGAAGTACTGTATCCAGTTCTGGAGACCACATCTCAGGAAGAACATAGTCAGGGTAGAGGCAGTACAGAGGAGGGCAACTAAAATGGTGCAGGCACTGCATAACATGCCCTATGAGGAGAGACTAAGGGATCTCAATATAAACACCCTGGAAGACTGGAGTGGGGACATGATAGAGACCTACAGTATAAATACTTCATGGGGGTGAATAAGGTACAGGAGTGGAGTATTTTTCAGAAGAGAAGGTGCACAAGAACAAGGGGGAATTCAATGGAACTGGAAGGGATTTAAGAGATATGTGAGAAAGCAATTCTTCACTGAAAAAGTGGTGGATGACTGGAACAGCCTTCCAGCAAATGTAGTGGAGGACAAAAACAGTGGTGGGGTGGAGGGCAGAGGCACCCATGCCTCATCTGCCATCATGCCGGTAACCCGTGGTCAGGAATGACCCTGGGCCACTCAGGGGTTTGCTGGGGGAGGAGGACTGAGCATCCCAGTGGATGCTCTCCTCTTCTGGAGAGGGAGGGTAGACTGTGCTGCCTTAACACTGCCTCCTAGGTGACCATGGGAGGCAGTATGGATGGTCAGCAGTTCTGGGTGGGGGCCATTCCCTGGTGGGAGATGTGGGCACATCCTCTGAGATGTACATGTCAAACCATCACTTCCGCGGAGCATCCATGGGTTTGGAAAGAATGCTGGAAAATCACTATTGGCTGCAGGATGCTCCCCACAGACCGCAGAGGGACCACAAATCCAAACGTGGCACTGGAAAGGGGCTTGGGGGAACCCCCAATGGCCCCACAGAGGGGAAATCTTTGTGACACTCTGTGGCCCTAAGGTAAGTCGCTGGGATGGTGGGAGATGAGGTTGAGGGAGTCGCGAGGGCCAAATGGAGCCACTGGAGGGGGAGGGACAGTGGTGAGATTTAAGCATCCATGGGACAGACACAAAGGAATCTTGGTACGAAAGTGGATGGGGGAACTAGCCAGAGGGCAGGTAGGGTCTGCGGTGACAGTATAGGCTTGGACAAAATGGGCAGACTGGGTGGGCCAAGCAGTCCTTATCTGCTGAGAAATTCTGTATTTTATGTTTCTATGTCCAGGTTGGACACCAGACCTGTCAGGTAGTTGGGGAGGGAGTGCTAAATTTATTTTTTATTCCCTGATGGGCCGTGTTGGGCATCAGAATTGTCAGGTAGTTTGTTGGAGGGAGATAGATATATTTTATTTCCTGACAGGCTTGGGATTCATCAGGTTGGTTTGTGTTTTAAATTAGTCTTTTCATCCCCTGAGCATAGGGCAGACCCCTTCATACCATTGGCACTAGGTTTGAAGAGTGCTGTCAATAGCAGCACTGTCCAGAACAGTGCTGTATTGACAGCACTTTCCACTACAGTGGTAGGAAAGAATGCCGCCTGCCAACAAAGTGCCAATGGTAGCGGTCGCACACCGCTATCATTGTAAACAACATACACTTACAATGTATTTTTATGTAGGGGGATTTGCCCCCAACACCATCTATGCAGGGGGTTCTGCTCCCCACACCCCCTGTATTTTAAGATTCCAGCTCCGAGGGGGAATGGATCATAGACACAAAATAAAAGTTGTGGGGCCATGGAGTACTGTTTTCACGGCCCATTGTAAAACACTAAGTCATTCGCTGCCACCTTTCTAGTGCTCAGCAAGTAATAACCTCTGAGTAATCCTCCATCCATCCACTGGACGGAAGTACCACAGGGGATTGACAGCAACAGCATCAACATCCCCCACAACAACACTGCGGACCCGATGCACAATACCCCAACATGCACCAACCCGATGGACAGATCCACGACCCTTGGCAATGTGCAGCCCAACAGACACCACCACAACCAGCCACAGAAAGCTGCACCACACAACAATCACCACCAAAAGTAAGCGACCGACAGCGCAGCCCCCCCGACAGTGCAATGACACCGTTCAGATATGCCAACTGCAAACCATGGACAGCGGTTCTGGCAGCTATGCAGATATCGACTGGCACAGTGTCATGTTCTGCCCAATTAATGCAATGCGTATATGACCATCTGCAGGCAGCATACATCCCTCCCTTACCCTACCCGTTTACAACCTCCTGTGTCCACCCCTTTTCACCTACCCCTTCCCCATTTCCACGTTCCATTATCATCCCCAACGCCTTCTTCTTCCCTTTTCCATTGAGCCCCTGTCTCATTCAATGCATCCTGCTGGTAGAGGTCAAGTGTCAACAGTTTGCGCTTGTCCCTGTATGGACACTGGGCACTGTTCACTGTGGGGGTGTGATGATGTGGATTGCAGGGCGCTGTTGCTGTGGTCAGGTTGTGTGTGTCGCTGTGGTGGAGTCGGTGTAGGGGTGTTTTCTTACTACATGCTGCCCACTGGACAATGCACAATCATAAATCTTTGTGGGTGCCATAGGTCAATCCCCCTGGCTCTGTCCAGAATACTCCAGTTTAACTTTGTGCAGCATCGTTGGATCAGGTCATGATCCAAATTGCTCCCTGAAATCTAAGGTACTATTCTAGCTGTATGTGCTATTTTCTTACATTCCTTCTATCTAACTAGATCGTAGATAGACTGAGAGCATTATACGTCTCTTTTTTCAGACTAGCACTGCAAAAAAAAGAAAAAAGAAAAACAAAGAAATGTGAATGAGGAATGAGTGGGCATTGCCAGCAGGTCTGCAACTTCACAGGGGTCCCTGTGTTTTATACTATCTGCAACAGAGTGCCATGTCTGGGCTTCAGTGTAGGCAGGAAAAAATCAAACCTACAGCACACCGAAGGGGCAGGAATCAGGGGAACCAGACCCTCAGGTAACATCTATCTCACCCTCCTGTCCTCGTTGGGGACCCTCCTGTGGCGTCCTCTACAAAGCTTAGTGGTCCAGCCAGGCAGGGATAGTTAAGCCCGGCAACTAATTTTTACCTTGCAGTGCTTAGCCTGTCCAGGTTACCTGGCTGTATTCCCACTCACCCTTGCACCTCCCCCTTCCTTTCTCCACACAGCCTCCGGGTTGAAAGCAGGGGCAATTTCTTTGGAGTACTATCTCTGGGAAGTTGACTAAACATGTGGTGCTTCGCTCAGATTCCGACTCCCGGCACTCTCAGAGGATCCCATGTCATCCTCTGATGGCGCCAGGGCAGCGAGCAGTAGACAGCCAGCATATTTGTTGGGGAGCACCATTAATGGAATGGGGCCAGACCGCTCCACCAGGCACACACTCCCCCACATTCCTGGAGATCGCCATGTTTTCCCTCAACAGCCTGTGGGTCTCCAAGAGCATGTGGCAGCTCTCACGATATCTTGGCCCCAAGGATAGGCTGTGCCCCCTGTTCAGTGGAGTAGAGTGGGTTCAGATAAAACATCACATGGCTGGCAAGGTGATGAGGGCTAGAAAACTACAGCCAAGAGGAGGTAATCAACAGATAATTGCCCCAAGATGCCAACCCTCACAAGAATTTGGGGGAACGTTCACCTGAATCCTTGTAAGAGCAGTGGCTATCTTAGAGGAGGTAACAAGGGCCGCCATGTTGGGGATGGCAATAGCAGCCAAAACAGGACTACACTGGCATCCAGAACATCCCAGTGGCCATCTTAGGTGAGTTACACCTAGGTCACTTAAAGGCACATTGACATGAGTCATATTTGATTGCTGCTGCACATAGCTGCCTGGATACAGAATGTTTCTAATGCAGGTCTTTTTGTCTGCTACCCACAGCTCGAACGGCTCACAGTTCTTCACTGCCATGACTGCCTGCCTGCTTGGAATGCAGAGCGTAGCTCACTGATTCTCATGTGGGGAAGCACTGTGTGCAGTATGCACAGTTTCAGAGTCTGGCACACTTCCACACTCAGGCCTGAATGTAGTGATGACCCATGAGGAGTCATCATCTCCCACATCCCAGATCACACTGAACGCAGCACAAGCAGACCTCTTATTCCAGTGGCTGGGGAGACTTCAGCCTCAGCAACAAGAGGGTAGTCCCAGATGGTGCCCAAATGATGTGCTGAGCCATTGCAGGCCCAGCAGCTGCCAAAGAAGCAGCACAGGCAGGCAGAAGATGGCTTCCATTCCTCGGAGGAAGAGGAGGTGGATCAAGATCCCAGCCAGGTGCCAGGCAAGCTGTGTCCACAGGAGGATGTGACAGAGTTGATTCAACTGATAAGGGACACCCTACAGGTACCGGCTGAACCAGAAGAGTCACATGCTTCTACAGACCCCCTTCTCTCCTCCCCTCCCAAGCCGGACTGGTGCAGTATTGCTTCTCCATCTGTGCAGCCCTCAATGCCATCCTGCTCAAGGAACAGGAGGCATCAGAACCATCCGGGATCCCAGAAAAATGGTCCATGCAAAAATGTTATCCTCTTCCTGAGTCCTACAGGACAGTCTGGCACACGGCCACCAAGGAGGACACCCTGTGCAGCAGCTATTGGAGCTCGCCAGACATACAGTCATACTGCTTGAGAGAGTGGTAATGCTAGAGGACCCTATGGATAAGCGGGTAGAGGAATTGCTAAAACGAATTCTCGAGGTAACAAGGATGGCCATGTCCACAGATACAGCAATGTGGTACACCGCACGTGCACTCCTGTGCTGAGAGGAGACCATTGCAGATGGGCTACTGGAGGATTCCGCACTGGGAGAGCAGGCAGACTGTGCCATGCAGGCCACCCAGTATATGGTGCCTCCTTGGACACCATTAAGTTTAATGCTAGGGCTGTGATCCTGACCAGTAGAGCCAGACAGGCATTATGGCTCTAGCTCTGGCAGGCAGACACTGAGTCAAAGACGACTCTGATGAAGCTGCCCAGCAAAGTGGGACATCTGTTCGGGGAAGCCCTAACCCTGTTTCTCAAGGACACGGCAGGCTCAAAACAGATGACAGAAAAGAGGGATCTTTTTCTCCCATCAAGCCACCCTTTTTGCTCCAAATTCAGAGGGAACAAGAACCAGGCAAGACCAGACGCAGCCCAGTCCCAGAGAGACGGAATCACGAGATCCTGTTTTCAGTCCCAAAAGCCTCAGTCCAAATCTAAGGGAAACTATGGCAAATAATGAGGCTTCAGAGGCAACAAGCTCAGCAGAGCCACAGGCACCACTAACAACCAATGAAGCCAGCGGGGCGCCGGCGACCTGTGCTCTGGAGGGGGACTGATTACAAATGTTTGCTGACCGCTTGGCCCACACTAGCACGGACAGGTGGGTCATGGAAGTAGTGACCCATGGCTATGCCATAGAATTCATATAAGAGACAATTCCACACAGACCGATAATTTCCCCTACACCCCAGGACCCCAGCAAAGTGGAGGCAATCCAACAGGCTATCACCGACCTCCTCAGGAAGAGGGTGATCTTCCCAGTTCCCCCCCAGAAGAAGGGCATGGGGTGTACTCTACATTCTTTAAGGTCCCAAAGAAAATGGGTGGGTTTCATCCTGTTCTTGACCCCAAGTTCCTCAACAGATTTGTGCGCTACAAGAGGATCAAGATGGAGACCCTCCAGTTGACCCTGGCAGCAATCCAGCCGGGTGATTTTCTGACCTCCATAGACCTCAAAGATGCCTACCTGCACATTCTTATTCATCCTCATCACCAGCATTTCCTCCACTTTCAGATATATGGAGATCACTTCCAGTACACATGCCTCCCATTTGGGTTGGAATTGGCATGGAGAGTCTTTGCAAAGATGCTCGTGGTACTGGCGGCAGATCTCCAGTGGCAGGGGATACATGTTATACCATATCTGGATGATTGGCTCATCTGAGCCAGGCATCCAGATCAAGCCCAGAAGGACCCGGAGACAGTAGCCCAGTGCCTCCAAGACCATGGCTGGGTGATAAACTGGAGCAAGAGCCAGATGAAACCCACGCAGGTGCTCAAGCACCTAGGCACCAAGATTGACACACTCACGGGCTGGGTTTACCCCACAGAGGAAAACGTGGCCAACATCCTGCATCTATTGGAGGCAGTATGGGCTTGGCCATATAGATCGATGTGCCTGTATCTCCAGCTATTGGGGCTAATGGCAGCAGTGATAGTAATGGTAACTTGGGCCCAATTACACATGTGTCCACCCCAACAGCACTTGCTAGACGTTTGGGATGAGTACACTCAGGACTTCAAGATCAAACTCGCTCTCAGGCCAGACATACTTCAGAGCCTCACCTGGTGGGCAGACAGGTGCTACATGCTCAAGGGGATACCCCTGTCACCTCTGCCCGGGGTGACCATCACAACTAATATCAGTCTCCACAGCTGGGTAGCCATGCTGGGGCATCACGCGACACATGGCAGATAGTCCCCAACAGAACAGAGATTGTCCATCAACATTCTGGAGACGAAAGCGGTACACAGGGCACTGTTATTCTTTGTGCTTCCGATTCAAGGTCAGTCGGTGACAATCAGGATCAACAGTCAAGTTACAATGGTCTACCTCAACAAGCAAGGTGGCACCCGCAGCAGAGCCATGCTTCAGTGGGTGCTACAAACTCTGCACTGGGCAGAGAGACACTTGCAAGGGAAGCACAACCTACTGGTGGATTGGCTCAGTTGAGTGACTCTCGATCAGGTGACATGGCAGCTGTACCCCCAGGTATTCTGCACTCTTGACAAGAGGTGGGATCCATTTCAGGTGGATCTAATGGCATCCAGCTGCAACAATCAGCTGGCCTGGTTTCATTCCAGATTTCCAGACAAGTGGGCCAAGGAAGTCGACACAATAGCAGCAAGCTGGAGTTTCACGAAAGCCTATGTATTTCCACAGCTTCCAAAGATTGCCAGAGTGCTGATCAAAATTTGGGACACCAGATCCACAGTACTGGTGGTGGTACTGGACTGGCCGAGGAGGTCATGGTACTCCCTTCTACAAGTGATGCTGATCAATGAACCCTGGCATCTCTCTTCTCATCCGGACCTGATACAGCAGGGTTGCATCCTGCATCATGATCCCAAGGCCCTGTCACTGACAGCCTGGATGCTGAAAGGTCAAGACTGTTAAAAGAAGGATCCCACCCCCGGATGGTAGAACATCTGCTGAACTCTAGAAGACTTTCCACTAATAAAACATAGCATCATTGGCAGATTTTTTGTAAATGGTGTTTGGTAAAAGGCTTGCCTCCTTTAGTGGTGGGCCTTCCCCAAATTCTGGAGTTTCTTAATGATGGGGCAGAAAAGGGGTTAGCCTACTCCTCATTATGAGTGCAGGCATCAGCTGTCTCTGCTATACGGGGTCCCCTGCCTAAGGTGGGATCCATGGGTTCCCATTCAGATGTGGTTCACCTTCTGTGGGCAGTGCAAATTGTGTCTGCATGTGTTTGACCCATCTGTCCACTGTGGAACCTCAATTGGGTTTTAGAGGGACTCCAGAAACCCCCATTTGTTACACCCTCTCCCTATTAGACAACCGGTAAAACAGTGTTCTTGATGGCCATGTGATCTACTGGATGGGTGGGGGAGCTGCAAGCACTTTCATGCAGGGAACCTTATCTGATTTTTCACAATGACAAAGTATCCCTGATCCCTGTCCCATCTTTTATGCCTAAGGTGGTGTCCTCATTTCATCTTGAATAGACGCTTCATTTATCCACCATGTCAGGGAAGGACGGAAATGTGGACAGTGCACTGCATCCTTTGGACATGGTCTCCCGGCTTAAGTCTTATCTGACTATGACGGACAATTTCTGTAGATCGGATTGTCTCTTTGTCTTTTGTTCTGGTAGAAAGAAGGGTCAGGTGGCCTCTAAGGAAACCATTGTGGGTTGGATCAGGTGGGCCATTGTGGAGGCCTATAAAGGGGCAGGTAAAGAGCCCCCTCAGTGTATTAGAGTGCATTCCACTTGAGTCCTGCCCACCTCCTGGACTGAGAGGGGCAGTGTTTCTGTGCAGGACATCTGTGCAGCGGCTTCATGGTCCTTTGTACACACTTTTGTCTGGCATTATTGGCTAGACATGGAATCTGCAGCTAGGGCCAGATTGGCAGAGCTATACTTCAGGCTGTGACAGGTGGTCAGTCATAATGTGGTTCATGTTCTGCCACCCATGGCATTTTTCCTGGGTACTGCTACAAAGAACCCAGAAGTTATTACTTGCTGAGCACTAGAAAGGTGGCAGGGGATAATGGTATTTACTCACCTAGTAAAGGTGATTATACCTGTCACCTTTATAGTGCTCAGAGTCTCGCCTTGGATGGATGAGCCATGCCTGCTGCACTTAGAAGTACATGCCGGTCTCGGCTTCCCTTGGGACTAGAATGCCTTGTTTTCTTTTATGGTTTTTATCATGGAGCAGTGTGCAGATGTATAATGGTGCAGCTGGCTGTTTTCATTATTTTAAGTGCCTTCTCTGTTATTTTTCCATGTGGTTTATGGCAATACTGTAGATCAGAGTGGTTCTGTATTCACCACCCATGTATGCCTTCGGTACTTTCTGTATTTGTTATTGTGATTCACTTAATAAATGTAACCAGTTTTTCACTGCACATCTGGCATGGGTCTTATTCTTGGAGGTTGACTGCTGTTTTTTTCTGTTTTTATATTGTCTTGTGCGTGTAGTGCAAACAACATTTTGTGACAGCTTGCTGGAGTAGCAGGTTGTGGAGGTGTGGCTGTGTTGTGGACAATGTCTCTACTGCTTTTTTGGGCTGTTCTTTGTGGCACCAATGAATGAACATGCTGTCTATGACAGCCCTTGAGAAGCATGCCACCAACTTGAAAGAATTTCGCTGCTGCAATGAAGGAGCGCCCCATCATTGCAGGGCTTGCCTTGCATGCTGAAACATTTCAACTAACATGGTGGTGGCTGTCACCGTCCGCCTATCACAGTCCCCATCAAGATGACTTTGGGGAGCCCAATACCCCTGTGCGGCACACTGGGAGCCCACCCCAGTGTGTCTGCTTGTGTTCTGAAGCAGACCACGTTGACATGTTCCTGCCCCTGCCCTACCCCACCCCTATTGCGTGACACACTGGGGAGCCCACTCCAGTGTGGCTAAATATAACCCCCCCAAAGTCAGGTGCACTGGGAGCCCACGCCAGTGTGCCCAACAGTTGTTTAATTTCAGCTGTAAATAAACAAAACCTTCCTGTGATGTCCATTTCTGAAAATAAGAAAATGGTCTATCGTTGAGTCGGAGCACCCCCTTCCCCAACCTGCACCCACCCTCTGTGCACCCCACCTCCCTGCACCCCACTCACCCCATACTTACCTCTGAAGCCCAGCACGATGATCTTTGGTGGAGCAGGACACGTCTGAACTCTTCAAAAGTCGACCGTGAACTGAACAAAATCACGGTAAGCTGTATAATGGCATCAATGGGGGGGTTTCAACTTAGGTGGATATCTCAGCCATTTGTGTGACTTTTGTCTCCAAATGTTCAATATGGGGTTCTTGGGACCCCACCTCATGAACTCAGTCACTGTCATTTCGTTATTCAGTCCTGAAAGATGATTTCATGGTCACTGCACAGAATCATCTTTTGGGACTGATTAACAAAACAACAGTGTCAGTGTTCATGAGATGGGCTCCCAAAAAGCCTATGTTGCAAATTTGGTCAAAAAAATTCCAAAAAATGACTGTGTTATGAGTGTGTGTTGGACAGTTTCCACATACGCTAGTAACTTCAAGAATTTTTAATATTTTCACTCCAGATATTCAAGATTGCCATTTTTCACACCTCTTTATGAACAGTACAGCTGTGGGAAATCAATGTTCAGGACAGATTAAGAAAATCTCAGTGACACAGTTCATGAGCAGAGGTCCCAAAATGCTTATGTTGAAAATTTGGTGAATAAATTCCACAAAATGACTGTTTTACTAGTGTGCATTGCGCAGTTTCCACGCAGGCTCGTAACTTCGAGAATTTTTTATATTTTCACTCCAGATTTTCAACATTGCCATTTTTTCATACCTCCTTATGAATGGTACAACTGCCATTTTTCACATACTGCCTGAAATGTGTTTTCACACATCTGGCGCAGAATTGCTGTGGGAAATCAAAGTTCGGGACAGATTAACAAAATCACAGTGCCACTGTTCATGAGCAGAGGTCCTAAGTGCTTTCAAGAGGTGAGATCACAAAAAGCGCATGTTTAAAATTTGGAGTGCAAATACCAACAAACGCCCAGGGTGTTAGGGTTTTTAACCACAATGTCCCACCCTGTAGAGACTGCCAGGTGCCAGGGGTGTGACTTTGGATTGTCTTCTGTAATGCTCCCACCATTCCACCACCACCCCCACCCTGCAGTCAGTGACAGGCATCAAGGTGTGCCTTGGACTCTTCACCCCCAAAGTTCACCCTACTCTCCTATACTGCACCCATCTCAACATACTTCCTTACGGAATGGTGGAGCATAAGGCCCGATGACCCAAAGGCACAATGTGACAGTTGTCAGAGTCTGCAGGGTAGGGTGAGGTGAAACGGCATGAGCATTATGGCCGATGACTCAAAGGCACACCTCAATGCCTATCAGTCTCTGCAGGGTGGCATGGAGTTGGCGTCCGTTCCATGCTTCACCGCCATTCCTATTATGCATCTCTCTAACTCCTGCACTACCAATGCCAATGCCAGCAAGGCAGCATTTGACACTGACGAATGCTTGTTTACTGTGTTTGTTTATTTGTGCTGTTTTTTTCTTCTCTCTGCTAGGGAAGTGTCATACTAGAGTATTCTGGATGGAGTCTGTCCAATGGATGGATAGAGGATTACCCAACGGTTATTATTTGCTGATCACTATAAAGGTGACAGGTATAATCGCCTTTACCAGGTGAGTAAATACCATTCCCTAACATGAAAAATAAAATCCTCTAGGAGAGACCAGGATTAGAACCCTGGTCTCCAAACTTGTGCTAGCCTAGCTGCTGCCCTAACCCGCTTCCACCACAGGGGCAGCTTGGCCAGCAAGCAAACTTTTCTCCATCTTCTCCACTGATTGTATCTTGGTTGAATAGCAACAGGGGTAGCAGTAGCTAGTAGACACTATTCTACTCCTACCACTATTCCTGCTCACACTGTCCTTACTGCACAGTTTATGCTACGCAGATTAGGAAGCACTATTCTAACCAGATACCCATGCCAGCCACCACAACCCTGTCACCCCAACTTCCCCAGGACTTACCCTGCCTGCGTCTTTAGGACTTACCCCCTGGGGGGCGGTTGGGGTTCTCCAACCCCCACCACTGAATAGATCCGGTTTTGCAGTAGTGCATGGGGCATGCAGGTGTCCGGAAGTCATCATGCTAGCCGAGGAGCTTCCTTATTTACTTTTTCCTTCCCCATTGGCACAATGGAGCTTGTATGCAATAGCATTACTGATGGCATGATGCATGCTTCTGTACATGACACATTGGATGCCTACCACTCCACTGCTGCTCTCTTGTGGCCCCTGTGCCCTACCTCCCAGCCACCGCTAGGGGCAAGGTTAATGCTGGGCTCCACGCTGCCTGCTTTCCAGAGATGAAGAGCAGTTTGCTGGATGCTTAATCCTCCTCCCCCTCGACTCTCCCTTTGGCATACCAAATTCACTCCCAAACTTAGGTCGCCAGCGCCGCAAGCTGTAGCACTACTGCTGCATCAGTGGGACAGCAAAGATTCATCGGGTTGTTGAGGGGAGGGTGACTTTTTTTTATTCACTCATGGTCCAGGTTAGGCCCTAGACTCATCAGGTAGTTGAGTGGAGGAAAAGGGACCACATTTTTTTTTTTAATTTGCTACTAGATTGTGCTGGGCACTGGCCCCATTAGGTAGCTGGGGAAGGGGGGGCCGATTTTGTTCCCTGATGAGCGAGGTTAGGCACTGAATCCATCAGACAGTTTATGGTAGGGGGACAGATTTGTTTTATGCCCTGACAGGCCAAGTTGAGCACCAGACCACTACACAGCAGGCTGGGTGGGAGTATGTATGGTGATGTGATCCACATGTGCATTTTGGGCAGAGTTTAGAGCTGAGACTCAGCACTGAGAGAAAGAAAGAAAAAGTGTGAGAGAGAGAGAGAGAGAGAGAGAGTTGGGTGGTGGAGCTAGAATCACTGGCATTTGTGGTCACAGCTTCAGAAGTGTGCGCTATTGGTTCCCCTGGGTCTATTCTCCTCTGCTAGTGTGCTGCGAGCCAGAGGGAGCAGAGATTCCTTAACAGGTTGATAGCAACAGCAGTGTAGCAGCAACTCCAAGCCTCCTATGCAGTGTTTGAGCCCTTCAATATGATCTGAGTGGATGGGCTTGGGAAGAGCAGTGATTTTGTACCCCGCCTATTCCACCTTCCACTCACCACTTTACAGCTACTCTTCCTTATCTCCATTTTACTTACTACACAGACTAAGTTGGGCATGGAACCCATCAGGGAGTTGAAGAGAGGCAGATGATTTTTTTTTATTTCCTGATGAGCCAGGTTGGACACTGGACTGATGTGACAGAGGAAGATTAACAGATTTTTTTATTTGCTGATCAGTGGGGTTAGGTACAGGACATGTGAGGATATTAGAAGAATTAGTTTGGTGGAGAAAGACAGATTTGTTTTTATGTTGGCACGCTTGCGCAGCCAACGTCTTGTGGTAGTGGAGACTTGGAGGCACTGTCGCTGTTGGGCGAATGCAGGGCACGCACCAGTAGATGCGTCCCTCATTCCCCATTCAGCCTGCATGCCGGTGCCACATCATGCATACATAATGTGGCAAGCACATCTAAGGAAAGGTTCGCTCCAATGCAAGCAAAGCTTGTCACATGCAGCGGACCTTCCTATGTGCTTCGTCAGCTACAAACATGGCGGCACAGTGGCCGCTAAACTGCCGACTTCAGGGGTGCCCAATCCCCCAGTCGGCTTACCCTGCCCCTCATGTATGTGCTGATGGGAGGGTCCACTCCTCATGTGCATAATGTGTCTCCCCCTCCTTTTTTGCTTGCCGGGGGGGCCCAATCCCCCTTGGCTCATGCCCGCCCTTCGTTGTTTGCCGATGGGGGTGCCCAATCCCACTTTAATGTGCTGATGGGGGAGCCCACTCCCTGTCGGCATGAAGTCCCTCCACTCTCTATGTGCCGATGAGGGTGCCTAATCCTCTGTCAGCTACTGTATCCCCCAAAAACTGCTAAAAAGAAAACCGCTCATATGTTTTTTTAACACCTGTAAACAGAAACGGTCCTCATAGTCTCCCTACCCCTCCCACCACACATGCCCACCCACTGCACACCCTGCCTCCCCATACCCCCTCTCCCCATACTTACCTCCAGAGCTCGACACGATGATCTTCGGTGGATCAGGAATGTGTCTGCACTCTTCAAAGCCAACCGCAAACTGAGGAAATGCTGGTAAGCTGTATAATGGAATAAATAGGGTTTTTTCAACTTTGATGCATATCTCAAGCATTTTTTGGAATTTTTGCACCAAATTTTCAACATGGGGATTTTGGGATCCCTCCTCATGAATTCTGGCACTGTTATGATGTTAATCTGTCCCAAAAGGTGATTTCGTAGTCACTGCACAGAATCACCTTTCAGGACTGATTAATGCTAGGACAGTGGCAGTGTTCATGAGGTGGGCTCTCATAAAGCCTATGTTGCAAATTTGATGGAACAAATCCCAAAAATTGCTGTTTTATGAGCGTGCGTTGCGCAGTTGCTATGCAAGTTCATAACTTTGTGAATTCATAATATTTTCATGCCAGATTTTTAACATTGTCATTTTTCTACATCTCCTTGTGAACAGTACAGCTGTCATTTTTCACATCCTGGCAGAAATGTGTTTCTGCACTTCTGGTGCACAATAGCACAGTCGCTGTGGGAAAACAATGTTTGGGGCAGATTACAAAAATGACAGTGACACTGTTCATGAGCAGATGTCCTAAAATGCCCATGCTGAAAATTTGGTGATGATACTCCATAAAATGACTGTGTTACGAGCGTGCATTGCGCAGTTGGTACACACGCTCGTAATATGCATTTGTAATATTTTCACTCTGGATTTTCCCCATTGCATTTTTCCACACCTCTTGATGAACAGTACAGCTGTCATTTTACATATCCTGCCCGAAATGTGTTTTCGTAGTCCAGCGCAGAATAGCGTAGTTCACAAAATCACTTTTTGGGACAGTTTGAGGAAATGACAGTGACACTATACATAAGCAGAGGTGCTAAAATGCCTATGTTGAAAATTTGGTGCCGAAAGTCCTTAAAATGACTGTGTTAAAAGCATGCATTGCACAGTTTCCACGCCCTCTTGTAACTTTGCAAATTTGAAATATTTACAGTACATGCCACATTTTCAACACTGCCATTTTGTTACGTCTCCTTATGAGCAGTACAGCTGTCATTTTTCACATCCTGCCCAAAATGTGTTTCCGCACTGCACTACCAAAGCCAATGCCAGTGCGACAACATTCGGCATTGACAAATGCTTGTTTACTTCCTGACAGGTCAGGCACTGGATCTGTCAGGTTAGAGGAAGAGGGACAGATTTTTTGTTATTCCTTAATGACCAATTTCTGTGAACCCCACATGTACCGGGAGGGGAGAAGGGCGCAACACAAAACTCACACACGTAGACACTTCTTTTGTATTTCAAACATCTGTTTCTTTCATTTTAAATATTGGCCCAAATCCTCTACGTTTCACCAATAAAATATTGGCTTCCTCAGGAGGTGCCTTTTGAAAACCTTAAAAGACATAAATACATATAAATATCCTGTCTACATCACAAATCTTATAATACAAACAATATAATGAATTATTGGGCAATACTAGGTCACTTACATCCTAACTTTACTATGAATCAATAATTTCCACTTTAGATCAGCCTTGGTCCATATAATTTCTAAGATCAAAAAATAAGAAAAAGATATAAGTAAAACTAATTCTATCATTATTATTACTTAATCCCATTGAGCAGTCACAATGTACAACTCCTGTCATGCATTCATGTTTTTGTTGCATAATGAAATCACATTTTTTGTGCATATTTCAAATCAGTTACCTGTTCGGGCTCTTGTTTATCAACACATCTTAATTTGAAACACTTATACAGGCCCCTTTTAACTGGCAATTCTGTAAAACAATCAAACATGCTCAAAAGCATTCTGACTTTACAATGACAATATTATTTATCTACAACTTATTACTGCACAAATTCCATATTATAATATATTCCTACTTGACATCAGTTATTAATTAATTTACCATATAACTAGTAATTTCTGCCTAACTCGATGTACGTCAGTTT